>OY728122.1:184932348-186182348 GCA_963277665.1 Viscum album
AGACCATTTCTATCCAAATCCTCACACTTATCAAGCCATTTGGATCATCCAAACATGGACCAATTAAGCTCCCTAAATCCCTCTACTCCCCTTAGTAGCCTTACCTTAGGCCGAAAGCATTTCAAGAGGTCCTTCGGTTCAAACCAAAGGGAGTTACCAAAATTAAATGTAACAGTTTCTCTTAAATTGTTTTCTTTTATTTTACTTCTCCAACACCTAAACTCTTTTTATTAATTTCTTTTGTAACAATACCAGTATCCTCAATATTCAGGGTTGTTTTTATGAGAGTAATTCGAATTACACTTACTCACACGTCCATCTAATGGATGAAGAACATAATGTTTCTGTGGATGGAAAACTAACACATTACGAAACGATGATTGTTCAAATATCTCCAATTACCTCTCATGGTGGCCATTACGATGGAACTGTATTTATATATGATATATATTATAATTATTTTTTCTTTATTCTTCTGTATTTTCCATTTATCTCATGCCTTTATGGTTTCCATAGTGGGTAAATACGATAATCTCATTTGAGGAAGCGCGGACAACCGCCCCCTCAAAGTGATGTGACTCCTTAATTAATTATGTGGGATGTATAAAGGTTATATTTAATGATATTATATATGATATTATACTGTAATTATAATATACCTATGTATAATTATGTTTTAATTCCATTAAAATAAGAAATGGAAATGAAAGTAGCGTTCACGCGTACGTACGGCTTACCGTCTCCAAGAACGGTGCATTTCATTTCTTACCTCTAAATGTTATGTACTATTATAAATAAATGTACATACTGGACATATATGATATATATGATATCTAAATCCTGAATGTCATTCTTGATTATAATGAAACTTTGACCACATGAACATCATTTAATTATAAGAAGTCCATTTTTTACTCAACTACCAAATATCGACAAAACAAACTTTATTAACATAAATGATTACATAATGATTATAACATGGTAATAAGTGATATAAAAGGAATAATAAACATTAAAAAGGTTCTTAAGAATGTATAAATTAACTTTAATCTATTATTCATGAGATTAAACAATGATCGATTCATGTCAGACATGAGGTAAGGGATCCGACCTCTCCCTTTGTTTTCATGTACTGTCGTTTATGTCATTTCTTTTATGCTCCATGTTCTTATGTTGAAGGATGTTATTTTATATTCAACATACCTTAATTTGTATTTTCATATGATGAGATAACCCCTCTAAATTTCATCAATTAATTTTAAGAATTTTTAAGAGGCGCCATTAGGCTGCCGAATTTTTGTATAGGATTTTCTTATCTCATTTTTAATTCCGTGATGTTTCCATTATTTGCCACTTATTCAGTGCATGTGGTGTATTGTGTACTGCCATTTGATATATATAATATCATTAATCTCATTATATTTGTGTAATTTTTTGATTCATTTGGTTGTAATTAACTTTGGGTCATATGATTCAGTTGATTACAACATGGTAAAGGGTTTCGTCTCACTTTTTATTCCTGTGAGATTCATACTATATTTTCCACTATTTAGTTTTGTGTGGTGTATTTACTGACCATGACTGTACTATTTGTGTAATATACTTTCATTTATTAGTATTTAAATCTCCATTTTATGATCCTTCTTTCATGTGGCATTTGTTTTGTATGTTACCAAATCGGTAAATGAACCTTTCACCCTCCTCTTTTTAAAAGTCTTTGTTTGGTTATATATTTTAATTTACATATTATTATGTTGGTATATGTTCTTATATATCCGCATTGATGTGAAATTTATGTCCATGTGATGAAATACCCCTTTTTATTTCATCAACTCATTTCTTCAATTTCAAAGTGATGCCGTTAGGCTGTTGAATTTTTACAAGGGAACCTCTTAACCCAATTTCAATTCTTCAGGTTCAACATATACTTCTTGAATATGTCATCCAATGAATATGTGTGATTTACATATGATTGTTTTACACTTAATATCAACTTATATTGGGTGTATTTATATTTGTAACACATAATTATGTGATTGATTTATCCTTAATTTAATGATACCATCTTTATAAGGGATTTTATCTCAATTTACATTTCCATTGAGACTTCATTGTTGTTATTCACCAATTCACTCTTATATGGTGTATATACTATCCTTTGAAATATTATTTCATGAATCCCTTTATTCCCATATATTATAATTTTCTGATTAAAATTTATTCTTCAATTATTTTTATTCAAGCATCTCTCTTTTTGATAAAAACTCTTTAACTAACATATTGTTTTAAATGTTTTAAAAATTTATTCTTATAAATATTTCTCATTAATGTCCATGTTTTGAAAATGGGTTTTAGGATTTATTTTTATGTAAATTAATGTTTTCAATTGATAATTATTTTAAAAATCTTCAATGTGGTATGGGACACTTTGATTCAAAAATCACTTTTTAAATTGTTTTGAAAATGATTTGATAAAACATTGTTTATTTAAATATCTTGATTTGATATATCATAATGTAGAAATGTTATCATTCCTTTATACATGTGTTATATGTTATGATTATGTTATGGTTATTGGGCATTGTTTTCGTATATAGGTGGTTCTGTGATAAACCTAGGGTGGGAGAGCCCGAGATAACACTCCAATGAATCAGGTAATGCGACGGAGGTAAACATGATGTTTCTCCAAAGAGATTTAGGGTATATTCTATGATGGGTATTCCAACTATAACTCCCTATGTATTTGTGATAGCTATAATGTAAGTTTGATATTGATTCCATAAGTAACCTTTATGATTTATGATTTGTGTGTGTTATTCATAAATCTCATTATTTCATAAGGTATGTAATGATTGAAAAGTATGGTTTCATTGATTTGTATTTATTTATGGGTAATATTTTCATTTCTTATTTTATAACCCTTACCGAGCTTTTTATGCTCATCCGATGTTTTGATATTTTTTCCATAGGATGTAAAGATGAATAGGGTCAAGGATGGGATCAAGGAAAAGTCATTCTATAAAAAACATAGAACTAGACATGTTTCTTTTTAAGAGTTTTTATTTTATGGAAAAAATGGATACTGAGTAGTAGTGTCTACTTGTAATATTCATGTTGTAATGTAATAGTTATGACCTAATTCAAAAAAACACTAAACCTGAAAAGATCCTCAATGTGAATTAATCATTAAATTCAATATTATTTAATGTTTAAGGTCGGATCCTTATAAAATTACTTTTAATGGTTTTAATTGAAATTCACCATCTCAAATTAAAAATTGAAAAATATGTAGGATCAATCCTTAAATGATTAAAAATTCTCTGATATCAGAAAATTTATTCTTCAACATTATTCTTGAATGAAAAATCAAAAAATATAAATAATTCCACCACTTAGTTCCCATATACAACATAGCCAATAGAGGGCTTATAAGATTTCCCTTTGACATCATCTTGAATAGGTGTATGGAATGAATTTTCATTATTAACCCTTGTATTTTGGAATTGATTTTCCCAATTACAATCTTCCTTACACGTGAATTATTGTGGTTGGGGTCAATTTTCAAATCCATAAAAATATTCCCATCATATCATAGCATCTTCCCATTAAATATGTATTTATGTTTTAGATATCCTACCATTAAACACCTGAATGTTTTACCTATACCATTTAAATAGTTTCCACCATGCTTCCTTTCAAAATTTTATCATAATGGAATAATAATAATCTTTTAGACATGTTTTTTATATTTTTTTCAAACTAATTATTTCTAATCCTTTGAAAATCATGTGATTGGTATGTACCTTCATCCTCTATTTCCACCTTGATGGGACATTTGATGATTTATTTAGAACTATTAAAGTCCCATATGGCTAGTGCAAATTTATCCAAGTATTTAAGACACTAATAAATAAACAAATAATTGTTTTTTTGGGTAAACAACACGTGAAACCTACCTCACATGAATTTTAAAATTTTCGTTATATGATCGAATTGATTGATCAAACATTTTCACCAACTCATGGAATTTAGTGTCCATTTTTTAATGAATAATAATGGTATTATATATTTTGATAAATTTTTACGTGAACTCATCCCATTCCATGGATTCAATTTCATATTGTTGACTTGTATTCTAGAAAATATGTCACTAATTATCAATTTCGCCTTCCAAATTATAGGTAAAAAAATTAATTTCCCATTTTATGAACATTGGAGAACTAAATATAATATATCACTAGTACGGATTCTTTTATTATCCACTACTGGAGTATAATATGCACTCAAAAAAATGTGGAAACATCATCATGAAGGACTCAATATAATGATGTTCCCATCTTTTCTAATTTCAAAATCATGCATGATTAATATCTTGGATAAATTATGTGATAATTGAACCATGATATTTAATTCATAATCCCATAACATTTATATTGTGAGGTGAAAAATAATGGGATTTTCTATCACATTCATCACTGTCATAGTTTTTTTAGGTTCTATATATTGAATAAAACAATAAGAACTATGTGAGAAATAGGTAGAACATCACAATCAAGTGGAATTACCCAAAAAAATTCATTATAGGAAACCACCAATTTAATAATTGGTTATTTAAGATAATTATGAAATTCTAGGATAGTAAACTATTTCTTAACATATCCTAAATGGTTTTGCTATTGTTTTCAGATCCTAGTTTGCAAAGGATAAGTAAACATTTCCTTTGATAACATCTATAATTTCCCTTGATTTTCATACATGAATGTTATATGAATTTTAGATGGATATTAATTAAATTAAAAACAATTCCCTATGGACATAATATTTTGGTGCCTTTAGAGTCATGGACAAAAAATTCTAGTATGGTGGAAGATCATTATTGTTTCCGACAATGATCTTCCCCTTTGGTACATCTATGTAAAACCCTTATTCATAACATGTGTAAAGGAAACATAAGTAAAGGGTGATCTCAGATGACAAGTAAGGAGAAATATTATTGTTAAAAATTTAGAATATTATTGAATAATATGATAATAAATATGTTTATGTAATAATAAGAAATTTTAGAACCCAACTTATAATGGATCAGAAACAAAAGGCAGGGAATATAAAATTCACATTTCAAAATACATGAATAATAAAAAGGAAACTTCATCATAATTATTATAATTAATAATGATTCCAAATAATAAAATAGTGTGGAATAATTATTTGTATAGAAAAAAAATTTATATGACATGGTTAAATAAAAAGACTATCATATCAGGACTTACCACTTATTTCCCCTAATTGATCAAGCATATCGCCTTTCTTCCATCTCAGATCAAACAAATCAATTATTTTTCATTGAACTATATCATGAAATATAATTCACTCCCCAATAAATTTTGAGTGAGATATAGGTACCACAAGTCACTTACTAAAAACTATATATATTTATAACACATTAACATAAATATTTTATCTCATAAGAACACATTTAAATAAATGAGTTTCATAAACACTTCATCATAATATAACACATTGAGGAGAATCGGGTTAAAAAAATGTAATGTTGTCATCAAAATAAATCATTTATATAAATAATATAAACTGTATCCTAGGGGTAAATAAATATTAAATCACATGTAACACCTAAATATGTCATAATAGAGGGTAAAATGATTTTTGAAAGATCACATGAAATAAATCTTTTGGAAAATATCCTGGTATGAAATCATTTTAAATGTGTCTATCAATTATAAAAGAAAAAAAAATTTAGTTTAAAAAATCCATGTAAGATTATTATATTTGATTAAAAAATGATGAATTCATTATTATGGGAATAGAATCTATTTCATTAAATGTTTAAAAAAATTCCTTTCAAATTTTTGTCAGAAAAATCAAAATGGTCGTTGATTATAAAATGACAAAAATATTTATTTGAAACCATTTTGAAGGAAATAAAAAATGGATAAAAATTATATTCAAAATAGATATTAGTATAGTAAAACAAATTTGAAAATATTTTTTTATAATCCAATACATTATTTACTTTTAAATATACATTAATCTCTTATTAACTATTCCATGTTATTTTTCATGTAATTACCTTAATGTTAGTCTACCTTGTATTAACATGATATTCATGGTTCTATTAATTATATAATTATTCAAAAATATAAATAAATATAATCATGATAAAAATATAATATATATATTCAGTTCATATGTATTTATGTTGATTAATATAATTGATTGTTAGAAAATAAAATATACCAGTCATGGAGAGAGTAGGGAATATATACACAGGATCATTGTTTTCATTTTATTATTGGGTTAAAAGAATGAATATAATATGATATAATATCATTAAAGAATATTCTAAATTTCATATATATCACATTTCATTAAAACTCCATTATTAATATAATCCATGTAAATTTTGAATTAATCACATCGCATCTCTAGGCGGTAGACTATCATACACTCGAACGATGTTATCATAATAAAAAATTGAAAGAATGAAGGTATGTTTGAAATAATAAATAAATATTAATAATAAAATCCTAAAAGTAATATATATCATAAATAAAATATAAATCCATCAATATTACCAACCTTGAATGGGGGAAGTGGATGAACGAACGACATCATTTTGCGATGACGTAGTCCACCGTACAGACAATTGATGATTGCATATTCCAGTTTATGGGTCTCTGGGAATTTGTAATATGTCACATTATAATAAAAAATATTATATATATTTAAGAAAAAAATATTATTATATAAAAAATAAATAAAAATAATTGATGTAGTTGTCGGAAAAAATATATATACTTGTGGATGTATGTCAACTCTTCTTCTGGCATGTCCTTTCGATTTTCGGAAAAGAAATGCATTTGATAGATTTAATAAAAAAGGGTTGATTAAAGTATAAATTTAGGGAATATTGTATTTGAATTTTATATATTTTTACCAAACCATAGTTTTTTGGATATGTCATGAAAAAAGATCAGGTGGTCCTCTGTTATAAGAGAGGGGGGGGGGTTGTTTTGTAACTCTTCAAAAAATTAATTTATAATAAAATAATTATCAATAAAAATACCACCAATGAGATATTAATTAGCATATAAGATAATATAATGAGATTATATCATAAAATAATATATTGTTTACAAGTTTTTGGGTTATATAAATCCTTGTCTTTTTTATTTACCCTTATTTAACATATTTATATTTTAATTATGGAAGTAAATTTTTAAATATTTAATGGAAATTATTATTAAATTTATTGTCCAATTAATGACATAAATATCGAATAAATAATATTTTTGACCATATATCATCACCTTTTTCCTGATTGAATATTTTTTATTCCTTTAAAATAATTTAATAAATATTATTTTCATAAAAAATCATTATTGTCAAATTTGACATGATTCATTTCATTGACATTAACACCTCAATAAAACTAGATATAATTCATCCAAATACTGTTATACAACCCAAATAAAACATATAATTCATTAAAATTCATCTATACTACAAATAAATTCAAATTATATCTCATTTAATATTCATAATGACATTCAATTGATATTTTAAATTGAATCAATATTTTATAATCATTGTGTAATTATTTATGATAATTATTTATTCACTAATAAGAAAAAAAACATGATGTATATAATAATTTAATATTTCATAATAATATTTATATTCATTTATATCTTATATTTCTCCCTATATAAAAAATATTACACTTAATAAAATTAAGAGTGTGACATTTTATCACTAACACTGATTTTAATAATATCTAAGACACATTCATTGAATATTACACATTAGGTAAGTCAATTTAGAACCTTAAATGTTATTTATTTTATTAAAATAGTCCTATAATATTTGGGATTTTTTTACAATTATTTTATAGTCATAATCACTATATTATAAACCTAAATTAACCAATTTGACATTTTTGCACAGAAACAAAAATTACCAATATTAAAATTTATAATACCAAAAAATAAAGGTGTTATATTGAAAAAAATTATATATTATTATATTTATACAATAAAAAGTTTAAAATTTTAGACAAATACTTTTCTAATGTTATTTTAAAATTAATCCCTTAGATGGGGCAACAAAATACGTTCTTAATGTATAAACATTAACAAGATTGAAATGTATTTTTAATCCAAATTCACTGGGAAATTTATTGAAATGTCATAAATTTGATAAATTGATATGAAATTGATATAAATATATTTCAATAATAATAGTAAATATAATTTTACACTATAAAGTATTTATACCAAAATGTTTTTTTCAATTAAAATTTGTTATTTTAAACTACTAATCAAAATATAGAAAATTTAATAAGTAACTGAATTTTAATCAACGTTGATTTTTATATCCATAAAACATACAATAACTTTATTTTCACAGATACAATTTATAAATGTTTCATTATTTATTTTTTTATCAAGTTTCCCATTAATGTTAATGAAACTAATTTCAGAAAAATTTAGTTTTTTGTCATAAAATTAGATTTTTTTTACATCATGTCTTGAAAACTAGATGGATGAATGATAAATATTTTATTGAAAAGGAATATATATATATATATATAATTATTATAATCAAAAGAAATTTTAATTTAATTTAATGGTATAAAACTCAATTGTGTTCCTTTAAATAATTTTTCTGAAAGAGATTTTATTTTTTTATATCAAAAGGGGTATACATGTATACACCATACATTTACAATTCTATTAATATATTTCATACACACCATTATAATAGCTAGGTAATATGTGTCTTGTTTAAATAATTATTATAATAAATTTATGTTTCTTAGAAACTCATATGTATTTGTAACATAATATTTTCCAATGTTTGGTACAAAACAAGACATCATAAAAATACAATTATTTAAAAAAATCCATAATAATAAATTAGGGTGTTACAATTAACCATTTATGTTTTATTTTTTACAAGATCTTTCCCAGGGTTATTTTTCTGAAAAAGTCATCCTATCACGTATAACATCTACATTTCATCCCATACAATGAATCATATGATATCATTTCAATAATCTAGTGGAATATATTTTTTTTATGTGAACTCAACTAACTGAAGGAGTTGATCATATCCAACTTTTAAGTCTACTGATCATTTCCTCATGCGTATAAACTGAAACATCATTTATCCTCTCTATATGCGGGTGATATTTCATAATGAAATTCAAATAAATAATTAAATAATGTTTCTTTCTTATCTTGAATTTTGTTGTAAACCATGGATTCTCATCCGAAATGTTTGAAAGTGTCCCCTGATGATGAATAAAAATATATATCACATATATCATTTATGTTTTTTAGATATAGTAATTATCCCAAATACTAATGAATTGTGAATTCTTGGTGAGACGATCCATAACAACCCATATCACATTTTACACTTTGGACTTTCTTTAGAGAACAATGAAGAAGTGTATAGTAGTAATTTTCAAATTACATGTTGGAATGGGTAGTGGTTTCAAAATAAATTTAAGATGTTTTCTCTAAAAAGTTTCTCACTGACACACCATCCATCCTATTGTGATGTACAAAATCCCCATTTTCATATAATCACACCAATAATGGTCAAGAAGGACCCTATACATTTCTGTTCTTCCATAATTTATAGAGAATGTAGATATATATGACTCATCAATCAAATATATTATTATCTCTAGTATATATTTGACACATATAATTGTATGAAATTTTATTAAATCATCATTATCAATATTGAACTTAGGAAACATCATATTATTCACAACCTCTATCATATTTTGAATCATATTATATTATATTTTATATCTTTTTATATTCTCTTGTAATGTTGGTCAAAAAATAATTTAGGATATGATTTATTATTTCACTTCCATCATGATTCCCATTTTAAACCAAACATGGTCCTGGAATAATATATATCCCTAAATCCTCATCATTTCGTTCACAATAATGTATTTTCAACATAATGAATCAATGTCATTATTGTCTCTTATATGGTGAAAATGAATTTAATGTACATCGTATTTAAGACGCTCTAACCATATCATTTGTCTCTGGATGAATTATTTCAACAGGAATATATAATTCCAATTATTTTGGTAAATTTATATATCACATTTATAAATATAAATATAGTGCCTCCATATCATTACTGAAAAAAGAATGCATCTAACTCCAGTTAATGAATATGATAATTCTCCATACTATGGATTAACTCTCTAAATCCATATGTTATCTCCATATAATTTCTCAATATGATGTACCAAATCCCATTTAAAGATACACCAATATAAAAATTAAATTATTCTATGAAAAATAATAGATTAAACAGTTCTCCAGTAACTAATATCTTCTTCAATCATTAAATGATTCTTCAAACTCTTTTTTCTAGATGAACATAGGATATTTTTGAGATAACCAGGTTAGTGGATTTCAATTTCATAAAAAATAATCCACATTTATTTTATAATATAGTAATATAAATAGGAAACTAAAAATTTTAGTTACTGTTGTAAGATAAGGTCACTCCTCAAAATCCATGTTTTTCATGGTAAACTTATATTCCATTAATTCATATAATTTTCCCGAATAATGAAACTTATTGTAAAAAGAATTAAATTTTTTTAAATTTTTATAACAGTTTCTCCTTCCTCATAATTTATAATATAACCATTATATAATCCTCACGCTCCTCATAAAATTCGGAATATATAATAATATCATCAATAGAGACTACAAGGAAATTATCATGTTATTACATTTTTACTATAATTATCAAATCCATAAATATTTAATGGGCATTAGGAATCTAATGTTTAAGACAAGAAAATCAAAATTCCGATTACATATTTTTAAGGAATTAATTTGAATATCATTATTATTTATCTTCAATTATTTTAACCCATATGGAACATCAATCAAAGAGAGTAATTGAGCCACACAATGATGGTCAAATAAACCATTGGTCATTGAGATAGGGTACATGAACAACATTTTGACGTTTTTATGTCATTTATAATCAATTTAGAGTTGCGTTGATCCATCCATCTTCATTTCAATGTGAACAGGTTCTCCAGAAGTATACATAGTTGTATGAATTAATCACATCTCAAAAATATCATGATATTGTTTATTTAATTCCTATTACTCCACATTTTCCCTTCTATATAGGGTCATTGATATCATCTTGGATCCATGTATGAGTTTAAAGGAGAACTCATACAATATTTATGATGGTGGTGAGAGTAACTTATAAGTAAAGAAATAAATATATGACAAAATAATGGGGATATATTTAATCCTTATAATTTAATTTCCTTCTCCATCTTGACTAGTCATGCACAAAAAGAAGCCTATGAAATGTTGTCCTAGATAATGATCATGACATGATATGATTATTTTGAAAATATTTTTCTAGTATACATTCCAGAATATTGAAATTTTATTTCAATTGTAGTTTATCTTATAATTATAAATTTACATATGATCAATACTATGTATATTGTTGAATTAAAAAATGTGAATGGAAAAAGTATTTTTGCTGAGACTATACATACCCAAGTTAATACTATTGTTTCTATACACAATTTGTACTAGGACAATCCCTCATGGAATCTTGACTGATAAATAATAATCTTGATTCTGGAGGATTTATTATATATTCATTTAGAATAAGGATTAAATAATTTATTGTATATAAAATGAATAAAAAAAAATTGATTATAGCTTTTAGAGAAAAATGTGAGTACATGCCACCACATCATCAGGTACCTCCATTTCATCGATCGTGATAGAAAATTATCATCCATTCCGCCTTCCCCTTTGCCGATTTTGATTGTGTTTTCCACTATTGTGTTATTATTTATAACTTTTTTTTAAAAGTTTCAGAGATTTTTACATATAAAACATTGAACATTTGTATGGGCCTACAATAACTTCAATTTTTAGTACTGTTAAGAAGATTAGGATTCCCCCACCCATAATAGATCAATGATATTTTCTAATCTATTATTCAATTGTATCATGTTACACTACCAAGAAATATATATTTCCAAATGATTCTTACAGCAATTGTTTCATGTGGGATGTTTCACTTTCTTCCCTCCTCTTCCATTATCTAATTTTTTATATGATTTTTTCTCTGTTTCCCTTTTATATTAATTCAAATTACATGAAAAGTATTTCATTACAATATCTTATTCATCATGTATAAAACTACAAATGATGTGATCATATATTTTATATACATTAGTTTCTACATTCTTCTACATATGGGGTCTAAGTCCATTGATGAATTCATTAGAAATTCTATTATGATCCATTACAATGATAGTGATTTATCAATGAATTCAATTAATGTACATTTGGTATCTCCCCCATTATTAATTTTCTTTTTCATTATTTTTAATAATTATTTATCCTTTATTCTCATAGAATGGGGAAAATTTTTATTTAAATAAATTTTTTAAACTCTTACAATTCTATAAAATAATTCACTAACATGATTCAATTTTTAATATGTTTCCAACCCTTATCAGTTTATCCAAAATTATTATATATAAGTAATTTGTTTCACAAGATTTGAATATAAATATATTGGAAATATATTTTTCTATAGGAGAATTTCATTTTTCACTAGTCAATGGTTCTGTAGATCAACTAAAATAAGGTGGTATTTTATGAATAAAGGACTCAATGAAATGTTTGGTCCACTAATGTGAGTATGGGTTCGAAAATTAATTAATCATATTATTCATAATTAGTGATAGTTGAATCATCATCCTAATTATATTTTCTATTAAATATTTTATCATGCTTGGAAGATCATTAGTGCATCATCCGTTGTACTCATTATTTACACTGTTACAACAATTTCCTAAGATGATTTCTACAATAATGAAACCTCAATGAGAAATGTGTTATATATATAAATATTTCAAAAATAATTGTAGATAATTTCATTACTAATAGCTTTAATTTATTTTATTAATATTGTTGAATACCAATTACACTTTCTATGTATCCTTCACAATGGTTCATAAAAATCATGTGATTAACAAATCATTTCCCTCGGGAGTGTTAGACTCATAGTGAATTAAGTATTTCTATCACAAACCATTTCAATTTCTATTCTAGATTAATATGTTGTTTTTAGGGTCTTTACCAATAGGTACATGTATTCTACATCCACATCCTCTTGTAGTATCGAGACAAGGATTTCATTATAAGGACATCTCTCTCATAATACCTCAACCAAATTATAGGATGTTTCCTTATATATAGACTTATTTCCAGTGTTATTAATAAATATTTCAATAACTAATATCATCAAATAACTAAAATATTCACTGATTCCATCTTTCAAATCCAAACATTTTTTACATAAACATTCCCTTACATGGAACCAAACACATGAAATTATAATGTATATTTTCACCCATAATTTGTATGATAATTCAAGAGAGGATAAAACATTCAAAAAATCAACATGAAAGGAATATACATGTGGTATCCGTATGTAAATTTTACATCATCTCATATCTTCATGTTTTTTAAAAAATAAATGAGTGAGCCTATACATTGTAAGGTAAAAAATAAGGGAGGCATTTAGAATGTGATCATTAGGCATATCAATTAAAACATGTTTTATAATAATATATATTGACCAAGTTAACATCTGGAATAAAATAATAAAATAAAATGATTCATAACATATAAATGTTTATACAAAAACAAAAATGAAGTATTATTGAACATATCATTGCAGTTGATCACCAAGGTGTCATAAATGAAAATTACAAACTCTAGTAATTAAGGTTTCATTATCTATGTAATCTACAATGATTAATTTATTTTCTCAATGCATTTTTTCACTATCAATGTTCACCATTAATTTTTACTAATTTCATGTGATCCACATTGACCATAACAAAACATTTTCTCAACAACCTAAGGAAAATAAAGTATGTGTTTCTTATAATTTTTTTTTGTATTTATGTTTTTAGAGTCCTTAACATAACATAATTTTTAATGCATACAATGGTATTGTTGTATTGGAATATATGAATTAATGAGTAGTTAAATTATTCTAACATCAATCTGAATAGCAATTTATAAGTATATGGTTTGGTTATTTGAGTTACAAAAATTTTTTATGTTAAAGATATAAATTTTAGATGTAATTTTTTTAGTATGATGGATATAAAATATTGATATAGATAAGGTTAAAGTGAAATAGAATTAAGGTGACTCATTGAAAAAAAATATAAATTTTTTAGTAAGGGTACGATGAAAATAAAAATAATATAATATAAATTACACATTATAAAATATACACTAAACAGATAACATGAATGGGTAAGAGTGTGGCGATGATAACATTACATTGAAGTGTTTATCCAAAATATTGGGGATGGGGCCATGGTGGATTGTGGATTTAGTAGGGGACTCTATGGGAGGAAGAATAAAAATAAAATATTGTATTATAGATATAGAGTGATGTAGAAGGGTGAAGTATTTTGGTATATATAGAGAAATTGGGTGAATTGTTTAATAATGTCCAAATATCGATAATTCAGATTTAGGTTGTGAAAAATGATAAAAAATTGGGGTAAAAGGGTTTTTAAATATAGTTTTAGAAATATGAGTCACATGATGTGATATTTTAATCCACTAGAACATAAAACCATTATTTAAAAAATCATTAGACATTGAAAATTAATTTTTCCATAAAATATTTTATTAAATCGAAATTTTCTTGTTAGACTTTAGAATGTCAATGATGGGTTTGGAGTTTAATAACAAGAAATTTTAAATATATAATTTTAATAAAATAAAATATTTTAAGACATGTATTTTTTTATTGAACTTTTTCATCATTATGAAACAAATTTGATGTTTTGAAACATGTATAAAATTTAAAACTATATTTGTAGTAATCACATAAAAAAATATGTTGTTGAGAATTTTATAAAATTAAACCACACATAATTTTAATGTGATTATTTATAATATAATATTTATCTAATTAATTAATTCTCCAAATGAGTGGATCTTAAATATTAAATATAAATATCCATATTTATTAAAAAATTACACTTTTTAAGATAGTCTAATTACTAAAAATAAAAAATATTTCAAATAACATTAGAAAATTATTTTATATTTTCTATTTAAATAATTTTTTTTTAAAAAAATTCAAGGACCTAATATTTTATGTAAGACGTTATTTTATTATAAATTTGAATATATTTTGAAAAAATGGAATTATGTATTATTTTCATCTAACAATAATTTTTTCAAATTGGTCGAACATGAAGAAATATTTCATTAAAATACAATTATTAAATTGGTAATTTTGGAATAAAAATATTATTTATAATAATTAAATATATCATTATGTATCTAAGGCCTCAATGAATAACCCCTTATGTAATCAGCATACATCTTAATGGTATGTTGTGCTTTGGTAGTAGCTTCATGGGGTGGATTTGATAACATTAAAAAATTAATAATCTACAGAGTTTTGAATTTTTCAAAATAAACATTTCATTCACACCTCCATTGATGAATCTAGGATTTGTATTGTTTAATTGGGAACCCTAGGGGTACCACCACCCTCCCATGTTCAAAAAAATGGGATTCAAATGATATGACTCCACTAGTTGCGAACAAAATTTATCCTTTCAAAATAAATTATCCATTTTCATTAAAACATATAAACAGTAATTATATTGTCAAAATTATTAAAAAAAATTATAGATCCTTATAGTCAAATAGACCATCAATTATATTTAACAATGGTAAATTTTGAAAAAATGTCATATTTTTATTCATACAGTCACATTTCTCCCTCTAAATACCACAGTGTTCATTCTCTCAATATTTATAATTTTTTCCTAAGGTATATTATAAAATTAAATGTTTTTGATTTCTCAGGTAATATTTTGTTTCATTTCTATAGTAATGGACACGGGGAAAATCATTCTAGATAATTGGGGAAATCCATATTTTCCAGTTTTATCTTTTCTAATTTATATTTTTTTTCTTAATGTAATGTTTTGAATTTCGATTCATTTAATGTATAAATAATATAATGATATTTGTTAATGAGATAAGGATTTATATAATACATTATAATATTATAAAAATTTAACTTAGGAAAAATAATTTAAAAATCATTGGTCATTACATTGGGTATAATTCATTTATGTTATTTACAAGTACCTTTTTTACTCATTTAATCATCTTATACTGACAAGTTATCATTAATTATTTTCTCTTTTGTTTAACCATAATGATATCAGGAGATAACCAATTTATTATGTTCCATTTTACCTTTTCTTGATGGTGATTTTAATTTATAAGAAGTCTCGAAAAGATTTATGTGTCGCTCAATTATAGAGAAAATGTCAAATTTTTCCTAAATAAGTTTATTGTGTATCTTATCCGTATATACCATAATCCTATCAATTTTTTGAAATTTTATATTATTTTTAATATGTAATGATTTACATATTTTAATTATAGATGATGATTTTATTTTTTCATAGGTAATCTTATTATAAACAATGATATTTATAAATTATGTGTTTCTAATACTATACTAGAGATAATGGATAGGGGGTTCTTGAATTGGAATCATATAATGATTCTATTATTCTTTAGGACAATTTTAGTTTTATTAGAGAAAAAAAGAAAGAATCCAATTATTATTGATCATAATAAAGTGAAACAACTAAAAATACATCATATTTCAATGGTAAAATCATTGGAAATAGATTGAAATGAATGATTTCAAATAATAAATATAGTTTAAATGAACCAGAGATCCTATTTTTAATGAAATATACCAAATACTATAGCCATGGTTTGGATCTTTGGCCTTAGGTGGATATTATCACGATCATCTTGCAATGTGGACATATGATATTGTAACAACAACTATTTAAATGTATTATTAAAATGTGGTCATATGTGGCCTATACCCACATTCTAGATGGAAAATAAGCATGTGATAAATTATAGAAATCGTCATACATAGATTATGAAAATAAAGTGAGTTTCCATTGAAAAATATTTGAATCCTCATATTTCGATACTGGGACCACTTCGGTAACACTTCTAAGAGATTACCAATAATCTAAACTAGTATATATACCTACATATAAATATAAATACATATAAATACAATTAATAATATATTTATAAAATAATAAATTATATATAAATTCAATTTAATTTCTTTTGTTTTTAAAAAATCATTGAAATATATAATTTTCCAGAGGGATATTACCTCATTTATCAAAAGTCAAAGACATATGTTATTTTATTGAGGGTAATTTGTATATTTTCATAAAAATAAATAAAATAGGTAGTTTTAGGGCTATTTTCACATGTTTATACAATTTTAGAACATAAATCCTTTCAAAAATTGTTATTAGCATTTTTTTGTAAAACCATTTCAATTGGTGATTTCCATGAGGAATATTTCCAATATTATAAAATAGTATGAAAATATGTAATTTTAATGATGTTAATTTCAATAGGATTATAAAAACATTTCCAATAGGAAATTCATGAGGAATTTTCATTTTTTTGTTGTTCCCACATTGTCTACCATCACAATTATGAATAATCATGTTTATATATGGGTCTATTTCCATATTTTACCAAAAATATGGATATAGGCTCAATAAGAACTCGGTTTGGAAAACCACGGACCTAAGGATGTGTTTTAGTTGTTATATTAGGATAAGTAAAATATTGTGGAAAATATTGCGATGTGAAATTTTATAATTCTATGAATATGATCACTCCTAATTTTCATGTAATGTAATGATTGTGTGTTTTTACAAGCTATGAAATCCTTGTTTGTATAATATATTTAGATGAAATAATTTCATATAAGTTCTTTATGGTAGAAAACATAAAAGGTTTATATTGAAATTATCCCAATAATAACGTGAAGAATGAAAATAGTCCAAACATCGCATATGAACTAACATGATTATAGGATATTCATTGGATAATAAAATTCTCTATACAATATATTATTGAATATTTATTTTCATATGGTATCAGGTTATTGAAAATATGAGAAACCATTCTAATGAAATGAATATTAAATCTAGAGTGATATAGGTTTCACTAAAATATATGTTGATTATTAAAAAGAGTTTCATATTTTGAATATGAGTTTTAAAAAAGATCATTCATGATAAGAAACATATTATTCTAATTATTCATCACTGATGATAAAACCCTTTCATTTTATAAATTAATGATATCCTATATAACCATGTTATCATGAAAATCCATTGAAAATGTGGATGTTGTCCCAATGTGAAAACTAATAAAATAAGATATGGAGTGAGACACATTATCGTAATTCCTATCTAGAAATCAAGAATTTTCATTATAAATGTGTACACAAATGAGTTTCTAAACACAAAATCAATAGTGACTAATGTATTCACATGGATTTTTATGTGATCAATATGATAATGGAAATACTATTAAATATACATCATGTCAAAATTGTGGTATGAATCTTAAATCAGTATTTCTTAAAAGAAATATATGATGTTTTCTGTGTGGAAAAGTTTGGAATAAATCACCTAAATAAAGAATAAATTTTATTTTATTAGTGGATATTGTTGATTTAAGAGTATTTTATCAGAATGTAAAAAATTAAATATCATGGATTTAATTGTGGGAAACCATGACATTATTCAATTAAGTTCTCTAATAGTGGGATATTAGTTACAAGAAAAATCTATTATGAGGGAAGTCCTAGCTATATGATACTATGTTATACAGTTCATTCAATTGTATATAAGGTAGAAAATTAATAAACCACATAATAATGATGAGTTTTGTATACATATATTGTTTTATCTATTCCTTTATCCATAAAAATATAATATATCCACCATAATGACTAAATATTAAATTATTAATAAAAATATATACTGTTATGATTAATGTATCCCTAAAAAATAACTCCTCTCAAATATATTTGTATTGCAATATGTTTTATATAAAATAAATATTTTATTCCAATAGTAAAATTTTATATGATATTAGGTCTTAAATGTATTTCATAACATAAAGTCCAAGCTAATTGAAATTACTTGAATATCAAAACAAAATTTATTCATTTTAAAATCTATTAAAGATGAATATTACACAAATATCAATAACATTACTCCCATCATATAGGGGTATTTAGAAAAAGTGGTTAAAGAAAAACTCATTATTAGTTTTTCTTTTAATTTGATGGAATAAATTATTTCATTTGTAATATAAAGGATAGTGAGGATGACACTTAAATATAAATTTAATATGAAGTCATTTCTACTTTATGGGATCCCAATACTATTTCAATAGTTTGGAATGATTATAATTTTGAGAACTCAATTTATTTAAAAGAGGGGATAATGTAATAAATCAAGATTTCACTATATATATTACATAACTAAATATTATCTGTCACTACATATAAAAAATAAAAAAAATAGTAATATATTAGATGAACATTATAATGGAAAATTTTTATAATAATAAAAAAAATAGTAAAAAAATTATAAGTCATGTTAAAATATTATTATTTAGAGGGAAAATAATTAATATAATTAACAAGGATTCTAAATATAATAAAAAATAATATTATAATAATTTATAAATTCCAATTTTAAATAATTATCATCAAAATATTTAATTTAAAATTTTATAAATTAAAAAATATTTATTAAACATTATCTAGAACAGTTAATGTTCAAAAATGAAAACTTCAAATAAATACACTTTTCATTACAATATTTATTTACATTTACAAATTTAAATTTCAAATTTTTAAATTTTTAATTATATAAAATGAATAATATCTAGGATCTTGTAAGAATAATTAATCATTATGTAAATTTTTTATATTTTTTTAATATGGATTATTTTTATATTAATAGTAGAAGTTAATTATATTTGCAATAATAATCACATTCTTGAAATTATTAAAATATTACATTAACTAAATAGTATATAATACCATTTTCATGTAAAATGATATATTTAAAAATAATTTTTAGAATTTATAAAACTCATGTCTATGGTTTTGTAATGTTTTTTATATGTTACTCTAAAAAATAAATTGATTCTCTAATAATAAAAAATTAGTTTTTATATATTGCACAATTTAATTATAAGTAAATTGATTTCATAATTTCAATAAATATTTACAGATTAATTAATATTTTCAATGAGAATATAATTTATAAAAGGATAAATTTTTTTATTAATAGTAATGAACAATATAACATTGAAAGAGTTATTTTCAATTAATTTATCATAATTTTATTTTCAAATAAATTTAATTATCATAATTTATATAATTGTATTAATATATCTGGTACAAATATATTAAAATATAATATGACAACATCAATTGATAAATTTTTTTATATAAAACTGTGTTAATAGTGAAAAAAATATTCTATAAAATAGTTTAACTATTTATTAAATGTTTTAATTTAGATGATAATTTAATATATTTTTTAGACATTTAAAATTATTTGATGTATTTTAAATTTATGTTTATAAAAATAAAATATTATTATGTGTTTCCATATTTTTTAGACAAAAAAAAATTTCACCGTTCAAAACATATTACGATGGTAAAATCCCAAAATTAAAAATTATAAAAATATATTTGTAAAATAATTAATATACGGTTAAAAAAGAGTGAAAATTTATGGTTGAGTTTTTATCAACCTTATGTCACACTAGACATTATTATTTCCCACATATAGATCAATTTTACATTAGATATCGTCATTTTATAATTGAATATTTAATGAGTATTTATAAATGTTCCAATTCGTAACTTTTGAAATGAGAAAACATCCACCACATTAATCAAGGAATTCGATTAGAATAGCTCTAAATTTTTTTAATATTTTGTCGTTAACTCCATCAGAATATTCTAGAGTCTCAATTCTGTCCAAAAGACCATTCTACTAATCATTAACTTGTTTCTCAAGGGAGAATATAGAAAAAGAAAGGTAATTTTCTAAATATAGCTACCATATTTAATTTCCTATACTACCTCAACAATAATTCTATAATAATATATGGATGTTTGAATTTTTTTTATTTTTTATAACTATTAAATTTATAATGTAATATAAATTTCTTTTCACCCTCCAAAACTATCTGAAAAAATGAGATGTCTCAATGTGTAATGGGGTTTTACCACCTTCAAAAATGACATATTCTATTTTTTGTAATGGCCCATCATGGTTTATCCCAAATGGTAATTAAACAAATACTATAATATCTATATTGTTATTAAAAATTTCAAAAAAAAAATTATATTTTCCATACCTCTCATTCTAAGGAAAATTAATGTATTGTCTATGTGTTTGTGTAGACTACCATCTCCAAAAAACATCATATATATTTTTCATATCATAGATGATATTATAGAAGTACATACAATATAAAAAAATATTTATTAAACTATTAATATTATATAAATATGATTTTGTACATAATACAAGTGATACTAACCATAAAATTTCATACAAATCATATCCACCATAAATAAGTATATCATGGAATCATTTTTAATATATTTTAAATTTCTAAAGACCTATAAAGATGAATAAATTTTGTTCAAATTGAATAATAATGGAGAAAATCTAAAATTTTGAATATATTTTTCAACACATTTGAATATGGTCAGTGTATTGATAACGTTTTATTGAAATAAACTGAACTACCTCAGGTAACTTCAATAAGAATTTTTTTTAAATAAATAAATATCATATGAAAATAATTTGAAAATAAAAAATAAAATAAATAATAAAATTGTTCCTTATATATATGTAAATATAAGTAATTCGATTATTCAAGATGTTAATCACCTAAAAATAATGAATTTGGGATTGTGGAATGGTTTAATCACCTCTATTTTCAATTATATTGACAACCATGATATTATGAACCACGGTTAATTTTATACAGTTCATTCAATATAACAATTTTCGAATATTATTAATATATTTCATCTCATTAAATAATAATTCACATTCTATGTTAACACTTTTATATTAATTCAAAACATATATTTCCATTACAATAGTGGATTTTTTTAACTCAATTTCATATAAGGATTTTTTTTGTTACATAAAAAATATTGGGAAATTTAATTCTATTTATTTATAAATACTCAAATAATATTCTTCTCCACTAATTATTTATTTGTTTTTATATTTCATCATACTAGTTATTTTACTACTACGACTCATTATTTATTGGTTGGATAGAATGTGACCCTACCTCATTTTCATGATTTGGAGTCCTTTTCATCCATTTCCATATTCAATGGGTGATATATATAATGAACTTATATAGGCATAAATTATTTATTAATGACATATTATTCCAATTTTTAAATCATTAAAATATTAATTTATAATTTCAACACTTCGGGTATTTGTTGTGTTCTTCAATGATTGATAAAATATTTTTAACAATTTTTATGTGAAGACACCTTTTTTCACCATGTCATTTTTCTATGTATCTTTATATAAACATTTTCATGTTTTATATATAGAATTCTTATTATTCTAATTTTATTAATTATTTATATTTAAATAAAAATTTCCAAGATGTTCATGAATGATTCATATAATCAAATCAAATTTAAAAATTCATATAAGGACATGATTATCATCTATGACACCATCCATTGAAATATACATTGACTCAATATAGATATAATTAAAATTATAATTCCCCACATATTTTTTAAGGATATATTATGAATATTTTTTTATTATAATATGTTTTATCATTTAATTATTTTTTCATAATCATCCACCGTATATGAATGAATTATTTGTTCCAATTCATATCCTATGTGAGTAATATATATATATATATATATATATATTTCCCGTGATTGAAATATGTTCACCATGGTTTATTAAATTTATTTAATAGATAAATTATTAAATAGACCATATATTTATTATCTATATTTTTAAATTACCTTAAACCTCATCAACATTATTGATGGTTATTTACACACAGTGTTTTTAAATATCATTGGACACCCATTAATTTTATATTGTTTTATCATTATATAATTATTGATACAATTATGATTATGTTAATTATTTGAATCCACATTATGTTAATATAAATATATTTTACATCCATCACTTATTTATGATATGGTTATTCATTAGTAGAAAATATTTTTTTAACATCACCTTTTCATGTTAGTTCTAAATAACAATCAGGAAAAATGGGTTCTTCATGTTGGCTTCTTAATAAGAATGGTAAAAAAACAATCATCCAGACTTTTCATGTTAATTATCTGATAAATGAGATGAAAAATGTATGGAAACAAGTTTCAATTTCTTGGGCTTAGATTTTACATGTCATGAAGTTCAAATAGTGTTACTGAGCCAAAGTTATGCCCATCGGATGTTGATCATCTCAAAATGATGTCATAGAGAATCTCAACATCCGATAGATATAACATTTGATCCATAACATTGTCTGACCACCTAAACTGGTCAAAACAATGCTTTGAAAATGATCTCATTTTTTTGAAACATTTTCCACATCATTTTTTTAAAAACCAACATGATAAATGACTGTTAACATCGATTCATGAAAAAAAATTATTAAAAGGTATTTTTACACATAGTATATTATAAAATTGTTGTGAAATTTTTATTTTTCATATTGGTATTATAATAACAAAAAGTAAAAATGAAAATTTTATTATATTTTGTAAAATTTTGTCATAATAATTATGTGAAATATAATTTTAATATCACTCCAATGAAAATTTCAATTTTTTACAGCAGAACATCGAAAGTTTCTATTGATGTTATAATTTTTAACCTAGTGTTTTATTTTTCCCTATGATTTATATGTTATGATTATTACCATATATTAATTTAGTGATCTATTATTTCAACCATCATTATTCCACCGACTCAAATCATTTCATCTTAATAGTGAATCCACTATTTCTTCTTTCTGTGATATCATCAAGGTAATTGTAAATATATTTCCATTTTTATTGTTTTTGATGATTTTTATTCTTACATTATTTACAATTGATTGATTATTTTTTCATTTTAATTAATAAAAAATCATTATATCCTGGTAAAACTACAAATACTCCTTTGAATTATAAATTCCATCAAAGATGAAGCATTGGTTGGATCATTCGATATTTCCCCAGAAAAAAATATATCCTACTTCTAAACCTCAAAACATATTATATGTAACTCAATTTGAGCTCTATGACTAGTCAAATCAATGAACATGAAATTATATACATGTTTATTAAAAAATATCACATTAGATATTTAAAAACCGTTATTATAAATTAATTTTAATATTGTTTTTTAAAAAATCGATGTGAAAAAGAATAATTTTTTTATCCTCATTTTTTGAAATTGACATTAAAAAAATATTTTCAATATCACGTTCAAAGACGTCTCCTCACGAACAGATGTTAAAAACATAAAAAATATATTCAAAAAAGTATTTTTATACTAGTGAATGAATAATTTCATATGTAACACAAATGTAGAGTCCCATCCTGACAAAATATATTATTATTAACATGGATGTTTCTACAAATGATCTTCGGTGCTCATCCATGAATTCTAGAGTATCTAGAAAAATGGTGGGGTATGCTGACGTATCTTGGGGAGGGTATAACAAATTTAATTTTGAGATAAATAACAAGAGAACTATTTTAGATAACAAAATTCACATCCTTCACATCATTTTATACATAATGAATAATAAACTAAAAAAATATAAATATTTGATGCTTATTTATAGAACATAAACATACTATCCAATGGGATAGTAATAAAAAGGGATATACCACCTAAGGAAACTAAATTAAATAGAGGCTCTACTAGCACAATAGGACATACCTCGTCCAAAACACCAAATTTCACATGATGTTTCTTTCTCACCATTGAAAATTATAAATACAACCCTCAACATGAGACATATTTTTTTATTAAATTCACTGATGTACTTGTTTTCAATGTAGGCCTAAGAGGGGTCTTAGTACAAATGAGTAGGAAACCCCCAAAAGTGTCCCAAATGTATAAATAAGATCAATAAAATTTCATACATGTGTTGTCTATGGTAAAAATACACTACTATAACCATCATAAAATTCTAAATATTGAATTATAAACATATTTAAATCCCAAGAAGGGCTAGTTTCACCCAACTAATAGTGAAAAAACTATAATAACCATTGATTGAATGTCTATGAGTACATCTCATTTGCCTTTCTAACCATATCAATCATATGGAGGGGTAATATAATCATCCATAGTCAAAAACAATATCTGATGGTAATATATCCTTCCATGGTGCCTTAACTTACATGAGAGAATTTGTACCATGGGTTAACCATAACATTCAATTTACACGGGTCATGCTCAACTCTGGTTAACTGTAAACAAAAATTAAACCCATGGAAGTTTTGTTCAACATGGGTTAAATATAGCATAACATAAATCCCTTGGGGGTCATATTAATCCCGAGATAAACATCAAATTCATCCAAGGAAACATAAATAGGTTAATAAGTCTATAATTCAAACAATCACGACATAAGGGGGTGTCTAAGAATTTCCTAAATATAAAATATTTCCATTATGAATTTACCAATCCATTTAATGAAAATTTTATCATTTTTATTGTTAGGAACATGTTCCACCTTTTTTCAAAAATTACATTTCAACCCCATTCAATAAAATATAAAAAACACAAACCATCAATACTAATTCCCATTTTAATATCAAACCACCACATTTAATTTCAATAACATTCTCCAAAAAAACTCCATATTCCCATATAAATATCCAATAAAAGTATCTATTTATAAAACCAATATTCATTCCATGAATTAGAAAGCACATCATATATTTTCTAAAATAAGTATGAGACATAACAAAAACATTACAAACAACCCTTAGTCTCACATTGTGACCAATTAAATATTAAATAATCATATCCATATTGACTTATAAATGGTTCAAAAATTTCGAATCACAATAATTTAGTCAAATATTATCCCTATTTAATGAATTAAAACATTTCTAGGATTTATATAACATAATTATGTTTGTTTAAATTGGTTCAAAAATGGTATTTGGATCATGAAAACATGAAACATTCCCATGTAAAAAAAATATTTTTAATTTCTAGGGGTCACCTTCTTAGTTAAAATCATTTTTGACTCAATATATTAAGAGATAAGATACCTACCAAGGCTCGACCTTCCCCATCCATGATTACAAAAAAATATAGAAACCACTAGGTTCCTATAACAATCCAATCATCAATAATTAATAATTTTTAGAATTTCTAAATAATAAATTAATTCAATTCTCACATGGTATAAATCCATTCAACTCAAATAACATCGAATAGATAATTTTTCACTAATAAAAATTATTTTTATAAATACAAGATCACTCTCTATCCTATTTTGTGTGTAATAGTAGAATAAAGAAACTCATTAAAATAATATAATTTTGCAAAAGAAATAATAAAAAAATGATGTGGTAACAAACCTTGATGGATCACTAATTAACAAAAACACAAAGGAATCATGGGATCCCTCATCCTAATCTTCATATAATCACATTATGAATTGGGTCATTCTACTATACTCTAGTGTAATCAAAAATGAAAACATATTAAGATAAGATAAAAACAGTAACTATGAAAATTTTATATTAGAAGGGGATGATGGGGAGTGATAAATACACTTAATTAGTGATTGGATCTATAAAAACTCCTTTATAATGATTCTTGAGTAAGGGGTAAGGGGGAAAATCTGTGCTATAACTTGTTATTATGAGGTG
This sequence comes from Viscum album, assembly GCA_963277665.1. Lineage (NCBI taxonomy): Eukaryota > Viridiplantae > Streptophyta > Magnoliopsida > Santalales > Viscaceae > Viscum > Viscum album. The sequence continues at coordinate 184,959,316 of OY728122.1, forward strand.
AATAGAAAGGAATGGTCAGATGTAAAATAAAAATAAAATTGATTTAGAAAATACTATTATATTGAAAACATGGGAAGCCACATAGTTTGAGACAGAGATGACCAAACCACGAACCAAGTTAGGTCCTCCATCAACCATAACCACATTTGATACCTTCCACTCATACTAAAATAACCTTGGATAAACAAAAAAGGATTATGACGATTTCCCAATGTCTAATGACATTTCATGGAATCCACCTAATAGAAATGATGGATCATTATTTGTGTACTCTCATTGTCATTAGAACCGATCATTCATATAATACATACAAAAAATATTATCATTCCTATATGGGTTCATGTAACCTATGACTAATATCATGCTCCCTCAACTAGTGTATCATTTACGTTACCATACATGGCTATGACATTAATCATCAAATATTATCCTCCACTCATTACTATATGTAATAAATGTAAATGTCCAAACCGACTCATACCCAAGGATAAACCCAAAACATAACACAATTCCTTATTCTGGGATCATGGAAAAGTAACATTGGTGTCTATAAAATGTCAACTAAAAAGAGCATCAACCACATCATTTGGGCACTTCTTCACTCCAGAAAAACTGTATTTTTCATGTTACTCATCCAAAAATTTATCAATAGTTCCTTTCACTAAAACTAGTTTTTCCACTAATCCATTATCATTGAATCACATACAATACTAGCCTTAACCAATTGTGTACTAATATCACCTTATCCATTTAGAACAACCTGAATCACAAGGTAAATCCAATAATTGAATAGTGGATCTAGGTTACAACACTAATAATAATCATATCAAAATTTTCATTGTTCCTTGGCCTACGAATGTTTGTCACCGACCTGAAACTCCACAAGTAACATTTTATAAGGCTGTGTAATACCTCAATTTCTTACTATTTCAATGAGTTCCAACACCCATTAAACCCATTCACTATAACCTATATAATGATCCTATGAGTCATTTCATTACTAAACTAGTATCACAAGATTATCTCAATAGTAGACCAAGTCTTAAAAATAACATTTACAACTAACTATGACTTCTCTAGATACTCCTCTTAAAAACACTTCACCAAATCCATTGATTACCTAATGATATTTTTCCACATGGGCAATGTTCCAAACCCTTGTGTATCCCCCCATATCCCGAGAAATACCATCCCCCTCTACTAGATAATCCACCTCCCAAATACATATAAAAACTGATACATAAATGCTTTACCTATTCTCACACTACATATCATATGCACCAATACCTTTAGGTTTATTCACCAAACTAGTTATTCACATCAAACCCTATCAAAGTAAAACAACACAAGATTTCAAGGTTTATTCTTTTTTAGAACACATCACGAAATTATTATGACAATATCATAACAAGGATTCTTATAATATAAAATGGTTTCACCAAAAGGAAAATGTATGTTATTTTTTTAGCAAGTAGAACCCAAATATAATACCTCTCAAGGGTTTCTCTCATAAAAAAATAAAACACATATACCCTAAGTCTTATACATAGTCTCAGGACACATGGTTTCCCTCCTTTTAAAAATTCCCAGTCATACTATGTTCACATGATCTATCCACCAGAACTGAATCCCATAAATTAAAAAATTCTCAACTCACTTGAATCACTCTATGGTTCTCACCTATAAACTACTCAAAATCATCATGTTGGACCCCCACTCATGGGGTATCAAACCATGGGACTCCACATAGACTCTAGTAATTATAATTCAACTGAAGCTCATATACCAAACCACCAATTCACAAGTCTCACAAAAAATAAAACAATAACTATATCTTTCCAATACTTTTTCCCATGATTAACATGTCTTCATGAGTATCCTATCATAGAGCTACTACATTAGGAAACATTAATGACACACTATACACCACTATCAAACCCTTAAAAAACTTCATAGATGATATTTTCTAGGAAAACATTAGTATGAGGCATAGTATTTTTTTAATTTAATATCATCATACATCAGAAAAAATATATATTTTTGGTTACTGTAAAATTAAATAATAGAAAATTATCCAAACACATCCCCTTGTGATCTATCAATAAAATATTGAACACTGTAAATGTTCTCATAGGGACTAATAAAATTAGTATCCTAATCAAATTCATCCATTATTTTAGTATCATCAATATGAATTCCCTACATAACAATACATATATATAAATGTTGTCCCAACTAAGTACAATTCCACTATTCACTTATATGGTAAAATGTTTTATGAATTGTAACAGAAACATTAAATAGTTGATTCAAATTCATCTATAAAACCTATAACACTATAATTCCTATATAAAGTTGATCGTATGTCTCTAATACGATACATGATTTTCCACATTCCTCTATATTCAATGATCCAATAATCAATAGATGGATTCATTCCAATATTACATGATCCAAAAATTTATATCCACTCCATTTCCAGGGTTCCAAGGGGAAAAATTATACTAAATCAACAACAATAAATATTAAATTCAATGTTAGTCACCTGAGGTGAAAATCCTAATAACTTTTTAAAAAAATTTAAGAACCTGGATCCCATTCTCATGGTAACTATGACATCCAATGAGAATTTTATTCATGATGAACCATTATGGCATCCATTTTTTGATCTAACACAATAATATTCCAAAATTATAACATATCCCAAAATTATAATATAAAAAAATTCCTTCTATAAATATTTATATCATTTAATATTTTCTCACCCTATTAACAAAAACTTTATTGGGCCTCCACAAGGCCTTAGGGAAAACTCCCAGAATTCCAAACACTTCAAAATAATAGAGGGATTTTAAAAGGCATAATGGGGAGGATGTAACTAATATATTATGAAGATAAATAGTGATAAAAATAATAAACAAAATACCAAACACATCTATCTCATTAGATTACAAAAAATTATAATAATCCAGATAAAATAAAAAAATAATGTATAATTTCATATTTCATTAAACTATATAAAAAACTAGGTCATTATCATAATAAAAAAAATCCAATATAGGTACTTATTTATCTCAAATGAATTTGACACCCATAACTCCTAACATCACTCAATCCATAGTGTTATTCCTATAAAATCATGAACCTGATCCTCATCCTTGATTCTATGTCTGTTGTTTCATGTGGGTGTGGTTTGGGTAACCATTTGTAATGGAAGCATGAAAATGGTGTGGGTAAAACAATGTTTTCCACCCCTAATGGAATCTAGAAATATTTACCAGCCAATTTAAAATATCTAGATGAAGTGATCTACCTTAAAAAAATTTATTTTCATTATTAAAAACCTTTAAAATTTAAAATATAAACATTGGTTGAACCCATGTGATGGATTCACCTTGAGAATAGTATATACCCACAATAGAAAATAACTAGCTGTCTTTAATCACATCGAACACAAAATGTTAACCATCTCTTTCCAATCTAGCGATAATATATCCATTCTATGTACAAACCAGAATTTAGGGGTAATATACCCATCCTTATAGTTGACCATCCCCTGAGGGTTTTATTCCCCCTAGGATTACCAACACATGCATCCCCCAATAGTCTTGTTCACCATAAGATATCAACAAATATCCCAAACTCTATAAGGGAATAGTTTTATCTTGGTTTAATAATAAAAAACATGTTTTCCATGGGTTCAATGTTTTACATTGGTTAACCCTAATGAGAAACTATGGAATGGATCACATATCAACAATTATAGAACAAAAAATATATAAAATCATCATAAGGGTAAATTCTATGATTTTTAAAATATAAAACATTTTCATAGATTATTTCCAAGTCCACTATTGGAACATATTTTCAATTTTATTATTTTAAACCATTCAAATATATTTTCCAAAATACCACCGCAACCACAATGAAAAAATAGACACTATCAGACCTATTCCAATTTTCAATTTATAAAATACACATTTTCATTTATATCTTCTTTTACAATATTTCTCCTTTTAATATCAACATATAATCGAAATTAAAATTTTAAATCCAATGAAAAATTCAAGAGACACAAATAATTTCATGAAGTTTCTTAAATAAATTTAATGATTAATGTGAAATTTAAGAACCACCCTTACTGTCAATTTGTGTATAATTTTATAATTTAATAAAAAACAATTCCATATCAACAAATCAATGGGCCTGAAATTACATTTCACAACCATTGATTATACCATTTTCCCTCATTATCCAAAAACAAAAAATATTTGGTAATTAATTAATGGTAAAAAGATAATTGAAATTTTCCCAAGAAAGTTATTCGTATTATAAACACATGACATATAGACATGAAAACATATATGACAATGGATTTAGACTAGGGACCACCTCTGTCATCAAATTGATTATAATTAAATCCACCATGGGTCAATATCTCTTCTTAGGAATTCCATTCTCCTTAAAATCATTCCTGAACCGATGACTACAATCTGGTATACAATAAAATGAAAAACAACAGTAATTATTTCTTAATAACTTTTAAAAATAATTAAAATTTTCAACTATCACTTTTTATAAAACTATAAAACTAATCATGAATCCGGTGATTACTAGATCATTGATCCATGGGGTTTATGTATCACAAAACACACACCCAAAACTATTATTATACAAATTTAGAAAAATATATAACCACAACTATAAAAAAAATTAATTTATTATTTAATAAAAATATAAACATAAATACTAATATTTACAAAAAATAAAAAATTGAAATGTAACTAGAAAAAAATTACTCATAGGATGAACTTATCATTGGTTCAATGAAATGCCTTTAATAATCGAGAGATTACACCCTAGATAGACTAAACAACCATTAAAACCCATACACATGAAGATGGAAATTTTAATGGCTAAAATAATTTTAATGACCCAGAAATTTAAAGGAAATTTTTTTCTTAAATAATTTGGAATTTTACAAGTATGTGGCTTCTGATGGAACTTGATTCTGAGGCCTGCTATGCCGGGAATCAACTTCCAAAGTTTATCTCGGGTATATTTAGTGAATGAACGAGCAGGTTTTTATATCTTTTGAACCGGTGCTCAGGATTGAAATCCGGGGGCACCAATAAACTTGCAATGCCGGTAATTGCTTAAGGGGATCTTTACTGTAGCTGAGTTTTCACGGTAAGAGAAGTTAAAAATTGTGGATTATATGAGAAGTTAATAAAATTGTGGAACAATTTTATTTTTATATCTAAGGTGGTTTTATCCTACATGGGGGAGTTAGGGTGGGACCCACTAGAACCGAAATACCCATGTGAGGATAAATGTGAGGTTTGGCCCATACTATCCCCACCCCTTCACATTCCCCAAAACTTCTTAAACCTCATTGTAATTTTTTTAAACTCCTCATTACTTTTGAAACATTCCACATCCTCTCTCTCTCCCTCTTAAATCTTTCCAACACACATTAATTGATTAATTGAACCACCTAAATTAATTAATTAAGTTTTTTGAAATTTAAAATTTGAATGCATTGTATTATTAAATAAAATAAGGAGAAGTCTTATTTTATTTTTAGTTGGCTTGTTGTGTTGAGATTTTGGAGGAGAGGGTTCATGAGTTTCAAAGAACGCTACATCTTCTTTGTTGAAGAACACCAACTCTCTGATGAAGAACATCGACTCAGCACCCCCGGATTCTCCAACCCCTTCTTCCTATGTGACATGGGAGGAGACACCGACGGAGGATCTCTCCAATGGCGTCTTGCCTTATAATATTCTCTCTGTGACAAAAGGGGAGACGTCACTTCCACATTGGGTGCACCCCATTGTCGCTTACAGAACCTCACCCCGTGACGCCGTCTTCCGTGATGCCCAATGTTTGTTATCTTTTGTTGAGGTAGGTGTTATTTTTGTTCAAGACATTATCATCGTTCTTTGTTGGTTAAGGTTTGGTCGCATGATATCATCGTAATGGGAGGAGAACGGACCGCACAAACTTGGTCGATTCTCCTCCCCTCTTCGTTGTTAATCTTCATTGATGTTGGAGGCGGAGGTGCACGGTTACGTTGCACCATGCGGTGATCAGCAAGGAACCGCCACCTAGCAAGGCCACGATGAAGGCGGTGCGGTGTCGTTGCACTACACAAAGACGTAGAGGGCTGCAGCCAGAGCGGGCTGCAGCGGTGGTGTGCGGCACCGTCGGGCAACGACTATTAGACGATCCATGGCTTAAGGCAATGACAGACCAACAGGGGTGGTCGGCCGAGCCGACCACCTGCGTCTCCAGGAGGCGGGACCACTTCTGGGTCCCACGGGAGCTCAAAAACTGGTCGGCCGTTACCAAGAAACCAGGGGGGTGTAACCCCCCCCCCCCCGTGATAAGCTGGTAGGGTGGACCCCACTGGGTCTGCCTTTTCCAAAAATAGTGGGTCGCACCCCCTTTAAATCCCGCTCGGCCAGCGGATGAGCCGCAAACAGCTTCCATGCTATGCCGTAGGCCGCACGGGTCAAAACAGCCGCAGGCCACGCGGGCCGGGCCAGCCGCATGCCGCACGGGCCAGGCTGGCCGCGCCCAGCCAGGCCGAACCGCGCCCCTTTGGGCTAGGCCACGCAACTCACCGAGCCGGTCCGACCCCTTTTCCAGGTCAGACCCACCAAAACTATGTTGACCTGATCCGTCAGCCCATCGGGTGCAACGGACCGGGCCCGTTATTCACATAAATGTGAATAACATAAGGACCACGCATCCGATCGACATGCCATATGCCGAACTAGGAGTCTTTCGATAAGACGGTCCTTTTGTGATACTCTAAGTGAGTTTGGATGAATTTGGATATTAGATGAGTTAGAAATGAGCGTATTTCTAACCGGGCCCCTGGGACCGAAAATCCAATATATCTCAGACCGAGCATCCGATTGACGCGTCGTCTATTGAGTTGAGTTCCTTTTCACGAGACGGATCTTTGGGATACATTAACTCTAGACTTAATGAAATTTGATGTATTGACCCCCCTTGGATCGTGGAGCAGACCCTCCCAGAATCGATCGTGATGTGTATGGGAACCCTAGAACTGGCTGCGACTGCGATGACAATGACGATTGTACTTGGATCCTACATGGGTTCGGCGGTGAGGACGACTGTACTTGGATCCTACGGGGGTTCGTCCATGAGGAAGACTGTACATGGATCCTCCATGGGTTCAACAGTAATGACGACTGTACTTGGATCCTCCGTGGGTTCGACAACGATGACGACTGTACTTGGATCCTATGTGGGTTCGGCAACGACGACTTATGTATTTGGATATTACGTGGTTTCGGTAGGGGAGATGATTAAGAGGCTACATCTATCAACTCCACCCCTCTTCGTGAGTAGTATACCAGTGTGAAATGAGTCTTGATTTTCAGTCATTATCATCGATATGATTGACTTGCTTTCCTGTGTGGACTGGATTGTTCTTTCTTGTGTTGACTAGGTTGTTCTTGGGCTCGTGAGTTGGAGCCGAACAGGAATTGATGACTTAGGTATATGTATGGACATATAACTAAGTAGAGTTGGTTGATACTTGGTGTTTGTATCTTTCCTTGGGGATTACCCTTTGTGGATTCTGGGAGACCCTTGGGGGTCTCGGGGTCCCTACAAAGTATCGTATACTCACCCCTACATGGGCTAAGCCTGCACTACATTGTGTTCGAAAATTTAACTTTTTAAAATTTAATAAATATCATTTCTTTTAGAAAATATTATTTAAAGAGATATAAATAATTTACCAAAAATTATGTAATTTGTTGTCGATATTTTTTATTTATTTAAACCAATTATAGTTAATATTTTACAACTACTTATTAGCGTCCATTTTTCTATGTATAACAGTTACATTGAAATAGTCATGTTTAAATAATTCTGATAATATATCATGGTTTTGTTGTAACTGATTTCCATGTGTAATGAATGATATCAGAGTGTTTTATGATGTTCTTGATTATCCAAGGTTGTGTGTAACACAATTTTGTATTGGTGGCCCATTTCACCCAATCGATGAATTATATTTAATCTATTCTAAAATAATTATTCATTAAAACTGTTTTGTTACTATATAGGATTAGGTTCTCCTTGGTCAGCTTGAGATGACTAAGAAAGACAATGTTATACATCAATTGATACGATTAATATATAAATATATGGCTTGGGAATACCATCACTACAAAGGAAATACCAGATAGACTCTGTTGTTGGTGTTGTATAATTCCTATTCAAACACATTATCCAAATTTTGCAATCATAATATATGAAATTATACCACCTTGAGTAATAGGTATATACATTAAAGTAATGATTTTGGATATATAGTAATTATTCCCAACTCCAATATAACACTATATGGCTAGTAATTAATACGATCCTCAGTTGGGGACATTAGATAATAATGAATCCCATAATAAATGTAAATGTATAACCTTTAACCCACTCCCCTTATCCTTTGGTGAAAAATAAATTATGGATCTTTTATTAATCCACTTCAATTTATATTTTTTTATGAAACATGCATTGGAGCGTTCTCCTCAACCCAATTGTCTATTGATCATAATGTGGGTCTATGTTTGATTTTTATCAGTAAGGTAAGGTTATTGATATGTTAATATCACTTATTAAGATTGAATATGAATTATTTGATGATCCTAGATAAATGGGTATATTTTGAATGTTTAAAACTTCTAATGGATTTTTTGGATTCTGTACATGATAAAGAAGCTATTATATAAATTTTAGAGACTAGACAACAAATAAATATACTTTGGAGGATATTTTATGGTTGTGGGATTTTTTAGAGGCCTTGAGATGACATAAAATATATCTGGTTGAGTTTTATGATAATCTAGAATTATATTTTTCTGAAATAATTAATGAAAATCTCATAATATGAAGGAATGATTAGAGGATAGGTAATATTGATTTATAAATCATTATATACAGCAATAAACATATGTAGAATATCAAATTATCGGAGACACTATATAGATGATCAACCTATCAGGTGGAGTCCCATGTAATCATGATAAATTAAAAGTATAAATTCTCATAAATTTATATTCCAATTTATGAATATTTTTTGAAATTATCATCTACATATACATAATATTGGACATAGAATGGTTGATTTAGTTTATAAGAATAAATTCTTCTATTGGTTGTGATATCTTGTTATCCTTATTGTTTCTTTGTATCACGTTAGCTGTTTGACTAATTATTTACTAATGATGAAAATATCTAGGATATAATTTTTTATCAAATTCATATTCTTGGAGTAGCATGTTGTAAATGGTAATGGACATACAACCACAATTAATAGATAATTATTGGAATTAAAAAAATTAGGAATTATATCATTTTGAATATTGTGGTTTATGTTAATCGATAATAATCAATTTGATTTAATTATAATTATTAATTTAAAATGTGAAATTTTATTTTATTAATATAATTGATTAATAATATTATTTTTGTTTATCATTTTCAACAACATACAAAATTAATGTTAATTGACAATGGTACATCTCTAATTTTGAAAAAACTAGAATAATTTCTAAGATCATTTTTTCCATTGATGTATTGCTATAGATTATTGTCATATGTTTCTAATAGCTGGAGGTAGTTAATAATTAACCCAATAATTCCAGATAAAAATAAAACATAGTTATTTTTATAAAAATAATTTCTAGGTCAAGGTTTTTCTAGATTATTGAAATGGATTATTACATTTAGTATGGATTCATTAGATATTTTTTTCCATAAAGGATTGATTCTTTACTATTGGTAAAACACCACCATGTTGTTGTATATTTTTTTTGATTGTTGCTAACATTCTATGTTCTCTAGTTTTTATCCCTATGATATGAGGATTTAATAGATAAGCCTTGCATGGATTATATGATAAGGGGGTGGGAGGCATATATGTGACATGAACCTCGAATGGATACTTAGAGTAATGATGATCTGTTAGGTGGGTGGGTGAGGAACAAATGATGTGGTATATATTGATGTCGGTAATATAGAGTCAAATAAAAATATTCATATGTATATTTTTGAAGACACTGGTTATGATAGACTGGGATGAAGATATGATTTCTCCTTAATATGATAATGAGAGATGAGATTCTCACATGTGAATCTTTTTAATGATTATTTCTCAATTGTTTTAATTATCTACATTAGTTTTATCCACATAATGAGGTAGATGAATGTGATTGGTAGCATTTTTCTTATTTGTTGTAGATTAGGATGATTTTCATAGAGTACCATGTTAATGGAAAGATGTTAATAATGAATATATAAATGTTTAAAAATAGATGTTGGAGGACGGTGGATAGAAAATTCTAGAAAATTGTAATATTGTTAAACCAAGTCCATAGTTTGGATAATGCATGGAGTGAATGGACTTTAAATTTATGGTAATAAAAGTAATTTAATCTATGTTTATATAATTTTAATATATAATTAATGTATAATTACATTGATAATGGAATTAAATGATAAAAATTAATGAATCAATTTAATTATTCACATATAAATTATTATTTCCTTAAAGGATATTTGGTCTTAGCAATAGGTGTTAGGAGTCTATGAAATGTCTGCTGCAGTAGAGTCTCATACATGATTATTCGAAAACTGGGGTTGTGATATATATTATATCATGTATATTTGATGAATTCAATCAAAACCCCATCCATGATAGTTATTGATAGTGAAACACAATATAAAATTTTAGGGTATTTTCTATATCAACTTGGTGGGAGTATGGAGGGATGACATCCCCCTATGGACCCTATATCTTGCCTTTTTAGTTCATGTGCTAGTATGCACAACAATTATTTATCCCATATATTTGTGGTAAAAACGTCATGTTTACAAGATTTGATGGAATTTATATTTATAAATATGTGAGGTTTCTTGTGATTGTAGGGAAATGGTTTCATTTATTTTTAGTTAGAAAATAAAACATTAGAGACTAGTTGAGAGATATTTTTTTAGGTCCCCTTGTAATCTGATGCAAGGAACATTAATTTTATTGATCAAACTAAATTAAGTGATATTTCGAGAAGGGTAGGGACAATGGAAATGATCATGAATCTGTCTTTGTTCATCTTTTGTTAGATTTGGATAATCAATTGGAAAGGATAGAATTGTAAACAATTCAATAAATTAATTAATTAATCAATAATATGTATTCAATATTCATAGATTAATATATCTAATAGTTTTTTATTTTAATATGAATGGATTCAGGTTGAAGTCCTTTTGATGTTCACGCTGAAGGTGTTCAGTAGGATGTGCCTACAGATCAACCCACAATAGAGGTCATGGATGATGACTCATGGAGGAGGAAAATATATGTGACTTAGAACAATAGTACGCATATATATTAGGGTTACATTTCATATTAATTCATAGAATATTGGTTTGATGAGGTTAAGATATCATTCATTTTGATCCATACTAAAATGGTGTATTGAGATTCATTTTCCTTGGAAAATATTCATAGAGAAGTGAGGTAGTATAAGATCCTATTCAACTTGGATCATGTGGAGACATTTGTCTAAAAGGGACATTCAAACATCATTTCAGAGTAGATTTTATTTCTTAAATCATAATGGTTTTAAGTCTTTTAAGATTATCATTCCCTTTGAGAGGGGATATATATTTTTGAAGTGTTCGAGATCCATTTTAGGACCCTAAAAAATCATATTCAAACTTGTTTCATGATGAGTAGTCTAGGGAGTGGTATTTTAAGGAGTATTTTCATCTATATATATATTTCATGGTCAATGTGTTTGTGCAGAATTTGTATCTTAAGGTACTAGAAATATCAGTGGTAATTTAGAAGATGTTTGACAGAACCAGGGAATCATGAGTGGAGACTATTCTGGATTAATCCCAAATTAGTGATTTGGAAATAATTTCCTTTTTTTCTGGACAAAAGATATTTCAGTCATCTAGGAGTTGGTCTCGACAATCATCTTCCCAATTATAGGATGGTTTTGGCTATCATACCTATTCCATGGGAACAAACTTCTATCTTACTTATGGAGTCCAAGATAATCAATGGAAATAGTTTCTGACCATTCTACGAAGTCAATGTGTGCAAGGTGTTCCAAAACATATACCCTCATTGAGGAACCTTGATTTAAGGAAGCATCATTATGGTTTTCTTATATAGGGTTATTGGAGAGGAGATGGGGTAGGTAGAGTACAACATTGAGATACTCCTCATCCTCATTGATAATATCATTGAAATGGATGTGATTTTCAGGAGTATTAAAGTGGTTTTTAAGGAGGTTGTCCTCAACTACATTATTTTCTAATACCTCCATCTAGCATGCCCGCCGTCATTCAAGTTACCCCTTTACTATTTTCTTATTGGATTCATAATTTTTTAAGGTTCATGAGGGACATACACTTTAATATCACCATCTCTAATCCATGCTTTGGGACATGAGGTATAGATGCTTCATGTGCCCTTGGAATTGAATTCTCCAGTTGGAGGTTTATCCTACATGTACGAAGTATATAGATACAATGAGAGTGTGTTGTGGAATCACCATTCACAAGGATACACCTACATAAGAATATATAGCCATAATATATTATCCTTAGCATGGAATGGTTCTACTTTGTGCTTTCTATCATGGATATCGTTATGATTATGCTTTGGGTTTTATGGTTTTGATGGATATCTAGTGGTGTTGTTTTCCTAGAAAAATCCTCTGATGGGTTGGAGGAATGTTTCTCCATTCTAATATTTTATTGCTATGTTCATGTTGTTCTCAATGGTTGTTTATAAGTAGTTATTGCATAGGTTTTTTGGGAGAGTATCTGAATTTATTTCTAGACGAGGATGAAGATGAAACCCTTAAATAAGAGATAGGCTTTGGGAACAAGATATAGGAACTCATGTCACATATCCCAATTTTTATATATAAGATATAACCTCTTGAGTTGTAAGAGATGAAAGTATAAATCCATGATATATTGTAGAATGATTTAGTTCAAACTATTGTGTCATGTTGGGTTTCACTATATTTTGTCATGATGTTGGATGGTGGTAGTTTCCAACTTGGTGCAGTTATAATCTCTTGAACCAAGTAAAAGTGATGATCTATTATCCTCTTACACTTATCAGAGATTTATTTTTTCAGATAAAGGGAGAAAGTCTGTTCTTAAAGATCAATTAATGGTCCAAATATAATCAATTTCTGTTGAAGGATGGGTATATTCAAAAATATCTTAACCTTTTTCATCAATTGAATTGTAATTTAATAATTATTTTAGTACATTTGAAAAATACCCTAGTGTGTTACAATGGGTTTATGAAAATATTGTTCAACATGTTTCTAGATATGTTCATGGTCATTATCATCAATTATTTCTATGTGTACTTTGTTACTAATGAGGAAAAAGTAGAGCATTTTCCTACTATTTTGGGAGTTCTTCTACATGAGAATAATTTTGGGAAGTTGTACAAGTGTGCGTTTTGGGCACACGATGTCCATTTTCTGGGGAATGTGGTATAACAACATGTGGTAACTATTGGTCCTTATAATATATAAGATGTTTTTTCATGTATAAAGACCCGTAAATTTCAATGAATATTCTTATTAAATACTTTGGAATTTTACGAGTCCGTTGTTTCTGATGGCGCCTGATTCCGAGGCCCGGTGTGCCCGGAATCAATTTCTGATGATTTTTTCGGGTATGTTCAGTAAATGTATGTGTCCATTTTTTTAACATTTTAACCAGTTCTTGGATTCAAAATCCGAGGGCACTGTTGAACTCGCAGCTTCAGTGTTCTCTTAAGGGGACCTTTACCACAATTGCGTTTTCTGCTGGTTGAAAGTGTCATTTTGTGGATTTTATGATAAATTAATAAAATTGTTGGTATAAAATTTAATTACTTATGTGGTGGTTATTTCCTCCCAAGGGGAGTTATAAGGGGGCCCACATCCACATAACCTCCGATGAGAGGATTTAGTGTGGTGAGGCCCCCAACAGCCCCTAACTTTCCACCTCCTCACTTTAATTCTAACTTTCCACCTCCCCTTCTTTTATTATGACAACTCCCCTATTAATGAGATCTCTCCACCTCACTATAATTAAGATTTATAACATAATTAAATTAATGAATTCATTAATTAAATTGACACATCACAATTTGATTTATTTTGATTTTCATGACACTTCTTTGAAATTGGATAAGTCTTTTATAATATTTGTGATAGCAAATATTTTGGTGGGGAACCTATGGAGAAATAGAAGAACATCGTTCTTCACTCATAAAATGATATCTTCGACGAAGAACGTGAAGTCACTAATGACGCTTCTTATTCGGGTGCACCCTAAGGTCAACGAAATCGACGTCCTTTTTCTGCGATGCCCGACTACCGCGACGTTCGTCTTTCGCGGCTCGATGACATGCGACGTATTTTCAAGGTAGGGGGATATTGTATAATTTCATATATGTGATTTATACCCTCGAACATGGGAATTTATTTGTTGAGTGATTATTTGAACCACTAACGCGGTGGGTACGGGCTGACGAACAAGTCCAGATCCACTGCCAACTTTTTCGGGATGCGAGGAATGTTTGACGACAGATGAATAGAAGGGAAACATTGGTTTGAGGCTGTCTTAGTGTAGATGGGGACCCGAGGAGTCCATAAGAGTATGCATGAGATAAAAAGGACCACTGAAATGACTCCGGTGGCCCACAGAACATCAATGCGGCACGGGTCTCCAGCGACCGGAGGTGACGGTGCCCTAGCGCGCCGCTGACGGAAGACCGCCTCAGCACCAGTCGCTACGGCGTTGACAAGATCCCGTGTCACGTAGGATCCAGGAAGACAGGGTGGCACCAGCCTGGCACCGAAACTTTTAGGAACCCCCCCCCCCCCCGGTTGGCCTAGCAGGCCGAGCCGCGGCCGGCCGCGGGTTGGGCCGTGCAGCAGCCAGCCGGGCCGGGTAACGCCCAGCCGGGCCGGGTCGCTCCACCAGCGGGACGAGCCGCGCCAGACACGGGTCGGGCCCTGCTAGCCGGGCCGGGCCATGCCCTACTAGGGTGGACCTGGACCCTGGTCAGGTCGAACCTGTTCGGGCCGACCTTGGGTGGGTTGGGTCAGGTCGGACCGAACCCAGACCCTCCCCTATTCGGACTATTTTCGGTTAATCGCCCATAAAAAGATCTACGAACATCTGATCAACGCACCGTCAGTTGTGTAGGAATACTCAGATCAAGGAGGATGTTTTGATATATTAAACTTATGGTTTTGGCGATGTTTGGGTATGGTTGGGTTTTTTCAAACACGAAACCAACCGGGCCCTCAGAGCGAAAACGCTTATATCATAAAGACCGAATATCCGATTGACATGCCGTCAACTACATTTGATTCCTTTTGATGATACAGTATTTTTAGAACACTCCACTTGAGGCTTGGATGCATTTGGAGTATGGTCAGGTTGGTTTATCATAGAAAACAACTGGGCCCCTTGAACAAAAAATCCAATAACTCACAGACCAGACGTTTGTTTGATGAACCGACATCGGCGTTGGTAATCTCATTAAGAAATGGTCCCTTTGAGTATACCCAATGAGAGTTCGGGGTACATTTTAGATACAGTCAGGTTGGTTCGTACATGAAATCAACCAGGACCCAGGACAAAAATGCTAACTTCTCATAGAATGGGCATCCGTTTGATGCACCGTCTATTGCATTTAGACTCCTATGACATGGAAGACCTCTGAGATACTTCTTTGTGGTACTCCATGACACTTGGAGTATCGACCTGTAGCTCGTGGGGTGGATCCTCCTAGAGACAAGCATACAGAGTATAGAGACCTATTAGTTGGCTGAGACCTGATGACTGCTTGTCTGATTCATTTTGAAGTGACTTAACTAGCCTAGTGGGGGTCACTACTTTGTGAGGTGGAAGACCCATGGTGGAGGAGCACAACTATGTGAGGTGGAAGACCCATGGTACTCTACAAAAAGATTAATTCTGTAAGATATCAGGGGGAGCGCTACAATGTGAGGTGACAAACCCATGGTGGTGAGCACTACTGTGTGAGGCAGAAGACCTGCAGTACTCGACAAGAGGAGTACCTCAACAGTATAAGGTTAGTGAGTAGAACCTCGGAGTCGTGACATGAATACTACGCTTGATATAGGAGGAGTTCTCCACTAGCCGTGATTTCGACATCTTTATCAAATTATCAGTTTGAGCTGAGTCAATAACCTTTGTTTTCTCCTCATGTTTGAGATGGGTTACTTGATAACATAGGTATATGTATGGGAATATATCTAAGTAATGTTTATCCAATGAAATCCTACATTTTGGTTTAGCCTTGTTCGATTTTTTGAGGTTTATAGGGTCTCAGGGGCCCTAATGAGTATCGTTATACTCACCCCTTCAAAGTCTATGCCCGGACCTCGTTGTGTTGGATACAGACGAAGGACAGGGATGAAAAACGCCGAGAGTGCCATGACTGGATGGTACCCAGAGGTGGACCACTCTGTGTGATGACACACAGAGCGGACTGATTGACGTGGAGTGCTGAGGAGGACATCTATACCTACACTTTAGGTGGGAACCCAGAGGATGATCTAGGAGCTGCTTTCACCATTCAGCTGTTTGTCTTTTCAGTTTTACTTTCTTTCAGTTGTAGCTGTACATTTTTTTGGCCTTGTATTTCAGGCACCATTGTACATTCCGCACACTTGTTATTCATCTTTTCTTAGTGTTTTCTTCCACTTGTACTCTGGTTGTGTGTGTTTACGTTATATAAAGGCAATTCCTTCCCAGTTCTAGGTAATTACGACTTTGGTTCTAGTTGTTATCCCCTGGCCTATGTATGGAGGGTTTGGGGTAGTCACGATGTCATACCCGGGGTACGAGTCATGACAAATTTTTATCAGAGGGAGTTCTGTTCTACCGCAGTACTAGGACTCTGATATTTTCTTTCTGTGAAGAAATAGTGTTAAGGGTACTAAGTGTGGTTTTTAGTTCCGGGAGTCCAGTGTTGGTGTGGGTGGCCGACGTATCCATACAATAAAACCCTGACATCTGATTTCTGACTCGGTTCATGAAAACATGGATTGCATGTTTGTTTCCAAAAGTTTCCTTCATGTCAGCTCAAACCAGGTAAGCTCACCAGGTATAGTCTTTGACCGTGTCACATCTGTTTCTTTCAGGGTGCCTCCCTGCAGACGACCTACTATGGCCCCGAGAGTTGTACGTACTGACATCCCCCCTGAGCGATGTGGCCATAGTATAGAGCCCTCATTATGTTTAAGAACCATCAATGGAACTAGTGGTACTACCACCCATCGGGCCACCGATGCAACATGCCCCAGTAGGAGGCATTGCATGCCGCTTGAGATCGCTACACATGTTCCAGTGCCAGAGGCCACCCAGGTTCCGGGGAGAGATGGACCCACAGGTGGCTGAGGATTGGCTAGAGGCTGTGGTGAGAGTCTTCAGACTGGTAGGTACACTAGCTGACTTTATGGTGATCATTGCTGTCAGCCTCTTTCAAGAAGCAGCAGGCAGATGGTAGTGTCGGATGCACCAGATGAATGACGAGGTGACTCTTCTATGGGCAGACTTCGAGATCCTTTTCCGGGCGGAGTTTGTACCAGCCACCCTTCGAGTGGTGCGTACAGAGGATCTACTGCATCTTCAGTAGGATAAAATGATGGTGGCGCAGTACTCAGCGAGGTTCACTGACCTCTCACGCTACTCTACTGATATGGTACGGGACCCATTATTCAGGGCCCAACCCATTGAGAAGGGACTCAAGAGATAGATTATTGATTTAGTTTTCTCCCAGAGCATCCCTACGTAGACTGGCGTGTTGGAGTGAGCCCTCTTAGTCGATAGTTTCCTTGCTGAGCAGTCTCTAGCAGTGGGACCCACCACTAGCTGGCATGCAGTAGAGTCTTCTACAGCTGGCAGTAGACAGATGACACAGAAGTCCAAGATGACCATACCTACCAGTGGTCGATCGCACCACTCAAGATCGATATTGTGAGGACCCTGGGTGGAGATAGATCCAGACCTGCTTGGCTGTGTTACTCATGTGGCAGACAGGGTCACATGGCTTGTGACTATCTTACCCACTGCTCGGACGATCAGCAGATAGATGATGTACCTCCCAGGCAGAGGTAGAGGTTCAATCGTAATGGACCACAGGGAGTAGGTGACCGTGACAGAGGAGATGGTCGTGCAGCTGGTGGTGGACAGCGCTTCGAGGTGTTGCCATAACCACCACCCGAAGGTCCACCTCGACCACAGGGAACACGTGGATAGGGAAGAGCAGAGCTTCAGGCAGCTGAAGGACACGACTATGGAACTCCGGAAGCTGGTGGACAGGAGCGGGACTAGTTCCAAGCATGGAGGACTTTGTTCATGACGCTTCTATATTTGTTTATGTCATTGTTTTTGGTTGCTTTGTGTGTTTGTACTTTTTGATGCAATAATAAAAGACACTTGTCCTTGTGATGTTTTATTCCTTATTTGTTTTGTACTAAGAGGTTCCTTTAAAAACTATTGACTTGACCCTCACTTTTGAGATTTCAACTGGAGGAGACTCAGTAACCAGACACTGATGCCGACAGTGTGACTTAACCCTTGGAGGAAAGAGTAACGGTTGGATCCTTTGGTAGTAGCGTCGAGGCCTTATGAGGTCGTCCATGGCATGAATTAATATCATTCATGTCTGAATTGACTGTATTAGGAAAAGGACGTGGTTCATCTAGGGGATGAGACCAGATATCCCTTTTCGGCAAAGGATAAATATTAGCAGCTCTTGTAGAACGTAGAGTAAGAAGGGTTAAGTCATGTTCTTACAATTGTCTAGTCTCAACAATTGTTTATGGAGAGAATAGTTTATGGTTCACTCCAATATCAATATTCATAGGTGTATCTTCACACAGAAGGACCCGAGCCTAAGACATCAGCAATGGATTAAGGTCCTCCAGGATTATGACTTTGAGATAGTCTATACTCCTGAGAAGGGGAATTTTGTTGCGGATACGCTCAGCAGGAGGACTGGTATTCATGTACTAAGATAGGCGACAACATAGCTGGCAACCTTACATATATCATTTGTGGATAGTAATGGTGAAACCTATCTACAGTCACTCCTCCAATTCTTTAGCAGAGTAGGCGAGGTGTCTTACCGCCTGGCCCTTCCACCTCAGTTTCACCAGGTGCAAGACGTCTTCCACGTATCTCAGTTGGGGAGATGTGTGCATGACCCGTCACACCTCATCGTCCATGGGTAGTTGGACATCGATGACGGGTTGACTTTCACAGAGGTTCTAGTAGAGATTGAGGATCAACAGGAGCAGGTCCTGCGTGGATGGTCTATTCCTATGGTGTGCATTCGCTTGCAGCACGTGAACCTCTAGAAAAGCACAAGGGAGTGGGAGGCTCAGATGCGTACTCAGTACCCTATTTTTGTTTCTCTAGTTTGTGTAGTAGATTTATGGGGACGTAAAGACCTAAGGTTGGAGTAAGGTAAAGAAACAAAAATTTCAATGAAGTTTTTTTTTCATAAGTACTTTTTTTTACGAGTGTGCAGTTTCTAACGCCGCTTGATTCTGAGGACCGGTGTGCCCGGAATCAATTTATGAAGTTTTGTTCGGGTAAGTTCAGTAAACGATCATGCGGGATTTTTCTAACTTTTGAATCGGTGTTTGAAATCAAAATCTGAGGGCACTGATGAACTCGCAGCACCGGTGTTCTCTTAAGGGGACCTTTACCGCAACATCATTTTGTGTAGGTTGAACGTTATATTTTGTGGATTTCAGGATAAATTAGTAAAATTGTTGGTATAAAATTTTATTACATATGTTGTGGTTATTTCCTACTAAGGGGAGTTAAAAGTGGGGCCCACATCCACATAACCTCCCATGAGAGGATTTAGTGTGGTGGGGCCCACATAAGTTGTCATGACCTGTCCTCGGGGCCCGTGTCGTGACTACCCAAAACCCACCTCCCATAGGCCAGGGGGTGGCGACTAGCACCAAGGCGTAATTCCCGGTAAAAAGGGAAGGCATTGCCTTTGTAATGTAAACAAACACCACAGAGCAAGAAAGCAGAAGTAAAAACTAAGTAAAAACTAGGTACAACAGTAAGTGCGGAAAAGTATGTGGGCCGGAATACTAACCCAAACTGAAAGTGAAAGTACAACAAAAAAAGGAAGTACAATAACTGAAAAGTATAGCTGCAACGTAGAGCTATCCACTGGTAGTCCCACATGAAGGGTGGGTACAGATAGCTTCCACAGCTCCTCGGGTGCAGCCGTCCGCTCAGAGTACGCCCCGTCCAGTGGTCCACCTCCGGGTGATGACCTGCTCCTCGTGCCTCAACCACGATCAGCACTGTCCGTCATCTGCAACCAACACAACGTAGTGCGGGCATAGCCCGTGCAGTGGTGAGTATAAGCTACTCAGTAGGGACCCCGAGACCCCTGAAGGTCTCCCAGAATCCACAAAGGATAATCCAAAAAGTATAGATACAATCACTAAGTAACATCCGACACTACTTAGCTATATGCCCTTACATATACCTAAGTTATCAATTCCAGTTCAGCCAAACACCCGAGCCCAAGTTCGATCACATCCACACAGGATAGCACAACACAATCCACATAGGAAAGCAAATCAAGGTTTAGCTCACACATGTTTACTTATTCGTAAGTTGATAGAGATGATCATATGTAGCCACTGATTCATCTAAGTCGTCGGACCCACACATGATCAATAGGTATTAACCCCAGTAATGACCCACAAAGGATCGATAGGAACTAACCCCCGCAATGACACACACAAGATCAGACCCACATAGGATCTGTAGGCACTGGCCAACACATGACCGCTGAGCACTGACCCACATAGGATCTGATCCACACAGGATCGGTAGCACTAATCCATGTAGGATCGCTGAGTGTTATAGTCATCGCCGCTGAATCCATGGAGGATTTCTCTGTAGTCGTCGCAGTCGCAGCCAGCTCTAGGGTTCCCACACACAACAAGCTCATTCGGGAGGGTCTGCTCCACGAGTCGAGGGGCTGATACAACAACTGACACATGGATTGGAGTTTATGTATCCAAAAGTTCTATATTGTCAACAAAAATTCAACTTCATAGATGGCACGTCAATCAGATCCCCGGTCTGAGAGTTATTGGCTTTTTCGTCCTAGGGGCCCGGTTGGTTTTTAAGTCAAAACCAACCCGACCGTACTGTAATGGCGTCCAAACCTCGAGCGGAGTAAGCCAAAGGGTCTATCTAACTAAGAGGAATCCAACAAAGTCGACGTCTCATCAATCAGACGTCCAGAGCTCAAGTTATAAGCATTTCCACTCCGAGGCCCCGGTTGGTTTCGTGTACGAACCAACCCGGACGAACCCAATATACTCCAAAAACCTTGAGTGCAATATGTCGAAACGACCGTATCGATCCAAGGATCGCATCACAACTGAAAGTGCGTCGATCGGAGGTCCGAAGCCCATGTTATGGGCAACAGACCGAAACAATCCGAAAATGGGAGATCTGGGCCAGGTCCGACCCAGCCCAACCCCCCTTGGTCGGCCGGAACCGGGTCGACCCGACCCGGGTCCGACCCGGCAGGGCGTGGCCCAGCCCGGCCGGTGCGGCGCGGCCCGACGCGGGCCGGGCCGGTCGGCGTGTCGCTGGACGAGCGGTCGTGCGAAAGGGGGGGCTCCGCCCCCTTTGATGAAATCGCGGCCCCTGCGTTGGGGATGCTCCTTGCCAACGGATGCAGCCGAGTTCCGCATCCTGCCTCCTCGGTCCCTCGTGGTTGCGGGACCCGCAGCCTGCCGCCGCCTCCTGGCGGCCGGCCGGTGCCGGCGGGGATTTCCGTAGACCACCAGACACGCTCTGGGTGTTTGTTTTGCCTACCGTCATCGCCCGCGGGTTCTCTTGGGATTGGTTATTCACTGCGAAGGCCTCAAAATTCCCTTGCAGCCTACTTCGTCATCGTCCGCCGATCCGCACACCATGAATGAAGAAACGGTGGGTTCGGACTTGTTCGTTGGTCTGCACCTACCGCGTTACCGATTTAAACGGCTTCCAAAAAATTTTAAACACATGCCAAGGATATAAATCACATAGATTTAATTGAACCAAAAACCTCTTCCTCAAGCGTCGTCGAGCGAGGGTTCGTAGAGGAATTGCACGTCGCGGATGAAGGCGTCACGGAAGGGGGATCTTCGCGTCGTGGAGAAAGGATTCGTCGGCGTCGCGTCTTCGATCTCTGAGGATCCTGCATTCTTTTCGACCTTCGTCGGAGGTCGGCGTTCTTTGCGTTCTTCGTGTTCTTCGCGTTCTTCGTGATGAAAGAGTGCTTCACAGCTTGAGGGATTTATCCCAAACCTCTCAAAACCCAACAACCCTTAATAAAATAACAGTTGTCTTATTTTATTAACACACAACCAAACGTTTTGAATTTCAAAAATGAAACAATCAATTATGTGAATTAATTACAACGTATAAACTACCAAATTAAGGAGGTGTTTATTATCCAGATTAATGGAAAGGGTTGACTTCATTAAAAAGGGGGGTGTGGGTGTGTTACCTTATTAAAGGAAGGGGTTAAGGAAGAAAAGAAATGATGGGGCTCGTGTGGGCCCCACCTCACAAATATCCTACCTTGTGGGTAGGATATTGTGGGTCCCACTCCAATCACTTAGGTTATGCATCTTTATGTAAAATAAAAATTGGTCGCAGATTTTTTATTTTATTCCATTACATAACCGAAAAACTTAAAAACCACAGCCGAGCAAACGCAACTCCAGAAATGGTGTTTCTAAGAAATTACTAGCGCTGTGATTCCATCGGTGCCCTCAGAATTTGATTCCGAGCACTGGTTCACATGTTTGAAAAACCCGGTCGTTCGTTCACTTAACGTACCCAAGATAAACTTCGGAAAATGATTCTGGGCACACCGGGCCTCAGAATCAGGTGCCGTCAGAAACTTCATTCTTGTAAAATCCAAAAGAAAATATAGAAAAAAATTTCCCTTGAATTTTATGGGTATTTACATAAGCCCCTATCTTTCCACCGCCCCACTTTAATTCTAACATTCCACTACCCCTTCTATTATTATGAAAACTCCCCTATTAATGAGATCTCTCCACCTTGCTCAAATTAAGTTTTCCAACATAAATAAAATAATGACCTAATTATTTAAATAGGCTCATCACAATTTAAATTATTTTGATTTTCACGGAACTTCTTTAAAATTGTAGAAGTCTATTATAATATTTGTGATAGGAAATATTTCAGTGGGGAACCACTGGAGAAATAGAAGAACATCATTCTTCTCTCGACGAAGGACATATCTGACGAAAAACGCGAAGTCACCAACGACGCTTCTTCTTCCGGAACACACCAACATCAATGGAATCGACGTCCTTTTTCTGTGACGCCTGACTACGGTGACATTCTTCTTCCATGGTTCAACGACATGCGACGTCTATTCAAGGTAGAGGGGATATTTTATAATTTCATATATGTCATTTATACCCTCAATCATGGGCGTTCATTTGTTGAGTGATTATTTGAACCACTAACGTGGTGGGTACGGGATAACTAACAAGTCCATACCCACCGCCAAATTTTTTGTGATGCGCGGGATGTTTGGTGACGGATGAATGGAAGCGAAACATTGATTTGAGGTTGTAGCAGTGTAGAGAGGGACCCGAGGAGGCCGAAGGCGCAGATGGGAGCTAAAACGGACCACCAGAATGACTCCGGTGGCCCGCGGAACATTGCAGCGGCCAGAAACGGTCGGCCGCCTAGAGGCAGCAGCGCCCTAGCGCGCCGCCGGCGAACGACCACCGCAGCACCGGCCGTGATGACATGGAGCAGATCCTGCACCGCGCGGGATCTGTGAAGATAGGGCGGCGCCAGCCTGGAATCACTGTTTCATAGAACCCCCCCCCCCCCTGCTCGGTCGGCTATGGGCCAGGCCCTACCCAGCCTATCCGGCCCACACCCTACTTGGCCAGACCCAGACCCCGGTCATGTCGACCCGGTTCGGGCTGACCCAGGGTGGGTTGGGCCATGTCGGACTGGGACCAGACCCCCCCTCTTCGGACCGTTTTCGGTTAATCGACCATAACATGAGCTACAGACCTCTGATCAATGCACCGCCAGTTGAATAGGAATCCTCAGATCAATACGGTCATTTATTTATATTACAATCAATGTTTTGGAAATGTTTGGGTATGACCAGGTTTGTTCGAACATGAAACCAACCAGGTCCTCGGAGCGGAAACACTTATAACATAAGGACCAGATATACGATTTATGTGCCCCAAAATACATTGGATTCCTTTTGATGAGACTTTTCTTTGGGAATAATCCACTTGAGGTTTGGACGTAGTTGGAGTATGGTCAGGATGGTTTAGATTAGAATCCAATCGGTCCCCTGGAATGGAAAAGCCAATAACTCTAAGACCGGACGTCCGTTTGAAGAACCATCATCGGCGTCAGGAATCTCGTTGAGAATCAATCCCTTTGAGTATAACCCATTGGAGTTCAGGGGTAGAGTTGAGATATGGTCGGTTTGGATCATTCACGAAACCAACTGGGACCCCGGGACAAAAAGGCTA
This sequence comes from Viscum album, assembly GCA_963277665.1. NCBI lineage: Eukaryota > Viridiplantae > Streptophyta > Magnoliopsida > Santalales > Viscaceae > Viscum > Viscum album. Next base: position 184,984,020 of record OY728122.1, read on the forward strand.
ATAACTCACAGTGGGCATCCGATTGAGGCGCTGTTTGTTGAGTTGAGACCCCTATGATTTGGCGGACCTCTAAGATACTTCTTAATGGTACTTAGTGTCACTTGAATTATCAACTAGTAGATCGTGGAGCGAATCCTTCCAGAGATGAGCATATGGAGTACGAAGACGTAGTAGCTGGCTAAAACTTGATGACTGTTTGTCCGATTCGTTTCGGAGTGACTTGAATTGACTAGTGGGGAGCATTACATTGTAAGGTGGTAGACCCAGGGAGGAAGAGCACTACTACGTGAGGCACCAGACCCGTGATACCCAACAGAAGGAGTACCTCTGTAGGCTATCAGGGGGAGCGCTACTGTGTGAGGTGGCAGACCCATGACGGGGAGCGCTACTGTGTGAGGCAGCAGACCTATGGTACTCTACAGGAGGAGTTCCTCAGTAGTCTAAGGATAGTGAGTAGAACCTTGGAGTCGTGACAAGCTTACTACACTCAACAGAGGAGGAGTTCTCCAGCAGTCGTGATGTCGATATCTTTAACAAATTCCTAGTTTGAGCAGAGTCAGTGACCTTTTTGTTTTCCTCATGTTTGAGATGGGTAACTTGTTAACTTAGGTATATGTATGGGCATATATCTATGTAATGGTTATCCAATGAAATCCTACTTTTTGGTTTATCCTTGTTGGATTTTGTGAGACCTATAGGGTCTTGGGGTCCCTACTGAGTATTTTTATACTCACCCCTGCACGGGATATGCCCGCACCTTGTTGTGCTGGATGTAGATGACATATGACGCTGACATAGGCCGAGAGTGCCAGCACTAAACGGTACCCGGAGGTGGACCACTCGGCGTGTCGACACACAGAGTATAACGATTGACGTGGAGTGCTGAGGAGGACATTTGTCCCTACCCTTCAGGTAGGAACCCGAAGGATGATCAAGGAGCTTATTTCACCATTCATATATTTGTCTTTTCAGTTGTACTTTCTTTCAGTTGAAGATGTATCTTTTTGTTGGGCTTGTATTTCCATCCCATTTGTACTTTCAGCACACTTGTTATAAAACTTTTCTTATTGTTTTCTTCTATGTGTACTATGGTTGTGTGTGTTTACGTTTTATATATCCAATTCCTTCCTAGTTTTAGGGAATTACACCTTTGGTGCTAGTCGCCTGCCCATGGCCTATGGAAGGCGGGCTTGGGGTAGTCACGATGCGGGCCCCAGGGGACGATTCATGAGATCGTGTGTCCCCAAAGAATGAGGTATATTTTTGGAGTTTACTTTTAAATTCATGATATTATAGGTGTTTCATAGTCAATTTTTACTAGGATTCAACTCCAATGACATATTTTCCCAAAATTATAAGGTATTTTTTTGGACTAACTACTATAAGGCTACTCTTTTGTATTAGAGGGAAATTTTTTTCAATAATACAAATCATTGGTTTATTATATAAAGAGATAAGATATATGATTATCATTATTCTTCTCATTTGGATTTGGCTACATTATGATGTCATCAATATCTTTTAATTTATTTGGGTCTCAAAATCTACGTTCCCATTGGAATATCTATACCACCCATGATATTGAGTTTGTAGAAATTGTGTTTTACAAAAAAAATTGATATCAGCTAATCATTGAGTGTTTTTTGGTTTCTATTGACCAAAAAACATGTAGGTATTCATTCTCCCATCATGACATGAACTTGGTCAGTATCACAATATGGAATTATTGCAGAACTTTGAATTTGAGATTCCTTATTTTTGATGAAATCGAAATATTTTATTTAATACACTGGTAAATTATTCATGTAGTAATTCCAAGTGTTTATATGGTGATTCATGGAGATTTAGGGAATAAATATATGTTATTAATCTTGTTGTGGTGGTGATTGGAGGAGAAGTTGTATTTTATAGATAACAATGAGGCTGTAATTGGTGTAGCTAGTGGAGGAGTCCCAAATGGGAGATTTTGAGGTGTAGTTCTTGAGAGACCTTGTTTTTTAGTGATACGACTAATGGTTTGTTTGAGGATGGAATATCCTCATTTTTGGTTTAATTATGGATATTTTTACTTAAGTTATGCTTGAGATGTTTCTCCATGAGTTCCATAGATCACCTCTGGAGGTGCAACCTAGAGTGACCCTGATATACCAATATGTGATAGGTTGGTATTTTTGTCTCATGTTGAATCATTTAGAATCTTTCTATGATTCTAAATTCTTTTTGTACCATACGGGGAAGTATGATCACATTGTTCTTGTTGGGGTGATATAGCCCTTAATTGTTCCCCATTGGAGGTGGAAGGACATCTCGACGAACATATTTACCAATTTAACTCAACCATAGGGAGGCTTTGATCCTATTATTGTGATAGTAGAACATTTTATGAAACTGTACCACATTATAGAGACCTAGGGGTTGATATCTATTTTTTTAAAATAATTTTCTAATGGTTGGGGTGTTACACTATTGAGTCCCATGGACAATCATCTCTATTAGAGATCTTTTTTTTTCATCCTGACCATGGAGAGGTCTCTAGTATGATTTTTTATCTCAATTATGTCTTATTAATAATTTTAATCTAATGACGAATGGTAATACAACAAGAACCATCCATACTCGTGAAGAAATGGTTCTTTATTATGTCAAATATCTATGTGGTTCATTGTTGAGGAAACTAACTATGGTGGAGTTTCTTGTTACAATTTTATTTCCCACTACACCGTTATCATTGATTCAATTTATTTGTTGTAGGTAAAACTGTTAAAATCTTCATTATGCTAGACTGGGGTTGAAGAGGAAGCAATTCCCTATCCCAAACATGTTGATAATATGATAGAGATTGTTAAGGAATTTAAAGGCAGGATGAAGGTAGTGAAACATCATCATAAGTATTATTCAAATTATATGAGGAGACCAATGGATTTATTTGTAAAATATTATGTGTTTATGAAGGTAACAACAGGTTGAGAACTGTGAAGCAATAACATGGGAGTGAGATTTATACCCATATTGTTGGTCCTTTTGAATTCTCATCTCAATTTGGATATGTTTCATATCAGATAAAACATCCCACAAACATGTTTTAGATACATGATTCATTTCAAATTTCATATCCTCATCCTTATCTTAATAATGAAAATCAGCTCATCAAATAGGTTGATATCGATTTTGAAAATGATACACCAGTCATAGAATTTCTTTTGGATATCCAGTACCTGTAGAAGAAGTTTTTGTTTGGAAATTCTATTTATGTGGATCATGTCTTATAGGGTAATATTTTAATGTTCATGAGTACATAGGAATGTGAGTCATATACATCACTCATTACCCTAATCTTTGTGAGGTTTAACTCTCCTCTTGTAATTTTAATATTTTATGCATGTGGTAATTTCTATATATGAGAGGGTTTTAAATTATTTATAATCATGAATACATATATTTTGATAGGTATCACCCCTGATAGAGTGTTTAGGATCATGTTTTATTGTTTCATGGTTTTAATCATGTTTCTTTTGAGTGATGTTCAAGATATCACGAGATGGTCCATGATTTGGGAGGTGTATTATGGGGTGGATGTTTGGAAAACCCATTTATTTTTCACTATCTTTTTGGTTTTTGATTATCGAGGATGAGAACATATTGTTTATATTTAATATAATAAACATGGTCAATTTAAACAAGATTAATTAATTTCATCAAGGTCGCAGTAGTCAGAGGGGGCCTAGAGTGGTATGGAGGGGTTCAACTGAAAAAATCTTGATACTATTAGAATACAATGCATGTATGAATTTCATGATGTGTATTAAAAAATAATGTCCAATTAAGGATAGATCACGAGTTTCTCCATAAGTTTTATTCTATCTCAGATAAATGGTGTTAGTTGATAATTTTTTCAATGAGAATCCTATCTTTGATTTTTACAAAAAGTGTAAAAATTTCATGATGTGTAAATCCCATGTACAATGATACTTCATAGTGTCCAGTTTCTCAGGTGTTTCTCATACCATGCCCTTTCTTATAGATTCTATGAGATCCAATAAAACTACCTTCAACATTTTGGCTTCCTTTTGTGGTGATCAATCCATGATATTCCATCTTAGATCCTTGTTAATCAATGTTGAGTACCGCCAAAATTTCTTGTAGTTTCTTCACATTCTTTCTCATTTTACTCCTATTATCTTCATTCCAAGTGGTGTTAGTTGATCTAACTTGTTTCTAAATTTGGTTTTTGTGTTTTTTTCGTTTAGTTGTTCCAAAAAAACATGTTTTGGAGAAGCATCTTACTAAATATGTGATCATTATCCATAACATTGTTCTATTCTCATAAAAAAATGTTGGTGATTTTTAGTGACCCTTATAGTAGAAACATATCAAATAATTCATACCTTATGGAATCCAAAACATAAAATAGAGTTAAAATAGAAAGGGGTCTTTCGAAATGATATCGAATGAAATACCTCTTAATAATGTCACCACCTTAGAATATCTACTACCTCACTTTCAGGAAACAAGACAAAAACCATGTCGAAACAACAACAAGATCCTATAAATGCTCTAAGGGGGATATACCTCTCAAATGAGATATAGCCACAATAATGAAAAAGATAAAAATATCTAATATACAGAGAGGAATACACCCAAAAAAGAAATATATTACAAGAGTATAGAGAATCATTAAATATATTTTCATACGATATTCCCAACTATAATTCACATTCCCATGTACTATCCTCCACATCATTATGCCTCCAGAAGACAAGAACCAATGGAATAACATGCCTTCCAAACAACATCTCTTGGGAGTCCGAGAAATGCATTATCTTTTCTATGAATTTCATATCTTCATCAACATCAATCTCTCCCCAATCAATGAAACTAGAGTTGTCACAAAGATATATGATTTATTTATGACACATGAAAATCATTATGTAACTAGCTCATCATTAAGGGAAGTTAATTCCAATATTACATGTCTCCAATATAATACATCACCTAAAAAACCCATCAAATAGGGAAAAATCATTATCCCATGCAAAAACCATCACATACCATGACATGGAGTCACCATAAAAACAACATTATATCCTACACTGAACTCTAGAAATATACTCATATAATCAGTAAATGATTTACCATCTTACATGAGGATGTTGGGAGTCGAATATATGTTATATACGATGGATTCAATATCTAGTTTATGCCCATAGTGAGGTTTTAATCTATATTATATCATGAATATTATCTAATTTCATGAAATTCATCACCCTTTATGTTTGTATGACTGAAATCATTTGGACATCAGGATGGTTTTTTTGAATGAATCTTAATTAATGGATTGATGGAAGACTACACCCTCTATCTCGTATCCCTTCTCTTGGTTGTTCTTTTTTAGTTATGAATCGTAGTTATTTTTACAATATAGATGATTAGATTTCAGTGATTGAAAAAGGTTATTTCACAAACATGTATTACATGATATAGAATACAAATTATCATACTTTTATCTAATATATATATATATATATATATATTTTGATGGATTGTGGTACTTACTTATTTTATGGGATTTAATTTTTTTATGTATAATACCCAATGTTTGATATATTTCAAACAAGATATAGGGGATCCTAGAGACAATATTGTAATTATGTGTTCATATGAGATATGGGATGATGTGATGATATGTTTCATGATGTTCATGTTGTGAGGCCTTTCCCATGTGTCTTTAAGTTTTCATACTTTAGGAGAGAGATGACTTAATCCATAAAAATTAAAAGATGTGTGGAATACGTACTAGGGAAAATATATTGGATTATTCATTTGGATTCATTACTTTATTTTATGCTCTATTTTATTAGATATTTATTAGAGTTAAAATTATGAGGTATAGAATATAGTACACCCATTTGGGTTATGAGTTTGTTTCAAAATTTTTCTCTGAAATTTAATATGAATTATATATCTTTTTCATAATAGTCTCATAAAAGGATCCCACTTACTATACATTTATTCTCACCCTATGTATAATTGAAATATTATTCATGTTATATAGAGAATATTGGGGATTGAGATGGAAATTACAAGTTCTATACCCTGTATCAGTTGTATGGGCTTTGTTGTCACTTTCGTATTTAAATTTTTTGGTAAATGTAGTTTCCCTTTTAATTCATGTAGTACAATGTGTCATTTCATGATTTTACTTTAGTATTCTATATATATATATGTAAATTTATGAAAAATTTTTAAATTCATATATCTATATTATATCACTTTCATATGAGAAATTCCCTTAGAGGGTAATTCCTCCCATATATAGGTTTTTTATGTCATCAGTGCTAGTCCCCGACCGAGGGCCTATTACGAGAATCGGTTAGTCATTATATCTTCCCAATTATTGCGTTATCATTGTGGGGTGGGGTCATACAATAAAAACAAACATGATTACATTGATTATGAAATAATATATCATACATTATCAAATGGTGAAACCATTGTTTCATTACTGGTCAACATAATGGGGAGAATGATTAATCCTATATTTGATAGATCGTATTGAATAGAAACTCACTAATTTCATTGTATTTGGTAGGTTTCATGAAAATGTTTCCACGAGAATAATCTTATTATAGAATATTTTTGTTATCCAATATTTGATATCTGATTATGATAACGACCATGAAAAACCATTGGTTTAGTCCTCAATATACTCATAAACCTCATCAAAAAAATCATGGTGATCTCTTATGATCAATTAAAATTAAATATCTATATACATTACAATAAAATAGAATAATTATTAAAAGATATTATAAATCACTAAAAAATTTAAAATGTGAAAAAATGGTTGAATGAGATAATGGGATTAAATGTATATCATCATAAATTAATCAACCCTAATTCTTAGAAAATATCTATGTGATCCTTTCATACACCAATACACCTATAAATAATGATCTAATCATTTATATAAAAGAATAGTATATATCTAATTTATTTTTTTTAACTATGATATAATTAAACCAACATTGTCTTTATGTTGTAAAAATATTATAAATTCTACACTCTTAAAATTAAATGAGGGGCAGTATTATCCTTGATGAAATTGAAACCCTGAATAATAGTAGATTTTAATTTGCATATTACAAGAAAATTATTGTTTAAATTGTTTTTCCAAGATAATATGAATGCAGATAAAATTATGGGGATGATTCATAATGAAAATTAAAAAAATTATACTTTAAAAATGAAACAAAGTTAAAATTTATTGATTTATTCTATGAAACCATCAAAAAATGTTTCTATACAATTTCATAAAATGCTTGTTTGGAATGGTATTGGATTCCCTATAATTCATACCTATATAAAAATTATTAGATGATATGTGTTTGTGTGAAAAAAAATTCCATATAAATAGAAGAAATCTATATAAGATGAAATATTGTGAATTTATGTACCAAAATCTTTAAAAATAGTAATTAATGGAAACTTAATATGATTTTCTCAAAAAAAAAATTAAAAATCACCACCAAATTAACCCAATAAAAATATTTTATTCACATTATTAGAAGAAATCTCTACCCAGGGTAAATTATGGAGAAAATATAATGACATGGAATAATTGATGACATTTAATGCCTCATATAATTCCCAAGGCATGATATATATTAGTTTATTTCCTTTGAAATATTTTATGACCATTAAAAACTTTTAATAAATTATAATCCAAGGAACAAAAACTATATTCTTGAAGAGTATGAAATGATTGGGATTCATCTAATTTTTAATTCAAAATTACAGTATAATTGGTTTCCCCTATTATAACTTTGTAGATGGGGGATCACCCCAAGGAAATATTTGATAAAGTGATAACTTATTACCCAAAAATCAAAATCAAAAAATATTTTATATATAAATATAATATATCATAAAATAACAACAAAAAGTGACTATTTATGCTAGCTTTTCTTAGAGTCCACCTAGAACACAAGATATCGACTCAGTTATTATTCCTGAGAAGTGGTTAATCAAGTGGAGGTAATGGTAATAACTGTAATATTATATCAAAACATTTAAAATATATATCCCTCAATATATATTGTAAATTATCCTCCATTGGTATGTATAATCAAAAATTAATTTAAGAACAAGAATCGTTATTTAGACGTCACTATAATTAAATGGGTAGTACTATTGGAATAATGGATTATAGTGTTTGAAATGTTTAATTTTTTATAATTCTGATCTAGCATCCTTTGATTCACATTGAAGTGTTTATTTATGTCATTAATTTGTAATAGTGAACTGGTGTTGAGTAAAGGTTAAAGAAAATGGAAAATGGAATATTTTTTCATGTAAGTGAAACCTTTATGATGTAATGGAGACATAAAAATTTACTTTGATTAATAATAATGAATTTTTCAGCTTGTATGATTCCTTGATCTATGAAGTGGATATAATAATGGTGATCTCATATTTTCCAAACACAAATTAATTTATTATCATGAAACTTACATTTCATGTAAGAGTAAGATTCATGTGTGATTTGATATTTGGAAATGTTCTCGGATAATAAATAGTGACATTGTTCGATATCTAATAGTAATAAAGCTATAAAAGGGATGTTTTGACAGTCATATATATATTCTATAAGGTCTATTAGACCTATTCGTAAGTGTTTATAAATTAATTGTAATGGCCATCAATGTGTTCTATAAATGTAATTGATATATTTTCTAAGGATCATTCCTCTTTAGGGGAATAAATCACAAGTTTTATTCATCCCATTATTGAAGAACCTTTGGATATTCATAAGATCCCTTATTGGACATTTATTTGTTCCTTCCCTTTTCAATTTATAGTGATACTATTTCTTGGATATGGAGATGACCATGACAAGATGTAGACCATGTCACAAATGACTTCACAATTATCGAGGAGATTATACTGAGTATAAAGGATGATTGTGATGTGATGTTTTGGTTAAATAAAAATAAATATTCTGAATTATTATTCCAAACTAGATGATTAAATATTAAATTATCCTAATAATCATATCAATATATTTAATAATTATAATTTTTATATTTTTAAAAATATGGAACCAAATGGGTAACAAATGGCTCATAATTTAAGATGTAAAAGGTTTTTTTGGTTTTATTGATTATTCTATATTACTAATATCGAAAATAATTTCATAAAAAATCTGTTAATATTGGATAATAATAATGGAATAATTATTTTTTATCTAAATTAATTTAATAGGAGATAGATCTATTTCACATGAATGATATTGAATATCTATAATAAGGGAAATAATTAAAGGGAAATTGAGACACAATCACTAGAAAATTGGATTAAATTTTATTTGTAAGGAAATTCAATAAGAAATATATCTATCTCATATGTATTTTATTCCATTGATAATTGTTGTGAACGTAGAGTTAGGGATATGATCTATTTCAATGAATTGTAATTGCCATTTCCTAAAACATTAGAGTATACTTTATGTATGCTGGTACATCAAAATTATAAGCCCTTGGTATTATTTGTTATTATTGAACCCAATAAAAAAGCATAACTGAATTAATGATAATTCATATAATTTTTTTAGGTGTTAAGATTGATTTATTTATAATTTTTTGGATAAATTAGAGAACCATAACAAAATGTAAAAATAATACACAAATTAACCCACTATTAATGTGGGTTGGGTTTTGGTTGTAAAAAATGATATCAACGAAACACATTTCAAGAAACCAATATATCATCATGGAAATGATTCAATAAGGAAAAATGTATATATAATAGGATTTTAGGTATTCAATGGATTAAATTAATGAATTTGGAATGTCAAAATGAGATCAAACTTTTCTTCTCTTGGCCTTGAAGTCTTCTCTATTATTGTACATGGTATTCCTATATGTTCTACATCAGAATTACCAATAATAATAAGATATAGTAAAATAGTTGATGTTTATTTCGATGATAATAATTCAATGTCTTGTACACTATAAACGGATCTCTATACCTAGGAAATCATTTTTGTTTCATTTACGATCAAGATAGATGTGCTTAATAATATATATGGTGGTGATAAAAAATAAAATGTAGTTAAGACTCAATTATTGTAAAATAACCCTGATTATTTAGTGGAGAATCTAGATAACTATGTTTATAGATTTATCAATCTTTTCATTAATGATTATGTATATTTATGAGGTCTTGTTGAAGTAATCAATGATGTGAATATTTTTAATAATATCATAAAGTGGTTTTATCGCCTTTATAACCTTAATTTATCTACTCTTGATGAGATAAGTATCATAAAACTCCCAATTTATTATGGTCACAGACGTATGGTTCCCTATAAACTGATTATCAAGATGGATGGATAAACAAGTGATACATATTTTGAGATGTAATTTATACCCATAGAAAATATTAAAAATAATAGATATAGATGATGAAGAATATGTGAATAATGAATTTATTTCTATTTTTCATGTAAATTAATAAAAATAAAGAATTGTATAAGTTAATTATCTTGTAATAATGTTTTTGATGTGGTAATGTTGGAAACTATACTATTTATTCCTAAAATATTTCAATATGATTAAGAAGAAGTTAAATCAATTTAGAATCTATTAATACAATTTCATAATAATGATATTTTTAACCAAAAATTTCAATTTGATAAGATGTTATAATTAATCAAACTAGTGTAAAAAGTATGTATCTTATAATTATAGTCGATAGAATGATGAATCCACATACTTGTAATATAAAGAAAATTCCCAAATGGAAACCACTATAAATTGAATGACTGGTGGAGGTGATGGTGACAAACCTAAATGTTTTTTTTAAACAAGAGTTCTAACTTGATGGGGCTCATTAATAATATTAATATTCAGAGAATGAAAAATATATATTAGCGGTCTCATAAATATCCTAAAAGAATATAAATTATCTTGAAGTAATGGTTGATCCATATAAAAAGGTTTTAAAAAGAAAATTGTATATTCATGGGAGTTGGTATTATGTGGAAGAATTTACCATAAATATTTATGAACAAGATTACATTTTCTAATAAAATAATTTATAATTATAATATAGTGTCTATATTTTTGAGTCAATAATGAAATAAATTGGTTCCTTGAGAGGAAAACTAAAAACTAAAAAAATTATAAGTAATCCAAAGGGAATTCTATAGTTTTGGATTTTCTGATGTCAATATATATTAAAATTTTACACATAAGGCTTATAATCCTAGGAGAAAATTATAAATGAATATGTTACATTAATTATGTTAAATGTAAATATCTTTAAAAATATATATAAAAACATGAATGGATTTAGTTCCAAAAAAATATTTAAAAGGTGGATGATATTCATGTGTCTGTGAGGAATGATCAAAATTTGAGAAGATTTTCAAAATCTAGAAATATAATTTGAGGTGAAGGTGAAAGTATATTTCCTCTTATAATGTTCCAATTTTGTAGCATTATAATCCACAAGCAATCCTAAAAATGGATATTATGTGGTAATTTGAAATGTGGTGAATGATAAAGAAGATGAATAATAATATATACATATCATTCAAGATAGATAATATTATTTTTTTAAGGATAAAATTTTCAATATTTTAATTATTGGAAAAATGTATTTATTTTATTCAAAGAATATTTTGAGAATTAAATCAAGTATCCTATGGAGGGACCGATACTACAGATCCCAAATAATCACTGAAGGGAAATATATATATATAATCATCAAAAATATTTAAGTTAATGTTATTATACTATTTATGTTAAATAAATATAAGATGGTTCATATAATATCTTCACTCATTTGGGGATCTCTTGGAAGGAATAAATTAATAGAGTGAAGGAAAATGTGGTTAAAATTTCTCTCAACCCATAAATAAAAAATAACATAGGGATCCTTGATAATGGGTGATCCTAAAAGATTATTGGGATAAAAAATTGTTAATGATTGCAGTGGAAGACATTAATCAAATATCATTTCTTGAAATGATTAATTAAAAAAAATATAACATAAGGGAAAGTCACATTTAATAAGTGATGAGCTAAATAATATAAAGTTTATTAAATCAATATTTTGTGATAGAATCTCTTATGTATGGTCTATGTTTTATGATTTTTGGAATTGAGGATGCATTTAACAGAGGGGAATATTGTCAGTGGTGTGGTTGTAGACTCACTCATGAAAAAGTTGGTCCAAAAATGGTAATCTATATCATGTTGAAATAATGGATAACAAGAGGATACTATTATTATAAGATGAAAACTACATGTGAATATGGAAAATATAAAATTTTTTCAGAAAAATCATAGAAAACTAACTATATGTGGAGATAGTTAGATATATCCAACATAATTCTTGATTTTTATATGAAATGAGGTAGATAAATGCGTGGAAGAATGTTTTGGAACCCATATCGATAAAAGAATATAAGGGTACCGTATCATCTCAATCTAGTTTATAATAACATGTTTGGTTAGTCGGTGAAAAATATATATAACGAAATATAATTTAACATATTAATAAATGATCACATAATAATGTACTTTATTATGTTCACCAAATGAAAAAGATAGGATATACGTAATAAAAAAGGTTTCAAAGAATATTTTAATATGAGACAACTGAATCCACTAAAATAATATGATCTACTAATATAATTGAGTTCAATTCCATTGATTTTGAATAAAATTGAAAAATAGATATTAAAAATTATGAATCTTTTGATTGATCTCTATCGTATAATGTATTGATTTTATTATTAATAGTGTGGTGGATAATATTTCCTAAACACTAATGATCAAATATTTCATATCTAAAAATTTATTGATTGTAGGTGTGAAATTTGAAGTGTATTCTCTAAAAATAGTAAGTCTGAATGATGAGAAATCAAAATAAAATTTTTTCATTGATAAAATTCATCACTAAAATGTAGATAAATATATTTATGTTGATTTCTTATTAAAAAACATAATGTAAATTGTTGATGGAACATATATTCATTATAAAAAAAGATTATTTTCAGGTTTCCCAGCAAATATTTATGTTTAATTCATTTTACTAAATTTTTAGGCTATATTTTGTGTTATGATGATAATATTATTGTAGGATGATAATGGAACAAATCTATAAACAATAAAACAGTTGTGTAATTTAAAGAATATTTGTAATTTTGTATCAATTCATAGGTTGTAAAATGTTTCACAAATAATGAGAACATTGATGTTAGGAAAGAGGTAGAAACCAATATTTAGGGAGATAAAATATCATCCCATATAATAAATAAAAAATACAGCTTTATCCATTAAATATAATTATATATGAAACAAAAAAACCAATAAAAAATGAGAATATTTGAACATGATTAAATTTTTGTAAAATTAGATCCATATAAATTTTACTATGTTATAAATTATGACTCATTATTTAAATATAAAAATAATTATTTGGATCAAATTCACAAGAATGTTCTTTGGTAATATATGGTTGTGAAAAAATTTGAAAATTTATTTTACATGAGATTGCTCTTTCAAAATAAATGTAATGGACAAGGTGATATGGGTTGAAATGAGGATAAAGATGTGTACAATTTATGTGTACGAAATGATGGAGATAATGTTCATGAACATTTTTTACCATTTGATATAAATGATTCTGTAAAACTTTTACTTATTCATGAAAAACAAATATATTACAATGCTGTTATAAGGATGTGATGATTATATTTGAGAATTATTTACATTTAAAAGATTCATATAATGAAAACCCACAATATTTCATTATTTACAATGATTATAATTATATTTTCTTATTAAAAAACTACTTTTACAAGAACAATTAGGTTTTATGGGAATGTTTTTCTTTTTATTCCCAATATGTAATGATGTTTTTTTTCAAAAAAGGAGGTATCTATAACAACCTAGAGATGAATACATACAAATAAAAATGTTTATGGCTCTCAATTATGCAGATGATATAATATTCTATATAATAAAACATGACTATATTAAGTGTATTTCTAATGTCATTTTCTCAAAATATGAAATATCCATGATTGGGGAACATAGTTTCTAGTCATGAAAGTAGTTTATAAATAGGGGTAATTATTATCTCATCGGAAAAATATTTAACTATTCTTCTAAAATTGATCTTCATATGTGATTAAAACCCAATTTTAACTCTGAATAATGTTAGAACCATGTTCATGAAGAATGAATATCGGTTGTTTATCAATTACACATAATAATGAATCATTATGAGTTTAATCTACAAGATAAAACTAATATGGATAATTTTTATTCATAATTCATTTATATAACTTATATTCAATTATTAAGGATCATTATATACTAGTAGGGAAACAACTTATAATGTTTGTATATGTTACTCTTAGTTTTTTCATTTCCCTCGAAGAAAAAAATTTATTTAAATATAATATTTTTATTATAATTATTGGGGGGATTATGTGGTCTCACATAAGACCACACTCTGTGATTAATTTTTCATAGGAAAAAAATTTCTGAGTTGGATTATTAAGAAATGGTAAATAACATCTCTCAGTATGATTTAATCTATATATATTTCATGCACCGCAACAAGAAACTATCTCATTTCATGAAATATAAAAAATTAGATATTGGTAAAATAGCAGAAAACCCCATTGAAGTTTTTTATAAACAATAGTTCTTTTAATATTTAAAGGAATAAAACAAAACACTCTTATCAAACCCATTGAAATTAGATATGAAATTATTTTAGAAAATACTGAGTAAGGAATAATAAAGATGGAGTATGTTAGGACAGATCATAATATAGAATACATCATGAATAATACCTTTAATAGTCAGGTATTTTATATATTATAGTTAAAATTTTTTTATAAAAAACAAATAATTTATTATATATATTTTTTAAAATAATTTTAATTTTATAGAAATCTTTTTCCTCATTTAGCTATATATTTAGAAATATTGCTATATATTATGAAAATATTATTCTTTAATGTTATATTTATAGTTATTTTGTTTGATTAATGTGTATCAAGAAGACACCAACATTATGAAAAAAGTAATTTTCAATCATTAAGAAGTTTAATTCACTTATTACCATTTTTTTAAAATAATAAAAAATCAAGTAACGAATGATTCTTTTTCAGAAAAACAATTTGAATATTTTTTATTAATAAAATAGATAAATCACTATTAATGGATGATTTTGATGATATTTATATATTTATTATTATGAAAATTATTTTTTATTTCAACTAGTATATTTTACAATGTATTTAATACTGATAAATAACTTTATATAATTAAAATGTATTTTCCTAAGACCAGTATACATTATGTTTTTTGTGATAAATTTTAAACGAGTTTATCCATTTTGTTGTAGTTTATTATATTAAAATAGATATCACATTTTTAATTTGAATAATTAAAATAATTCAATAGGTTATAATTTATTTATTTTTATATTGAAGAGTAATAAAACAATATTTTGTTACCACGTCTAGGGTTATAGTGGGATTATAGGGATTAAAAGAAAAAATTCATCGAATACCATAAAAATTTTATTTTACAAGACTATTTGATTATACTAAAACCATATAATTCTAATCTATTAATATTTTTCATTTCAGGGAAACAAGACAGGAGTAATTCATTCATATATTTAAATAGTTTGTTAAATTATAAATGTTTTCTCTCCACCCTTATAAGAGTATACAACTTCTCATATATTCCTCCTAACTCATTATTATATTAGCACCCAATGACCTACCAAAATTGTTTCCTAAAAACCATTATTCCATAATATAGGTACTATTTTAATACTAATAAAAATCATTCAAGGAATAATGTGTAATCCCAAGGAGGTTTCAAAACAATGATGTATAACTCTTAGTCATTTACTTTCAAATTTTATTTCACCATTCACATTTATAAACATATTTTATACATTATAATATGATAAATAAATTATCATAATTATTCTAAGATATTATTAGGATTATGTGACTACCATTTTACACTTTCATTTAATCAAATGGGAAATTCAAGTATCTCATATCCATATATGGTGACTTCTATTTCCACTTTGGAATATGATTCACATTTCATAATAATTATTCATTCATTGTTAATATTATGTATTTTTTAAACATATATTCTATGAATGGAATAATTATTTTATTTTATTTATACCATCATATAAACCCTATTTCCTTTCCATGCTTAAGGAAATGATTATGTCACTCATGCATATGTGGGGACTACAACCTATTTGAACCGATGTGAAATTTTTCATTTATAATTAAAATAGAAAATAATTATTATTAAATATAAATATATATATTATATTGATATAAGATGGACTATTTAAATTTATATTATTTTATACATTTATTTTTATCAATCCATCAAAATGTAGATACATAACTCGTGCAAACATATATAATATCATGTTTGTAAGTGATGTAATTAATTCATAATCACCAAATAATATGAATAAATTTAAAAATATATTTTATGAAAAGAGATGCTTATTTAATTATTAATTTTTTCTAGATAATGAATCCCTGAACAAGGTGCATGTAAAACATCAATTTTTCAAGATCAAAAAATCCATTTCACACACTTTTCATCATGTTTATTGATATTATCCTCACATAGTCATCAAATACTAAGTTTGAGAAGAAATATATCTCTATGCAAGAAGAAGAATTGGATTTTCTCATGTTCCTAAAGATTTGTTATGCATTGATGAATGTAAATTAATTAGAAAAATTACAAAATATTGTGGAACAATTGTAAGAATATCACTCTATTATTTAGTTGTGGGTTTCACAATTATCTTCTAGTAAGAATTTCATTCCATAAAATACATTTTTTGGGGAATTACAATAAATATATATCATCATAAAACATAATAATATGTTTTATAAACCAAATAAAATTTTATATTTTTTATGCTTCAATTTTACTACTCACATAGCCCAAATGGTCTTACAGATCAAAAATAATGGTTCTCTTAACATTTAATTTTTTATAAATGAAATTGAGTTCTCCTAAAAGTACATCATTATACCCTATCACCCAACTCCATCTCCCAACTCATTCAACCAAGTAAGAGGGTTGATCTTTAAATATACCACCTACAAAAAATCATTTAGGGTGGGTGAGATAGGAACATTCATAGTGAAATACATGTTGATTTCTCTTCAAACCCTATGTAGTCTCACTACCAACTTTGGAGACCCACAATGATTACCCACTAAATGGGTGGAAGAACCGAATTTTAAACCCTAATGGGGACTACAACACATGATTTACCCACTACATTGAAAACCATATTGGAAAACCCACCTCATGGGAAATCCACATATACTTGATTCAAACATCCATCAACGGAGATCCACTGGGGATACCGTTTTAAAAATTCCCTCACAACGTATATGAACCATTTTTAATCCTCCACTAGTGGTTTTAACCCTCACATTCCCTCACCAGGCATTATAATCTTTTCTACCACTCTTCGGGGTAAAGAAAAAATTCACCTAGGTCTCATGTTGGGAAATTTATTCACATATCATACACATTTATTTACGGTACTATCCATGATATCTTTAATGGGAATCCTACTAGCTGTAATCCCTATTCATATAAGTCTACCTAGGTCATTTTTCCTATAGTATATGTGAGTTTAGTAAATAATATTTGAATCCACTATAGGTGTAACCTCATACAAAACCTTTAATTATAATTTGGTTGAGATGAACATCATGATTATCATCATTCACCAAAATATGAGATAATGCGGCTGGATTTAGATATAAGCTCATTCTACAAGATGTAGTCCATCTACCATTAAATCAAATAGATTGTGTATAGTTTCTGACATTTTTATTTCTCAAATAACCTCAATTCATGATATATCCACGTGGCTTCATTCAAAAGACTATCTTCATGATAATCATATTAGACTCAAATATTGGAATCATCCTATGGAAAAGGCACAATTAAACTATCAATTACCATTTAGTTGAGATGCAAAAAATTGATATAATTAACCAATTTGTTTCAAGATACACCAAATCTATCTAGAAACATCTAATTCCTTCTAGGTGAAGGCCCCAACAAAGCATTAGATTCCCATCAAATTGAAACACACTACATGGTTATGATTATTTACATTGAGTAAAGAAAATATTATATTCCAGATACATGGCTATCCACCAACTTGTAATCCACAAGAAAACATAAATTACCATTGAATTTATATACTCCTCTTGGAAACCATTATTTACCTCTATTTATGATACACCACATAATACCATATACAAGGAATGCCATCGAGGTGTAACCACCAACCATTCCTTCAAATACTAATAGTTGATGTATTCTTATTTGAACCATAATATGAGAATTTTAAATGGTTTTATCACTAAAAACCCTATACTAACCCTCTTACATGGTCATGTATCTTAGGGAATCTCATGCATAAGACCCACCATATTTCATGACGTCACCCCATTAAGGACACATCAATCTTCCTAGGATAGTCATAGTTTACAATCCTTACTTTAAAATATAATTATATTTTTTATTATAGTTTAAATAATGTTATAATTAATCTTACATATCACACCGATAATTTACCTCATCATGTTTTTAAAAGAGAAAATAATTTTCAATAGCTGTTTTGATATGCAACCGAGATCAAAATCAAACCATAATTATTAAAACACGATTCTTTTAAACTAGTAATTAAATTTTTTTCTATGAATATGAAAATATAATTATGATATATATATATTTATATATATATCATACTCAAAAAATATTTATTGATAAATTCATTATAAATAATGACACACTTTTTTGGAATGTATTTTTTCCTTGAAATATGTATTAACTAATAATGTTATTTATTTCATTTTATAAAAATATAATATAAATAGTTTACCGAAAAATTAGATAATTTTTGGGTAAAAATTAGAGATCATATTTTATATCATTATATAAAAATTATATTATTATTAAATTTTGTGATTTTTTTGAAAATATTGATTTTTCAATGAATAGTGAAAATACCCATTTTCTGTAAAACAATCATTTCCTCTGTTATATATAGTAATTTAAATATCACATTATTATTTTAGTAAAATTTCAATGTAAAAAATTTATTCCTGAGATATATTTATTCCAACTAATTATTGGTAATTCATCTTTACACTAGATTTTATAATATGTTTGCTTATAGGCTTAAAAACTATTTTTTCTATAATATTTTTAAAATGCAGAATTTTTACCAATTATAATTAATTAAAACATAACTTAATTAGTAATTATTTAAATTAATTCTTTATATTATATATGTAAATTTATTTTCGTATATTTAATTATTTATAATTTCCTGTAATAGAGTAAATGTAAAATCATCTTTTCCCTGAAAAACTTATTTTTCGGATAACTGATTTTCATCAAGTTTTTAGGTTTTGTTTTGAATTTCATATTCAATCCAATATGATTTTTTTAAATGGAATTCATATTTAAATCATAATAATTTATATTTTTCATAATTTTCAACATTATTTTTCATCAATCTGATATGTAATTGTTGTAAATATTCAGGACCACGGTAAAAGGAAAATAAAATAGTCAGGGGTAAAAATCATTTAGAAAAGAAAACCTAAAATTAAAACTAAGAGTATTAATATTTTTATATTAATTTAAATATAATCATTATATTTTCTGATACTTATAAATTATTAAATAAATGTTTCGATAAAAAGTATATTTTTGATTTTCTAAAATATTAATGGTAGTTTGGGTAATATATTGTTTTAATGAAGAAATAATAATATTTTTATTTCAAGACATATTGAAATAATGTATATTTTAATTAAATAATGTTTTTATGTTGTATATATTAAATATAATTGATATATTTATTTTTAGTCAAATGTGATAGTTATAAGGGCTAAAAAACTGGTTTTTCAAAAAACATCATTTCTCTATAAATGTCAATTCCTTTCTTATAAGTAAAAATTCAATAATTTATAGTTTTTTTTTCAGAAAGAAAAATTATTTAAGAATCAACATTTAAATATTATTCAATTTTTAATTGTTCCTAAATTTCCGGGACATCCAAATTATCAAGTACAAATTTAATACCGAATAAATATACAGTGTCTACTACGATATCACAATGAACCCAAAGATAGGTAATGAATTATATATAGAATATTAAAAACCTAATATATGTTTCCACTATAATATAATTTTTTATGTTATTTTATAAATTCAATAATTCCTTTATGAATAATATAAAACATATATTATATTTTGAGGACTTAAAATCAATTTTAATAAACATGAATCCCGTATAAATCATAATGTGTAATATTTTAATGAGAATGGCCCAAGTAATTAAAATATAATAAATAACACAAATATTTTAAAGAATGTATTGGAAGAAACCGTGTAATTGTTTTTAGTTTTGATAACATTATTATATAGTGTTCGGAACTCATGTCTTGAAAATAATAATGAACTTCCCTCCCTTTTTCAATATATTCCAACTCCAGATACAGTTTATGTTCACTATAAATAAATGGATCAAAACATTAATATGATTATACCTCTTGATATTCACCCCATTGTTCTCCATTTTTTTCAATAATATATTTCCAACATTTTGAAATGACCCTCTCATGGTACGTGATCTCCCCCTCTTCGATTTTTTTGAGAATCTATTTATGTTTTATTGATTAATTTTTATTTTTATTGTTTCAACTATTTTATTACAATAATATAACTTTATATTATTTGTACATTTTCTTATATATCCCTCTAGTTATCAATAATCCCTCCCATTATCCTTTATGTACACCAATTATACAGTCGAAATTTTCCTGTTAATTTTTGTATCAAAAGTAAGGGGCGTCTCTCTCATATATTCAATTCAATCATCTTTATTGTATTTAGAATATTTAATTTCATTTGGGTTTGTTTCAATGAATTTATAAAGATAAATATACTATCAAATTTATTACCTAATACTGTGATATTTCTATCCATTCACTTTATATTAATGACAAAATCCATTACTATACCAAAACTTAGTAAGGGTTCCTTTCCTTCTCCAGATTTATTCAAGAATGTTATTCATTTTATTAATTTTATTTGCAAACCATAATATTTTTATATGTTTTCCACATATATATTACATTCCAAATATCTTAAAAATTATAATAGCCTCATTGCACTATCAATAAACCATTTTATGACTCTTTCATAATTATTGTTATTCTATAAATATTTCACTGTTATTTTTCATTGAGAAACATTTTTTTTCAAAATAATATCTCAATTTAAATTATATGTTATTCATATAGACATACCAATACTATATTTATTTGTAAATTACATGTATGTATTACAATCTTGCAGATCCTGGAAATATATATGATGAAAAATGATTCTGTCGTTAATGATCTGTCTGGAAAACTTATGAATCCACATGATATGAATGTGATAGGTGTTCCCATTATAATATATCAATCTAATAAATAGGGTAATGATTGATTCTCATGATATGTTTTTATAATTGGGGTGAGTGAATATAATCCATCAAGGGTCTTTTTCTACCATCTCAAAATTTCATAGTGGTTATCCTAGACCTATGTTTATGATTACATGTTTAAAGTTTATTCCACATTTTCATGTTTCCTTTATGTTACCATAATATATTATACCTTATTATTCTTTTTTTTTAATTTTCACCCATTTTATTTTCTATTTAAATTCTATTTATCTAACCTAAAATATGTTATCCATGTTATTATCACATAATATTCCCTTACTAGGCTATATATATCACCCCTTACTTATATATATCTATATTCTATCCATTTATATTTTAGAGGACCGATGATTTCATTGAGTATGTTATAGAAATTTTCAATAACAATTTTTTATCTCGTGTTAATGATATCTTTCTATGAACCTAATTACAAATTAGAATTGTATTATCAATCTTCGTAGTTTTATTATGTGTTTTATTAATTAATAAATAAATAATTAATGTGTAATAAATACAAGGGTCTTTAAAGGATGTATTAATGGAATGTTTAGTTATTATTTTGCAATATGATTAGTAAAATCTAAGGACATTATTAGGGAAAAGACTATGAATAATAAAATATAACAAAATTTTGGTGATATATAGAATAATAAGATTCCATGAATGTATATCCCTTCAGACACACTATATGTGTATGTGTCTAAAAAAATTTCTATCTGGTGGTAATATCAAAAATCGACATTCTGATATCGAATCAATTGAGATCTAGTTCATGAAAATGGTTATTGTTTCTTTGGTAGTTTGGATCTCTTGAGGGATATGCTATTTTAAATTCACAAGAAATCTAAGAACCATATTTTATTGAATCTAGATTTACCATAAATTTTAGATTTATAAATAGATCAAGGATATCATATATCAAATCCTAAAAATTCATATGATAAGGTAATACATATAATTTATATGTTATCCTTAAAATTTTAGTTTCTTCAAGGTAATTAGATTAATTGTTTATAATTATTCAACAATAATATTTCCTGATTTCTAGTCAGTGGATACAAATAGGATGAACCTATTTGAAACCAATGTTTTAGGGAATTCGATTACTACCGAAATCATATGTATAATATTACACGATATTATGTAAGAAATTTTTTTATTATTAAAAAACTTGTTTTCAAAATATCAAAATTTATAATCTAAAAATAGTTTTATGTAAAAATATATCAAATAAGTGGATAAAAATGATTCAATAAAGTCAAAATGGTAAAGGTGATTTAGGAAAGAATAATATATTTCATTTCTATAAACTTTTTAATGTTTACGCAACATAAAATGTCAAAATTGATTTCAAATGTGTTATATGCATAGAAAAAGATGTCATAAAGTATCTAATTTTCATTAAAAAAAATTCTCGGGATGGAAGTTAGTATATTACATCAAAAAATGTACATTGTAATTAAATTTCTTGTGTGTGGAGAATATGAACATTTTACATGTAAATGACCTAATACAAGGGTTAAACACTAGAGAAATGACCTATTAAATTGAAATAATTTGTGTGTAATAATTTTATTGTTTATGTATTATTATTTGAGATTTAAATTGAAGAATTAATATACCTTTGAAATAATTTATATAAGAACTAGTAAACATATAAGGATTTGACCAAAGTTGTTAGTATTTATATATTTCTAACATATGTTGAATATCACTGTTATCCTATTAAAATTATTTAGTCATAATGTTATATTTTAGAACAGAAAGGATTTAGGGTTTATGAAACCTTAATAAATGGCTAATGTTGGGATTAACATAATTTTTCATGGGATGACGTTTCTAAGTATAATATTTAAAATAATTAATAAAATATATGAATATTTTGTGATAGATGATTATCAGGAGTATAGATATTTTGGGAAAAAATATAGTATAAAACAATTATTTATTTTGAAGAGATTAATGATATTTTGGGAGATGTTTTATTTCAATTGTGTATATATACCACATAGAAATAATTTAAGTGGTTATTTTAGAATTATTATCTTATGTATTTTTAGTATTAATCTATATATAATGAGAAAAAATTTAATGTTAAAATATTCAATAATATTTAGGACGTATTTTCTATTTAGAAATAGGAGTACTTATTTATGGAATTCTCTATTATAAAACATTGTGATTTTATTTAGAATTTTGGTGATTAATACATTATAGTTTATGAATATCTATTTTTATATCACATTATTCTCACAGTAATGGATTTATTATAGTCATTATGAATTTGTTATAATTATTTTTGTGGATTTTGTGAATAATTAGAACCGTATTTTAGTGCTTTATGAAAAAATCATAATCATTAACACTCATTATTTGTTAAAAAAAGATAATAGTATTATTAAAGTTAATAAAAGTATTTAATTGTACTTATTTAGAAATTATATTTCTGTATTTTCATAGTCATGATGATAAAGTAATTCATTAACTATTGTATAATAGTATTGATATGAAATGGTTTTCATGTTATGAATTGATGGAATTATCAGCCATATCAAATTTATAGTTTTTTTCCTTTGCCTTTCTCTTAGACATAATATCTATCACATTATATATTTTCTTATGGGAATTATTTTTTTGAAATATCTTTATTTTCACTTCCCACTAATATTCTCAAACTTGTAAACCTTGTTATGTGATTATAATTATACTTCCCTTTCACTCATTCCATATGGTTTTCATATTGACCCATTTTATAACCTAGTGTTTAAATAAAAATATTTTCAGATCCTACAATATTTATTAATAAGGTAAACATAAATTTTAGAGGAAAAAATTTATTATATATGGAAAAATGTAATGATACTATTTTCAAAATAGAAATTTTCATTTTATTGTGAATGTGAAATTCAAAACATAAACAAAAATACCATTATTATTAAACTTGACCATAGTAAAATAGAGATTATATTACTAGATATTAATATGATTAACTAATTAACTTAATATATAACTTTAATTTTTACTGAAGCTAAATTTATTGATAATTTTTTTAATTAATCACTACATTTATTTTGGTGTCTTTTCTCGTCTAAATAATTTTCTTTAAAAGTGATTTTTTTTAATGAATGAATAATATAATAATTTTATAGAATAGATAAAAAATATATTTGATAAAATTAAAAATAATTTATTATATCCTAATATTAATATTACCATAGTTTAAATTTTTTATTTTATTTATAAAATATTGAATTTTTATTTAATAGTAGAAAATACACATTTTCATATAAAAACATCAATTAATTTGACAAAAAGTAATTTAAATATATCATTATTAATTATTTAAATTTAATTGTATCATACGTATTTCTGAGTTATCATTGTTATAATTACTTACATTTATATCATCTTTACACTAAATTTTAGAATAAGTTTATTTGTTGGCATTTAAACGCATTTTTATGAATTTTTTAAAATGTAAATTATTTATATATTATCAGGAATTAAAATATAATGTTATGTGTAATTATTTAAATGATTATTTTTTAAATTTCTATCTTTATTATTTTATATTCTTTTAATTATGATTAATAGTTATAGAGTTAATGTAAAATAATACATTCCTTGATAAGGTAATTTTTTTCCACACTTCTTTCCATCATTCTTGCCAGTTTCATATGAAACTAAATTATACAACTTATTTTAAATTATTATTATAATATGGTTTCAATATTTTTAATATTCATAATTAATATTATGCAATAATCTCAAATTATTTTTTGTACAATATGAAATGTAACCATGGAATATATAGCTTACAATGGTAAAATAAAAAATAGTTAATTAATGGTATAAATAATTTAACAAGCAAAAGAAGAAAATAACCATATTAGAATGAGTGTATATTATTTCATTTTATTATAATTATTATTGTATTTTTTAATTACAGACTATTATATATTTATTTTTATTCAAACTAGATATTTACTCCGTAAATACATAATATGTGTTTTGGGTATTATATAATATAAATCTTATATTTTTTTAATTAATTCATCACTGTTTCATATGAAAACATTTTAATAATTTTTTATTAAGAAATTTTATATATTAAATATAAATTATAATATAATTTTTATGAAGAAAATGAAATTGTCATATGGAATTAGAAACTGTTATGGTAAAAATAACATTCATTTCTCAATAAATATAGTTATTTTTTAAAGAAAATTAACATATTTAGATAATTATATGGATAAAATAAATTTAATTTTTCAATAATCATGTTTAAATTATCCAATTGGGTAGTTTTTTTTAATTTTCTAAGACAATAGAATTTTCATGTAAAAAATGAATTCATTATAAATATACAGTTTGAATAATGACATCTTAATGAACCATATGTGATGTAATAAATGATAAAAATGTTATAAAAGGCCACATATATAAATATATATATCTACCCTTTAAAATAATTGTGTTTTTTTTTATTTTATTAATTCTATAAAGCCTATATTAATCTATCAAAACATATATTATATTTTGTGGTTTTAAAATAAATTCATTATAATCATCACTAACGTCCACATATCCAAAGGTACTATTTTAATGATTTAGGACCTCTTACATATAAAATAATTAACACAAATCCAACATGTTAAAAACCACAGAATAGCCCATGGTATGTTTATTTGTTTTGATAAATTAATTATATCGAGTCCAAACCCTACCTTTATAAAATAAAAAAAACTCCCTCTTTTTTCCTATAAAAACCTAACCAATATCACATTCGTATAAAATAAGAAAAACTATGTATCAACTCCTCACACTACCCAACCAATACTATTGTTCTTCCAATGTTCCTCCATGAACTCAGTAAGCTACTTCCAGGCCTTTGGAATAACCATCCCAAGCTAAGGGATCTACCTCTCTTCTTTTTATCCAAGAACATCATTATTGATGTGTGTATTAGTTTCCATTATACATATTTTGGTGTGTTTCAAAATATATATATTTATTACCATTAATTTTAATGTGATGATAGACCCCTTTAACTCTCATTAATCTTTCCCATGAACCTTCTTTTAAACTTGTTATGAAACTATTATTTTTCTACGATTTTCTGAACCAAAAGTAAGGGACTTCTATATTTGCATTTAGATTTGATAAAATTCATTGTATCTAAACTATTGAATCTCATTATGTTATTTTTTCATGATATTATAAATATAAATATAGTTTAAAATTTATTTCCTAACAATTAGATATCATTTATCCCATCTCATTATTGAAATTAACTAAGCCATTACTATGCTAATATTTAGTAATTGATCATTTCTTTATCATATTTTATTCATGCATCATATTCATTTTTTGTAATTTATATACAACTCCTAATTTTGGGATACTTTTTATCATGTCTATCTTAATATTCATTTGTTTTCAAAATTATTATGTTCAAATTTCCTTCTCAATAATCAATTATATTAATCCTTACATAATGTCAACATGCTGCATAAATTTCACTACAATTTTCCCATTCAAATCCATTTTATTTTGAATTCCATCCATATATCGACTCAATGGTATTCACTCAAACATTCGTAAAATCATTAATTCATGGACACAAGGTTTTATATTCCAAACATATTGATGTTGTAATTAATGGATATTAAAAATGAATCTATGTTGATTGATTTATGTGGCACACATTTTGATTTACATGATATCAAAGCAACATGTGCACCCAGAAAAATATAGTGATCCCATTAATTGGGATATGTTTTTGTAAAATGAGACACCATTAAATGTATTAGGGAGTAAGAATAATCTTTTATGGTGATTTTTCACCCTGATATAATGTATGGGTGGTTATCCTTGATTTTTTTTATTTCATGTTTAATGTTTTGTCCACATTCCCATGATTCATTTTTGTTTTCGTACTCTATCATGTCTTTTTGATCATTTTTATAATCCTCAACCCCCATTTAAATTATTATTGTTTAATAATTAATATGTTAATAAGTTTATCTTATTTTATATTATATTACTAGGATTTACTATTCACCCCTTTATAATGTATGTCTCTTGGTTGTCCCATGTTGTTTTAGAGGACTGATGCCTTATAAGAGAATGGTATTGATGTTTTCAACAATATAGTTATATCTCACATTCAAAATGTTAGGATCTATTACAAATTCCTAATTAACTATAAAAAGGTATATTACTTTGTGTATAAGGAGTACTCTTTTTTAATAAATGATAAAATAATGTGTAACAAGGACATTAGTTATTATAGATAATGAAAAACATGAATATATACATATGTGGTGATTATCACATTAGTATTATGAATGTGAATAAATTTTTGGCCACCTATTTGGGTGTAATCACTTAAAATTTAAATAAAGAACAAGTGTTTTGATAAATATTTTCACAGGATATGTAGAAAACCATATTAAGGTTTAATCCCAACTCAAAAATACAAAATTCATCCCTAGAGAGTAATAAATACTATGTAGACCAATAATATTTATGTTCAACAAAATCATATAGAATAAAAAAAATTATATTTGGATCACCTTATGAATATAAAGGATATAAATACAATGGATTGGGATGGATCATTAGATCATGGTTAATGAGTGTCAGATTAGGATTTTGGAATGATTAAAAAATACAACATAAATATATAAGAGTGTCTAAGAGTATTAAATAATCCTCCTCCAATGGGTGGGTTGGCCATGAACTCAAAACCACTTGAGTAACACAATTTCAATTATGACTCTATAAGAAAACTAGTTTCCTCATTTTCAAAAAAATATACTAATACAATGGTTTCCAGAGAAAACTAAAAATATCAAAGCATATAAGGGTGACATTTTTCCATCCCAACTACTGAGGGGGATACCAAAAATGATGTTGTGATTGGTACAATAGTGATCCATTCAAGAATATAAGACATAAATTTTTATTTTGGATATATTTATTCATTTATATCATAGATGTTTTATAGAGTTATTCACACACCATGAAAAAAATCAAGGAATTATAACTGTCTGTAAAAAAAGAAAACAGTGAAATTATATCATCCCGACTACAAAATTCCTCCCCTGTAAAAACATTGCAGGTGAGAATTCTAGTGAACATTGTGATACTCCCTTTGTTAGAAGTTTAATTAGTTATGGGCATGGATTGGATCACCCTATATAGTTCCAACATAAATTACTACAAGAATGAATTAAATATCTTTATCTTGACTTTATCCCTTACTTTTACAAGTTCATGGAAAAGAATGAATCTCCGTTACTACCAACATATATGGAATGTATATTATTTCTATAAAATAACAAATATCAAGATAAATATATTATTTCTATGTGAAGAATCATCCATTAACACATTGCCATTGAGATGGAATACACTAATGTGATTCCTAAATAATATCCTAGTCCTCTGACAACATGAGTTAATGAATTTTAAATCACTATTGTACCTCAAGAATTAAAATTATCCATGAAACATTATATAATTGATTTTGTGTAAAATGAGGAAATGAATAAACAATGGTAAGATAATCACGGTAAATGGTTTATACAGCCAAGATCCTCACTATTGTTTGTACCTGTCCTCTTTTTCAAGAATATGGATGGCTAAATGTTCCTTTTCATTGATTATTTTGAGCTAAAAATATCATCAGAAATAATAAATTTCCATGTCCAATGATTGATTACATGTTCTATCAACTATGTCTATACAAAAATGTTTCTAATGCTGATCTGTAGTTGGGATATTACCATTTTAGGGGTGAAGAAGGGGGATAACCACATGACATTTTTATTATATATGATACATCAAATATAACTTCATAGTAATTCATTTTAGACTAAAAAATTATCTGTTAATCTTCATTAATGTGATGAATAATGTCTACATAGATTACCTTGTACATTTTTATGAATTATTTTTAAATGATATTCTAATATACCCCAAAATCAAGTATAATCATGAGGGGAATTTTATAATTATATTAAATACTATACAAACATAGACACATTGTTCAATGTACAGAAAATTTGAGTTATAGTTGAAGTAAGTCTCATTCATTGGGAATGTAATCATAATAAATAAGATATTTCTGGACCCTTCAATGGAAACATCAATTTGTGGATGGTTGAGGAAATCATCTTTGAAAGATATATGTAGTTTCATTTTATTATCTATGTATTATCATAAATATTAAAGAAATTTCACATGATTTTAAAGCCTCATAACAAAGCTTACATAGAATAGAGTTATTTTTTGTGGAATGTTCTTGCGAAGATATTTTCAACAAGATAGAAATTTGGATTACCACTGTACATATTTTCATGCTACCCACAAATTGAGAACCTTTCAGGGTATTCAGTGATTTATAAAGAAGGAATTGGGTAGTGTGTTAATACAAAATGAAAAAGATATAGAATGTACTTATTGGAATTTGAATATAAATGTATATCACTAACTGACTAATGATCTTGAGTTAGATACAATATTTTTCTATTTTGAAATTTGGTGGCATTAACTCTTTGGGGAGATGTGTGAAATATATACAGTTTAAAAAATATACATGTATTATTCATACAGAATGATATGAATATGTAACAATAAATATAGAACGTGATGATCAAATATTAGGACTTCACAATTCTATGAATTCCTAGGAATGTAAATAATTTGGAAAATTATCTAAGTATAAAGGGTCTATAAATTTTAACATTCATGATTATTGAAAAGGATACAATATTATTTACATAAAATGGATCGAAATGGGAATCATAAAGTAAGTAATATCATCAATCTATTTAAAAAATATTTCTCAATATATCTATATGGAGTGGTTAAAAAATGCTCAATGAGATGATGTGAGAAACTAGAAGAATATATAAGCTATATGAAAAGGGAAATCCAATGAGATTATTGTTAATGGAGAAGTAGTTGTGAGATTCAGTTGAAGACTATAATTACGAACAAATCCTGAGTTAAAAAATTGATCTTTTGGATGATTCACAAAGCTCAACCATATCCACACACCCAAAAAGAACAACGATGTATCAATATCACCATGATATCTATTATATAGAAAATATGATGAATAATTTCATTGAATATATATTAATATTCATTATATGTCTTTATGTGAAAGGGGAATGGAATAAATACATGGGGAGGATTCAACCATTACCAATAACTATATAAAAATTAGAAAACATAACCATGTATATATTCACTAGTATTTCAAATGCATCATGTGGAAATGATGCTACATTGGATGTGGTGCATCATCATGCATGGATTTAATAGTTCATTTCAATTATCTAAAATTTATTATTCTATAAACATACAACGATATACATTAGAGAGGTGGTTAAGCCGCATGGGACACTGTTATTGATTGTATCCGATAAAAAAACATTTAACTCATTATTATGGAAGGGTATTCAAAAATCAATATATAATTATATAAACATAATCATGTAATATCACCCCCAGACTAATGTAAAACTGGAATGGAAAATATATATAATTCTGGACATGTTGAGGGAATATGCACATGAATTTAAAGAAGCATGGGGTTAACATCTTCCTCTAGTTGAGTTGTTATACAAACAGAAGATTCTAATAAATCATTCACATGGATCCCTATGAATCTATTTATGGGAAGATATGTAGAACACCTGCATGATGGGATGGATTTGGGTAACATAAATTTTTAGTTTTTATAATGGATGAATAATAGATTGAAAATTTCAAGGTCATAAACCAGCATATCAAGGGTGATCACAGTTGAAAAAAGATATATGCTTTACAACATCGATGATATATAGATATTGATGTTGGAGACATGGTATACCATCTCATATCTCCATTCAATAATTTTCTATGATTTTTTAAGAAGTGAAAAATTATTCCATGATACATCACCCACTTTTTTATCCATTATTTCATTGGAGTGGTCGCATATAAACTATCACTCCCCCTAACCTATATCAATATCATGATGTATTATATTTATACATCTTTGGTTGTATGTAACATAAAAGTCACATGGTATCAATCTAGATATGGTACCATTGGATAATGATATTTTCTATTAAGAAAAGCTGGGGAAGATCATAGATCAATGAGAAAAATTTCTACATAATAATTCAATGCACCTGGTAAAAGTGTTCCGTAAAGGTCAATATATAGAGGAAGATATTTGGGAACTAGATGATGTGATGAAACATAATTACAATCATCTTTTTTATTATGGAAAAATATTTTTTATATGGTGAAATTGATTAATGGGGTGGGTGTGGGGTTATTATAATTACATGAACAACTATAAAAAGAATTACCATATTGATTTAGTTATCTGTTTTATTATGTAATATGGTTATAGAAAAAACATGTTCTCCTTTGGTTTAATTATAACCAACCAGTTTTAAAATTCCCTTTTATATCATTAATATTGATAATATATCAATTTTAAAATGATCACTTGATTAATATAAAGATATTGTTTCTATAATTCTAATTGACATTGTCAAAGGAAGGTATGGACTCAACCAGTAAGATCATACCCTACAAATCCCATTTTTCAGATAATACAATGGAGATTAAATCTATAGTATTTTACCACGAACAAGACCATTTTATACCCAATAACATAAGAATCATGGAACCTTTTTATTGGATAATTCCAATCTAATTGAGATCACATCCCAAACAACATTGGTTGAACCACTACATGAAAGTATCCTATTATCGTACATTACTCTTAAGTAATTTTATATTGTATTTATGATATATGTTTCAAGGCCAATACAATGTGAGTATTTACACTATTATGTATTGAATATGGAAGATATATTCATCATATTATTTTTTATTTTATAAATTATTTTTATTTTGGTATAAAAAATAATAATAGTATTTTAAGTAATAATTAAATTCAATAAATGAATATAATTTGATGAATTAATATATTTTTTAAAAATAATTATTTTAAGAAAATGTAATTAAAAAATAATTTAAATTAAATAAAAATTGTCAGATAAATTATATGATGTCAAATATAATTTGTATAATGATTAGAAAACGATTATTTAAAAAAACCCCAATATTTCTCAATAAATATAGATTATTATTATAAAATTAAATATTAACATATATGGACATTTATTTTTATGAAATGGAAAGTATTTTAGGATTAAAAATCTAAAAATAAACCAATAGTGAATTTTTCATTATTTACAATGACTGTGAAATTTTAATGTAAAAAATAAATATCGTATTAATAAACAGTTTATATTTTGACATCATAATGAACAAAAATTGATGTAATAAATACGATAAATGATAACATTGACCAAATATGCGTTTTCATTTAAAAATAATTATATTTTATTTTTTGTTTTATTAATTATATAAATCTATTATGAATCCTCCAAAACCAATAATATATTTTATGGTTTTAAAATCATTTATTTACGAATATGAATCACGTCCACATATGTAAGTGTTTTTATTTTCCATTTTCCATATAAAATAATTAAAACCAATACTATTTGGATGAAACCATTGGTAAAATTATGGTAATCTTATTGTTCTGGTTATTTTATTATATAGAGTTAAAATATAAGTTTGAGGGATATTAATGAAATCCCCATAGATTTCCAATATAAGAACACACAATCTCCTATTTATCTTGACATAAAATTCATGTAATAAATTATTACTCTTTAAATCCATATCTACTATACTCCCACGGTTCCCACAAACTCATAATAATCTCAACCTTAGCATTTGGAGTCACACACTGAAGTAAGGGATCTTATAATCTCATTTTATTCAAGAACCTCTTTCAGGATAAACATCCTAAATTAATGTTCTTTATTAAAATATATGTCCTTTATTATCCTACAGAAAATAAATTTTATTTATAAAATATTATATAAGTCACTAACAATAATTAATCATTCCCATGAATCATTTTTTACAACCATTACGATGCATAAATTTAGTAAGGGATCCATTGATTCTGATCTTTAAAACAGAATATTTATTATATAATGCCATAAATTTACAATTTTAAATATTTTGATATGTCCTTATTTGGAATTATTAATTCACATTTTATTTCAAAATTATTACAATACCCATTCTCTCTCATAGACCCATTTTCTGAATTTTTATGTTATTTTTTTATGTTACTAAATTTTCAACATGATTTTCCATGCAAAAACAATTTGGAAGTGAATACGATATCCATTTATTGTCATGGGTGTTCACATTTATAATCATATAATTATTCTACCCGATACATACATTTCTTCATTCAAAACTCTATTATTTTAGAAAAAAATATTAATATAAATAAATAAATTTTTTATGATCTATGAGGCACACTTAAGCATGAGAATGAAATGAATGTGACAGCTTCACTCAGAATTATATAACAATCTAATGAATTGTTTAATGATTATTCCAATGATACATCATTATGGGATGATAAAATTACCTTATTACATTATGGTATTATTTCTATCAAGGTATCTTGGAATATAGACTTGACATGTTATTATGATTTAGTGTTTTACGTTTTCCACATTTCTCGTGTTTCTTTATGATTAGCATGATGTATCATGCCTCCTTATTCTGTTATGTGAATCACAATCCTTTTATGAAACATTGATATTTATCTAGTCTAACATGTATTAATTTATTTTAATTTTATTCTATTTTCATTTCCCTTACAAGGCCTTACTGGTCACCCCTTTGTTGTGCATGTACCCAGATTATCTAATGAAGATTTATGTGTGTGTGTGTTGTGGATTTTTTCTAATAAAGGTATTTTTATTTATTTTAAATAGTTTTATAATGTATCTAATTCTCCAAACAGTTGAAATCACATTATTATGGGTTCAGTTACCAATAACACTGTGTAATAAATTATGGATTACTATTTAATAAATATTAGTGTTGTTGTATTTTTTGAGGTTCATTACCAACCCCAAAACTCCCTTCACATCCTTGGAGTACAATCAAATACATATCAAACAAATTCCATAAATTAAATAATGGAATAAATAATTAATTAGAGATTTATGATGAAACTATAATGTATATATAAGTTCACATAAATCACATGGGCTTGATTAAAACTTTATCATAGTCTTATTCTATCCCACATTCAAATTTTAAATGGAATCATGAATAAGACAGAAATATATAATAGTTTTTGGAAGTGGTTAATAATCCCCTCCACAAAATTGGTATGGTGAGCCTAGCCTCCCATCTTCCCAAAAAATGTGTTTTTTAGGATAACACAATATAAGTCAAAATTACCACATTCCTTTGGAATTTAGGTCTTCTATGACTCAAAATTTATATAACCGTGAATAATATTAGAAACACAATAATAGTGATACATATAGTGACCCTATAATTTTACACATAACATTTCATGATTTTATGCATAATTAGACCTCATAATACAATCCATGGATTGGGAACTCTAGTGTCTTTGAAGACTAGGTACTTAAAAATGAAAACATAAATCACTAAATTATTTATTCTTCACATTAACCATAGAACATCAATTGTGATAATATATCGGCATATGATAATCTAGGAATAACATGAACAATGGGGAGATTTAAAAATCCCATTAAGGGAATAAGCATAAGAATATAGCTTTATCACACGGGTAAGAAGAAAAGAGATAATGAAAATAAAAGGCAAGAAAAATACGGAATCATAAAATATGAATATGGTATTATATAAAAATAGATTCAGAGTAATGTGAAAGCTATATAAAACAAGACTTTATCAAGATTCAAGGATCATTGCACATAAAGGAGAACAAGTTAGGGATAACCACCAAGCCCACTGTACGTGGTAGCATAAGTCAAGTCGAAAACCAAAAAAATTCCACATAACACTAACTAGAGTCAACATTACCAAATACTTTAGAGTTCTATATGGGTGAACCCATATTAACATGTTAATGAATATTCATTAAACATATTGAAAAATAAATAATCAATAATAAACATATGGGTTCCCTTGGAGTGAAATGGGTATCATAATATGTCCTAAAGCATAATTATAGGGAATATCATAAAAATGTTCCATGAAAGAATGAAATTAGGACATACATATAAATTTTAAAGGGAAAATAGTCATGTATCATGGTATGAAATGTCAACCAAATTTTAAAAAATATAAAATGAGTATTTTAGATTTTTTTCATTAAATCATTTTAGTTCGGTTTTAAGGAAAATAATAACAAGAATTTACAATAGAATAGTGGATAATAATTTATATAAAAATAAGTGATACAAGAAGGTTTTAATAATAAAAAAGATAGTTTTAAAAAAACAATTTTTTCTTAAAACATATGGTAAAGTGAACTTGAAATTGGGTATGAATTTGGGATGTTCCCTTAAATTGATTTTCCTTTTGGGAATTATTAAAGAGTGAAACACTCATAAAAGTACTTCCCAGTAAGAGATTTATGAATAGAAATTGATACACAAGGTTGGAGCATGTACATAGAATTTAGAAAATGTTCATAAAAATAATATCGTACTTCATTTGGTTAAAAAGAATTAAATAAAAACCCGAATAAGTAATTGAGGTTCTTATAGAATCCCTTACCTAAATTTTGAAGTTGTTCTCCACATGATATTACTAACACGAATAATAAAATTAAGTTCATTAATTAATAATTAAGGAAACCTATTTTACATGTAATTGTTTTATTATAACTATTTTATGTTTATTCATGTCTTTTTGATGTGTTAATAGGTTTAATTAAATTTTTTGTTCAATTTGATTAATGATTATTTTACTTATATTCAAGAATAGATAATGGTGTAAAATGAGAATGGATACCCAGATTTCGAGTAATATTTTATTACTAAACATCCTTAGGGATATATTACTGTAAATTTAATCTGGTTACTTTTTCTGATGGTGAATCATTATATAAAACTTTAGTGATATCCTTTTAGGAAAATAGGACAATTTTTTATCAAAACAAACACATTTTGATTTATAAATCAATACCATGTGTAATGAAATATTCCAAAACCATAGCTGAGTCATCCTGAATATACTATAGTTTTTTTCAACCGTAATAATGGATTGCAGACTAGCTTTGATGAAGGTAAAAAAATGGAAAACCTATCATCCTTGAATTTGGTAAAATGACATATCTGAGATTGTGTTTTCATTTATCGTTTATAATACTTGTAATAGAGAGGTGATAATAAGATATTCCACTATCATAACAACATTCTTGTATATATATTATACTTTATGTTTCATAACATTTGGATGAGGAGAGGTATAGAATTAAATGAAAATAAATGAACATGAAGAGAAAGAACAATAATTGAAAAATGATGTTCCATATTAAATTAATAATGAGTGATATCCTCTTAAGGGGAGGGGATTTTGTATTTTTTAGGAGACCAAGGACTGATGGACGTGGAGTAGGAGTCTTCAGAGTGATTTGAGAAGAATTCAAGAAATGCACAAGGATTGAGGGAGTGGAGATAAGAGGGGAGTGTGGTGTTTTTTATTTTTGAGGGGAGGATGGTTTTCTTAATATTTTAATAATTAGATTAATATTTTTCTATAGGACAAGAAATAATGATGATTACATGAAAAAATAGTAATATGTTCATGTGAGTATGAAGCAAGTGTTCTTACCTTGGTGATGATTCTAGGAATAGTTCAATTAATTTATAATGTATATTTATGATAAGTTATCATATTTTACTTTTCATAAAAATTCATGTATTTTAGAAAAATACAAAAAATTATCACTATTTTTTTTAATTGTAAAATCCAAAAAATAAATAAAATTTTCAAAAATAATTTTCTAAATATGATCAATTAAATTTAAAATTTAACCCATAATTAAATAAACAGATTTTTAAAATATAACTGATTTTATAATGTTGTTAAATATTACATATGGTGATATAAAATAATCTTTAAAATAAGAAATAAAATTAAAAATTTATGAACAACTTTATTGAAAATATGTTTTCTCTGAAAATATTTATTTAATTATAACTAATTATTTATGACTTAAAAAAATACCAATAATTATACTATGGTCATATTATCTCATATAAGATGCCTAATTATTATTTATACATTCAATGGTGAGAGTATTATTTTCTAGATGATTTACAATTCATAATGGTCATATTATTAATCATATGTGTAGGTTACTAATAGTATGGTTAGGTAACTATTCACCAAAAATTATGTTTGTTCCATCAAATCCCAAATATAATCTGGATCACAATTATTTATGTCATGTTTTCGAAATTCATGATACATATGTGGAAAAATTATGTTTAATGGTCCCATAGTATTTATTATCATTATATGAAAAAATGTTTCAAAATGTCATTGTTCTATAAAGAATAATTAATAGTAGGTAAATCCATATATAAAACATTGGGTCATTACATTTGTCCAACATTATGAAATTTCACATTCTAAAGTTCATTTTAAATTCTAAAAAATAAATCGTTGAATGTAATTTTTCTTTATTGCTTCCTCTAATTCCCATATTGACACTTCGTACTAATGGTTCATCCATTATACCATGACCAGGTGAGTTGTCTTGTTGAATAGAAATTTTTTTTATGATCTTGGGTCTTCACTTGCTACTCATCATAAGAAAGATCATTATGTAACTATTCCACCTCTAAATAAAGTATGTGTGAATTATCAGTTATTTACTTCCATTAGATGGATACATGGAATACATATTATACATTAGTCATGGTAGTTGGAAATGTTGGTTGATAGGAAAAAATTCCATCATGATCAAGAATCTCGAAGGGGATGATGAACCTAGACATAACATTCCATTATTCAAAAAAGCATAACCTTATTCCATGGAGATATGCAGAGAAATACCATGTATCTATCTTTTAACTCAATGTCCCTTCTATAATTTCTACATAACTCTTTTATTAACTTTAGGATGACTTGATATGATGGTGAATTGTATTCCCCTTCCCCACCATTATTTCGACAATGTATGTCCCTATAAGCTTAATCTCACTGATGTCATCCCAACACGTTGGATTTATTCTCTTTCTCCCATAAATGGCTGCATATGGTTCCATTCATATGCTCGAGTCGAAAAAATTTTTGTGGGAAATTTGACCAATGGAATACATTGGTCCCATATTTGTTTTTTGTCCATAGAACATGATATCAAAATAACTTAAAATTTCTGAATAGTTCACTCAGATTGGTCATCATTTTGAGGAATATAGGTTGTGCAGATTTTCAACTCAGTTCATAGAGCATGTTTCAGACTTTTCCATAATTTCTAGGTGAATCATGGATCTCTATTGAATACAATAGATAGTGGTACTCCATGAATCCTCTCCATCTCACTGATATATATCTATGTATGTGGATACAATGATAATTCTTCTCTAATTACAATAATGTGATATGTCTTTGTAAGACGATCTAAAATGACTGACATAGAATTGTTTCCTCTAGATTCCCTTGGAATTCCACTGAGAAATTCCACATTAATTTTGTCCCACTTTCATTTTGGTATGGATAGTTACTGCACCATCCCCTTAGACATTAGCCTCTCATCTATCACTTTCTGACATACCAGGCACGTTGATGTGTATTCACCAACATCCATATTTATATTGTCCCTCAAAAAGTTTTATTGGAGATATCAATACATACTTGTGCTCCTTATGTGAATAGTGAATGTTGAGCTCTGCGGGTCATTCAGAATATCCTTTTTTTCTCAAGATTGGATGGTACACATAATCATGACCCAAATATTAAAACTACTTCTTCATCAATCATAAAATCATATGAATTCCATTTCTTGATATCTTCTATGATCTTCCAAATTTCAATATCTATTCAATGAGTGTCAATTATTTTCTCCATGAGGAATTATTGAGAATCCATTTGAGAAAGGATCGATGATGTTAAACCCTTAATGATTCAAATGTCACTCCTATACAAATCCAAGATGATTGGATCCTTATCAACTATCTTCATTGATAAAGATGAATTATCTTTTCTACATAGAGCATCCACCACCTTACAGGGCTTACCAAGATGGTAGTGGACTGAGAAGTCATAATCAGTGATGATATCTAACCATGTTCGCTAAAGCATATTATGCTCTATCTATGTTAATATATATTTAAGACTCTTGTGATAAGTATATATCCCACATTTCTCCCCATAGAGAAAATTACACATGATTATTAATCCAAATATCACAAATGGTAACTCCAAATAACCTGTGGGATAGTTCTGCTCAAGTCATTTCAGCTTCTAGGAGGCATAGGCTATCACTTTATCATTTTGATTCAGCTCAAAGACTAATTATTTCATTGAAGAATCATTGTACACCAAAAAGGGTTCTCCAGTTGTTGCGAGTTTCAGTATTGGTGAATTGATATGCCTATTTTTCAACTCATTAAAGAATTATTTATATTATTGAGTCCAAAAAACATCACCCCCATATATGCCAGCATGGTCATTTGGTCTAAAAATCATGAAATATTCTCCAAAAAAATCATTAGTAATACACATTTAGAACTCGGAAGATTTTGATTTCTATTATAGATGTATAACGGGTCCACTATTCAATGGCCTTTTTCATGAAAGAGTCTATAGATATCCCATTATTGGTGATTTCATGACCCATGAACGATACTTCATCCATCCATAACTCACATTTAATATAACTTTCATAATTTTTCTCCATTCACAATGTCATACAAAATGTATTCAAATGCTCCTCATGTTCCTCTTTACACTTGGAGTATATCATAATATCATTTATAAAGACTACCACACGTTTGTCGAGGTAATATCTAAAGACCCTATTCACTAGATCCATGAATGTTTTTGAATAATTAGTGACTCTGAAGGGTATCAATATAAACTCATAGTCTTGGTACCCAATTTGATTTGTAGTCTTTGAAATATCTTACTTCCTCACCTTTAATTGGTGATATCTTGATCCAAGTTTCACCAAAGAGAAACAATTCTCTCCACAAAGTTGATCTAACAAGACATCTATCAGGGGAATGGGATACATTTTTTTGAGAGTTTATTGAAGCCATGATAATAAATGAATAAGTGCATTGAACCATCATTATTTATGATGAAATGGAAAGAAATATCCCATGGGGAAACACATGGGAATATAAAAATATTCCCTAAATTCTCTTATAACTGCTTCCTTATCTCTTATAGCTATATAGTGGCCATTCTCTATGTTTTCATTGATAAGGGATAGGATAAGGGAATTTTTTCAATTGATAACACAACCTCTTGATTAGGGGGAAGACTAGGAAAATCTTTAGTAAATATTAGTGTAATCCCTCATGATGGGCTTGACATCGAGCATGATTCTCTCAATTGTCTCAATAATATGAGCTAGACATGATTTCTCATAAAGAATAAATAATCACACTAGAGACAATGATTATAATAGTGATTCATCATCATGCTTTCACTTGTAATGAATTAGAGGGTGCTTCAGGATGTGATGTGTGATCTCACATTCCTAACAATTGATTTTGGAATTGTATAAAACAACCAATCCTTGAACAAGATAACGCTAAACTCCACTAATGGATGTACGATTAGAATTTATAGGAGGTATAGTCCCCAAACATTAACTACGGTGGAGTTATATATATTGGATGAAATAATTTCATGATTTTCTATTATCATAGCTAAATCAGTCACCAAATATTGAAGTGGTGTTTGAATAGTTCTACTAAACTGGAATGATATGAATGAATGCATAGAACAATAATCAATCAGTATGTTTGCAATTCATGAATTAATAACTAGATTACCTATCACCAGATCATTGTATGGATCCATCTCTATAGTAGTGGAAGCTTAATCCATTCCTTGATTCATTTATATTTTTTTTATTTCTTCCGAAAACCAATGTATAAGGGAAAATTTTCACATATTGACCATCCTCCTTGTAGTTGTAACACTCCAACACTGGCTGAGAATATATCCAAAGCATCCTTTCTTCTACACATTAGCTGGATTATTCATACCCATTTGGTATTTTTTAAATAGCTCTATCATTCTTCAACATTTGAAGAAAGTGTGGGTTCCATTAAATAGTTCATTAAATTCTTCGTCCCATAATTTTGACATTTGAGATTTTTGATCTTCATTCCATCGTGGGATTTATTTTCCGAACCACCAATATTAGACTCCATTTTACACTTCTTATCATCAGGTCCATGAAACTATTGTGATTCTCTTATCGTTATTTTATCATAGATGTCACTATATACCATATCTTTATAACTGTCATAGTCTAAAATTTCTAATGATTTTCATCAACTTGGAATTAGTCCACTAAATAAGTGATCAGTCTTTAATTCGGAGTTCATAAAAAATTCCATGGCATACCTTGAATGCATTGTATTTTTTTCTTTATAAACCATGATTGAATCTCCATCC
Source organism: Viscum album (assembly GCA_963277665.1). Lineage (NCBI taxonomy): Eukaryota > Viridiplantae > Streptophyta > Magnoliopsida > Santalales > Viscaceae > Viscum > Viscum album. The sequence goes on from OY728122.1 coordinate 185,026,200, forward strand.
TTCTGCATGAGTTAGATGATCTATCTATCCATATTAATATGGAGGGTTCGGGGAAAGTATTTATTGAATAATGAATAATATTATCTTTAATTCCTTTCAATATGTGGAATCAATTTCCTCCTTGGACATAATATATTTTTCTAGTGTCCACCACTGATTAGTTTCCCCATGAAAATTATAAACATCCAGTACAACATTCTCTTGTTCTTAGAACTAGAGGATAGAGAATAGATTTTAAAGGGAGTTAATCCAATGTTCCGAAGAGATGTGATTATAAGATCCACTAAACAAGGGAGGCCTTTTCTATATAATTGAATCAATGAAAAAATTTTATTTCCTAGTAGGAGGAGGTATTTCCACTTGATTCAAATTATTATTCATAACATGATATAGCTAATCAAGTACTATTATGAAGTTTTGAGAACCACTTCCCATCATATTAGGCATATCATTAGAGAAATCATCACATTTCATATCACATTGATTGTTGGAATGTTTTCTACTATTTCCCACCATTATCTGTGATACATAATTTACAATAAGGGGGATTGAATACTTATAAAATAAGGATAAAAATGAAAAATTGAACATTAAATGATAAACTCTTAATAGAAAAGTATATCATAACATGTGATTCCCTAGGTTTCCAATATTGATTATCTGTGATCTGTTTCCTAAAAAATATTCTTATGGGCTTCTGTTGTTCCCCTAAAATTGATTTGAACTAATCTTAGGATTTTATCAAATCATATCTATTGTTAAATTAAATCATGAGTGATGCATGGCCTATTATTGTGCACTTGGTCCCATTAGAGTCTATCTCAAAGTAGTGTTTTTAGGTTTTACCCCTAGATACATCTGTACTAGATCCACCTAGTACTCTTTTTATTTATACATGGATGTATTTTCTTTAATAAACCAATTACTCGATAATTACCAAATAATTAGTGGTGTTTTATTATATGTAAATTCATCCCTAAGGTTCTTTATAATGTTCTATATTCTTAATTTCCAAAAATATCTAGACATTCCTATGATTACAACTATAGTTACAATAGACTTTTACACATAAAATTACATGATTTTATGCATAAATATACATTTGAATACAATCCATGGACAGTGAAGTCTAGTGTCATTGAAGACTTGGTTCATTAAACTAAAATCATATAAACATCTCTTTATTTTATCATCATATTGAGCTTTAAACATACTTTGTTATCATACATTAGCATATGATAATATAGTTATAACGTGAACATAAGGGTAATCCAAAAAGAACAATAAGGGCATAGGATGATATATAGTACATTATCACGTGGGTAAAATGCATGAAATAATGAAAAAAGGCATAGAAGACATGGATTCATAATTTATAATCATGGGATCATATAAAAATTGATTCATAGTAATTTTGTAACAACATAAAATAGGCCTTTAGCCCGATTCTAGGCTCATTTAAAATAAACGTGAACATGACCAGGTTAACCACCAAGACTGTGGGACAGGATATCACGATTCAAGGCTAACAAAAAATGCAATTGCACATAATGCCTCACAAGACAAAAAATTACCGAATTCATTAAATCCTTATCTTGATGAACCCATATTAAAATTATAATGAATATAATTTAAACATATATAATCATACATAATAAATTATTAACATTATTTTACCAATGGTGAGAAATGGGTATCATAATCACTTCATAAAGCATAGTGAATGAGCATATCATTATAGTGTGAATGAATGAAAGGAATTAGAACATATATGGTCATTAAAAAGATATAATATACATTTTTCATTGTATGTAATGTCAGATATAATTGATAACATAAAAAAAGAGTGTTTAGGAATTTTTAGCAGTAAAACATTTTAGTATGGTATAAGAAAATTTCCAACATGAAATTAAAATGGAAAAGAAAATAATATTTTATATAAAACCAGAACTCATCCAAGAATGTTTTAATAATATAAACATTAGTTTTATAAACACAATTATGGCTTATAAAAAATATATTTCTATTGAAATTGGGTATGAATTTGGGATGTTCCTTTAAAGTGGTTTGCTTTACATGAATTATTGATGAGGGAACCACATAAAAACATGTATATGACTAAAATAGAAATATGAATGGAAATTGATACATGTTTTTGGAGCATGTACTCACATTAATAATAATATATATATATATATAATGAAAATATAACATTATTTGGTTAAAAATAATGATATAGAAACCCAATGAAACAATGGAGATTCATGTAGAATCCATTACATTACATATGAAGGATTTCTCCAAAATATAGTAATGACCAGAATAATTAAATTTTGATCATTTATTTATAATTCCAAAACCTGTTTTAAATAATATTTATTAAGAAAATCATTTTTTTGTTCATTCTTGGATTTTGTGATAGGTTAAATGGTTCAATTTCATTGTTTGGGTCCGATTGTTTTATGATTGGTTTACTTATATACATGAACAAATAAACATGAAAAATGTGGATGGTTTTCTAGAATTACAGTTATATTTTATTATTGAACAAATAAAATGTTACATGTTTTTAAATATGAATTGGTTACTTTATGGGAAGTTGAATCATTAGATAAAACATTAGTGATATCGTATTGGGTTAATTAGAATTTTTTTGATCACAACAAACACATTATTATTTATAAATTAAAAACAAGAGTAAAAACAATCAAAAGACCATATGTGAGGCATAATACATATATTTTAGTCTTGTCCAAACTTAATAATGGTTTCATGAAAATAATTGATTACATTTAAGCATATTAAAAACCCATCAGCTATAAATGTGGTAATTTTATACATCTTAGATGGTGTTTTCTATTCTAGTGTAAAATAATGTTAAATGAGATGTTATAATAACTTATTAAGTTACTATATAAACATTACCATACATGTAAAATACTATATTTTTTATAAAATTAGGATGTTGAGAGGTATGTATAGAATTAAAAGAAACAGGAATGGAAATTAAAACAATTGAAAATGGGATTTTACCTCTTCATTTGTTCATCCTAGAGGGAAACATACGAGGGGAGGATTAGGTTTTATGATGATACCATGGGATGCAGGATGTGGGGGAGGTGTTTAGGGATACTTTTTTTTTGAATTTAGGATAGTGACATGGCATGATAGTAGTGAAGATAGGAGGGTAGTGTGGGTGAGTTTATAGTGGAGTGGATGATCCTTTGTTAACATTTTAATCATTAGTTGAATTTTTCACCATTATAAAAGAAATAATAATGATTCTAGGATGAAAAATAGTAATATTAGCATGTGAGTTCAAACCAAATGTGCTTACAAATAAATTGTTTTTAGGAATAGGGTATTTAACTTATAATATATGTATACTGTAAATTGTTGTCTTTTATTATTCCTCGAAAATTCATGTACATTATAAAAATACCAAAAATTTACCCTGTCCATTTTTTGACGTGTTGAATCAAAAATTTAAATCCATTTTTCAATAAAAATGTAAATATTATTAATTGAATTTTTAATTAAAATCTTTATTTACTTGAAACATAAAAATTTTGAAACTATAACTGATTTTACATTGTTATAAAAAATTAAAAATTGTATTATAATATTATATGAAAACATGAATAAATAAATTTATTAATTTATGAAATGCTATTTGGAAAATATATTTTATTTTAAAATAATTATTTAATTTTAGTTATTTATTTATTACTTAACAATTAACAATACTTTAACAATGGTCATATTATCACTTATAAGATGTATAAATTTTATTTATGTATTCATGGGTGAGGTTACTATTTACTGGAAAGATTGAAAATTCATAATGTTGTATAACTATATATAAGGCTATATTAATATTCACCAAAAGTATTGTTTGATCCATCAGACCCCAAAATCACCCTGAACACAACAATTTATGTCAAATTTTTGAAATTCATAACACAGAAGTAGAAAAATTATGTTTAACCATAACATAGAATTTATTATCATGATAGTTAATTGTGTTTCCTAATTTTATTGTACTATAATTCATAATTAAAATAAGGTAATTCCATTTATAAAACAATTGGTCATTACAATACATGTATGGAAAATAGACTTTTTAATAAATTTATGATTATTTTCATTTTGAATAATTGATAATAAAAAATTAATTATATATTATAAATGAATTAAAGATATTATGATATATAAGATTATTTTTATTTAATATATATATATATATATTAATTATAAATGATATGAGAATGTATCTAAAGAAATATGGGACAATACGTAAACAGATAATGTTTTAATATCATTAATTTTCTATATTGTATAGTATAAATTTAAATTAAGGGAAATCATATAGATATTATAATTGAAAAAAATATATTATTCAACTCTAGTAATTTATATAATTTTTATCTATCAATCCCAATTTCCTCTACAAATAACGTAATAACATTGTCCAAATCACTTTAAAACCCGACCTTATTTACACTTGGTTAATAAACCATTCCTTAAATGTTCATTATCATAAAAATATAATTATTAGACAAAATACTAATGTTTTAAATGTTTTAAAATGATCATCATAAATACCTATGAATTTTTTTCTTATTTTTATAACGAATATTTTAAAATATTATTTTTAATAAGTTTTACAAAATAGTGAAATTATTTGAAAGGTAATATTTTAATATATACAATATGAGATGCCTTTCATAAAATTATAAACATTAGATTCATCAAATAATATATTGAATTAAAACATTGTTTATTTTAAATAAAATCATATTCACATAATTCTTGTGGTTTTATTTCAAATATTATCCTAAGAAAATGATATTTCTATCATTTATTAAATTATATATTCTAATTTTTTCTTATATGTATTTTTCAACTTTATCAATATCCTTTAAGGGTTTTTATGATTAAATGGTGATATAATCAAATCCTAACGTAAAATTTATATCAAAGGATTACTTATGATGATTATATACTATATATCACATTATTCCCCCTCTAGATAATTATGTTATTGTGTAGTTTATATGAAACATGTAAAGATTCCATACATAATTCAATGATGATTTAAGGAATATTTTATGAAATTGTGGAAAACTTTTGAATGGTTATCTTTATTTTATGGGTGGGAACATATTTATATATCTCATTAATTTATTGGAAAATAATACCAGAACTGATAATCTCTTAAGAGATAGTAGAGTTAATAATCACAGAAGATAATATTATGATTATAATCTCTAAATATATGAAAAAGGTAACAAGATATGAGATACTTCTAATAGAATATTTTTCATAACTATGTAGACATTTCCATTATGTGAATTTTTCAATAATTATGGTAATGGTATTAAATCTTAATGAAGGGCATTATTTTCGAAACTTATGTGTTTCCCAAAAGCATGTGTCTTATTGTAATGATATTTTATCCCAAATTATTAAATTTAAATGATGATTATTCCCTCTGATATATTAAGTATTTTAATTAAATATGCCTTATTTTGTGATTCATTATTGACAAAATATTATTTATTTTGTATGTTTATTGAATGTTATTATCCTATTCCCATTCCATTTTTATTATATAACTATAAATTATGATAATTGATTGGTATATATTATTCATACCCTTACAAATAGTTTGAGATCACAATTTAATATTTTTATATCCCCAGGTTGTAGAGAATTGTTTTAAGTAGGGTATTTTTAGGAAGTTTACTATGCGAGAAGAACTTTTTTGGTGGGATGTTGAATATATTTCAAAAAATAAAATTTTTATGTATCATTTTTTTATATACACAAAATATTTATAGAACATACACACCTATTATTAAGAAATATATTTAATATAAATAATATATAATAGAATATCAATCTATGAAATGTTTATTTGACCACATTATATATATGGGGAGGGTTTAGTTATTCATGAATATTATGATTAAAGGAAATGGTAAAAATCATTTTTATAATTGTGAATATATTTTAATATCCCAATATAATGTTAATATATATATATATATATATTGTTTTATTAGATAGTAAATCTAAATTTTTATACTAAAAATTGGATTTGATTCTAGAAGAAATTAAAATAGGGGTAATAAATCTCAAAGGAATGATTTTCTGTTAATATGATCATCATCAGTGAATGATGGGTATGCCTAATAAAACAGACCAAGATAGTTATTCTTGAAGGATGTAATTGGGTTTATTCTCATTTATATTAAAAACCATTGTTATTATGAATCACATTAAACCTATAACAATAAAATTTACGATATCTGGATTTTATATTTTATTACATTGTAATTGGTTAAAAGAATGTTCAGTAATTTAGGAAATGAAATGGTTTATTATTATAATAATATTATACAATACTCAAATTTGTCATGTTTTATACTCAAACTATGTTTTTTAGTCTAGTTAATATATATAACAAGAAGGAATCATGTTACAATTTAATGTTCTCAATGATTTTACTCATGAGAATCCCATTTAAATTTACTATATAATAAAAGATATTATGATTATTCTTATCCCTATTTCTTGAAAATGTTTTAAAAATTAATCATGGGAAAAATTCATGAAAACCTCATAAGAAAAAATTCAGGTTCATGGGAATTTAGATTATGATGACCATGAATAAAAGAAAATTCAGCTTCTTATTCGTTGATAAGGATGAAGAAGAACCTATGGAATTTTATTAATGGAATGAGAATAAGTTTTTTTAAAGACAGGAATAATGAAAATAAATAATGAGGAAAAATTATGATTTAAATATATGAAAATTAATTTCATAAAAAGAAGCCAATAATAGTTAAATGTATTATTTAGGGTTAATTTTTTCATTAACCAAATTGATTCACTAAAACATGGGGTTAATCTTATAACTTTAGTGAAAATATGTTATGTTTTGATTATATAGAGTCATGAAAACTAAGGTACAATCAAGAGAATTGGATATCATATAGAATCATGAAAAAATATAGGAATTTTGTTTTCATATCTTGGTAGAATTTCATGTGGAATTTGTGAAATTAATAATAATATATTCATATATACCATATAACATTATTCAATAATGAAAAAAAAATTAACACTCTAAATCAAACCAATATTTTCTATCAGGGCATATATATAATTTAATTTCCAATAGGAATTACTTCAATTTGGTGGGTATTACTATCAAATTTTAACTACAAATTTTTCATAAATTCTAAAGGTATATTTTAGATAAATATAAAATACTTTTAGGTATTATAGTTCATTAAATTGGAAGATTCTCAATGAAGAGGCATATCTCATAACTATGTACATTAAATTTAATTCATATTCAACCTTATATAATCCAATTTTTTCCATAATGAACTGATTAATATAGAATCATGAATATATTGATATAATATTATGATGATGGAAAACCTATTTTCGGACCCCTTTTGTACAAATCGTAGATAAATGAATCAACCATGTTTAATTGGGTTTTCCTTACTCCATGTTGAATTATTATTAATTTTAAACCACCAATTTTCATGTATTGTTATTTTTAATAATTCATTATTTATATATATTATAGTTAAGAAATATAAATAATGTTGATTTTATAATTTCATATACACATTCTTACATTTCAATATGATGGGAAATGACAATGTCTATCATGAATATGTCCATAATACCACCACCATGAATTGATGTGATCCATTTTTATTTGTGTTTTTCATATATTGTAAGAAATATACATTTAGTTAACATATAATATATTTATCTTATAAAAATTAGTCTATGAAGGTGAATTATTATTAACCGTTCATCCATTCCCTCAATCGAAATGTTATAAAATCACATTTTGTATGTACAATCTCCATATTTAGAATGTGATGTAATTAAGTTTTCATCACTAATTTATTTTAATAATTAATTAATATTATATAATTAATAAATAAGATAATTTTTAATTAATAAGAAATCAATACATGATTGATTCATAAAAAAATTTCAACTACTGGAATAATAAAATATAAATATACGGGGAAAATTAACCAGTATTTACTTGACTGACCATTTTAGGGAAGAATTGTTTAAAAATGAACTATTTTAAATTATAATGGAATGGTTAAAATTAAATTATATAATAATATAATACTATATTATATCTGTAATAAATATAATTTTTTTATTCATGATATTTTAATGGAAATGAAACAAGACGTGACTTGAGGTAAAGGCTTTTGTTACAATTTAATTTTATTTCTGGAATATATATGATAAAATTTAAATTTCATAAATTATATATATATATATATATATATATGTTAACATTTAAATACCATATATTTTCTTATCCTCTTTTCAGAACAATAATTTTTCTATACTACTACAATTTTCTACTCTTTGGAACAGAAATTGATTGAAAAAATATTTCTAATAAAAATGTGAGTAACATATTTACAGATTTGATTATGTGATGGGTGGACCTAGAATTTTACAACCCTCCATTTCATTGGGTAATGATGACGACATTGCGAATCTCCTAAGAGAAAATAGAGCTAAGGGAAAACTAATATGTTATAGTTTTAACAAAATCCTAAGTGATTATATTTTTAACTATATTAAGGGCAATCATAAGTTAATACTCTAAATTTATGGGTAGGAATTTCTATCTTGTTATTTTTTCATCAATGATAGTCATGTGAGTGGTCCTTAAGCAATGAAGTGATTTTCTATTATTATGTGTATGAAATGAAAATATTAATTTTTCTTGTGATATATTTCCATTGAACATTATTTATTATTAATTATAACACACCCTTATAAATTATTTAATTTAATTGGAAAAAAAATTATTCATTATTCACTATTAATGATATTTGGTTTAATGGGAATGATTATATTCTCTTATAACCATTTTATCATAAAATCATGTAATTTTTTTTTTCAATTCTGATCATTGAATGATATATCCAATTTTTACTCCAAATATGAATATTAAATCATATATTATTATGAATCCATTACCTCTGTTATCATGAAAGGATTTAATTACTACGTGTATACTATTTATACAATATGAAAAGATAATTGTTGGTGATGATGATTATCATTAAATAATGATTATGTAACTAATATCCAAAAAAACTAACCCTTATGTTATTAGGTAATGTATTATTGTCAATTGCACTAATTATTTACTGAAAAAAATATATTATTAATGTATAAAATTTTAGAGACACATATTATTTTTTTAATCGCCTCATTCGACCGTTGATTGATTAGAAAAACCCTTTACACGAATTATACATAATTTTTTATTTTGTTTTTGTGAGCATTTTATATGTTTTCATATTTAATTTGAGTTATGTGTAAAGGGGTAGAAACTAACCATAGGGGCTTTCAATCATCATGTGGGTGATAGAGATAATGGGATTTCATTACGTAAAATACACTTTTTTATTTGATTTATACTATGATGATTTCCTATTATAGGCATTTTATTTTGTTTTATGTCACATTTTTAATATTTATGGTTCAATATATTATTAGATTGAATTATTATTTTTGAATTCAAAATACATAAGGAACCCCATGATTTATATTATAATTTTGGAGGAATAATATTAGGAGGAATGAAAATGAAATATGATAAATATTAGAAATATAGAAGATATTTGGAAATGAATTGATGGGGAATATTAGTACCACTTATCAAAGGGTAATATTTGATTTTATTTAGCAGAATTTTAAACTAAAATTACCATGGATAAATATATAAGTGTTCTAGAAAATTATTGATTTTTATGGGTGATCTGTTCATGTGTATTGGGAAATGAAAAATCTATGGTGATCATATTGGTGTGTTTAAGAGTAACTCTGATGTATGCACTAAATATTGTAAAAGAAATTATATTATTATGAGTAGTATTTTTTTTCTTAACAATCATCTAGATGTGTATTATATTTCATAATGATGATCTGGTGTTAGAAATATTTAAATAAAAAATTCATGGGGAACATTTCTTTTCAAATAAGATTAACATTGATGTTTGTCAGGATATTTAAAAAATTACCCAAATTCATAATAATTACCAATTTTTTAAAAAAATAATCCTAAAACTATTTATTATATACCATAAGATTCATCAAGTAATTTTCCATGGTCCATTCAACCTATTGACAATATTCTTTGAAAAAATTATATGGAAATCATGTTATTTTTTAAGGCTCGTCAAATGCTTCCAAAAGGTAAAATATGTTCTAAATGAACAATTAACAATGGTATTTGAATGATTTTTTAGTGTCACTTGGACCCTCCTAATATTAATCTATGAAACACATAATTATCTTTCCACTTATAATTTTTGGAAAATGTTAATTTAATGATTGTTAAGAACTCATCATGATTTAAACAACATTTGTTATAAATTTCCCATTATGTGGTTATATTTTCCTGATTGAAGTATGATAATATAATTGTTTTTTTTTGAAAAAAATTAAATTCATCAATTTTATATTAGCATTACATGTTTACTTACTGCATAATTTGTTTTCCTAGTCCACATCCCCTGATATTAAATCTATTTACTCTCTAGAGATGAAAAATAATTACTTAAACTAGGAACCATTGAACCTAATTTTATGTGGTAACACATGTGAATTGTTTTTTGAATTCATACACAATTTTTATATGAGAAACTATTTCACAAAAAGGTGATTTTTATGAACGGATAAGAAGAATGATATAATTATCCTAAAATAAATGATAAATTATTTTGAATCAAAACTCATACATTGTATATATATTAATGATCAATAATTACTTTAGGAACTTATGAAAAAAAGACACTCTCAATAGATTTGTTATTCTAATTATATTTCTAAATCAATATTATTGGATTCATACAATTGAATTATCTATTATATGTCTATGCTATAATTATTTCAAAAGGATTTTTGAAAAGGATGTTTTCCTAGGATTAATAGTACACATAACCAAAAAAATTGGTAAGAATAATCATGAGTCATAATACCTTCTGTTACATTGGAACATCATTTTTGTATGACATATAGACTATCCCATATCAGTAAACTATGTTAAAACAATGTTTATCTATATTTATTTATAAAAAAATAGATTTGAGAGTACCCATGAAGAAAATGAATCCTTAAATCTGCGGAAAATAATATGGGAATAAACGAAATGTAAAACTGGAATATAAACTATAATCCCAATAACACATATGGTTTGTTTTATGTGTTTGTAACAAGTAATTTAAAATATGAAATAAAATAAAATCACAACAACATACATCCAATTATTATCCATTTTCATTAAATAAATGAATAATTAAATCATTAATCTCATGTCATATAAGACCTATTTTGGAAAAAATATCGGCGGACCTATTGACATGGGTAAGAAACAATGTATGCTTCAAACTACATCATCTTGAAAATATCCATATCTAATTATTTGTGTGCTAAAAATTTGTTTCTATAACAAAATATAGATCCCAATCCTTTATATATATATTATGACTATCAAATTTAGACATCATATCTAAAATACCATGATAATAACACATTATAATAATGAGAAATATATGTCATCACCATTATAATTACACACCATCATCACGATTAATCCAAATTTTCACCAAAATAATCACCATATATTATAATTATAAGATCGTAATATCCCCATAAGATGTCCATAATTTAATCATAAAAGGTTTAAAGATATATATATGAATTTTAATTCATCATCACAATAGTTACATAAAAAATAATCATATTAATAAATCAACACAATCGCATGAACATCATCCAATGTGAACATTTGTATGTGTTTCATGAACCATTACAAAAATAATCCAAAAATGATTTTATTATGTATTCACAATTGAAATTGAGTATAATAATACTTTTTGAATCCTATTTTTTTTATTATCCTCCACTATATACATCCCCATACTATAAAACAATGGTGGCCACATTTAACCACTATGCACTATCACACACACCAATTCATATAATGTGTCAGGTTTTACTCTAGTGATTTATTTATACAAAAGAAAAGTCGTTTTATAGTTCATATCATCATGAATTTTATTATTTAACCAATTTCACCCTATCATTTGATCATGCAGATGAGAATGATCAATAATCATCAGGTATCATTAATCCCATTACAACGGGAAGGGATATATAGCACCCCCATTGTCATTTTATATAAATTTAGTATTGTACCTTTTTCCTTACCAAACCCACATTTGCATATCATCATATCACTGTAATTTCCATTTTCTATGAACCCAATAATATTTTATTGGTGATCATTGAAAAATTAGAAAAAATTATTCAACTCAATAAAAAGATCCCAAAATATATTTAATTTAAAATAAATAAAATTATATTTTTTATAAACTATTAATGAATTGGAATTGAAAAGTAGTTATCTCAATTATTTTTATCAAGATATAAATATTAGTTTTCATGATATTGGTTTAATTGGATGTATCTACCCAATAATTCTATTTTGATATATATTAAACACATTGAATCAACCATTTGAAATTTTTTTCTCACATTGATAATATAATTCATACAAATTTCCCTATAATTTATCTTACACAATATTTTTTATAATTTGAAATTTAAGTTTCTATTTGTTTATATCATTGACATATTAACATTTTTATAAAAAATAATTCATGATTAAAATGGTGGAGATATGCTTAAAAATATATGAATAATTGATGAAAAACTCATGTAAAAAAGTGTACAATGTTAGAATACTAACCCCATATCTCATAATGTGGTTTCAATGAAAACATGATGGATCTCCACTAATTTGATACTCTTCTCATGGCTTCCAACTTGACTGAAATCAAAATTTAGGTATTATCCCCAAAATATTCTCTATAATATGGTATTTATAATTTTTTATTTTCTCATTGCTGATGTGAAATAGTCAACTAAATTATATACATAAAACATTATCAACCAATAATGTTTAAAAAAATTTATACTCTATTATTCATGTGATCACATCACTATATCCTCAAAACCATAAAAAATTTAATCCAATAAGATAAATCATCCAATTTAGAATCCTTATCTCTATACATAATCATTTGTAATCTCCATCCATGACCATCAAGGTGTAAATATCCAATATATATAATAATATTTTCATCATTTCACATTACTCATTTAATACAGAATTTTTGGAATAATATTCATCATATTTTTAACTACATATGAATCAATATTATTTCCCTCTCTAATGTCACCCTGACATAATGTAGAGAAAAATACCAATCATATAAAAACTCTTATTATTCTATTTTGACAGAAAAATGATATATTTGAATATATAAATACTTACCTAAATATGAAATCATCTCTATATAGAAAAGTAAAATTAATATTGTTTCTTTTATATGTCTATAAATTATTATTTCTTCACTCATTTCATCAATTGATATATTAATTGAATGAGGAACTCAAACAAAAATGGGGACTGAAATAATATTAAAAACCTCTACTTGTATAATAAGTTACCAATAATCATAATAAACTAAAATTATTTGATAAAATATATTAATATCAAAATAATAAACCACAAAAAAATAATACAAAACTTCCCACAATGTTAAAATCATTTATTGACATTTGGTGTCCTCGATTATCTCATAGTCATTGAGATCATGAATCCATCAAGTCAAAATTTCCATGAATATATTTTTCTACATTCATTGTATAATAATTAACACTCATAAAAAAATGATTCTAAATTAGTTCTTTGTTATCTCAATTTCATATGTATGATGATTATCTATAAACCCTCTTATTCCCCAACCATAAAAACATTTCTTCAAATAATTATATATCATTGTTATATCAGGATTACATTCGAAATGTATGTTCCCCTTCATTATGGGACATAATGTATGAAACTTTTTTGAGTGATATAATATCTTGGTACCTCATAATAAGGATATATCATCTATTATTAAGCAACCCATTATAAAATTAAATATATATCTAACACCTGGTATTGAAAAACTATAATGATTAACAATACCATGACATGAGGAAAATAAATAAAATGACTATAATTTCTAGATATTATGAATCCCACATGGATACAATTATTATTAGCATCAATCCTATGAAAAATAATGTTATCATACTTATTATTATGTATTAATTTCAATTTTATGCTAATACATTTATTACAATAGATTTACAATATATATTTATAATCCAAAAAACTACTCAAAAAATGATAAATAATTTTTTAAAAGATCTATAATTAAAATATATAATAATTTATTTTTTAAAAATAACATATTTCAAGTATTTTACAAAATATTTATTCTAAAATATAAATAAATGTACTCATTTCAATGGATTAGTCACAATATGATATTGTACTTCATTAATATGAGATTTTTCTATATATTTTTATGGAATTAAATTCTCTATGAAATACATTCAATTATGATGAATTATTACAATGGCCATGTATTCTTTCAAAAATGTTTTTTCACACAATGTCATTTGATCTTAAAAGGAAGATTCATTTATGATGAAAAAAATAAATTTTCATTGAAAAATATTTATATTTAATAAATTCATGAATTGAACTCAATTACATTATAAATAAAAGTATAAAATATATTTTTGGACTATTTGGGATCGATTTAATATATCTATATTATTTTTTTGAAAAGGAGGTATAAAGAAATCATATTTGTGGATTATTTTAAGTGGATACTTAACTCATTTACATTAAAAGGATCTATATAGTTTTCCATAAAAAATAAGTATTTATTATATTAATTATTATATCACAAATGTTTAATAGGATAAGATCATAATAAATAAGAGAAATCAAAAAATCTCAACATTGATAAAATAATGGCCTTCCCTAAATTTCTCTTTTATTATTTCAATGAAAACTCCCTAAGATGAAAATCTACCAATTATAAGTTCATTTGATCCAAATTATACCTTCAATTACAAATTTTTATATGACACTTTTATTAATAAAATTAATATCAATGAAAAAAATCAAATGTTATCTGTAGTAAATAATTATAAAATATTTAAAAATAATTAACAATATATACTTTTTAAATTTTTTTAAATGTTTCTAAAAAATGAATGAAATTAATTAATAAGTAAAATTATTATAATAAAAATTATTTAATAAAATATATATTATTAAATATTAATGCATATTATAAACAAATAATATTAAATAAGAAAATTTAAAAATTTTACAAATTCATAATTCTTATAACATTATTAGTTAGAAATACTAATAAAATATTAGATAAATATTTGTTCATTAATTTTTCATTTATTGTATAAATTTATAAAACTAATGAAATATAAAAAATATATATGTAATAATGAAAAATAAGAGATTTCATTACAATATAGAAAGAAAAATTTAAATGTGTGAGGATGTAAATTAAATACAATAGAAATAGAATATATTTATCTTTTATGATTTTTTTGTATAAATTTACTTTTTATAAATTTTTTATTATATTATTGTGAATATTTTCTGTTGAATATAGTTTTTATTACATATTAATTTACTTACTATGTATTTTACTAATTTATAATTATTGGTGCCAAAATAAAAATCCACTATAAATACAAATCCACATAATTTGAACATTAATTTCTTTCTATTTCTATTCAGATATTTGATAATAAATTATAATTTAAATCATTTTTATTCATCCTTATAATTTACCATGATTGATTTATAGTTGCTTGAAAATAGTATTTCAAATAATATTAATAGTTACATTCCCTCACAGACTATATTAATTTAGACTCCCATTTTGATGAAAATTTTATTCAATAGAACCCTATTGTAAATAAATTTTTGGAATGGAGTTTTGAAAAATAATAAGTCATTATAAAAAGACCATTTTATAGTTTAATGTCAACAAATATAAGTATTCTTATTAGTCATAAAATTCCTCATTTAAAACTAACACATTAATCCTTAAACCAGATACTATATAATATCCAAAAACCCATGTCTCTCATAGAATTCCTTCAAATATTACTAAACCAATAAATCCACATTCACTACTGACTATATAGATGAAATATACTTTTATTACATAATTTCCAAAACAAAGTATTGATATCCAAGAAAAACATATAAAAATAAACCTCATCCTATATTATTTTAATTACTATATGAAAATATTCCTCAAACAATAGCAGCAGTGGTCAAATAGTATATTTTTTTTTATCAAAATCACAATATACACTCCAAGATTTATAATCAAAGTCGATTCACAATAGAATAAATATTTAAAATATTAATGAATAAGGATATAGGGAATCCATAATTCTAGTATTCCACTTAAATAACCACATAATTTAACAAATATATGGAATTTTCTTCTGTAAAGTGTTTCCAGATATATGCTTGAAAAAAAACTATCAAAAGTCTTTTTTTTGGAATATATATGAAAAAAATTAAAAAATTTGTTCGAAATATGGTTTCCCATTATCAATGATATTAAATATATATTTCATATTAACTTGTTAAATTGAATTGGTCTAATTATTAAACCTATTAAATGACTCCTAAAGAATGGAAAAAGTTTTCATTCTTGAATATTCACATTATTTTGATAGTTTCCTTCTCCATGTGTGGAAGACATAATCATTGTTATGAATTATATAATCCTGAGGATATATCATGTCTATAAAATATTAAAATTACTATAATGATAAATATAATTTTTCATGAACTACAAATAATAAAATATTACCCCATTGATATTCAAAATATTCTATCATTTTACCAACATGGTAAATTTCTAATGTAAATTAACCATTTTTCTTTGTTATATCATAACATCAATTTAAATGTCATTTCATATATGATTAAAAAATATGGTAGTTGTAGTAGTTTTATCCTAAAATTATTATCACTAATTCATCATCAAAAAATAATTTATGGATAATTAATATATATTCATTTTCTCAATCTGTCTCATTGAAGAAATAAATTTTCCTCCTTATATTATTCCAATCACGTTCTTTGAATTTAATGGCAACAATACCTTATATATTTATTAATAATTTATATAGAAAGTCAATGAATAACTCATTCAAAATTCTATAGAATTTATTATGTAATTTTATTTTATTCCATGAAATATTTCAATTCAATTAATCAATAAAATTAATATAAATTATTCACTCATTTTGAACTACTTTTCATCAGTAAAATCATAGTGAACATATGAATCTATAGTATCATCCAATATATACCATGATATCACTTCCATTTTAATGATTATTTTTAATTAAATAATACCCAATTAATTCTCTTCAAAAACATGATAAATATACTCATTAATATAATAATGAAAAAATAAAATCCAAATATCATGAAAACATGAAGATATAAACAGAAATGTTTTTGAAAAAATTAAATACAATTAGTATTTTAATCCTTCCCTGATATCTATCTCACCATTTGGATAAAACTCATAAACGTTTTTCTCTAAATGTACCATTATCACAATGATTCAGATATATTATGGTAACTATTATGAAAAATATAAATTACCATTATACTACTCTTGTTAAATGTCACCAATAAAGTTCAAATTAATCAAAAATATTAAATAATATGAGAAATGTTATGAACATTTTACCCATTTTTGTATATTATTATTATCTATTGGAAAATCATAGAATTTTATTTTGAAACCATAAAACATCTAAGCATACTATTTTAATGGTCATAAATTTTATTTTGATATATTCATTTATCCAATACCATTATTAATATATTTTTGAGTTCTAAAATGGCACCTAATATATATTTAGAAATATATCTATTAAATAATTTCCCCATAAAGTAGTTAAACTATTATATGAACTGTTTCATTACAATTAAAACATTATATGTTGATTACTACATTAATCTCCCTAATAAAATATCCTCTAATAAATTCAAGGATACATAAATAACTATATATACAAGATCTTGTTTTAATCGAAATAATATTAAAATAATTAAAATTATTACTTATAATCATAATAATTAATGAAAATTAAATATTGAAATTAGAAATTATAAACTCAGAAACTATGTTATTTAATTGGAAATTTTGAGTACACATAACTATTTTCATTGAATTTATTAATATACTAATGGAGAAAATATTTGTTTCATTACAGCCACTAAATTTAGAATGATTATATTTTCTTATGAAAGAAAAAAACACAAATAAACTAATTGGAAGATTAAATTCTAAATTTCTAATCCATCATGAAATGAATAATTCTATTGAATCATCTATTGAATGTGAATATTTAGACATAACATAAATCAAAAAAATGATTCATCAAAACTATAAGATCATCTATAGACCTCAATTAGAAATACATATTTGAATATAATTTTTGTTGAAAAAATTAAAAAAATTGTTAACTAAATTTTATGTTGTTGACATTGATAATAACATTTTTAAACTTTTCTTCAAAAAACCAACATCACAGAATCATTTAAAAACGAAAATTTATTTACTATTTCAATATAATTACCTTTCAAAACCATCAAATAATGGGTTTTCCATGTCATTTATATAGTGTAATTAATGTGGTTTGCTAAAAGATTTTGTGATCTTGGATAATCATTTATCTTGTTTAACCAACATGGAAATACAAAAGAAGAAATTAGTTCGACTTTATAAGTAAATTTTTTTTCATAAAACATATATAGAATCATTCATAAATGTAATCATATATTTTCACATATTATTTTAATATAAAAGACTGGGAAGGCATATTTACACGATCATTTTATACAAAAACCAACAATGGTAGATCCTTTATTTCAGATTCCTCAGATTTTTTGTTATGAGTTGAGTGGAAATTAATTTTTTAAAATAAAAATAAGGAAATTATATAAAATTTTTGAAAAAAATATGTGTACAATAATAAAATAAAAAACAAAATGATTCCATAAAACAATTTTTTTAATTAAACAGTTTTTAATATTTATTTATGAGATACATATATTATAATAAATTTAAATATTACCCAAACTTGTAAATTATTTTTAAAACAAAATCATTGGTTGTTATTATATTCTATTGAATACAAAAAACACCATTGGAAATATTATTAAAATTTAATTCCATCAAATTAAAAATACGACTTTTTATTTCAAACCAAAACTAATTTATATAAAAAACCACTTTAAAATCAATCATCATCTCAGTTGTGATGATTTCAAACATAAATATTTTGACATAATAAAAAAATTCCACAATATAATTTAAATGATGAAATTTCGGTTATAAATTAGTACTATGAATATAAAATAAAACATAAATATATAATAAAAACCAAAAGTTTCTAATATAAAATTTATTTACCTATACAATAAAGTATTTCATTTTATTTGTATTCTTTATTATAATTTTTTCATCAAAAAAAACTGTCCAATTATATTTATTTTTAAATTTTACAAATAAATGTATAATAATAATAAATAATATTAAATTACATATAATAAATTTTAAAACATAAATGTTCTACAAATTTTAGGTTGCCTTGCGAAATCTGCCTAATGAAGAGACAAATCAATTTACTGTGAATTCATGTTGGAAGAATGCACTTAGCATCTAGTGGATTATAAAATGTAAAATAATTAAAATAAATGAAATTCTATTGAATATTAGTTCTTATTTATCTATTTCTATCTACCCATCACGAAATCAAAATAAGAATACTCAATATCCCTATAATGTAATCATTCACATATAAATATAACTCTTGCATCATCACTCAACTATTATAGATCTATTGAAATGTATTATTGATCCTTAATGAAATAAACAATAGTGATCCAATTTTTAATGGAAAGCTAATTGAGATTCCTAATTAAATAATTTTTAATTTATTTCCCTTCCAAATATATTTACATGGAAAATTTTAATTGAAATATATATTTAATTTCTATGAAAATATATTGTCATAGTTACGAATAGATCATATTAAATAATAATATCCATGATATCATTTATAAATATTATGAATCCATATTCTCTTCCATATACATCAGACATCATCAAAAACTCGTATGTATTATATAATAATTATGATATTTGGGAAATATCTTATGCCCATCAGAAATATCTAGTGTATATAATGTGTTTGGTTTATGAACCTTTTATTTCCATTTTTTCTAATTCCATTGATATGAATAAC
This sequence comes from Viscum album, assembly GCA_963277665.1. Lineage (NCBI taxonomy): Eukaryota > Viridiplantae > Streptophyta > Magnoliopsida > Santalales > Viscaceae > Viscum > Viscum album. The sequence goes on from OY728122.1 coordinate 185,046,510, forward strand.
TACTTCTCAAATTTAATATATGAAAACATTTAACTTAATTTGTAGTAAAATACAAATAATATTTAAAACAATTATGAGAACCATATGTTTCAGGAGATGAATAAGTCTAGGAAATCGGTGTTATAAAGGACCCACACAATCTATGAATATTGAAACTACCTCTATATGGAATGTTAATAAAGAATCAGGATTAGTAACATCGTGTACTTATACACTTATCTGACCTAACTGCATTGGTTAATGATATAAATAATCCCCATAAATATTTTTGCCTCTATATACTAAAAAATGTACATCTGTATCCCTATAGTTTAGCTCAAACTATAATGTCAGGTCTAAATGAGGAGGCATATTATCATAGTAATATATCTTTCAAGGATGTTAGTTTCTAGTTATTTTTTAAAAATATCCTACACCATTAATTTAATTGTATATCCCATATACTATTTTATGTATTCCTCAATATAATCGAAGGAATATATGTTTTCATCACCTGATTTCTTACATGGAACACTTAAAGCATTCCAAATACTTAAGCACAACTCATATACTCTTATCAAAACATGGTTTTCTGGATTTATTAAATCAGTCGGGGGAATTTATATCCTACATTCAGGATAAAACTACCCTAAATCACTATATATTGATATATATACAAAATTATTTATAATGATTTATGTTATCTCTATTAATTATAAAAAATAACATTAATGAAAATAAGAAAATTATTACATTTCAATCATCTACATGTTTAAATTGACCTATTTTTCATTCATATCATTTTAATTTTTAATGTATAGTTTTAGATAATATAATAGTAAACAATACCTCTTATGGGCCACTATTAAATTTTTATATCAATTAATCAATCATTTCTCCATTATTTTATCATACACTAAGTGATACACACAACAAGATAAAGTATCTAGAAAGGTATTTTACAATTGTATACCATCATGAGATATTAATTAGTCATGTTATATAATATAATTTAATAGGTGATCATGTAACATTCTAAAATTTCGAAATATAAAATTATTATTATACCATAATTATTTCATATTATTGGTTGGTGGTAAATTGTTTCAATGAATTTATATCTAGGAAACCATACCTAAGGAATGTTTTTTCATTTTTGGAAATTGTAAAAATATATATTTTTCAATATTAATTTTAAATAATACCATCGAACCACTTCTATTGACCAACATCTTTTCATAATCTGTTTCTTTTCTTAAAATTAACATGCCATTTGTAATTGAGTATATTAAATATTACTCATTAAATATATAATATTGGATGAATGTGGTAAAAATAAGTTAACTGAGATATTTTACCATTAATGACTCTGAATGAAAATCATTAATTTTCATTCTAATGGAATTATAATCATGATATAAGATTTTGTACCTATAACGGCCCAGAAAAGTGATATAACTCAAAAAATGTGTGGCATTTTGGTGATTTGGTTTATTATTATCATGAAATTTAATTTCTGTACATTAATATCATTAAGAATGTTTTAGTTTGTGTAAATGTGTAAACCCACATCTACCAAATCTCAGAATCATTTTCCTAAGAGAAGAAGAAGAAGAATCTTTCATAAGAGGTTCACATGTATTCCAATAAATACATTTTGAAAAATTACTATTTAAAATTAATTATATTATTTAATTATCCAAAATAATATGAAAAATCCATTCATATACCTCTATAAATATTCCACCTCTTCTATGTTTATCATTTATATAAAAACATTTAATTACATTCTATATACCATACTTTTATAAAATGTTTTAAAATTTAAAAACAAAAAATACACAAAAATATTATTTAAAAAAATTATCACTAATGTGTAAGATTCAAGAAAAACCTATATGTTGATTATAAATAAAAATATATGTATTTGAAGTAATATATATATAATAATTCATAATTGATTGAAATAATCAACATTTATATCACTAAAATTCACAGTTGTAGAAAACTATTATTATATACATTAATTACACAAAATAAAAATAAATTATGCTGTTTTTTTCAATTGAAATATTTTTAATAATAACATTTTAATTTAAATTTCAACATAAAAATAGAAATTTATATATTAATATGTCAAAAAAAAAGAAAAATTGTTGATTTTTTTTTCAATTATTTTTTAAAAAATAAATATTTACCTGAATCGTTGGGAGAGAAAATTATTGTTTTATCTTCTCCCATTAAATTAATAATTTCATGAATAATGGTTTTTTTATATATTATATTCTTTTACATCTACAATAAATAACTTAATTGAATAACATATATCATATAAGTCCATATCGTCATCATCATCCTAGTAACTCCAATGAATTCTTTTCCATTTCAAAATAGTAGAAAATTGATCCATTGATGGATCAATAAAATTAAATATCTTCATTGATTTTATTTCCACGATATATTTTTATTCATTTCTAATATTTCATTTCAATTAAATTAGTTTAAAACCATAATCATCATGTTTCACATAACAATTACTATTAATCGAGTTACTCATAAAAACTATTACTCAAAATTTATTATAATCATTTTCTTATATATCCTCAACAACTCATCTAGATATTGATTTTTATGATTCCATTGTAAAACAATGGTTATGAATATTACCCAAATATTATAATGGTAAACATATCAAAAATAATAAAAATTTGTATCTATTAATATAAAAACTAAACCTTGTGATCACAATAAGAGTTGGTCCACCTACATACAATTTCAATGTTTATAATAAAGATTCATTTGTGATGAATTTTTCTTTCAACTATGAAAAAAGTTTTCTTTTATGATAAATATAAATTTACAATTCATTATTTTAATGAAATAATACCTCGAATCCAATAATATGTAATGATATATATGGTAGAACTCCATTTTCTATTGTTGATAATATATAAACATTCCTTCACCACTTCACAACATGGAATTTATTTTACTATAATTACCATAATACACCCACCATCACTATTAAAAGTCAAATTTCATGATATATGGAGTTCAGTGCTCTATATTTTATGAAAATAATAAAAATAAATAAATCACCACTTTCGATTTATATTTTTTGAAAATGGAGGCCTCCAATAGATGTGGATTTTTAACATACCCCTTCAAAAAATTATATACATTTAAAAGAAACACATCCAACAAAAATTAATAAGATCAAATATTCTTATCTCCGTCACAAAATAATTCCAAATATTAAATATACTATTAAAATATTTTATTGGGATATACGTTTATAAATAAAAAATAGGTATAATTGAAGCCATATTAATTAAAACATAGAACCAATTTGTATAAATAATGTTCTATAAATTTGTTTAAATAAATAACATAACATGATTAAATTATTAATAATAGTTATTATCATGAGACCACGTAGTGTGAATAGTTGAAATTGTTTAATCTGTACATTAATTTTACTATATTTTAAAAATATTCATTAATAATCATTTAATGACCAAAAAATCGTCATATATGAAGAATGTGCATTCGGTATATTAATAAAATTATAAAATTGATAAAAAATAAGCTACTGAATTTTTTATAAATTATTAAAATATTAAAGTAAATATGTTCTATTTCCAATAATTATGAGAGATACAAATAAATTTATTCCCATGGATATTATGTCAGATATTAATTGAAATCCATCATTTTCATTCCTTTATTATTTTAAAATAATCAAATCAAAATACCATTAATTCATTCCTCTATATGAATAATTTCAATGATTTGTTTTATCTCCAAATATATAAAATAATCTATATGATGAAATATTCATTTTTACATCCAAATAAATTTTGGATGATAATGACATGATTTCTATCTAAATGGGAAATTGATACATTTCACTATGTCAAAATGTTCTCAAGATAAAATTGGTTGTGGGGTGAGATTAAATTAATATATACCATTAAATTTATTATACCAAAATAGTATAAGGATGATCTACATGAAAATAATATTTTATTTCCCATGTTCCCTGTCATTATTGAATTAATCATTTTATATTATCAATTCTGATCTTCACTAATGAAACATTATTTATATCTATTAACATCATATGTAGATAATATTTTGTATTCCTGAATGCATTTTCTATTAAATATTATAATAGAATACTAATGGAAATTTTATTTCCTGTATAAATCTAAAAATGTAACTGATATCTCCAACATTAATTTTAAATCATCAATGAATGTCGAATGATACACATCAATATCATTTTGTGGATTTTTCATCCAGAAATCATTAAACATATCATTACATTTTTAAATTTATATATATCTAAGTAAAATCTGTAAACTACAATCCTGAAGGGACATGAACTATTTTTTACATGGAGACTATGATGTATATTCATTCAATCTTTTCATAATACCATTTATATTTTTTTATCACAACATCAAAAATATGTTATATTTTTTACAAATCACTCCAAATTTGATGATTCAACTGGGTGACGTAATATTCCATCATATATGCTCCAATTTGATTTTAATTTTAACCAATATTATTAATATTAATTTAAAAATATATTATTTATATTATTAATTATTTGGTAAAACATATTTTTATTATAAGGTGGATTGATGTTTGTACATGTTAATGAATTAGAGAAAAATTTACATATATTTTATATCATGATGTCCCATATTTAGATTATTTTTATTCATATTCATATTAATTCATATAAATATTATATTAATTTGGAAAAAAATGTATGTTTATATATTCCTATTCAAATGGGAATAATAATTTTTTATCATCATAATTGGAGAATGTAATCTTGTTTCCGACTAGATGTAACTCTTTAAAAGTTCTTAAAATTCAACGAATATTTTACAACTCCAAAAATTTATTATATTCAATTTTACAATTATTATAAATGATGTTAATAATTTAAATTTAGTTCCATATGATAATAGTAAATTATAATCTTCTCCATAATACCATTCAATAGTTTCTTTTCCTTAATGGTTTTAATTCTTGCATCAAGAATAAAATCATTATTATGATCCTCAGTCCCTTTCAAAATAATTTCTTTAATAATGGATGCATAATTTTTTATATAACCGTAATCAATACAATGTGTATAATTATTAATAAAACCAATGAAATTTAAATGATATTTGACTTTTATGGAATTTAACTTCTTCAAATAAATACACTTCACTCCTGAACAATGAAAATAGATCATTTCAATATACATTTCATTTTTAAAATTCTATGAAATAATTAACATTGACTTCATATTCATTAGAAATTCAACATAATTTTGTCCAAATAAGATCTATTAATAAAATAAGGCCAAAATATAAAATTATATATTAAAAAATATATATTAATTTTAAAATATATAAAAGAAAATATATATATAACATTTATAAAATCTAATTAGGAAATTATAATAATAATTTATGGAAAAATATTTTTTCCACAAATTTAATTCTATAAAATAATATAAATATTTTACATTTTCGTACTTTTTAGTAGCTTATTAATTTCAAATGAATGATAACAAAATTATTATAGTTTTCCAGATGGTTTAATAAAATTTAATTTCAAAATATCTAACAAAATAATATATATATATATATATATCATTATATAATTATCATCTATAAATATAATTTACCAACACCTAATAAAATATCCAACACACAAAAAAATGACATGAAAAACTATTTTTATTTCATTAAATTCATGTTTTATATTTTGTTTCATATAATTAATAATATTATTTAGATTAATTTCAATTATATTTTTACAACATAAATTATTTGTGTCTTTATAGTATTTAGTCTGCATTAATGTAATATTATCTATATTTATTTTTATTAATTTTATTTTTTAAAATTGTTCCATTTTGTTGAAATTTTTATATTATGGAAGATTTGGATTTGAATTGTATTTCTTGTAGTGTTAATTTCTATATATTATGACAATAATATCACCTATTTTAAAATTTATCATTCATTATAAACAATTATATTGTTGGAACTCCTTTGGAGGAGGTTTAGTATGGAAATAACAAGGATTGTTTACTGTAGGTGGGGTAAATGGAGCTATGAAACCATGGGGAATAGGGTCATTTGACATGTATCCTAGGTTATGTAGTAGAAGAGAGGAAGTTAGGATGTAGTGTGTTTAGATGTAACATAGTTTCCAAATATGATGTTCTGGTGATTTTCTCATTTATTGAATGGTTAAGGAATGGAACCAGTTTGGGGAATATAAGTGAGTTATCACCTTAGTGGTTTTGGGGTTAGAAACCTGTTCTGATGTAGTGATTATTTTTGTCATGGTATTAACAAATTAGGATGCACAGTAGTGGACCGTGTGGTGGTTCAAATAATTAATTCAAATCGGTACCCCATGTTGGGTGGTTTCCCCTACATCAGTGTAGTATGATTCATAAAATATATGATATACACCTCGATCATATCCATTATATTCAATGGATTTTCAGATCGGCTAGGATGTGGTTAGGTCATCCACATTGGCCTATAATTAATTCTGTTATCATCCATTCTCTATAATACGGACAAGTGTTGTGTTGTTGCCTTATAATTTTGAGATAATATATAAAATATTAAATCCTCTACATATCCACATTTATCTAACCCTTCACTTATTTATTATTAAACCTAAGTTCAACACATGAATTTCATCCATCCAATAACTACTGTTTTTACACCTTGAACCTTATAGATCTATGATTGGTGTTTCTAGGTATGTTTCATTCTTTCCATTCTGGGTTTCCTTAAAATTTTAGAATAATATCGAATTTGAGAAAGGATAATGTCTAGAAAAACGTTATTTTTAATGGAGTTTTGGTAATAATTTATTATGGGATGACGTGTTAGGTAAATATTTGTATTCTTCATGTTTTTGGTGAACGATGGAGGCCTTATTATTCTTCCCACATAACACGTCATATCAAAAATATTTATTTGAGGTATGAGATCATTCATTTCTCTTATAGATGTTTCAATAATTATTACTTAAGTATTTTATTAACATTGGGAAGATGGTTTGAATTCATATTAAAAATGATAGGGAATTTGTTGGTTGAAATTCCTTGAAAATTAGAAATAGAATTAATGTTTTTATATACATTTTTTATTGTATTATAAAATAATAAAAAATACCATTTTATTAAAAGGAAAATAAATAGACAAATATAAGATGGATTGTATGATATAATATGTTATGCTCTCAAGTCATTTAAACATTACAGATGTGATTCAAACATGTTAGAAGAATCGTAGTCATTAATCCAATTGGATATATATTTAATCGTCCCGTGGGAACTAGAATCCAGGGTTAGCTTCAAGTATGAATACACATAAATTATTATTGATTCCATTTGAATCATGTAACACCCCGAGATTTTATGAAAATTATTCTTTTAATTTCATTAATGTCTTGTGTTGTATGATACACGAAGAATACCTTGCACTATATGCAACACCGTATTAGCTTGTAGTATACGCAACACTATTCATGGATCGTGTTACACACAATTTTGATAATAGTTATTCTACGAAACATTAAGTATATATATATTCATTGTATAAATGAAATATGGTTTGATTCTGTTATACAAAACAACTAAGGATTCTTTCACTACACGCAACCCTGACTTGGCTTGCATTACACGCAATCGCGACCTTCCTCGATAGCGTGTGTTGTACGCAATTCCGGGTTTTACTAAACAACGATATATTATTATAATATTATTATGAACTTGGTTTTATGAATAGTATTAACTATATTTTTAATTTTATAACATTATTATTCATCATACAAATTTTCTAGAACATGGTATAAAAACAAAATAAATTTTTCGGGTAAAATAAGTATTTTTAAAAAAATGCATTTTTGCCACCTTTTGATGGTGCACCCACATTAAATTTAGTTTTTTACATGTTTATAAGTTAAATTTGATAAAATAAAATTCTTCTTTGGAATCAATAAATAAAAATTTACTTTGGATAAATTTTTCATATTATTCTGATAACTTTCATATTTTGATGAATAGTAAAAACATGCAATATTTTAATTAAAAACAACTTTTTTCATCGCAATAATTTATATGGTTATATTATAATATTGAATGGTTTTAAAATATAAATAGAATATATTTTTACCATTTTATATAATTTATGTCATTAGCAATGATTTTACATTAAATTCGTAGGTTAAATCAATTAAATCTTTTGCAATGTTTTAAAGAAAAACCCATTTTCTTTCGACAACAAGATTAAATTTAATTTAATTTCTGAAATTTTTGTGTATTGAATTTGGAAAACTGGATTCCATATTTGGAATCAGTGGGTCTAAATTATATTAAAAAGCTTCTTTTTATTTTTGGGAATTATGAATAGTAACTACGGTAAATTTTATTTACCATAGTTAATGGTAAATCGAGTAATTAAGGGTAAATATAATATTATAAAATTACCATAACACATACCAAAATTCTATTGGATGGCTATAAGTATACCCATATAAACTAAGGGTCATATTAGATTCTTTTTATGGACTCTTGACCATGAAAATAATTTAATTATTATTAAAACCAAAGAAAGTGACAACATGTCACACTCTTAAATCTTATAAGTATAATAATTTTAATTTAGTGATAAACATCATAAAACATCCAACATGAATAGTCTCCAGAAATCTAATACAATTATATACATTATGATAATTTATTTAGAATTTTTAGGGATTAAATATTTTTCATTAATGGTGATACATTAATGATACATAAATTATTTATTAAGTGGAAAATAAGTAATATAGTTTTTATTGAAATACTAATACCCATTAAAAGGCCCAAAAACCTGACCAAAACGTATTTTTAGTGTATATATACACCTTAATCATCCAATTACCTAATATATAACCGTTTGGAGCCTTATAAAAGTGATTATGACATTTATATTATTTTATTTTAAATGATGCCAAAGTTGTCACCTTCATAATGTAATAAATATAACAATTTAAATATTGTGATTTTAAGATTATAAATTCGATTAATAGTATTATTGTGAAAGGTAATAGATTTATCTTCATTATAGGATTTTATTTTTAATTTTTATGGAACAAATCAGTATATTAAATAATTATACAAATATGATGTAGTTATTATTTAATTAAGAGATAAATCAAATAAATTGTTTTAAAAATAATAAAATAAATATTATATGAACTATTTAATGTGATAAACTAATTTTATAGATACATATGACCTTTTATGAATCTATTAATGAATTTATTTCGGACATATCTTCTGTATATATTTTATTTAAATTCAACTAAATGAATAGTGTCAAAATTGACACTATTGTTATTTTATAAAAATAACATATTATAAAATTGTTTAAAAATCACAAATATATTTAAAAATTATAAATTTAAATTTAAAAGGTCTATAATGTTATAAAGTAACCAATTATGGAATATTCACAACAGATAATTAATTATTTGTTATAATTTAAAACTTAGAATTTTATTACCACAAATAAACTTAAATAGGTTAAATAAGGATAAATCAAAATGATAGGGTTTCAAAAAAGATCCAAACATTTATAAATTTGATTGGTTGATTATATTACGACCCTAGCTTATCTAATCATCGAATATGAGTCATTTTTGGAGGTTTTTAAGTGGGGTTAGATTTATTATAAATTAATATTTTTAAGAATTCCAAAGGTGCCCCTCTCCTCCCTTATAAAAGGGCACCTCCTCCCTCTCTTCCTCACACCACATTGAGCCTTCAAGATCGTCCAACCCCTGCAAAATTCTCTTCTCCACCTCCTTAGAAACATCCTAGAGGTCCTGGTATTCTTCAAAGACCAATTTTATTGCCCCAAGAGAAGGTCTCAAAGAGGCGCTTCAATGAAGAGGTAATGTCCGTTACCGATTCATTCACCTTTATTTATTCTTCCACTTATTCTTCATAGGTTGTTTCATTATGAAGTAATAACATCAGTATCACTCATATACTGATATTTTATTATAATTATGAAACAACCCTATTTCACCATCTATCCATCCTACGGAAAATGAAATCACCACGCGTGCGTACGTACGGAATACAGTCTCCACGTCGTGGTGTACTCTATTTTCCACCACCACCTTACATGGATTGGTATAATGGTGTAAATAATAACTATATATGATTATTGTAAATAGTTATTGATTCTGTAATAGTATACATACACTCCAACAAAATTCCACGATCATGGGAATGATATCATCGCTCGTGTGTACGTACGGAATACCGTCCCCACGACGCGATGAGATTCATTCTCAATGATTAACCATTCATAAATGATTATAAAGTATATATAATAAGTAATAATGAAATATATGACATAATAATGATATTTTATTTATGTATATATATATGTATGGTATCCAATTAATTCCATTCAATTCAATGAGAAAACGAAAACAACGTTCATGCATACGTACGGCCTACCGTCTCCGTGAACGGTGTATTTCATTCCATTTATCGATATAATATATATATGTATATTCTGAATATATATTATATATAAATCATGTTTTATATTCTATAATTAAGTAATCATGATCTAAGTAATCATATGAATAATTACAATTCAAAACACGGACGACAAATGAAATGATTTTACCCAAAACGCTCTTTAACATGGAATTTACAAAAGAACGGGTAATATAAAGTCATAAGTGAACCGTATATGATATCATAACAATGAATATGATTCTGTAATAAGTCAATGACATTATTTAAATCATTATACAGGAGGTTCGGATACGTATGAAGCATATCAGACCTATTGTATGGGATAATTTTGCAAATCTCATTTTTATCCGAGATTGCTTATTCATAAGTATTTACCGGGGTTATTGCTATCATCCATGTCCATGATTTATAAAAGTGTATTTGTGTATGTTTAATGTCCTTTTTACACATTTTTTACTTTTACTACATGGTATGTATGGAATCTTTCTTTTACAAGGTACTTTTTTACTTTTCCGGCAATAAGTACGATAAAAATGTTTTTTTAACTTATACGGCACGAACAGATTTTTACAGTTTTATAAATCCTTATTTAAATGAAGTTTCCTACAAAATATTTCATTTCTATTTTAAACAAAATCTTTTTCTTTTAAAATTTCATGATGTTTTGTGAAAAGAAATTGATTTTGAAGAAGAAAGGATATTTTCCTCATGAATTCATTTCAAGTGTTTTATCAAAACCATTTTCCATCTAAGATGATATTAATTCATATTTGTATGTTTCAAGTATAATGTCTTTATGATTTACATGGTTTCACTTTTCTTATTATGAAATGATATCAATTACTTTTATATGGATGATGTGATGATGGTATGATGTTTATGAAACCCATTTTATTTATTGGGTTTTTATGAATGATGTATGTTTATTTTGTGGCCCAAGTAAGAATGATTTAATTATGAGATGTGTGGGACCTATATATCTCTCTAATGCATTGGGAAAAGATTTTATATCTCATGAGATATAAATGGCTGGAACGGTATGTTAATCCGGTTCAGTGTTACCGGACTGAAACAGGGAGTGAACTCGATTTAGAATGGGACTTTGTCCACTAAGATGGTCTTGGAAGCAATGCCTTGGCTACTATGGAAATCATTACATGTGCTAAATGGATTCCACAGTTACATGTTTTATTCCCATGATATTTTATCATGGTTTATGTTCCATTATGATCTATTCCTTATGTACTTCCATGTTTTATGTCGTTGCTCAAGATTTTGATGGTTAAACATTATGTTCATGTTTTTAAGTTCAAATGTATATGGTATGTTTTATTTTATCCATTCTTACCCTTACTAAGCATTTGATCTCACCTTTTTTATTTTTTTCCCCAGGATATAAAGAAAGGTTTTAGGTAAGAAAAAAAGGGGAAGATCTTTATGGGAGATGTTGATAATCTTTCACCACGATTAGAAGATTATATTCCATGTTTCCAAAGACACTAAACTATTATGGTTCTTGTGTGTCTATTTTTTTATTTATTAAGTATTCCGTTAAAGTAATGTAATGTCCATGTACGTTAATATTTGGGTCTCAACAGTTGGTATCAGAGGAAAGGTTTAGTCAAACTTTGGAAACTAGGATGCGAAAACGTTAGTGATATCCCTAGAGATATTTCTAAGGTATGTCTAGGGATGTCCCTAAGGATAAGTATAATTATAGGATATTGTCCTAGAACTATGGTAACAATCATAGAATTTAACCTAAGATGTTAGATATTGATGATAATCCCCCTTTAATATGTTGTTTTCCCTAGCATGATTTTTTCCTCTCACACTATTCTTTGTGGGGTTTAGAAAATGGCTGGAAACAGGAAGATTCACGATAATGGATGATATGATGGAGAATGGAATGATATTATTCATGAGAAACCAAAGGAAACGGGATTTGGAAGTCCAAACGTCGTTATTATTCCTAATCAGCATTCTCATAATATGATCAATAATCTGAACTTTGGTATGTTTCCCGACTCAGATAATAAGAGAAAGATGGAGTTTTGTGATGATCATAGAGGAAAGAAAGTTCAATTTTCCTCATGTAAATCATGTGGGAAGAGGCATCATGGAGATTGTTTCAAAGGAACTTGAAGATGATTTGGGTGTGGTAAAGAAGGACACAAAGCCAGTAAGTACAAAGGAAAAGGTTCAGTTAACAGCATGGACATGGATAATGGTATTACTATGACATTAACAATGAATAGATGTTTTAAATGTGGAATGTATCGGAATTATGAAAACCAATGACCTAAGGGAAAATCTTATGAAGAGAATCAAGATGGTTATAGGAGTAATATTTATGTGGATGATGATGAAGAGACTACAAATGAAATATGAGATGAAAGAAATGATGAAGCTCAATCAGTGGTTTAAGAAGTTAGTGGAATGATTGTATGTTTATAAAGAATAATGTATGTTACTATGGAATAAATAATCATCTAAGTATTGTTACATTATTTTTTTCCTAAACTATTTGAATGTATATGTTGAATGGTACTGGTAACCATTAAAGGTTATTCAGATATTTTTGAAAAGTAGATGATATGCACATAATGAAAGGATTAGAAGATAATGAGATGTTTGATTGTATTCATGAGCTCATGATTGATATAAGGACTATGTAATACCATAGTTTGAGTATATAGAATTTTGAGGATTTTGGTATGTGGAATGTGTTAACTTTTAACATCATTCATGTTTTCACTATGGTTTAATGGGTATTCATTTTTCAAGAGAATACATGATTAAGGCCTTTGAATGTTTGGAATGTGTCCAACAAGACATATCTTATGATATATGGGGATCAACGATGGTATTAAATCTCTGGTAATCGTTTTCACTATATTATGAGAGTAGACTACAGTATTATGGATAATCCTAAATATTGGAATGGATTATGTTGGAAATAAGTTAGTATTGTTTAAGGATAGATGTTTTTTCTAGATTATTGATGGGATGTTATAGTAATGTAGTTTTAGAAAAAGGACAACCTACAGGACGAGCGACAGCCCATCGCGTCAGACAAGGCTGTGGGAATCGAACCCACAACCGATGTGTGTCTAGCCTTTATCGCCTACCATTGTCCTACATGATGTCCCTAGTTAGTAGAAACTAGTTTTATTTTATTATTTGGTATGATATATGAAGTATAAGTTCATTTTTGGAACCATATACGATTAATATAACCATAATATGGACTTAAACGTTTGCTAACCTTTTGTTTGAAAGAGATGGAATGACCCATCATTCTATCACATAATCTGCTAACACATCACGAATAACAAATTCAACTTCATTTCTTTATGGGATGAAGTGGAAATTGTTCAATTCACGAACAACAGTGAGATTGTACCAAAATAATGTAAGTATTTCTTTTAATTAATCATCTTTAGGGAAATGATGTTGAAAACAAAAAATGTTGTCCTAGTTCCCTTATATTTGATGAATCATGTGGTACCTTAGATCATCACAACTCTATAGCTTTGTGATTGTTGGCTCTTTCATAGCAATGTTCTCTACCACTCTCCATCAGAACTTGATGCTTAGATTTTTCTTCCATATCCATATTTTCACCTATGTTATCCTACGTGGAAACCCAATGATGAGTTAATTTGGGTAACCGTTACATTTCATACTTTAGTTTTTAAATCCATGTTTTGGTATTCCTTTTTACGATGTGGGTTTATATTAAACAAACTTTCGACTAGTAAACCATTTATAACCCCGATGAATTTCGAGGGCGAAATTCATTTTAAGGGGGGTAGAATGCAACACCCCTATATTTTATGAAAATTATTATTTTAATTTCATTAATGTCTTGTGTTGTATGATACACCATGATTACCTTGCGCTATACGCAACACCATATTAGCTTGCAGTATACGCAACACTATTCTTGGATCGTGTTACACAAAATTTTGATAATAGTTATTCTACGAAACATTGAGTATATATATATATTCATTGTATAAATGAAATATGGTTGGATTCTTTTATACAAAAAAATGGAGGATTCTTGCACAACACACAACCCTGACTTGGCTTGCATTACACGCAATCGCGACCTTCCTCGATAGCGTGTGTTGTATGCAATACCAGGTTTTACTAAACAACGATATATTATTATAATATTATTATGTACTAGCCTTTATAAATAGTATTAACTATGTTTTGAATTTTATAACATTATTATTCATCTTACACATTTTCTAGAACATGGTATAAGAACAAAATAAATTTTTCATGTAAAATAAGTATTTTTAAAAAAATGCAGTTTTGCCACCTTTTGATGGCGCACCCACTTTAAATTTATTTTTTGACATGTTTATATGATCAATTTGACAAAATAATATTCTTATTTGGAATAAATAAAAAAAATTACTTTGGATAAATTTTTCATATTATTCTGATAACTTTCATATTTTGATGAATAGTAAAAACACGCTATATTTTAATTAAAAACAACTTTTTTCATCGCAATAATATATATTGTTAAATTATAATATTGAATGATTTTAAAGTATAAATAGAATATATTTTTACCATTTTATATAATTTATGTCATTAGGAATGATTTTACATTAAATTCATAGGTTAAATCAATTCAATCTTTTGCAATGTATTAAAGAAAAACCTGTTTTCTTTCGACAACGGGATTAATTTTAATTTAATTTCTGAAACTTTTGTGTATTGAATTTGGAAAAATGGATTCCATATTTGGAATAATTGTGTTAAAATTATGTTAATAATCTACTTTTTATTTTTGGGATTATGAATAGTAACTACGGTAAATTTTATTTACCATAGTTAAAGGTAAATATGGTAATTAAGGGTAAATATAATATCATAAAATTACCCTAAATCATACCAAAATTCTATTGTATGGATAAAAGTATACCCATATAACCTAATGGTCAGATTAGATTCATTTTATGGACATTTTACCATGAAAATAATTTAATTATTATTAAAACCAAAGAAAGTGACAACATGTCACTCTCTTAAATTTTATAAGTATATTAATTTTAATTTGGTTATAAAAATCCTAAAACATCGAACATTAATAGTATCCAGAAATCTAATAAAATTATCTAGATCAGGAGAATTTATTTATAATTTTTAGGGATTAAATAATTGTCATTCATGGTGATACATTAATGATACAGAAATTATTTATTAAGTGGAAAATAATTAATATAGTTTTTATAAAAATAATAATACCCATTAAAAGGCCCAAACACCCGACCAAAACTTATTGGAAGTGTATATCTACACCTTAAGCATCCAATGACCTAATAAATAACCATTTGGAGCCTTATAAAAGTGATTATGACACTTATATTATTTTATTTTAAATGATGCCAAAGTTGTCACCTTCATAATGTAACAAATATAACAATTCAAAATATTGTGATTTTAAGATGATGAATTAAAGTAATAGTATTATTGTGAAAGGTAATAGATTTATCTTCATCATAGGATTTTAGTTTTAATTTTTATACAAAAATCAGTATATTAAATAATTATACAAAAAAGTTGTAGTAATTATTCTTTTAAGAGATAAACCAAATAAATGGTTTTAAAAATATTAAAATAAATATTATGTGAACTATTTAATGTGATAAACTAATTTTATAGATACATATGACCTTTTATGAATCTATTAAAGCTTTTATTTCGGACATATCTTCTGTATATATTTTATTTAAATTCAAATAAATGAATAGTGTCAAAATTGACACTATTGTTATTTTATAAAAATAACATATTATAAAATTGTTTAAAAATCACAAAAATATTTAAAAATTATAAATTTAAATTTTTATGGTCTATAATGTTATAAAGTAACCAATTATGGAAAATTCACAACAAATAAGTAATTATTTGTTATAATTTAAAATTTAGAATTTTATTACCACAAATAAACTTAAATAGATTAAATAAGGATAAATCAAAATGAAAGAGTTTAATATAAGATCCAAACATGTATAAATTTGATTTTTTGATGATATTACAACCATATATTATCTAATCTTAGAATATGAGTCATTTTTGGAGGTTTTTAAGTGGGGTTAGATTTATTATAAATTAATATTTTTAAGAATTCCAAAGGTGCCCCTCTCCTCCCTTATAAAGGGGCACATCCTACCTCTCTTCCTCACACCACATTGATCCTTCAAGATCGTCCAAACCCTGCCAAATTCTATTCTCCACTTCCCTATAAACATCTTATAGGTCATGGTCTTATTCAAAGACCAATTATAGTTCCCCGAGAGGAGGTCTCAAAGAGGCGCCTCAAAGAAGAGGTAATGTCTGTTACTGATTCTTTCACCTTTATTTCTTCTTCCACTTCTTCTTATTAGGTTGTTTCATTATGAAGTAATAACATCATTATCACTCATATAATGATATGTTATTATAATTATGAATCAACCCTATTTCACCATCTATCCATCCTATGGAAAATGAAATCACCGCGCGTGCGTACGTATGGAATACCGTCTCCACGCCGTGATGTAATCTATTTTCCACCACCACCTTAAATGGATGGGTATAATGGTGTAAATAATAACTATATATGATTATTGTAAAGAGATATTGATTCTATAATTTTATACATACACTCCAAAAAAATTATACGATCATGGGAACGATATCATCGCTCGTGCGTACGTAGGGAATATCGTCTCCACGACGCGATGAGATTCATTCTCAATGATTAACCATTAATAAATGATTATAAAGTATATATAATAAGTAATAATGAAATATATGACATAATAATGATAATTTATTTATGTATATATATATGTATGGTATCCAATTAATTCCATTCAATTCAATGTGGAAACAAAAACAACGTTCATGCGTACGTACGGCCTACCGTCTCCCTGAACGGTGTATTTCATTCCATTTATCGATATATTATATATATTTATATTCTGAATATATATTATATATAAATAATGTTTTATATTCTGGAATTAAATAATCATGATCTAAGTAATCATATGTATAATTACAAGTCAAAACACGGATGACAAATGAAACGATTTTACCCAAAACACTATTTAACATGGAATTTACAAAAGAACGGGTAATATAAAGTCATAAGTGAACCATATATGATATCATAACAATGAATATGATTCTTTAATAAGTAAATGAAATTATTTAAATCATTATACAGGAGGTTCAGATACGTACGAAGCATATCGGACCAAAGGTAAAGGATAATTTTGCAAATCTCATTTTTATCCGAGATTTCTTATTCGTAATTATTTATTGGGGTTATTGCTATCATCCATGCCCATGTTTTATAAAAGTTTATTCATGTATTTTTATTGTCCTTTTTACCCATTTTTTCACTTTTAATACATGGTATGTATGTAATCATTCTTTTACTAGGTAATTTTTGTCTTTTCCGGCAAAAAGTATGAGAAAAATGTTTTTTTTAACTTATACTGCACGAACGGATTTTTACGGTTTTATAAAGCCTTATTTTCATGAAGGTTCCTAAATAGGATTTCATGACTATTTTAAACAAAATCTTTTTCTTTTAAAATTTCATGATGTTTTGTGAAAAAAAATTGATTTTGAAGAAGAAAGGATGTTTTCCTCAAGAATTCATTTCATGTGTTTTATTAAAACAATTTTCATCTAAGATGACATTATTTCATATGTGTATGTTTAATGTATAATGTCTCTATTATTTACATGGTTTGAATTTTATTATTAAGAAATGATATCCGTTTCTTTTATATTGATTAAGTGATGATGGTATGATGTTTATGAAACCCATTTTATTTATCGGGTTTTTATGAATGGTGTAAGTTTATTTTGTGGCACAAGTAAGAATGATTTAATTATGAGGTGGGTGGGACCTATATCTCCCTCCAATAAATTGGGTAAAGATTTTATATATCATGAGATATACATGGCTGGAATGGTAAGTTAATCCGGTTCAGTGTTACAGGACTGAAACGAGGAGTGAACTCGATTCAGAATGGGACTTTGTCCACTAAGATGGTCTTGGCAGCAATGCCTTGGCTACTATGGAAATAATTACATGTGCTTAATGGATGCCACATTTACATTTTTTAATCCCATTCTATTTTATCATGGTTTATGTTCCATTATGATCTATGCCTTATGTACTTCCATGTTTTATATCGTTGCTCAAGATTTTGATGTTTAAACATTATCTTCATGTTTTTAAGTTCAAATGTATATTGTATGTTTTATTTTATCCATTCATACCCATAATGAGCATTTGAACTCACCATTTTTTCCCCTGGATATTAATAAAGGTTTTAGGTAAGAAAAAAAGGGGGAAGATCTTCATGGGATATGTTGAATATCTTTCACCATGATTAGAGGATTACGTTCCATGTTTCCAAAGACACTAAAATATTACGGTCCTTCTGTGTCTGTTTTTTTATGTATTAAGTATTACTCTATTGTAATGTAATGTCCATGTACATTAAGCTTTGAGTCTCTACAAATCATGTCTTAGAAACCTTCGTAATCAACAACAAAGTCTGTTCCGTAGAAAATTACTAAATAACATAATTATTTTTCGGGGAATAATTTTCTATATAATACAATATTCTATAGATACCTATATTTATCATAATTTATTAGTATCTACATACAACATTTATATCTCATCACCATCACCTAGATTTTAATTCCCCTTAAATTCAAGATAATTTTTTGGTGAACAGTGATATCTCAGATAAGTATTCCATCCTCTCGCAATAATATATTCATAAAAGTAGCTATTCGAGAGAACTATCTTATTTCTAAATGAATATACATTGTGGATCCATTTATTCGTGGTTGTTTTGATACCACTATAAATAAATATTCAATTGCATAATTTTTTATAGATAGTTGGTTGCACTACAAAAACATGGATTTTGTTAAAATGACATAAAATATATAAGTTGAATTGATTAATTCCCCTTGTTAAATATAAAATATGTTAAATGATTTTTAGGTGGATATTAAATGTTTGGTTCTTGTGTTTGGGGATGATGTAATTAGTTTTTTTAATTTAATTGTATGATTGTGACAGAAAAATTATCTTTATGTGGTTGTGGTAAGGGGAAGTGGATGTGCATGTGAATGGTGGTTATATTGGTATAATTATCATTATAAGTATGATGGTTTATTTGTTTTTGTGTTGTTGTTATGTTATAGTAATCCTTGTAGTAGTGGTATTGGTTAATTATTTTTTGAGAAGGATTTGGTTAGTTGTGTTAAAAGGCTGAATAGTTATGGAATATATTAAAATTGGGAGTATAACATAAATGTGTTTTTCTAAATATAAAATGAGATGTGATGGATAATGTTTAGTCTAAATGAATGAAATTTAGATGAAATAAGAAATTTGAAAAACATGATTTGTTGATGATAGGGGGAGAAATTTGCCTTTTGTCTTCTTGGGTGGTATTATGCATCTACTAGATTCAATGAACGTGTCAGTGTTGGGAGATTAGAGTGGTGATTTTTTGATTTGGTAAGATTTTTTAGGAACCCAGGGCGTGGGATTATTTGTGTTAATATATATATATATATATATATATCTTTTATGTTCCGTTAAAATTACTATATGAACCCAAACCATATCATATACCATGTACCAAAGACCATAATTTTTTTGGCGCTTTTTACCAATCTCCCGATGGTGGGGATAGAAGGTTTTTTACCAAAAATTTCCCACTCTCTCTTCTAAGAGATTCTTACATGCATGGTCTGTTATATAAATAATTAAAAAAGGAATATTTAGATGATTGAAGAGGGGAATAAATGGCCTATAGAGGGGGTAACAAGGTCAGGGGAGGACATGAAGAATATATCCATAATATTAATGTAAACCTATTACTCTAGGTATGTTTGTGGATGTTCTGTGATGTAGTGAACCAATTTTCTCTTGGAGAGATGTGATGGGGTAGATAGTTTCATGAGAGGTTCTTTTTCTGATTTTAATTTTAGAATAGATAGTTGTTCTTAGAAATACTATTTTTGGGTCTGAGGGTGGAAAATAAGTGGGACGTTTTTTGGATATACCACTTTATTGATACGATGATTATTGTGTTTTTATACATGGATTAATTATTTAGTGATAAAACCATTGTGAGGATGGTCTAGGTTAGTTGAGCTATGTTGGCATTGTTAGTTCTATGGTATTTTAACTGATGAATTAGTGTTTTGTTTTCACATGTGCATGGGGGGAATTTATAGGTACAGTAACAACCAACACTATTAAGTGATTATATTATTTAATTCAATGTGTAACTCCTATAAAAATAATGGATAAATAAATATTTTTCAAAAGTGTGATATCAATTTAAGATATATTGGAAGAGCACATCATGTATGTAATTTTTTGAGAATATGAAATATAAAATAGACAATTGTGATAAAATATGGAAAAGTAAATCAAATATTCCAACAACAGGATTATAAATCACTTTATTTGGATCTATCATATGTATGATTCCTCTAAATATAAAGACATAAAAAATGTAAAAAAATAGGAATCATCAATGAATGTATACAGTACTCGAACATGATGAGTCTAATTTATTTAAAATTCATTTATATATGTAATTTATAGTGATGTTTTTTTGGTCATTAATAATATAGCAGTTTGATTCATTCTAGATAAAAAAAGATAGATATAATAAATTTAAAAATTGATTTTATAATTGTTTTATTGTTTTTACATATATGTATATAAATATGTTTAATTTAAATACAATTATATTTTTTCTTCAATTTATATAAATAATATAGAATATAACATATTTTGGATACATTTATATCTTATTGGAAAATTTATGTCATTAATTTGGTTGAATTAAAAGAAGAATGTTAATTTTTCAATGAAAAACTGAAATTTATGAATTAAATACATAAAATATAACTTTAATACTGTCATTGCTAAATATAAATTCTATTTTGATTAAAATATTCATATATATGTATATTTTTTAAATATTTTTTTTATGTATATTCTTAACATAATATAATCGAAATATTTTTCAAATCAGTTATAAAAAATAAGCAATTAATAATAAAATTAAATTTAAGGTAAATATAATTATAAATTATTTTAAAATTTTCTTTATTTAATGTTTAAATTTAATATTTTTAATATTAATTTTGGGAAAATTATAATTTTTAAACATATGATAATTATATTTATTATTTAATTGCCAATATTATTTGAATAATTAAAAATATTATAATATAATTTGAGTCATAATAAAAATAATAATAAGTATTATAAATTTTAAGTAACAATGTTATAATCGAATGTATTTTGAGTTTGGGAATTGATATTTTTATAAACTATTATGGTAAGTTGAATATCCTTGCCAAAATATAAATCATGGATAATGTAGTAATAAAATATTTTTACTTAATATCAAGATAATATTGATATATATATATATAAACGTAAGTCATATTATTTTTTCATATGATTAATATTTATTTTTAATTGAAAAATATTAATATAAAAAATGTGGCCGACCATGAAGGCCACATGGCCCAACTCAATCACAAACATGGGGAAGGAATCCTCAAAGACATGTTAGAGAAGGTCCATTCAACCTATATGGTAGTTACAGCATTGGTCTGCTCACATGTTCTAGAATTCCATTGCTCGGGATATATTCTAATAGGTCCATGTATAAGCCTGTGTAGTCAGCTGATTTTTCCATGCGCTAGAAATATGGTGTTGCCTATGAGTATTAACCCATTCTTTTATTCACCCCAACAATGTGGAGTGATAAATTACCATACCATAACAAAGCAAAAGAATAACCTTATGTGGGATTGTGCTAAGTAGTTACTATTTAGGCATTTAAAAAATAATTACTACATCATTATCAACCTATTAAAACCATTATAGCATTATGATATATTCCTAATACTTTTTCTTCTCAAACCTCCCATTTGTCACTCATATTCCTTGGCACTATAGAACCAAGTCATTTTCATCTTCCTCAATCAATGAAATCCCCATCATCTTCCAGTGCAAGTATTCACCAGTATATTAGACCTACACATAGTAACATAACTCTTTATTTTTAAATGTATATTGATGAATTCATATGTCTTCAGACTAATCATTCTACACCAACCCACTATCACAAATTGTGATACAATACTTCTCATGTGTTATCTGAGATGCCAAATCATTTGGGGAGATAATTTTTTTAATAAAAACTATCATTATATATATTCTTTGTTATAATAGCATCGAAGGATAGATTTAAATGTGTGTGTGTGCGTTTTTATACACAACCATTATATATATCTAATGAACTAGATCGCATTGAATCCATATGGTTATTGTTTATATGTAAGCTTTTGTACTTTTAATTATTTTCATAGATTTCACCTACAACTTCTCATGTGAACCAATATATATATATATATATGGGTGTGTGAAGAGAGAAACCACATCGCAATTATTAGAAAACCCATTTCCCAAGATGATTCTCTTCCTCTACCTCTCATGTCACCTAGTTCGAAGGTTCATGTAGGCAGAAGGAACTATAGCTCTCTTTTAATTTCAAAAATTATTAAGGAGATTTCCAATTTTTCACAAATAAAAAATTTATGTTAGTGTTAATTCACTCCCAATTTTTATAATCCATGATTAATTTCATATAAAACGTTTTTTTTATTAAGGATAAATTAATTTATTTAAATTTCTATTTTTTAAATCCCCTTTTATTCAAAATTTTTAAATTATATATATAATGTAATTTTTTTATATTTATTTACAGGGAATATTTTTTAAAAATGAATTTTATATAATAATTTCATGTAATTAATTATAAATTTTATTATATATATGGAATAGTTATTAAAATCTCAATTGTCTTATGTCATGGTTTTTTATGTCTTCAAACTATTATTTTATATGTGGCTGTGATATTTTTAAACACCTATTTCTCAAATTAAGTGTGCCCTCATATGTTGAGTATTTATTTCTATATTCAATGTGAATTTAAAAAACAATATTATATATTTTATTTAAATTTACATTCTAATGTTTTTTAAATATATCATTTTATATATGAGTATTTCATTAATACATATGACATTCATTCATGATTGAAGTTATGGTCAGACACTAAATATATTCCTATAATTTTATGCAAGTATAAAAATATATATATATTTATAAATATTCCTTTTCATGTTTTCAAAATTTTAAAACTCTATTGAAATATAATATTAGATGAAGGTGAATTTTTTTTAAATTTTAATACGTTGAGTTTGTAGATAAGAAAAGGATATAAGGAGTGAACCTTAGCCTCTGTGATGTGTAAGACCTCTATAGCCTTCAATGATAGATGTGTCCATATTTTTCTATTTTCTGATCATTCATAATATATTTTTTGATTAATAAATAGTTTGTTTTATTTTGAACAATATTTACATTTATTTTCAATGCTCTAAATATTTTCTATAAAATAAAAATGCAATCAAAATCATATATATTTTCATTGTTTTTTTAAATTATTTTTATTTTAATATTTTGAAAGACCAATATTTTAGGAAACATATTTACATTAATTTTCTTTAAAAAATTAAAATATTTTGTAAAAAATAATGTATTCAAATAAAATGTATTTTCAATGGTTCTGAAAATGAATTTTCTACGTTATACTTTTAATGGAGTATATCTTATTAGCATATTATTTATTTTATCAAAGTATTTATTATATAAGAAATGTTATTTCCTAATGATGTATTCAAATAAAAGGTACAATTAGAGGTTTTTGAAAATTATTTTCTATGATTATATATTTTTAAGTCTCATTAATAGGAGATATTATTGCCTCTCTATGTATTATATTTTTTCATAGGATCATTATAATTTCAAAAAAATTTAATTTCACTAAGTTGAGAATGTGATAAAATTCAAAATAGTACTATATTTATTATTTTTAAAACTCTTATATTTCAAAATAGTTTTTTGTTTTCCTCCAAAACCTAAACTGAAATAGATCATCATTTCTCTAGTGACATGTATACTTTCCATTTCTTTTTTTAAAAACAAATT
The DNA here is from genome assembly GCA_963277665.1 of Viscum album. NCBI lineage: Eukaryota > Viridiplantae > Streptophyta > Magnoliopsida > Santalales > Viscaceae > Viscum > Viscum album. Next base: position 185,071,223 of record OY728122.1, read on the forward strand.
CAGTTCCTTTTTATAATCGATATTGAATCATGGGTCTTGGGTCACTACATGTGGTATCGTAATGATTATTTAGAAAATAATAGTAGTTAGGTTTTTTGATTATATGAAAAGAAGAGTAATTTTTTTAGGTTAGAAGAAATTATAGTTTATATGACACCTATGAATATAAAATTTTAATCATTAATGCTTTCCAAATTATGAAAAAGACAATTCATAATTTTATTTCCATGACAAAAAAAATTTTATGGAGAAATTCATTTTAAATGGGGTAGAATATAACATCTAATTTGATTAATGAAATATGTATTTAATAAAATATTATGAGTATTTTCTATTAAAAAATATATGATCATTATATTGAAATGATTAATAACACTTTATGATCTAGTAGAATAAAAAATATTCTATATAAAACATTATGAATGTTATATATATCATATCCCTTAGCAGTAAAAGAATAAAAAATTAATTAAACATTCGACAACATGAACATAACACTTTTTATATCATCATATCACATGTAAAATCCCTCAATTTAAGATCATTATAATAATATAATGAAGAGAAAAGATAAGAATCATCCTTTCTAGAAAATAATACTCAAACTCATAAATTATAGTTTATATAAAATTCCATTTATGTGAAAAATTTATAGGGAAATTATGTTGTTCATTAAAAATCTAGCAACATTGTTCATTCAAGTTAAAAGTTTTTTGTATTAATTAAAATTGAAAAATAAACTCTATCCATTTCATTATGTTTGAATATATGTATAAGTATTTATTTCATATATCGATATATATAAATGTATAAGTAATGATTCAATTTAGAATAAACTATTAAAATAAATATGTAATACACAAATAATCAAATTTATGACACTACTATAACTGATTGATAAAGTAGTTTAATTAATTCCATGGTCATTTTAAATGAAAGTTAACTCTTAAATAAAAAAATAAATGTATGCATTAAAAGCATAAAATTATTCTTTTATAGTGTCATTTGAATATATAAATTCTATTTTTATACAAATATTCATATTTTTTAGTATTCATTAGATGAATTTTATATATTTATTATTTACATAATATCTAGAAAATCATTCTAATGTCAATTAAAATTTGCAGTATTTTACAAAAAAAATTATTTTTAATATCAGAATGATTATACATTTAATAAAAATAATCCTCATCATCCTTTACAAAATAATATGTTTATAATATTATTATTTTTTAAAATCATAATTTTTATAATTGTAATATTTAGTTAATTAATAATTTTTTATGAAAAATAAAAAATATGATTCTATAAATTGTAAAATAATATTTAATAATAATATTTGGTATAATAAATCATAGGATAATATTTTATAATGCATCAATTTAATCATTTGGAAATTAATATTAATACACACAACTATGGTTAGCATAATATTCTTACAAAATGATAACAATAGATATTGTAGTAATTATAATTTTGAACATAAAATCATCAGGACACACAAAAATATATAATTTCAGAAAAGTTATATTTTTTATACATATTATTAAATTTTTTTATAATTAAATAACACCAATATAAAAAAATTACTCTAAAAATGATGGTTTCATAGACCAAATCAATCCCAAATCTGTATAAGTTATCCTCAACAACATGGGAGGGGATACCCACACAGCCTATATAGTAACATGGGGATAGGTCACCCAATAGGATTTTGAATGGAACATCCACAGTTACATACCTGCATTGATTTTTATAGGACCATGTATTTAGTGGGCCATGCCACTAGTTGGAATCACAATATTTAATAAGAGAAGACCCTAGTTACACAATTATTCTCATCAATAGAGAGTGGCTAACTGATATATCATAATTCACATGATGAATAATCTGAAATGGGATGATTCTAAATTATTGTTGTACATGAATTTTAATAATGTTTTTTAGATCATAACCACCCATTCTAATTCATAATAGTAGTTTGATATTATCATACATCATCTTCCTCATAACCCACCCATTATTAAATTGACATCTTTTTTAATACAAACCCAAGTTGATGTTTTCATCTTTTATCAATGACATATCCATCTCAAGATAATATAAAGAATCACTCATACCATCATCATAAATGTATAAAACTACCTCCATATATCAAATTTTTTGGGAAGAATATGTAGTTCTTCAATATAATCATTATACACTAAACATTTTTCGCTAATGGTGACCCAATCATTCCCACTGAATCATGGTGAGGCCGAATCGATATAAATGATAAAATTAAATTACCCAAAATTTTATTTTTCTTACGATAGGTGGTTGTGAAGGAAATATATATATGAATGTATATATACACTTTCAACCAATTTAATTCCATATTGTACTCGAACACCCTAAAACCTTGATGATATATATTAACAAAATAATAATTTTCCTTCAACCTATCTCCTAGATTCCTCCTAAATAGGCTTTTCTTAACCCCCCCCCCCCAAAGATATATATATATATATATATATATTCATATATATATATATAACTACACTCGATCATTAGAAAACCCTTATCCTATGATGAAGCGCTTCCAATCACTCTCCTCTAACCTAGATTGATCATTCAATATAATAGAATAAACTATCACTCATTTTTTGATTTATAGAAATTGGATAGGGGATTTCCAATTCAATAAAAGTGTTATAGTTATGTAAGTGTCAATTATATTTCAAAAAATAGAAAACTCACATTATTTATTTCCAAATATTTTTCTAATAAAATAATATTTCATTATAAAATTTCGCTTAATATAAAAAACACCATACTTTTCTAAAACCACAACAATTATATGAAGTAAATAGAGTATGGTTATAGTTTGATGTAAATCTTCATTTATGTTATGAATCATTTCAGTAAAATGTATCATACAGTTTAAGTGGTCAACAATATTGAAATTTGTTTCGTTTCTTAGTGTTTTCCAAATTCATGCATCCAAAAATTGGAATATGGAGAAAAATTTTCTTTGGAAAACAGAGTTTGCGCAATGAATTGAAGGGTGTTTTGAATAATTCACACAATGAAAAATTTGGGATTAGGGAATCTAAATAAAGGAAAGTAAAATAGTTTGCAAAAAACCAAATGTGTGTGAAAGATGATGTTGGGCGGATGAATCTTACATGCCCAATGTGAGGTCAAAAGGGATTTTGTGTGCTCATGAAGAATCATGTATGCACCTCCATTGACGTGTCATGAATCTTGCACAAATGATTATTGGGGCCTATAAATATGTAGATACCCCCATGGAAGGAAAATAATAATTTTTCCAAGAATATCAGGTTTCTCGACATCACGAATCCTTTTTGCTCTAAATAATTGTAGAGGGTTAATATTGCGGGAAAATTGTCCCTTTATTCTGAAAATACCAAGTGATACCTTTGGTGTAGATGCACAAAATATTAGTGTTGTATGAAATATATGGGTATCAATAAATTCAACTTCATGAAAAACCCAAAATATTTTGTGTATGATCAGGTATCGAGAGTAAGAATATAGATAATAATCTAATAGGATTCTGAATATCAAGTTCGTGTGATTAGTACTCTCATGTGAATCAATTTAGGACTTCGAGGCAAGAAGTGTCTCATGCTAGACTGAGACAAATACATCAATGAAAATATTTTGAAGAGACCCTCAGGTCATGAAACTAAGTATGACATTTACCATGGTAGTGATTAAGGGGTAGTCGATAGAAGTGTTCTGAGGGATTTAGTGAGCTATCCATAAATTATTTTAAAGGCATTGTGCTTGGCACATAAAGACTATGTATAAACTCATGTTCTCAGAAACTAGTGAATATTATTATATTTTAGAACAACTAACACAATTTTTCCGAATTCTTCTTATACAAAGCCCTTTTTTATGAGCCATGTAAAATATTTGTGTGGTGTCCTTTAATGTGATAGATTATTTGATGTTCATATACATCATTTGGGTTTAACAAATTCCCACCGACATGGGAACAATATAATAAAATTTAAAAGAAATATTCGATAGCATGAATGACCCCTCCCATCTCAGGGCATCCTCGGGTTCTATAAGTTGTATCAATGGTTGGTTTATTTGTTAGATCCTTTTGTTGTCATCCTATATAATTTAACCGATGTCAAGGGAGTCCCCCTCATTGATGGAAGTAACATTCATATTTAGAAGAACAAAATGAGATATCATTTAACATATATTGGAATCCACATCTAATCTTATAATATTCAAGGAATAAATCTCACTTGTATAATAAGGATGGATATTACTAAGATAGATATGAAAATTATTGATGTAGAAGCTAAATCATATAATGCTCTCGTCATAGCTCTTTTAGATCAGATTAATCTAAAGGAGGTGAGTTGTATGTTATAATATTCTGAGTTGGGTAAATATTAAAATATCTATATAGGGGACATCAAATTGTATAAGGAATAAAAACAAGTTCTTCACAACATGTTAGATGATTTGAAGAAGCACCATGACGAGAATACAAACTCTTTAAATCAAATCACTAACATATTAGGATAAATTAATGGATTGGGAGAATGAATCAAATATATTGACATTGTAATTAAAATATTATGAAGGCATACAATCCAATTACAATGCAATTTTTCATTCCCTTGAGTAATGAAATATCACCAGGCTCTATGTCGATGATCTGCTGAGTTTGCTGGTGGCATATGAAATGATAGTCAAACCAAAAGATGCTACTACTTGTGTAAGTAAGGAAATAGAATTAAAAGCTAAGAAGAAACTGAAATTTTTCAAAGACAGTAGTGGTTATGATGACTTGGAAAAAAATTATTTCTCACATTTCAATGAAATTCAAAAATTTAAGTGAAAAATTTGACGTCACATTACCTCTAAAATGTTTTTATTGTGGTAATGTTGGATAAATAGCATCTTAGTGCTCAAGGAAATTTGATTATGTAGAGAGAGAATTTGATAACGTCTAAAACCCTCAGAAAATTTTCTTCAAAAAGTGAAACATCATATTTGAAAATATATTACATAAAAAGAGATTTGTATGTGAAGAAAATGTCGATGAAAATGAATTCTATGAGGAAGAGGAACAAAAATTTAAATTTGAGAATCATGCTTTCATGATGGCCACTATTGGAAAATCAGAACCACCAGAAGATAATGGTGGAGATAATTAGTAGAAAACTAACTCCAATACCGAGTTTCAAATTTATGATTTTTTAGTAAGCTTAATATTAAATGTAATAATTGAACAAAGTTGAAATCAATTGTCGAAGAATCATCGGAATATGTTGATTAGCTTGAAGCTGAAATTGAATGATGGGATTAATTTTTGAAGGTACATACCAAAATTCATGAATGAACTGATGATTTATTGGATATGATGATGATAATTGATGAGCATGAAAATATCATAAATGTACATACATCCATACTGGATGAAAATTCCATGACTGCTGAGGGTCATACAGAAGAAGTTTTTTCCATTCCGAGTATACTTGAGAGTGAATTAATTTCAAAATAATAATGGAAGAAAATAAAATTTTGATATTTCTTAGATGATGATATATTAGATAGTGTAAATGGGTGTTCTAATAGAGCTGAAAAGTTTTTTCATGATCAATGAACCACTTATATGTGAAACTGTGGAATTAGTTGTGAAGCTGAATTGTCAACTACCTCAAATAAAGATGATCAATATAAAGGAAATATGGATGTGGGTCTTGTGGAAAAGTCACCTGAAGTGCTGAAAAATAAACCCAAATTCAATATGAAAGAATAATATAAGACTATCCTTTAACCTCCAAGAATAACAGATATCCAAACTACTATCCCAAAGAATAATTAATGAGGATAAATAGAATTTAGAAGACATTTCCTCTAATGAACTATCATTTTTATGGATAGTTAGGCCCTAAAATGTCTTATTGGGAAGAGGCAAGGATCTATTAGAATGGAGAATAGACATGAGTTCAAAAAAGGATATAAAATTATTATAGTTATTATTTTACAGTAATAAATTCTATCTATAATGTTTTTTTATCTATATTTGGGCATAAAACTATTTTTTTAGATAGGTGTGTGATATAGACAGCTCATATCTATGTTAGAGAAAATTAAATTTTCATTATCAAGACTTTTTTTCCCTTTCAAATAGGTTTTCCCCTCTTGAAGAAGAGATTGAATATGAAGAACCCATGTAAATAGAAGAGAGATCTGAAAGGCCATCTGTGCCCAACAGTGAACACAATAACTCATTGAAACAAAAAAGGAAAATTAAAAATTCCAATCTTGCATATGTATCCCTCAAGGATATTTAATAATAATAGCAACGAGGTTCTTGATAGTGGAATATTGTTGCACATGATCGATAATGCAGACCTATGAATGGATGTCAATAAAAGGTTCTATGGAACCTTGAGGTATTGTAACAATGGTTCATTTAAGATAAATTGTTTTGTAAGTACTGAGATAGCTTATGGCGGTCTGAAGAAAATTAAAGTCCATTGTAAGGATGGCATGTGTCATAATCATCTGAGAGTGAGTTAGCTGTGTTAATTACATATTATTGTGACATTCAATCAAAATAGTTGTACTATAAGAGGAATATATGGGAATCCTCTTATGAAATGTTGTCGAACATATGAAAAAATATATCTAGTTGAAAACAAAGTGATCTTTTTAAACAAAATATTTGAAGATGAAATCAATTTGTGGATTCTAAAATTGGGTCACATCAATCATCATGAAATTGAAAATATATCTATACTGAATAGTCATATATTTCCCTAATTTTAATAATGAATGTGAAAGGTCATGTGATATCTAAATTTGAGGGATGTTCGTCTCTTGATCCTAATAGAAAAATAAGAAAGGAGCATCTAGACTCCTTGACCTCATTTTTACAAACGTATTTGGGAGGATAAATGTTGTCAGAACACATGGAGAACGGTACTTTGTTAATTTCATATATGTTTTCCGTAGAATAGAATGTGTGATTGACATACATAAGAAGCAACAAGTGCTTGATTGAATGATAACTTATAGAATATTTTTTTACGATGTTACTGGATGGAAGATGAATGTCCTCTGGTCCAACAATGGTGGGGAATACACTTCCAATGGTTTTGAAAATTACCTTGAGAATCATGGGATAAAACATGAGGTGGCTATTTTGATAACTCCACAACAAGATATAGTTATTGAGGGCATGAGTTCACAGGTAAAAAACATGGCCAGGACTATTTTGATCAAGTGTTTTATTCAACCACATTACTAGAAAGATGCATTTAATGCTATAGATAACTTCAAAATCGAATAGGGAATTGTATTATTGAGACAAAAACACCATATGAATTGTGGCATGGATGGAAGCTGAGATTGAAATATATTTGTGTTTTTGGAAGAAAATGTTTCATTCGAAAATATTAGGAAATCAATGGAATTTTGGAGATAATGCAAATGAAGGATATTTCATGGATATTCAATGAACTGAAAATCCTAAAAGTTTTCCAATAAGAAATTGGGTGGAATTTTGGAATGTAGTGATGAATAAAAACAAAAAATATATTAATATATTATAATGCTAAAATAATAGAATATTAGGAAGAATTTGAGAATGGTACATATCCAAATAATGAAGGGGGGAGTGTGAAAAACATTCATAGGCTTTAGAATAATAGTGATCCCAACGATGATTTAGAAGAATAAATGATGTATAACTAATCCTCATCTGAACCTAGTAAGAAAAATAGAAGAGATGAAATAGATCAATCCAGTATCATTGGGGTATGAACTACACCAAACCAGAAAAAAAAATTAAGATTCATTCACAATCATAATTGGTTTCTATGGTGGAACCATACTCATTTTAAGAGGTTAAAAAGGATGAATCATTTTTAAAATCTGTTAATGAAGAGTTGGATCAGATTGAAAATAACTAGAAATGGGTATTAGTTAAGAGACCTGAATTTCACCATGTTATTGGTGCAATGTATATTTTCAAGAAAAAATTCGATGATCATGGAAGTGTTATTAGAAAAAAGGAATGACTGGTACGTAAAAGATATTCATAGATTTAAGGTGTCGATGTTGAAGAAACATTTTGTCCAGTGGCTATACTGGAGTCAATCTTGATTTTTATTGCAATGGTAATCAATATTAGATATAACGTATATCCAATTGATGTCAAGACAACATTCTTGAATGGTTTTCCCAAATAAGAAATATAAACTGAACCCCCAGTGAGATATTTTTTCTAATGAGGAATCAATGGTTGGATATCTAAATAAGGCCCTATTAATTTAAAGTAGGATCTTCTAGTGTGGTATTTTCTACTGGATTCATATCTCAATATTCTAGAATTAATATGGGGAGCTGTAAATCAAAAAATCTCTAGGAAGAATTCTTAGAACGATATGTTCATTGTTCTTGTTTATGTGGATGATATTATCATCGCTGGAAGTATGCATGTATCAGTTGATGATTTTTCTAATCACATGAAGTCATAATGTGAAATGTCTATGATTGGAGGCCTCACATTACTCTTAGGGTTGTAGGTGATTCAAAAGAAGGATTCTACATTCAATTATCACAAAAATTAATCAAAATATCTGTTTAATAATTTTAATATGAATGATTCCAAACCAGTGGATACTTCGATAGTTGATGGAAAAAACTCAGAAATCATGGGGATGGGATGTATGTGGATCATACCATGTATTATAGAATCATTAGAAGCATATAATACTTAATTGCAAAAAGACCTGATATTGTATTTTCAACATGTTTAACGGTTCAATTTCAATAAAATATAATGGAAGAACAAATGGTGGAACTTAAAAGAATCATTTAGTATATTCTAGGTACTCATAATTATAGAATATTCATTACTACAGGAAAGGATAGGTAATTATCTACATTTTTTGATGCTGACTAGGAAGTAGAAGTGGTTTATATAAATTCCACAAATGTTGGAGCATTTATTATTGGTAGGTAATGCACGTAATGGTAGAGCAAGAAAGAGGAATGTACATATATTAGTACTACTGAAGCTATATATATCTCTACAACCAAGGAGTCCAATCAGTTAATTTGGAAGAAGAAGCAATTGACTAACATAGGAGATGACGTGAAACAACCAATAATGATTTACTTTGATTTCAAGTTTGAAATTGATCTTTTAAAGAATCTTTTTTAGCATTCTCATATGAAACATATTGAAATTAGATATAAACTCTTCAAGGAAAAATATTAAAAAGGCATGATCAACATGGAAAATGTGGCAACATATGAGCAAGTGGATGTCATTATGAACTTTCCACTGTTAATGGCTGTTTTTGAGAAACATCGGTAAAAAATTATTGTTCAGCCACCACTAAGTGCATGAGGAGGCTAAGTTTTTTTCCCTATCCCTAGTTATATAAAATGTTTTTAATCAATTTTTTGATGTTATGTGGGTTTATGTGGGAGATACTATCCAAGGGGAGTGTTTTTGTATCTGTATAATGAGAAAATTACAATATTTGTGTTTATTATAAATAGGGGATACGAAATAAATTCAGAAAATGTAATGGACATGTAATGATTCAATGGAACTATGAGAATATAGTGTTTGGATGATAATAAATACAATCAGGACATGTAACTCTTTTGTAACCCATGTAATTATTCTATGAAATGGTTAGAATTCGGTGTTAGTAGGAGAATGAAAACATTTATGACATCTGATGCTTCTGTGACATAGTAAGAGAATAGATCGGGTGTCTTTTAAGACATTTAATGCTTCAATGACCCAATAAGAGAATATATTGGGCATATTTTAGAATCCCAAAACCGGGGAACCCAATTAAAGCTTCACCTATTGTTTTCTACACACATAATTTCTCACGTAGAATTATATTTTTGGTTGTGTGGACTCATGTGTACTAGGTTTTGATTTTGGTTGGTGCTCAATTGAATTTATATATATATATATTTAACAATTCCAAAGTGGGATTTTGATAGAACCATGACCATTCTATGTAGTAAATTGAGTATGGTTTGTTTTTTTTAATCTTCATTTTATGTACAAAAATTTGGACATGAAATGGATCATACAGTTCAAGAAGTCTATAGTATTAAAGGTTGCGTCATTTCCCAGTTTTCGCCAAATTTTTTGATCCAAACATTGGAATATGGAGAAAACTATTTTTGGGAAAGGCAGATGCATGTAAGATTGAGGTTTGTTAGGAAACTTGTGAACAAGTCCTAATTTGGGATCTTTTCCTTGAAATATGGATAACGAAAAAGTGCATGAAAGACTCAAATGTTCTAGAAATATTAGGTTGGGAGGATGAATCTTCCAAGCCCAATGAGACATAAAAAGGGGTTTTATACACTCATGATGAATCATGTGTGCACCGATAATGGAACATCATAATTTTATGCATAGGGGTATTGAGTCATACAAATAGGCGGCTACCCCCATTTAATGAGAGGAAGAATTTTCCAATGAAAATATGGTTTCTCTACTACGTAATAGATCTGTGCGTGAACAAATTATATGGATTAGATCATGTGCACAAGGTGTTCCTTCAGACTGAAAAGACCAACTGAACCCTTCTGTATTTTTTCACAAAAGATAAGTGTTGCCTGAAAATTATGGGTTGCGAAAAATTCAACATGCGTGACAATCCCCAATTCTGGGGAACATGTTCAGGTATTGTGTGCAAGCATTATTTTATGAATCTAATAGGATTTTGAATAACAGGTATGTGTGGTCATTAAATCCATGGGAACAAATTCGGGACTTTGATGAATGCAGCGACTTATGTTGGACTGATACAAAAACATCAATGAAAAGCTGTTGAAGCAAACCTCATGTCAATAAACTGAGTAAGACTTCTCACATGGCACAATGCTTTGGGGGTTGAAGGATATTTTCTGGAGGATGTAGTGATCTATCAATTTATTATTGTAAAGTAAGTGTGCCTTTCATAGATAGATAGTTTTGGAACTCATGATATCCACAACTACTGTAGATTAGTGTATATTGGTATGACTTACACACTATCGATGTATTCTCCTTGGACGTAGCCCATTGTGGTGAACCAAGTAAAAGACATGTGTGGTCTCTTTGCATGTGATTGTTTGTTTTCTGTTCATATCAATCATACATTTTTTTAAAAATTATTACTTACATGGGAATAAGATCAAATACGTTAAAATAAATATTTTACACCGTGATTCACCCCTCACCTCTCAGGGAGTCCCGGTGATCTACAATTTTATATGTATAATTTTTTTGAATTATAAATATTTTCAAATTTGTATGTGATGGGGAAAATTATTTTTAAATAACTGGTTTATGATTATTTAATAAAATTAAAAATGTACATTATTTTATATAAGTAATATAAATTAAAATTAAACTTATTTTATGTGAAGGATTTATATCATTTCAAACTATTATTTTATTTATAAAATATATATTTTTTTAAAAAAATATTTTAAAATTTAGAATGACATTATAAATGAAAATTCAATTTATTTATTCAATATTTAATTAAAAATGATAAAGATTATCTTTTTTTGTGTTTTCATGTTCAAATGGATTTGAAATATATCATTATATGCATGAGATTCTCATTAAAACATACAAATTTCATTCATGATCAATGTTATGACCAAAAAATAATGATATTCTTGAAATTGCATACAACTATGTAAATGAATATATATATATATATAATCATTTATATGTTTTCAAAAGATTAATAATCTAGTGGAAAAGAAAAAAGCGAAAATGGTCTAAATGTGTTATTAATTTTCAGAACCTAAACATTATAAACATGATAAGGGTCTTGGGAGTGAACCCAACCTTCAATAATGGGTAGTACATTGATATCCATCATTGATTGAAGTTTCCACATGGTTTTGTTTTCATAGAATTCATAATATTTTTTTTGATGATTCAATGGATTTTATTACTAAGAGATTTATATCCATGTATTTTCAATGATTAATATATTTCAAAAAATGTAAATTTATTCAATGTTGATTTTATTTGAAATGGGTTTTGATAATTATATTCCATGTTATATTTGGAAAAAAATAGTATATCAAGTATTTTTGTAAAGAATTATTTTTAATAAATAATGTTTTGATACAAAATTTAATTATCATATTTTTTAGAAGTACATTTCGAGTTATAGTTCTCATAACATATTTTTAATAATATATATATATATGTTATTAGTTATTTTAATATAATATATAAACGGTTTAAAATAATTTTTCCAATGAAAATGTTTCTTTAATGGGGTTTGAGAACTATTTTCAACGATTATATGATTTTGAAAACCCTAACTATGAAATTTGATTTGTACCCTATTTTATAAAATGTTATTCAAATGTTCCATAGAAATTTAAATGATATTTAGCATCGTTAGTGATATAGTGAGAGTAAATTCAAAATGGTTTTTTATTTTTTAATGGTTTAAACTCTGATATAAGGTCATTGTTGTCACCTTCTTCTAAAAACTAGAGAATGAAGAACCTAAATAATGTAAAAGTCACTATATTTTCAAATTATCTTATAAAAACAAAATAATTAATCTTTTTACCTATCCCATATTTATAGTTCTTGGGTGACAATATGTACTTATTTATTATACTTATATGCTCACCATATGTTTTTTTAAAAAAATTAGATTTCTATGAGGAATTATTGCACCTCACATTACATATGTAGCTCAGGATTTGGTTTTTTATTGTAATAAAACTTTTTCTAATCTTTTGGGTATTTATAGGGATATATTTATCTATATCTATAACATTTATACACAAATTGTGGGATTGTTTTTTTTTCACTTTACGTTATTCCAAGGGGTTTTGTGAATTTAGATTATCATATCTCAAAATATAATTAATAAAGAAGGGAATGACACCATTTGTTGATATTTTTATACCCTTGGTGATAGTATCTGACCTGTAGAATGTAGTATGTATGACTAGACGGTCATTATCTCCCTTATAACATTTTTAACTATGATATATTCCATTAGCAGGATGGGTCATGCCATAGTGGTATCATAGGTTATAGGGAGAGATATAATGGATTTTGGACTTACGATATATGATAACTAAATGGGTTCTTTAGAAATTGGTATCACATGATCTTGGTTCATGACGTATTTCATGGAATACACACTATGTAATGGGATTTAAACCCCCCCATTATCTTGTGAAAGGGCTCTGCGCATACCTACCAACCATTTGATGTGGCATCGTTTGTAGTGTATAAATCTTGGTTAGGATCATGAATCATGAATGAATTGCGTTATTGTCTTAATGGTGTTGTTTTGTTCATGTTAAAATTAATTAAGAGAGAAATTAAATATATTTTTTGATTCTATGGAGATTATGAAATGTGTATCGATTTAAGCTACAAGTTATGGTCATCTTGTGTGTGTGTTTCATCACATAGAGGTACCGCAAACTGATCCAATTTATCACCATAGGGTTTTTCTCTTTGGGGATGATGATCATTTGATAAAGATTTCATGTTCTATTAAGTTGAAGGAAATGAGGATGTTTGGCTTCCGTGTTTCATATATATAGAAAGATGGATGATTGGAGGATCTCAAGATCAAATTCAGGTTTATCCGATCCCCTATTAATTATTGGGTCCCTCCATCAATCATTAAAATTCATGGAGCTTCTCATCTATGGTGGATATTATTCCATGTTGATTGGAAGGTGATATATGTTTCATGGGAAAACTTTTGTAATAATATTTTAGATGAATTTTTCTCATCAAATATTATTTTTGTTAAGACGTTTAAGATCGTTTCCCTTTATGAGGGGTTTTTTATGTGCTATAGATTCTGAAAAAGTTGAAGGATATTTTGAATATTCTCCATAACCATTTCTCAGATGATAATTCCAAAGTATGTTGTCATGATAAGTTACATCATAAATCTATTAAGTATAAAATTACTCACATTAAATTACATAAATAATTGATGTAACATAAGATTGTGGAGGTTATTGGGAATTTGAACCAACCAGGGCATAATAACAAGAGGGAATCTATCACAGTCCTTTGATAATATGACCATTGAGGATTCAACTGGCGGGGATTCATTCTCTAAATTTTATAGTCCATTAATCAAGGGAAATTTATCCATGTTTTTATATGTATTTGGGTATTATTATATTTAATGTGGTTCATAACCATCCAAAAAATAATTTTCTTATAGTTCTTTGGTCATAGCATTTTGGAGGGGGACCAATTTAGCTTCATCGTTATTAGCTACAACCATCAAGATCATTTATGAAGTAGGGGATATTGGCTTATGATAAACTGAGATAGTGGAGTAGGTATATTCTTTCTTAAATATATTCTTCATGTTTATAGACCTCAACATGAGAAGGGACATGGTAGTGTTATTTGTAGATACGATGAGTAGTTTTCCATGTAAAGTTTCAAAAAATGGAGGAATTGACACTATAGTGATATTTATTTTCAATGTTATGATCATCATGTGGTCCACAATTTTTTCACACTTTTTTTATTCACCATTTTCACTCCTTTTTAAAGATTTAGTATTCAGTACTCTGGGATTCTACATAAAGAGGCTTCTCATACACATAGAGGTGGCTAAGTTAGTCAGAGTCTATGACAACATATGTGATGTGTCCCTTGTGTGTATACTGATTAGGAGGCCACGTCTGTATTATGTTGATCTTTTCCAACTACAAATGAAGTCATACATTTTTCTTCTCTTAATTGAATTTTTTAATTTTTTATTGATATTTTCCAATGGTTATAATAGATATTCATCATACATGATGATAACGGACAACATTTATTTTATTGGTGATAAAAGTCATATACTGGGTATTAGATGCATACAACCCCTTATTTATATAGTCATTTTGTTTTTTATTTATAGGGATGATGGGAAGGTGGAGGATCTTATTGATTTCGTGGTGTTTTTGTATGTTTTTTCAAAAGAGGTTGTGATGCTTACCCCTTGAAATGATGATAAGATCAGGATAAACTACCATCTCATTGATTGACTCATTTTGATGGTTCTTGATCAGATAAAACTTTATGATTTTGGGGAATTAACTAATAAAATACATAATATGATGCATAAGGGTTTCATTTGGACTTATGTGTCATTGTGGGGTGATCCAATGTTATTCAATAAGAAGGAGTATTATATTGTAATGTAGTTTATAGACTAGTAATGGTTTAATATTGTGGTGAAGAAGAATCATTACCCTATTATGATGATATGTGACCTTTTTTGATATATTGATAGTGGATAGGTAGATTTCTATTATTATTATATGTACTAGATATCACTAGTTGTGGGTGATGGAGTGTGATATCCAGAAGAATACCATTAGATGCAGGTATGACCCCATTGAGTTTGTGGTCATGTCAATAATAATCCAGAAAAAATTGGAAATTTTCATGGGGATTCATACCTACATATTCCATGATATATTGGATATGTTCATAGTCAAGTTATTTAATGATACAAATGACATAGTAAATGATATATGAGGACATTTCAATCATATAATAGAAGTATTTTTAGATATAAAATTCCATAAGATATGTAGAAATATGTTTATGTTTATGATCTGGGAATGATATTTTTGTTTTCTTCAGAATATTGTGTCTTAGTAGGTTGTAGTCACAGACCCATCTATGTTAGAGGATGTTGTTACTTGTGATGAACACTTGATAGTGGAAGATATTCACAGTATCATTGGTAATGTTTGATATTACTATAGTCTTTTTTATTAACGTGAATGTAGTGAATAGTAATGGATCTAGATAGTAACATCATTAGAAGTGTTAATATTACACCAATGATCTGATTTAGAAGAATTTTTTGATTTCACATTATTTTTGGAGACATCATCTCATTGTGGAGAACATTGTTATCTTCACTAATCACAAGAATGTGAGCTATATCTTTTCTCTTAATGATGAGAATATATTAAAATAAATGTTTATGAAGTTTTATTAATTAAATAAATACATCATATTTTATACACTATTAAATAAATTTATTATGGATGATTGATTGAGTGGAAATTTATCAATGTAGTTTATTAAATATAATAGAGATTCATTCAGGGTGATGGAAGAGTGGTTAGCCCTATATTTAGTTTTGAGGGTTATCGATGGAGGATTTTTATTATTCTACGTGGTGATGCAGTATTATCTAATGAGGTTGGTTGAGGATTCTCTATAGAGAGACCATGAGGTTGTGGTGTTGTGTGATCGTATTGGAATTGTAGATGCATAAGGTGGATGTTTAGAAAATGGTCAAAATAGGATATTGTTCCTAGAGAGTCATTTTTGTTTAGTTTGTGCTAGGTGAGGGAGACATTTGTTAGTTTCAGATATCATCTTTTGATATACACTGGTGTGATTCAAATATGTATTATAGCTTTTGGATTCAATTTTAGTTTTTTGTCATTAAACAACTAGGGAACAGTTTGTGTCTTGGGATTTCATTTTCTAATAGTTATGGGAAAATAATCATTGTAGAAACATGAAAAATATATTATTATTACAAAAATGGAACTATTTCTTCTAAAATAAATAATATTATGTTTAAAAATGGAATCACATAAAAATAAATTTAAATTTTATAATAACAATAAAATGAATTTGTTAATAGAGAATAATATAGTAGGGAAAATAAATGCATAGTCAAATGGAATAATTCTAAATTCATTAGAAATACTATATCGGTATGAAATACCCCTTACGATCACCCCTTCCATAATAATATTTCAATGAAATGGAATCCTAAAGAAATTAGTTGTCATTATTGAATATTTTTATGAATATTTATAAGAAATGTGATTTGTGACAAAGAAAGAATGATTTTGTAGTTATAGGGAAATATGGGTATTTTTCATTGTGATTATATAGCAACATGATGATTAGAATTATGACTATTACTCAAAAAACTACTTAGTCATTATTTTTGTTCGTTATGATGGAATAATTAATTGATTGTCAATATTACATTATAAAATTACCGAATTTGAATTATTTATTCTGACAATAAATATATTAGGTTGAAATTTACTTATAAGGTGAAATTATGAGTTTTATATGGATTTATTTTTCATGAAATTGTCTTATAAATCCATTTTAAAATAATAATATACATTAAGGACGTTTTATGATATTTTTAGAACTATTAAAACGTTTTTATATATCGAAAACGATATTTCTTTTCACTAATGAAATATTTATATAAACAATTAATCATATTTATAGAATTATATTGATAAAAAAATTCTTTTTCGGATTCATTACATCAAAATTTAATTAGGGTGAATTTATGGTAATTTTTAAAAAAAGTAGATTATTGGACTTAATGGTGAAAATACTATTTTAAAAAAACTGACAACTATTGTGATATAATTAAGATATGATCAAAAATAAAAATATTTGATACCTAATTTTCAATTCTAAATTATTTAAGGAAAAAATATATTATATAATTTGTTACATTTACAAACACATTATTATTATTTCCAAAAAACATTATTTTATCCATTGAAAAAAACATATTTAATGTGTTATAACTGTATACAATTAGAATCTATTTTTATCATCATTATGAATTCATTATATTAAAAATAATTTATTATTTAGAATTATGTTTTTATTTTTCTTATATGGTTAATTTGATGTTTTAAAACTAATGATGTTATCATGGTAAAAAATAGATACCATAGTACAAGTCAAAATATTTAAAGAGTTAATGATAAATGGTAAAAAAATAAATTACCTAAAAATAAAGCATTCAATGGGTGGTTCATGTATTTAAGAAACCTAAATGGCCTTGAAAACTTAAATATTCAACCAAAATCATTGGAATTAAGGCCAACCAAAAGTGAAAATCCATATATTTAAAATAATACATTTTTAATCAATTAATACACCAATCCTTATGTATAAATGACCCCATCCCACCCCATAGTCCACCCCAAATCCATTTGTCTATGAATTTTTATGAAATTCACATCCCAAAGAGCCCCTCCATTTTTTCCATCAGGGTTTAAATGTTCCAACTTCATGTTTTGGGAAGAATATTATCACGGTAACAGAATTATCTTCTTATACCCTTTCATCCAACATCAAATTTTTTTATACCATTTAATTGCTGACTCCTTTTCTTCTCATACACATTTTATATTATCATTACTAAAAAAAATTTGTTTATCTATGGAAGAACATATATCCCTTGAATTATTACCATTTCATAATCCACAATGTATATCATCATGTTGTCTAATTTGTTTCTTGAAATCCACATTTCAACATGAAAAAAATCCAATGTTGTGAACTCCCATACCACTAATACATCCATATGTATTCACCTAGAAGTGATCATGTCATGTTGATTTATTAATTTACATATATGATACCCATATCCCCTTTTTTGGATTAAAAATGGTGTTTTGTTCATATCATTTAGAAATTTGTACATAGTTATTTTATTGTTAACGTCATTCATTATTTAATATGGGTTATTAATGAATTGATTTCTTATGATCAATGAGACTCAAATGAATCAATAAATGTGAATAATGCAGCCCGATAGTTCCCCAATAAATTTGGTAAAAAATTAAACTCTCGGTATGAAATGTTTTATAATAATGTGGTGAATAACAATGGTAATTATGAATTATGACACCCTAGTGATAAAAAATTAGGATATTCTAATGAATGTTCCATTTTAGTGTTGTATCCATATTTCTATGTTACAACCCATGTTAGTTAAATTATGATATTTATCATGTTCATATGACTTGGTTATATTGTTATTCCACTTTCACATGCTTTGCATCTATATTTCATTTTCCCGTCTTGGCCTTTCTGTTCCCCATTTCATTTATTTGATTCCCGAGGTTATAAGATGCATTAAAAATAACATAGGAAGAATCTATGTGGATGTTTTCAAATTTATTGGAACTATATTTGTCTTTAATAATATTTTACATTCATTTTTTCTGAAAAAAAAGATCCTTAGTATTGTTAGATGTTTTACCCTATGATAATAGGATTATATAATAAAATAGTGCATCTTAATTTCTATTATAAATTCAAACAATAGTTATTTAGAAAAATTAGAATAATAAAATAAGTACATAAAACTAAATGGATTAGCCTAAAAATTGAAAAACATTATATTATTATAGTGATGTATAGAGAAAGAAATATCTAAGAAAATGAATCCATGTCAAGATAATATAGTAAGATGATTCAATATCACACATTTACCTAATGGAAACAACTAAAAAAATAAAATATTGATCCATACTCGATTTGGAAATGGTGAATTAAAATGGGACTTTTCTACACACCAGTTTTGACAATATTGGTGGACATGCATCGGATAATCACATAAATTTAAAATCCATTGCGAAGGATATAACGATAAATTAAAAAAATTATTACGATTAAGGAATATATTACTAGAAGAATGATATAATTAAAAATTAACATTAATATTTCCTTTATAATTGTTATTATAAAATTACTAATTATAAAAAAATCATAGCTATGTTTTCACATTTTTGGAAAATTGAATATAATTATAACACATAAAAACAGTAAATATAATGGAAAATGTGATTATGGACTTCCATATATTTGGGGAGAAAGCTTTTAATTCTTTTTGATGATGTTGAATCATTTACATCAATACATTAATAATTAGAATAATATTTTATATCATCCTTCTTCAACAAGGATGGAGAAACTAGAAGTTCAACCCTTTATACATCAACAACTACATATTAAAATTGAAACCTATGATCCACTAATCCAAGAAAATTGGATTAATAATATATAAAAAATGTTCCAAAATCCATTATTACAGATAAGATAGTTTCATACATGTATTATATATCATAGAGGGAGAATCTGATAAGTGGTGGTAAAATATTAATAACATGAAATGAAAGGATGAGGTTAATTACATGGGATAAGAATACAAAAAAATGCAACTTTTTCATCATATATTTTCCTCAAAACCTCCATACCATAATTTATATTGATTTACTCATTGGGAAGTAGAATAAAATTAATTTTTTCAGAATTATGAGATGATTTTTTCATGGATTTTTTGTTATGATTAAATATTTTTCCATCGATTCTTATAGAAACATTGATAGATTCGTTGGAATATCGACACTAAATCATATGATATATTTTCCAATATGAGAATTTTGGTGTTATAAGGTGATATTAATATGTTATCACATTGTTGAAATAATGTTTTTATTTCCTCAATGGACTTCTAGAAAAAATATTGAAATATAAATATGGAACCAATTTTGGTAAGAATACAAACATGAATAAATACTATCATCCCATGTGAATGAAATTCTATAATAGGATTTTGATGAAATTTTTCAAGGATTATTAATGTGATACAATTGTTGAATAGTTATAAATATACCTCAAAACTATTTTTAGATGTTTAAATCCATAACATCTATAATTTAATGAAAAAGGAAATATTTTACAAGCATAACATGTTGTGAAATTTTCCATGTTTGGAGAACTCAATCTTTCCAACCAATGTAAAACTCATAAGATTATTGAGGGATGCCACCATAATCCCCCAAAAAATAAGAGATGTAGTGTTCTGAATTATAAATTATGAAGTCTCATTTAGAGGCTCTAAATGGTGTTTCTTCATGTACAATCATCATACACTCAAGGATAAAAGGTACATTTTTTTCTAGTTCTACATTTACTTTTATTTCATTCATTTTTTAATGAACATCATGTAAACCCTGAAATGATATGGGTACTTTGTTTTAATAAAACTCTCAGAGGAACTATTAATGAATCAAATATATATTGTGATTCCCCTACTAATAGAGGAATGAACAATATATCTTTAAATATAGTAATAATTATAATGGTATAATTATATAAAACACATGGTTTGGATTTTTTTTATTAAATTATAATGTCAATAAAAATTATAAAATCAATGAAATTACATCATCTATGAAGGGAAAACATATGATAATCTATAATGTTTTGATTTCACTACCAGATTCTTTCCAAGAATCACATTCTATATCCTTCAAAATAGAAATTAATTTGTGATGAAGAAGAATAATGACTGGAAATCCTAAAGATAAAATATGTTTATATTTTTCAAGAATACATTAATACATTTGCTATAGAGGTACTGAGGAATCCTCAAAAAATGATGTAGTGCTATTAGTATAAATTCTGCCTATATGCAGTCAAATATTAAATACCCCATATTGAATAGAATATATTTAGTTATGGGAATTAAAGAGGCAACTCCATGACCTTTTGGAAAAATGATTTTTTGACATAATGTGTCTCCCATGGGAGGTCTTATTAAATTTTTAATAGATAATAATAGATCAATGTGTCAATGAATTGACTATATACAACTAAATGGGATCATATTAAGCAAAAAATAACTCCTTCCATGGATTGATGATTTGTTTTTCCTAATTCATTGAACTCAATTCTCTACCAGGAATGATTTTTAGCCATGGTATAATCAATTGACTGCAAATTAAGTAGATATTTCATACACTTCCATCAGAATAGGATATATGAATTATGAGGTTATTATAATTACCTTTTTTACAAATCCTCCGTCCATATTTAAGGATTCGATGTGTCACAAACCATACTCGGTCTCCATCCAACCTGGAACCCTACATGGTATATGGAAATTCCCGAAGGGAATTCCTAATCCCCATAGTCTGGAACACATGGTAGGGTATTAATACACACATGTGAGAATAATTTATGTATTTATAAAAATATAAAACAATAAACAGAATCAAATGAACCAAATCTGGAAAAACCAATCCAAACAAGTCTATGCATGGTTTCAAATTTAAATCTATATGTTTATACAATATAGTAGGAGAACATATCCAAAAGGGAAGCATAATACATCTCTCAAAACAACCTTAATGTAAATTTAGTAACTCCCTCCAACTCTCCTCAACACATCCGAAGAGGTTCACTAGTATCTGGAACCACTATAAAAAAAGAGATACTATTACCTATATCAAACATGAAAAAGTCTACTTTTAGTAAATGTTGTGAACATGTTTTGTGCTATTCCCAATAGGATTCCACCCAAAATGGATTCCATGGACTACAAAGTAAACAAAAAATAAGAATTCAGGTTTAAAAAAATAAAGGATGTGATTAAGAAATTTTAGGGAAAATAGTTCTAATGAAAAAAATATTTAAAGGGGAGAATTTTTTTAAAAAAACGCAATAACATTAATTTAAACAAACTTCAACATGTATTACAACTGTGAGAACAACACAATAATAGGGTAACAACATGGGGGAGGCCCTATGGTTTTTGTAAAGAAAATGGAACCCTAGAACCCCATGTCTCGGTGTAAAGTTGTATAAGAAGAACAACCATGATTATTCTCATTCATGATCCACTAGATAAGAGAATCGTCCAATATTCTAGTGAACATTGATAATCATCAAATTTTAGTTAGTTTTGTCTTCTCCAATCCTACTATGAGAAATTTGGTTGTCGCCACATCCGTATTACTAGCATTGTAGTCCTAGTCCACCATCCTAGATACCATGGATTCCCTTAGTGATCAATAAATTATAACATTACAGAAGATACACCACAATCAGACATAAAATCCAACCAAGGAATTATACACAACAACAAAAATTATTTCCACATCCAAAAACCCATTCCAAAATCATACTAAAAACAAAATCATTACAGCCATGATTCAAATTCCAAACACAGCTTAATAAAACATGGAATCAATTTATAATCCATTTGAAATGCAACAACCATGGACTCACTACCAGAATACACCATTTTCACATGAAATTTCCATTTTAATAATCAATTGGATATCAGAACTCATCAAATCAAAATTGTAAACAAATTCATAATTGATGAAATATTTTTATGAACACAAAAAATCCCTATAAGTCCAGGATTTATTTTGGGTTCCCCTTCATCCCTTAAAAGGTGGATTTATCAATTAAAAAAATTGAAGGCCTTCAGGCCGTTGGATGGAAGAAATATCGATAAATTCATCAAGCAATGTTTAAGAATTGAATCACCTACCGTTGTTGTGGAAACCCAAAATATCCAAAGTGCAACTCTTTCCGCACCTTAACTGCACCGCGAGGAAGAAATATTGGGCACTCAATCAACATATTGAGATATTATTTTAATGGAGGAAAAACAATTATGAACACTAGGGTTGGAATAGATGAAACCACAAAAAAAGAGAGTAAACACTAGAATAGTGGTATATTTGGAGAATAATGAGGAATTACATTAAGATTTGTGGAAAACCCGCACCAAATTTGGAATAAAATCAATGATCCAAGGGATGTGGAAGGAGGGTGGGTCACTCATAGTAGAGTAAAACCTAAGGGAGTAAAAAATGGGGTGAATTGGGGGTTAATTCCATTAGGAGGGGGAAGATATCCCAAACTTTTACTGAACTGGCAGATACTCAAGGCTTGTCTGCACGGTTTGGGAAACCTTACAGTAACTATCTAGACCATTTTTTCTAGATAGAGAACTCATCATGTTTACCTAATCCATGGTGCATGACCATACAATGTTTGTGTGATAGGTTGGTTCTCCTACCACATGGTTTCCTGGGTGGGCCCATAGTGACTACTAACTGTGCGCCAACCGTGGTCATAATACTACCTTTTAAAAAATATTATTTTCATTCCATTATTTAAATAAAACACCAATGGAAAAAAGACCAAAAAAATATATAAAAATTCTTGAAAAATAAATCAGGGATGGGACACCATGTATATATTTTTTAAGGGAAACCTTGATAATTTTGTGTTTCTATGTAGTGATGAGATGATAATGTTTTACAAAATCATGTGTAAAGCATTAAAATCATCTATAGGTCATATTATGATCTATAAACAAGGATTATTTTTTTGGTAAACTATGAAAATATTATTTTGTTTTATAATAAGGAAATTTTTTTGACACATCGTGTCCAGGGAAGCAATATCAATTGATCCATTAAATAATAAGGATACAGGGTTTTGGAAGCATACTACAATATTAACCAATATTAAAAATATATGTTTCTTATAGGATACTATAAAATGTTTTTGAAAACAAATCAATGATTTATAATAAACTAACAAAGATATATTATAAATGAGTTAGTTTATCTAGATAATGGAGTGTTATGAATGATTCCATGAACTGAAAAGTAGGATTGATATCGAACATGTAATAACATTACCCTATAATAGGGCATGGTATTTCATATTTAGTTATACGTCGTTAAAGGTATGTAGATGTGAATTAATAAAAAAATTATAGAGAGGTTTCATAAGCCTTCAGATGGATAAGTCTCATGAACACAATTACCCTACCCCTAATCGAGAGATAGCAATAATTTTTATTCAATGAAGATATTGAGACACTATCATTATGTTCTACTATGTGATAAAATCTCTTACCACCAATATATGAATTATATATTCACACATCATGAACATAACATGAGACCAAGGATATTATTGGATCTTTTTAATGGATATTATTTTTCAATTCATTACCAACCCAATATATAACAATGTAACAGATGTATTGAGTAGGAATAATCATTGTGTTAATTCAATGGTGAGTATGGAACAATATCCATTAATTAAGGACCAATATGTTTAGACATTATTATCATAATGAAATGAACATCATAAATCATATGCCTAATTTTTTCTCAACCATCATTCCTAAAGAAGATCATGAATGATCAATGATATGTTCCATCAGTGAAAAACTGATTGAGTACATAAAAAATGGGAATAATCCTAAATTTAATATTGATCAATAAAGTTAAATATAATTTGTTACATGGTTTACAGTCCCAAAAAATCTAGAGGTAAAGAAGGAGTTAATGGATAAATCTCATTCTTATGAATTTTTTATATATTCTTGATGCATATAAATGCATATGGACCATCATGATCATTTATTGTGACAATATTAAAACATTGATAATTTATTACACTAAAATATTCATGGTGATTAAATATCTAAAATCATATAATAAAATCCTTAAAAGGGTATTGATTCCACAATCCATATATATATGGAAGTTTGATGACATCACTATAGAATTCCTCACTAGCCTCATAAAGAAACCATTGTGTGGAAATTTTATATTGGTAATCATCTATAGGTTGGAAAATAATCAAATTTCATTTCTATATGTGTGGATTTTTACCTATATATATTAGATTACCCTGATATTTGGGAGGTAATTAAACTCTAGGGAGTACTAATGTCAATATTTTCTAATTGAGATCAAATAAATATTTCTATATTTTTTAGGATCTCAAAAATATTTATGACTATTAAACTCAAACTGAGCCAAACATACCATCATAAAATTGATGGAAATTATATTGGGGATATTAAAATCTTTGAATATATGTTATGAACTAGATAACTTGATTTAAATGGGTGTTGGGACCATTTTCATCCTCTTTTTTAATTCCCCACTAACAATTGAATCCATTAAAACATTTAAATGTAACTATTTATTATCTCCATTGAAAAATGTAAAATACTATAACAGGATTGGACGAAGCTATTGAAGGGGTGATTTTGGGGATAATAATTATAAAGTAATCTATTGAAAAAATTCAACTAATCCATTATTACATCAAGGCTTCTCACTATTGAAAAATTTTATTATGATAATTTGATGAAAGGAATAGAGTTTCATGTTGTGGTTCATGCATTCATCATGATAATACAATAGATAGATGTTATGGAATTTCGAATTATGGGGGAACTATGTTCATGACACCTTTGACAAGATCCTTCAAATATCTATTGATGTATTCTATGTTTCCCTATAGAGAATGTATATAAATAACTGATCACATGTACAAAGCACAAATGGTTTACATTTGGAATATAATCTTTCATATTAATATTAATTTTTCAAATTTCATGACAACTTGGAACATGTGTTTATGAACCAATGAACACATCTCAAGATGTTACTCAATATAAATCAAATATATGAGAATACTAATGGTAAATAGAGGTTATCCTAAAACATATGTAATCTAACCAACATTCACATGAGTATTTTAATTGAAATTTCCATGGAAAAATTTATTTTAGGGTTGATGAATGTGAATCATAGAAAAAAATTCTTCATTTAATAATTATAGTTGTTCCTCTCAACAACATTTTATTATGTCTTTAAATAGAATCTGATAAAAATAATTATTAATATAAAAATTACATTATTGATAAAATGTAATTTTGAATAATATAATGAGTAATTATATTTATTTATAAAAATAGAATATTGGTATATTCATTAAAAAATCTCCTTTGGTCTTAAATATCCCTTGAACATATTCCCAACCAAAAAATCCATAAATATAATTAGAAGTGATATGAAATTTTTTTAAAATTGAATTGGATTTATAAGAACCTATATAAAAATGTAGTTTTTGACAAAGGGAAAGGGTTGGTGTATTTATTGGTTAATATGGTTATTTTTCGTTATGATTATCATATAACATGTGGATTCCAATTTTGACCATTATTCAATAAAATTGTTTCTAAATCATTTTGCTGGTTATATACATGTAATTTAATGACAGCCATGATTACATTATAAATATGAAAAATTGTACTATCTATAATAGAAATAAATATATTAATTTTTAAATGTGTCTTCTAATAAATGATCTTTTATTTAAAATATTTTATTTTCATGATATTACATTATCTATAACTTTTAAAATTATAATATAGTTTTAGGAAGTATTATGTAATAGTTACATTAGTATAATTGTGTATTATATCATAAAATATATTAATTATCATTAAAAAATTATTGATATAAAATTTAAAATTTAAATATTAATTTTAATATATTAGTAAAATTAAATTATTATTTAGATTCAGAATATTTAAATTATCTTGGGGGAATTTATGATAATTTTCTATAACTGTTGATTTTTTAGATAAAAGATTAAATAATAATTTTTATGAAATAAAATGACTCATACAATATAATTAGGACATGATATAAAATTAAAACTTATTAAAACTTATTCATAAAAAACGGAAAAAATAATACATAATGTGTAACATTAAGAAACACATGTTTAGAATTTTATAAAACATGATTTTATTATTTATAAAAAATAGTAATCATGAGTTATATCCATATCATGTTATCATAATTTTTTATTACTATTATCATTGTAATAATATAAATTTAATTTACTATTTATAATTATATGGTTAAAATTAAATAAAATTATAAAATTCATTTTGCACACATATAAATGATATCGTGGTAAAAAAATATTTAACACATTCTATGTAAAATAATATAATTAGTTAATATTAAATAATATAAGTGTAATATAATGAAATGCACATTAAATGGTAGGTTTTTTAATTCAAAAGACCAACATATACTTTAATATATAAATTTTTTTAAAAAACATCATAGGAATTAACACCACCCAAATGTGATTATCTGTAAATACAAAATAATAAATTTTAATCAATTAAATCCATCGATCCTCAAGAATTAATACCTACTTCCCACTCCCAAACACTACTATGATTCACATAATAATGAAATTATGGTCATTTATCCAACCATAATGTCTCAAAAATGTTCTTTAAAGGTCTCAACGTAACATCTTCATGTTTTATGAAGAAATTCGTAATGGTAATAAAATTACAGTCTTCTTCTTTTTCATTTTCGTACCTACTTTTGCGATGATTTGTAAATGTAAATAAATTATAATCTGTTAAACTTTTGATATTTACATTACATAAAACGTCACACTTCTTCAATATCACACCATATATCCACCAATCTATGCACTATTTATATGATGTAATGTCTAATATCATGATTCTGAATTCATTTACTCAATTTCTATTTTCTATTTGTGAAATAGAAATATTATGAATACCAAAACCTGTAACATACCAAGTAAGTAATGAATAATAGATATTTTTATATATGTCTATTAATGAATTAAATAGTGTTTAGAGGATTAAAATGAAAATAAATCCAATCTTAAGCATGAAATACACTAATATTTTTAAAAGATTGTTTTACTGACTTTTGATGGCAAACCATTATTGAATCTATATTTTGACAATTTTATAAGCTATGTTTGTCAAAATAAACTTATTCTTTATGATTGGGACATCAAAATTTACTTTGTGTGAATTTTTGGTATTTTTCTGACAATGTTCATTTTTTAATGAATAGTGAAAAATACTGCATTTTACATCAAAACTGCTTCTTAATCTAATTTATTTATATGATTAGATTATATTTTGAATTGGTCTTAATGTGTAATATGAATATATTTTTACCATTTTAATCCAATGGTGGTCATTGGAATAAATTTCACTTTGAAATTGGACTTAAACTGGTATCAATCTTTTGAAACTTATTGTTTCATAAAAACACGCTATTTATCATGATAGCGGGAATTAATTATTAAATTAATTAATGTGACTTATATGTTTTGAATTTTTTAAAATAGACTTAATTTTTAAATTCGGAATATCAAATATAGCTTAGGGTGAATTTTTGGTAATTTTCTGAAAAACTCCAATTTTTGATGAATAGTGAAACCACTAAGTGGTAATCAAGCAAACTAATTTTTCAGTTAAATGAAAGTTTACCACTAATGTGTATTGAATTTTGAAAATCTGACACACATGGATGTCATTAGTATGTAAAATGTGGTTCAATGAGATTAAAATAATTTTTTGGTGAATAGTAACTTATTATGTTTTTATTCGCGATTAGAGGTAATTAGTGTAATTTAAGGTAAAAATGATATTATAAAAATGTGAAAACACCATGAAACTTGTCCTACCCCTATTCTATGAGTCATGGCAGACCAAGAAAACCCATGGGTTGATTTAGGGTACCCTATGGAGCCTCTTGGGTGAGATAATGACTTTAATGCCTTTTTTTAAAATAAAGGTGAAAATGACACTAACATAAATTGTTTTACTAAAAAAAATTAGAAGGGGTTATACTAATCATACTTTTTTCAATAAATACTCTTTGGAAAGATAAAAAGATCTCCTACATCAGGATATTTTTTTTATAATTTTTAGACATTAAATAAATTAATTTAATTATGACATCATGATGATGCAATGATGACCTCATTAATGAACAGTTTAAATAAAATGAAACGATAATATAAAATCTAAGACCTACACTTGTCCAAAAAATATTGGATGGGAATATTTCGAAGCCTTATCATCTTATCTTAGAAATATATCAATTTGGGACCTTAGAAATTCGAAACACTTTAGAAAATAAAATAATAGTTTCATAATTTCCAAAAGTGACCCTCCTCTCCTCTTATAAAAGGCCCCCACCTCTACCTCATTTCACACACTCCTCAAGCCTTTGGCTCGGCCATCCCCTGCCCATTTACTCTCTCCACATCCCTCAACTCATCCTAGAGGATTCCCTTTGGGCAGAATCCTTTCAAAAGAAGCCTTTATGCTCAAATCAAAAGAAATTACACTTTTAAAGGTAATTCATTCTCTCATGTTCATTTGATTTATTTTGCTTCTCCAACCCCCTAATCTCTTCTTATTTACATCTTTTGTAACAACACCAGTATCTTCAATATACTAGGATTTTTTTATAAGATTTATTCGAGCTAATATCTCACACAACTACATCAAATGGTTAAAGAACATACGGTTTCCGTGGATGGCAAAATTCTGCCTCCCGAAACGATGATTGTTCAATACTCATTTAACACCTTCAAAGGTGGCCATTATGATGTCACTATTTTTATATATGATATATAATATGTTTATTCTTTCCTTAAGCTTCTGTATTGTTCATTTATGTCATTACATTATTTTTTCCATTATGGGTAAACAAGATATCTTCATTTTAGGAAGTGCGGACTACCACCCCCTGAAATTGATTTGATTCATTAATACCATATGTGGTATGTGTAAAGGATAAAGTTTATGATATTATATATGTTATTATACTGGAATTATAATATACTCTTATATCATTATGATTCCATTCCAGAAAATACGAAATAGAAATGGAAGTAGCGTTCATGCGTACGTACGGCTTACCGTCTCCATGAACGGTGCATTTCATTTCTTACCTCTAAATGTGATGTAATATTATAAATACATGTATATTATGAATATATATGATATATATGTTATCCAAATCATTAATATCATTCTGGATATAACGAACCTTTGACCAAATTAACAACATGTAAGTGTAAGAAGTCTATTTTTTCCTTAAGAACCAAATACCGACAAAATGAACATTATTAACTTAAATGATTACATTATGTTCATAACATGTTATAAAAGGAATAACGAACGTGAAATAGGTTCTTAAGAAAGTAGAGATTAACTCAAGTTTATTATTCAGGAGATTAAAAAACGGTCGGGTCAAGTCGGATATGAGGTAAGGGAACTTCTTAACCCAATTTCTGTTCTTTGGGTTAATCTCCTACTTTCAAATTATGTCATGATATTATTATGTCCTATATTGTATTTTTTACTTTCTTTATGTGTACTTATAGTTAATACACATAATAGATCTATTTTATTTAAGAATGATCTTTGTATGGGACTTCGTCTCAATCTCCTTTCATTCAGGCATATTTTGTTTTATACACAACCTTCTTTTATATGGTGTATAAACCCATTTGACTTCTAAGTTTATTCAAAAGGAATATTTTTTATACAAAGCCTTTACTAAACGACAAAAGGGAATGTTTTTTTCGTACATATATGGCGACAACGACTTCTCCGATGCTGTGACTATTATTTGAGTTTCTTCTTCCTCTACAAGCCATGCCTTCTTTTTAAAAGAAAAATAAATACCATGTTTTAATTTTCTTCTATTTTGGTATTGAAAATGGTTTTCATAATGTTTTAATTATATAAATGTGTTTTATTGATATCTTGTGATTCAAATGTGGAAATGTTATGTTTCCTTTATGTATGTTTTATGTGAAACGATTATGTTATGGTTCTTGGGCATTGTTATGAAGACGGGTGGTTCCGTGACAAACTAAGGGAGGGTGAGCCCGATATAGCTCTCCAATGCATTGGGTAACGCGAAGGAGTGAAATGTTAAGGTTTCTCCTAAGAGATTTTAGGGAATATACTGTGATGGGTATTCCAAACGTAACCAAGAGGGTTACTCCCTAGGTAAGAATGTTATGAATGCCTCAAGTTACCATTATGTTTTATGATTTCTATGATTTATTCATGATTTGATGAGGTATGTTAAAGTGCTTATGTTTTATGGATAAAGTATGATCTCATCCCTATGTATATATGTACCCATGTTTCCTTTCCATATTTTTATATCCCTTACTGAGCTTTATATGCTCATCCAATGTTTTTTTTAAATGTTTTTAACAGGTCAAGGGAAAGGTACATGATATGATGATAGTGTAAAGGAAGTGTCAAGAAAGAATCCATGTTTAATTTAAATATGTTTCCATTGATGGGAATGATGAATACTATCTTTATGTAACCACTTTGTTTATATGTGGAATGTAATGCATGTTTTATGATCTAATTCTCTAAAACTCTAAACCCGAAAAGATCCTCAATGTGTAATCTTGTAATAACTCAAGATTAAGTAAGGTTTAAGGCTGGGGCCTTATAAAACCACTTATATTACCTTGGGTATTCACTGATGCTTAACAAGTCATATTGATTCAGGTATTTACATATATTAGACTCATATTCACTTTTTATTTTTTATAAATTATGATATTTTCCTGTCTCTAATCACATTATATATAATGATTATGATTGGAAATTGGAAATTTATTTTTCAGAGGTTATTATTGAAATGATTTATTATCGTCGTTGTGGGTCACATTGAACAAGACATGTAAAGGGTCTACCTCGATATTTACCCAATGAATTTTGTAATGAATTCATCCCAAGAGAATACATGTTTTATGATAACTTAGTGAACATCCTCGGTAAATATGTTTTATGACACTATAGTGATAAACGGTGGTGATATTCCTACAAATGTCTCATTTTTATATTATAGCCTCATTTTCTTCTTATTATTATTGTTATTTATATTATGATTTTCATCATTTTCATATAATCATGAATTATTAGAATTCCTCTTTCTCACAATCTATGTGTCACCTTTTATTAATCTATTTTTGGTCATTATACTTACCTCATTCATCGTTTTACGTCCCCAAGGTAAGAGACATACAAAAATTAACATATGATAATCCTATGAATATTTTTTTGAAGTGGATTAGAATAATTTTTTGGTATTATGTTACTTTTTACAAGACACTAAACCCTACAATTTCGTATGTACTATTAAATGTTGTAATATGTAATTCAGATTTTATGTAAAAAAGGTGGAATGAAATAATGATGTTTCTCAATTTTTTCTTCCCATGAATGTTTCAGTGTGGAAATGGGACACACCCTTTGTGAATTTCGTAACCGCTTTTCCCTTAGCCCTAGGAGGTTGTGATGTTGTTTTTTGTAATCAGTTTTCACTTGATGAAGTCAACCAACATCACTATGATCAATGAGTAGGTTTCCATGAACGTTTTATAGAAGAGCTATGTTGATGTGGTTGTACAATTTCATTGACATGAAAGGTGTGTTTTATAATATTATCATTTTCATTTTACATCATGAGCCTAGATAGGATTGATGAATTATTTGGGAACTCTATAATACCATATCAAATTTTCACCCCTTTGATTGATGGAAATATGGAATGTACTATCTATAATTATTAGAATAAATTTTGGCCATGTATATTGGAGAACAATTAATATTTTTTAAATAAATAATATTTTTATTTGTTTTATTATAATAATATATATCTCTCATCTATCAGCATTGTAGAGACCCGGAGCCTGACGTACATTGACATTACATTACATTTGCGGAATACTTAGTACATAACAAAAAACACACACACAAGGATCGTAATAGTTTAGTGTCTTTGGAAACTCGGAACGTAATCTTCTAATCGTGGTGAAAGATCTTCAACATCTCCCATAAAGATCTTCCCTTTTTTTTACCTAAAACCTTTATTTATATCCTGGGGAAAAGGAAACATAAAAGGGTGATCTCAAATGCTCAGTAAGGGTAAACAAAAGAAATATCAATCACATAATTTTCATAAGAACATAACATTTTTGGAAATCTTAACCTGCAAAAGAGAGCATAATTTCATAACATGGGATAAATCATAGTAGTGAAATGAAATCATAACTTAAAACATTACTCATTGTGGCATACACACATAATCATAAAGAATCATTTCTTGTTAGTCAAGACTCATTGCCAAGACTATCTTATTGGACAAAGTCCCTTTCTGAATCGAGTAATCCTCGTTTCAGTCCTGTTTCACTGAACCGGTATAACCTACCATTCCAGCCATGTCTATCTCATGAGATATAAAATCTTTACCCAATGCATTGGAGGGAGATATAGGTCCCACCCATCTCTTAATGAATCCTTTCTTATGTGTGCCACAAAATCATAAATCATACATCATTGCATAACCCATGTAATAAAAATGGGATTCTTAAACAACATGACATCATAAAACCATTCATATAAGATAAAGGAATTCATAAACATAATTCCATCACAACATAGTCAAATCAATGTAAAAATATGGATAGAAACAGATCCCTTTATTATCTTATATGGAAAATAATTTTGATAAAACACTTGAATTGAATTCTTGAGGAAAATATCCTTTCTTCTTCAAAATCAATTTCTTTTCACAAAACAACATGCAATTTTAAAAGAAAGAGATTTTATTGAAAATAGTCATGAAATCTTTTAGAGGAAGCTTCATGAAGATAAGGCTTTATAAAACAGTATAAATCCGTTCGTGCCGTATAAGTTAAAAAAAACATTCTTCTCGTACTTTTGTCGGAAAAGTCAAAAAGTACCTCGTATGAAAAAGAGACAAAAGATTCCTTTCATATTCTTTACTAAAAACTCGCCGAAGAGTAAAATTGGATTTAAACTATTGTAAGTGGATGGAAACAATATTACATATTGAAGGAACATGGATGTGGATGATAAAATACACCCCAGTAAATACTTACGAATAAACAATCTCGGATAAAAATGAGATTGTGATATTTCCCTTACCTTAGGTCCGACTTGCTTTGTAAGTGTCCGAACCTCCTGTATAATGATTTAAATAATGTCATTGACTTATTAAAGAATCATATTCATTGTTATGATATCATATATGGTTCACTTATGACTTTATATTATCCGTTCTTTTGTAAATTCCATGTTAAAGAAGCGTTTTGGGTAAAATCGTTTCATTTATCGTAGGTGTTTTGACTTGTTGTTCTTGACATTATTATTACTTATATCATGATTTACTTACTTCCAGAATATAAAATATGATTTATATATCATATATATTCAGTATATATATATAATAGATAGATAAATAAAATGAAAAACACTGTTCATGGAGACGGTAGTCCGTACGTACGCATGAACGCTATTTTACTTTCCTTATTGTCTTGAAATGGAAGTAAGTAGATGACATACATATATATATACATAAATCCAGTAGCTTTATAATGTCATATATTTCATTATTATTTCTTATATATACTTTATAATCATTCTTAAATGGTTAACATGGAGAATGAATCTCATCGCGTCGTGGAGACGGTAGTCCGTACGTACGCACGAGCGATGATATCATTTCTATAAATATTGAATTGAATTGGAGTGGATTATACAATATATAAGAATCAATATGATGTTTTAATAACTATGTATAGTTATTCATTACACCATTATACCCATCCATGTAAGGTGGTAATGGAAAATAGATTACACCACGGCGTGGAGACGGTATTCCGTACGTACGCAGGCGCGGTGATTTCATTTTTCCGTAGGATGGATAGAAGGTGAATTAGGGTTGTTTCATACTTATAATAACATATCAGTATATGAGTGATACTGAT
Source organism: Viscum album (assembly GCA_963277665.1). Taxonomy (NCBI): domain Eukaryota; kingdom Viridiplantae; phylum Streptophyta; class Magnoliopsida; order Santalales; family Viscaceae; genus Viscum; species Viscum album. Next base: position 185,106,387 of record OY728122.1, read on the forward strand.
GTTATTACTTCATAATGAAACAACCTAATAAGAAGAAGTGGAAGAAGAAATAAAGATGAAAGAATTGGTAACGGTAATTACCTCTTCTTTGAAGCACCTTTTGGAGACCTCCTCTTAGGGTACTAAAATTGGTCTTTGAGGAAGACCAGAACCTCTAGGATGTTGCTATGGAAGTGGAGAGGAGAAATTGGCAGGGGTTGGACGAGCTTGAGTGCTCAAATTGGTGTGAGGAGGAGGGAGAGGAGGTGTCCTTTTATAGGGGAGGAGAGGGGCACCTTAGGAATATCTCAAAATATTATTTTATATTAAAGTCAAAATCGGTTTATAATGGTTCCAAAGGGTCTTATTTCGAAGCTAAAGTGGGTATGGGTCGAAATCCTATCAACCAATAGGATTTAGACATGTTTAGGGTATTATTTTAACCTTATCAATTAGATTTAACTCTAAGTTAAATAATTTAACTTTTACCGTGTCTTTTTGTTTTCTTTCACTATATGGTTAATAAACTTACAATAACATGCCAAACGAACCCCAAATTGTTTATTATTAATATATATATCCTTATCTAAGTCATTTGGCCGAACCTTAGATTTTTAGGAATAAAATAACAATTAATAATATAATATTGGATTTAAAAACTATTTTGTGTCAATTTTGACACTATTTGATATATGATTTTTGTGAGAGTCATAACAGAATTAAATGTTCGAACCAATTTAATTAAATCAACATTAATATATCATAGTAACCTATAAAATTAGTGGAATTCATAAAAAGTCTTAAATTACATTTATTGTGGTATTTATATTATCAATTATGTGAATATTTCATTATTAAGATAATTACTGCATCATATTTGTGTCATAAATAAATTAAATTATTTGATGTCTACAAATTACAAATAAAATACCATCATGTAGGAAATCTTTTTAGCTTTCTAATGAATATTTACAATCTAATTTATCTTATGTATAACCCCATATTAAAAATGATTTACTTATTAAACTTTGATTTTAACTATTTTAACCCTTCTTTAAATAAATTAATAATAAATGTCCTAATCTAATCCAAGTGGGCCGAAATGGTCATATTTTATTCCTAAGTTTGTTTTTGGTCGAATTACACTTGTCCAATAGAATTAGGACATGTGTTAGGGTAATATTAATATCATATTTACCCTTAGTTACCCTATTTACTATTAACCGCGGTAAAAAAAAGGTAAAAAGTTACTATTCACCAAAAATTATTTTCATCTCATTGAACCACATTTTAGTCCTTGATATTAACCGTGTCTCTCGGATTTTCGAAATTCCATTCACAGAAGCGGTAAAATTAAGTTTTATGCAAAATTCAGTTTTTAACCTACCACTTAGTGGTTTCACTATTCATCAAAAATTGATGTTTTTCAGAACAATGCCAAAATTTCATCCCAAGCTATATTTCATATTCCGAATTCAAAAATGAAGTCTATTTTACCAAATTCATAACATAAAAGTTGCATTAATTAATTTTATAATTAAATCCCGCTGTTAAAACAAATAGCGTGTTTTTAAGAAACAATATCTATCAAAAGATTGACACTTGTTTATGTCTAGTTTAAATGTGAAATTACATCCAATGACCAACTTTGTATTAAATTGTAAAAATATATTCTAAATACACTTTAAAACCACTCAAATTAATGATTTATCACTATTAATTATTTCGATTAAAAAAGTTGTTTTTAATTATAATTTAGTAATTTTCACTATTCATCGGAATATGAAAGTTATCCGAAAAGTACCAAAATTTCACCTTAGGCTAAATTCGATACTCCGAATCCAAAAATAAAGTTCATTTTGAAAAATAAGATTTACTGGATTTCAAAAAGTGGTTATTACTATTAATAACGGCTAGTTTTAATAATATTTTTATAGCATATCGTTGTTTAGTGAAACTCGGTATTGCGTACTACACACGCTATCGAGAAAGGTCGCGATTGCGTGTAATGCAAGGCAAGTCAAGGATGTGTGTTGTGCAAGCTCCTTTTGGTGTAGCGTACAACACAAGACATTAATGAAATTAAAAAAAATATTTTTCATAAAATCTCGGGGTGTTACATTCTACCCCCCTTAAAATAAATTTCGCCCTCGAAATTCGTCGGGGTTATAAATGGTTTACTACCCGAAAGTTTATTTAATAGAAACCCACATCGTAAAAAGGAATACCAAAACCAATCTTTAAAAACAAAAGTATGAAACGTAACGGTTACCCAAATAAACTAATCACTGGGTTTCCACATAGGTGAAAATATGGATATGGAAGAGAAATCTAACAATCATGTTCTGATGGAGAGTGGTAGAGAACATGGCTATGGAAAAGCCAACAATCAAAAATCCATAAATTTGTGACGATCTAAGGTACCATCTGATTAATCAGATATAAGAGCACTAGGACAACATTTTTGGTTTTCAAGATCTTTTCCCTAAAGTTGAAGAATTTGAATTAGAATAAATACTTACTTTATTTTTGTACAATCTCGCTGTTGTTCGTGCCTTTAACAATTTCCACTTCATCTCTTAAATAAATGAAGTTGAATTTGTTATTCGTGAAGTGTTAGCAGATCATGTGATAGAATGACGGGTCATTCCATATGTCTCAAACAAAAGGTTAGCAAAAATTATATACCTAAGTCGATCTATAGTGAGATTAATCACATATGGTTCCTAAAATGGACTTATACTTCATATATCATACTGCTTAATATAATAAAACTAGTTTCTACTAAACAGGGACTTCCTGTAGGTCAGTGGTAGGTGATAAAGGCCAGTTGCACTTCAGTTGTGGGTTCGATTCCTACAGCCTTGTCCGAAGCGATGGGTTGACGCCCGTCCTGCAGGTTGTCCTTTTTCTAAAACTACATCACTATAACATCCCATCAATATTATCGAAAATCTTCTATCCTTAAACAATACTAACTTATGTCCAACATAATCCAGTCTAATATTTAGGCTTATACATAATACTGCAGTCCACTCTCATAATATAGTGACAACGATTACCAGAGATTTAATACTGTCGTTGATCCCCACATATCATAAGATATGTCTTGTTGGTCACATTCCAAACATTCAAAGTCCTTAATCGTGTATTCTCTTGAATACCATAGTGAAAACATGAGTGCAGTTAAAAGTTAACACTTTCCACATACCAAAATCCTCAAAATTTTATATACTCAAACCATGATATCACTTAGTCCTTATATCAATCATGAGCTCATGAATACTATTAAACATTTCATTTTCTCGTCTTCATTATGCACATATCATCTTATTTCCAAAAAATATCTCAATCACTTTGAATACCACATCAATAAATATTGCAACACTCAATGATACAACATTATTTTGGAATCCCATTACATAAACACTTAATCATTCCACCACATCGTTGTCATATTCAACATTGCCAATAGTGATCGCATGTGATTTCCCTTTGTCCTTTGCCTTCAGTGGTTGCTCATGTTGATCATCACTAACCCTTGGATTAGGGCAATTATTAGCATAATGCCCCATTTCCTTGCACTTGAAGCATTGAAGTGTTGGCGGTGCGTTCTCTGCAGTGTTTGCTTTATTCACATCATTAGAAACCCTTTTTCCATTACTTCGACACTCAGCTGCTCGATGACCTTCTTTTCCACACTTAAAACATTTTCTAGTCCCTTTTAGACAATCTCCACCATGCTTCTTTCCACACTTTGTGCATAAGGAAACATTCATCTTCTTTTCACCATTATTTTGAGATTTCTCCTTGAACTCCATCTTTCGTTTCTTGTCAAAACCATGAGATGGATATGCAACACCAACTTCCATTTCTACCTTGATAGCACAACACACAATTTCTTCATAGCTACTGAAGTCTCTTATAGCTAATGCCCTTCGAAGACTTGGTTTTAAGCCACTGAAAAATCGATCAACTTTACTTTCAGGTTGGATGATAATTCCAGAAGCATACCTTGCAAGTCTTGTAAAATTTGCTTCATAGGTACCAACAGATTCATCATCCCTTTGCTTCAGTTCAAGAAACTCTTTCTCCATCTTTGTTCGAAGAATACGAGGGAATTACTTATTGAAAAATAAGTTCTTGAACTCGTCCCATTCCATAGACTCAATTTCATCCCTTTGCCTTGTATTCTTAATAAGATTCCACCATTGATCAGCATCTCCTTCCAAACGATACACTGCTAGGATGACTTTATCATGTTCAGAACATTGAAGAACTGAAAATATCTTTTCAGTAGTACTGATCCATTGTTCAGCCACAAGTGGATCAGAAGACCCACTGAAAGAAGGTGGACGTTGCCTCATGAAGGACTCAATAGAATATTGTTCCCTTCTCTGCTCATTTGGAAGTCCAGAATGATTCATAGCTTGTGTAAGTATAGCAATAAGATTTTGTACTCCATCTCCCATAACATTTGTTTGTTCAGGAGGGCAATCATTGCATTGTCCATTGCAATGATCAACACGGTTCCTTCGGGTTCCAGCCATCGTCTAAAACCCAAAAAGAATAGTGTGAGAGGCAAAAATCATGCTAGGGAAAACAACATAATAAAGGGGGAGTACCTTCAATATCCAACATCTTAGGTTTAATTCTATGATCGTTAGCGTAATTCTATTACTATAACCTATACGTATACTTATCCCTAGGGACATCCCTAGACATACCTTAGAAATATCTCTAGGGATCTCACTAACGTTTTCGCATCCTAGTTTCCAAAGGTTGACTAAACCTTTCCTCTGATACCAACTGTAGAGACCCGGAGCCTGACGTACATTGACATTACATTACATTTGCGGAATACTTAGTACATAACAAAAAACACACACACAAGGATCGTAATAGTTTAGTGTCTTTGGAAACTCGGAACGTAATCTTCTAATCGTGGTGAAAGATCTTCAACATCTCCCATAAAGATCTTCCCTTTTTTTTACCTAAAACCTTTATTTATATCCTGGGGAAAAGGAAACATAAAAGGGTGAGCTCAAATGCTCAGTAAGGGTAAACAAAAGAAATATCAATCACATAATTTTCATAAGAACATAACATTTTTGGAAATCTTAACCTGCAAAAGAGAGCATAATTTCATAACATGGGATAAATCATAGTAGTGAAATGAAATCATAACTTAAAACATTACTCATTGTGGCATACACACATAATCATAAAGAATCATTTCTTGTTAGTCAAGACTCATTGCCAAGACTATCTTAGTGGACAAAGTCCCTTTCTGAATCGAGTAATCCTCGTTTCAGTCCTGTTTCACTGAACCGGTATAACCTACCATTCCAGCCATGTCTATCTCATGAGATATAAAATCTTTACCCAATGCATTGGAGGGAGATATAGGTCCCACCCATCTCTTAATTAATCCTTTCTTATGTGTGCCACAAAATCCTAAATCATACATCATTGCATAACCCATGTAATAAAAATGGGATTCTTAAACAACATGACATCATAAAACCATTCATATAAGATAAAGGAATTCATAAACATAAGTCCATCACAACATAGTCAAATCAATGTAAAAATATGGATAGAAACAGAACCCTTTATTATCTTATATGGAAAATAATTTTGATAAAACACTTGAATTGAATTCTTGAGGAAAATATCCTTTCTTCTTCAAAATCAATTTCTTTTCACAAAACAACATGCAATTTTAAAAGAAAGAGATTTTATTGAAAATAGTCATGAAATCTTTTAGAGGAAGCTTCATGAAGATAAGGCATTATAAAACAGTATAAATCCGTTCGTGCCGTATAAGTTAAAAAAAACATTCTTCTCGTACTTTTGTCGGAAAAGTCAAAAAGTACCTCGTATGAAAAAGCGACAAAAGATTCCTTTCATATTCTTTACTAAAAACTCACCGAAGAGTAAAATTGGATTTAAACTATTGTAAGTGGATGGAAACAATATTACATATTGAAGGAACATGGATGTGGATGATAAAATACACCCCAGTAAATACTTACGAATAAACAATCTCGGATAAAAATGAGATTGTGATATTTCCCTTACCTTAGGTCCGACTTGCTTTGTAAGTGTCCGAACCTCCTGTATAATGATTTAAATAATGTCATTGACTTATTAAAGAATCATATTCATTGTTATGATATCATATATGGTTTACTTATGACTTTATATTATCCGTTCTTTTGTAAATTCCATGTTAAAGAAGCGTTTTGGGTAAAATCGTTTCATTTATCGTAGGTGTTTTGACTTGTTGTTCTTGACATTATTATTACTTATATCATGATTTACTTACTTCCAGAATATAAAATATGATTTATATATCATATATATTCAGTATATATATATATATAATTGATAGATAAATAAAATGAAAAACACCGTTCATGGAGACGGTAGTCCGTACGTACGCATGAACGCTATTTTACTTTCCTTATTGTCTTGAAATGGAAGTAAGTAGATGACATACATATATATATATACATAAATCCAGTAGCTTTATAATGTCATATATTTCATTATTATTTCTTATATATACTTTATAATCATTCTTAAATGGTTAACATGGAGAATGAATCTCATCGCGTCGTGGAGACGGTAGTCCGTACGTACGTACGAGCGATGATATCATTTCTATAAATATTGAATTGAATTGGAGTGGATTATACAATATATAAGAATCAATATGATGTTTTAATAACTATGTATAGTTATTCATTACACCATTATACCCATCCATGTAAGGTGGTAATGGAAAATAGATTACACCACGGCGTGGAGACGGTATTCCGTACGTACGCACGCGCGGTGATTTCATTTTTCCGTAGGATGGATAGAAGGTGAATTAGGGTTGTTTCATACTTATAATAACATATCAGTATATGAGTGATACTGATGTTATTACTTCATAATGAAACAACCTAATAAGAAGAAGTGGAAGAAGAAATAAAGATGAAAGAATTGGTAACGGTAATTACCTCTTCTTTGAAGCGCCTTTTGGAGACCTCCTCTTAGGGTACTAAAATTGGTATTTGAGAAAGACCAGAACCTCTAGGATGTTGCTATGGAAGTGGAGAGGAGAAATTGGCAGGGGTTGGACGAGCTTGAGTGCTCAAATTGGTGTGAGGAGGAGGGGGAGGAGGTGTCCTTTTATAGGGGAGGAGAGGGGCACCTTAGGAATATCTCAAAATATTATTTTATATTAAAGTCAAAATCGGTTTATAATGGTTCCAAAGGGTCTTATTTCGAAGATAAAGTGGGTATGGGTCGAAATCCTATCAACCAATAGGATTTAGACATGTTTAGGGTATTATTTTAACCTTATCAATTAGATTTAACTCTAAGTTAAATAATTTAACTTTTACCGTGTCTTTTTGTTTTCTTTCACTATATGGTTAATAAACATACAATAACATGCCAAACGAACCCCAAATTGTTTATTATTAATATATATATCCTTATCTAAGTCATTTGGCCGAACCTTAGATTTTTAGGAATAAAATAACAATTAATAATATAATATTTGATTTAAAAACTATTTTGTGTCAATTTTGACACTATTTGATATATGATTTTTGTGAGAGTCATAACAGAATTAAATGTTTGAACCAAGTTAATTAAATCAACATTAATATATCATAGTAACCTATAAAATTAGTGGAATTCATAAAAAGTATTAAATTACATTTATTGTGGTATTTATATTATCAATTATGTGAATATTTCATTATTAAGATAATTACTGCATCATATTTGTGTCATAAATAAATTAGATTATTTGATGTCTAAAAATTACAAATAAAATACCATCATGTAGGAAATCTTTTTAGCTTTCTAATGAATATTTACAATCTAATTTATCTTATGTATAACCCCATATTAAAAATGATTTACTTATTAAACTTTGATTTTAACTATTTTAACCCTTCTTTAAATAAATTAATAATAAATGTCCTAATCTAATCCAAGTGGGCCGAAATGGTCATATTTTATTCCTAAGTTTGTTTTTGGTCGAATTACACTTGTCCAATAGAATTAGGACATGTGTTAGGGTAATATTAATATCATATTTACCCTTAGTTACCCTATTTACTATTAACCGCGGTAAAAAAAAGGTAAAAAGTTACTATTCACCAAAAATTATTTTCATCTCATTGAACCACATTTTAGTCCTTGATATTAACCGTGTCTCTCGGATTTTCGAAATTCCATTCACAGAAGCGGTAAAATTAAGTTTTATGCAAAATTCAGTTTTTAACCTACCACTTAGTGGTTTCACTATTCATCAAAAATTGATGTTTTTCAGAACAATGCCAAAATTTCATCCCAAGCTATATTTCATATTCCGAATTCAAAAATGAAGTCTATTTTACCAAATTCATAACATAAAAGTTGAATTAATTAATTTTATAATTAAATCCCGCTGTTAAAACAAATAGCGTGTTTTTAAGAAACAATATCTATCAAAAGATTGACACTTGTTTATGTCTAGTTTAAATGTGAAATTACATCCAATGACCAACTTTGTATTAAATTGTAAAAATATATTCTAAATACACTTTAAAACCACTCAAATTAATGATTTATCACTATTAATTATTTCGATTAAAAAAGTTGTTTTTAATTATAATTTAGTAATTTTCACTATTCATCAGAATATGAAAGTTATCCGAAAAGTACCAAAATTTCACCTTAGGCTAAATTCGATACTCCGAATCCAAAAATAAAGTTCATTTTGAAAAATAAGATTTACTGGATTTCAAAAAGTGGTTATTACTATTAATAACGGCTAGTTTTAATAATATTTTTATAGCATATCGTTGTTTAGTGAAACTCGGTATTGCGTACTACACACGCTATCGAGAAAGGTCGCGATTGTGTGTAATGCAAGGCAAGTCAAGGATGTGTGTTGTGCAAGCTCCTTTTGGTGTAGCGTACAACACAAGACATTAATGAAATTAAAAAAAATATTTTTCATAAAATCTCGGGGTGTTACAAGCATGAACTTAATTATTGATTTTTATGGTAGTTCATGTAATTATATGATGTGTTGGAATTATATTGGTTATATATCAACTCTCTCTCTCTCTATGTGTATTTCAAATAATAATAGATAAGGCATAGATTGTTCATGAGAGGAGGAAAGGAGAGCATGATTGGAATAAGTCTAATGTCGATCATTGAAGGATTCCCATGTAGTATGATGATGGGGACCATGTGTTCCAAATTGTTTATAATTGATATGGAAATTGGTGGGTAAGAAGGTTGATGAAGCTCTAAGTGATGTTTTTGGCCCTTTTGTGGTGTTTTAGTTCATTGAAAAATTATATTTCCATTAGGAACATTCTCCATGACAATACTATCTCCAAAAAATATTCTACATCTCTCAATTTATTTGGTCTAATCATGATGATTCCCATGTATTTGAGTTGTGATAGTTGGGTATCAAGGATGAAGTGTTTTTCGTGGAGTATCCCGGGGAGATCCAGTATCATCAGGAAAATATTCTTCATAGACATAACATTCTATTGGTTAGTTCATTTTGGAGACATTTATTCCTAGGAGTGTTTTCCTTGGATCATGAGACTTATATGTTTCACCATCACATATATTTTTTTCTATTATATTTATTGCTTTACTGTGTGATGTTTGAGTCTTTTTGGTTTATAATATGAAAATAATTCTTGGAAGTGTGTTTTGTGTTTGAAATTTTCTATAATATGAAGATGGGATAGCCTAATTCTTAATCAAGTATCAATATACATTAACATTATTAAAAACATGTGGGTGAGTTATATCCCCAAAAATAATATAATATCGTGACATGGATGATGTATTTACATGAATTGACATCATTGGGAATTATTATGTAGTGGTTTGGTGTATCGAAGGTTTGAGATTTTTGTGTGATGATATAGTTTATTAGATGTTTATTCATGTTGCAGGAGTTATGTGGATTTTATGAAATTGGGTAATATTATTCCATATAGGTTTGATGGTAACTTGCTTTGGTAGAGTGGTTGTGTATTGTGTTTGGTGAAAATTTTCAACTTCATTTAGTATGTTAGGATACTGGTGTTGTTTCGTTTATATGGAAATCATGAGAGGTATGTTAATGTAATATTTTATATATCTTTTTCTAGTTTCCATTCGGGTAGATTTTGAATCTCAAGGGAAATAATGGTTTTAGAGGTATCTGATGTAGTGGATCAGACATTTGGATTGATTAAATTACGATAATTATAGTGTTCGATGATTTATTTGGAAATCATGAAGATTTAGGTTGTGAGTGAGGATGATTAAACAAAGAAACCAATATAAAAAGGGTTTTGTTGTTGTGGATGATTTTCTATGCCATAGATGAGTGGCAGTGTTGGTGTGGATATAAAGATTAATGTATAGTGTCTCGAGATGGTTTTTTTGAAGAATCTGAAACTTAAGGCATTACTATGGTAAGAAGATATCATGTATAATGGAGGTGAGTTTTCAATTTCTTGTATCAGTTTAAGAAGATGTATACTATGTACTATGAGGGATTATTTCAATGATGGATGGTCAAGAATTGTCATAGTGGTCTAAGGGGAAATTTGTATGGCTGTTCAAAAATAGTATCCCCATGATCTAGTTCTATTCTACTACTAAGTAGTCCTTTTATAATTAATAGAATATAGGTCATGGTTTTTAATATTTATATCATAGGATAGTTGGAGTGGTTGTGATATTGTATGGTCTTCCCATTTTAACCATATTACCATATAATTTTATGCCTTCTACAATGTTGATGACAATACCAATTCAAGGTATAATAAAAGTCATGCAACCTATAAATTCAGAAATTTCATCAAAACCCTTATATCATTGATCTATATCCCATTCCATTGAATTCCCAATTATTTCCCAAGGATCTCTCATATCGCCTAATAAATGGATTTCAACCTAGACACATGGAGCTCAATCATGGTTAATTTTGGGTAAATTTTATTCATTACTTCCTTATTTTCCTCATTGATTTATTTTAGATTCTCATCAGGTAAATGATGTTCCTAGGGGACTATTATTTATTGTTTTTTGTTTAAAAGGTGTTATGGGAAGTGAAATTAGGTTTATCTCAGTGTACATAGTCATTGTGGTGCTCACTGGTGGTCTTTCTATTATTCCAACATTATGATGTTTATCAAAATGTTCCTTTTGAGGTAATGAATCTTCCTTTTCTTATCTAGTTTTATTTTGTAGGATGGGTTATCCAATTTTTTACCTATGGGAAGATTATTTTAATATATATTAATGAAGATAATTATTTAGTATATTTAAATTAAATGGGATAGAGAATTATATCACATGATTAAAAATCATTTTTATATTCTTGATATAGAAATTAATCATTCCATTGAACTACTAAAAATTATGGCTAGTGGTTTGTTTTTTTGTGATAAACTATTATAAATTTTGGATACAATAATTTGTTATTATTTTGATTCCTTCTTAAATAATGGTTACTCAGATATATTTGGATAAATAATTAAATTCACAAATAATAATGGGATTATAGGATAATTCCATAAAATAATGAAGGGAAATTTATAAATCCAAAATTTTAAGCTAAAATATTAGAGGATTATTCTATTAAATGTGTGGTTGTGGTGTATGGTGATAAAGAAATTACTGTTTGGATGTTCTAGAAGGTGTATATGATTGTAAATTGGACGCAATGTGGAAGTGGTAATGGGGAATTGGATATTTCTATTAATGGTGTGTATGTGGGGCTACTTGGCTTGACGAGGATGAAGGACATTTTTTAGAGTTTTGATGTTCTAGTTTTTTAGGAATTAATGGAATTTGTTCATTACAATTTAATATGACATGAGATGTTTTTGGTATGGGATGAATGGAAAATTATTAATTAAAATGGATATTTTGTAACCAAGGGTTATTTCATATTTATAAATTAAATGGTATAGTTATTGTATAAATTTAATTAGTTTAATTTAGTATAAATATGAAACATGGGATGTCTATTAAATTTATAAATATGATTAAATGTGAAATGTTGATTCTCTTTTCGAGGTTTTTCTTTTAGAGGTGGTATTGAAAGTTGAAATTATTTGAGGTTGGAGTGGGAAGTGGTGAATTGGTTTGTAACTTTTTGTTAACCCATATGTTTGGATTGAGTGGGATTATATAAATTTATATATACCACATATGTTCCATGTGATTCTACATATTCACATGACCCATATAGGGCACTATTTTCTGATTCCCATATATTCTGGGGTGTTTTTTCCAAAATCAATGTGGTGAGGATATATGGATGGCTAATCTATATCATTATTTCTCCACCAAGCGATAAAGAAATGCATGCACTCTAATTGAAAGTAGTTAGAAGTTTCCTATAATAATATTGTATTAGGTGATGACTTGGGTTATTATTGGGTCATGTATTATAGAAACATGTCACGAGTTTCTTGTCCATCATGTTCACGACACCCTTATACCTATTTATGATTGTGGATGAGATATGATGTGATAGCCCTGGTGTCATCAGGAGAGTTGTGATGTGATGACCCATGTGTCTTTTAGTGAGATGTAATATGGTCACTAGTTTCACGTGGAGTTCCTAGAATGATGTGATGTTCATATGAGATGGGAGAACTAGTAAGTATGACATTAGTGTTTGAGTGTAACAAATAAATGAAAAATAGGTTCATCACACCTTTTTATAGAAATTATTCTTATTATGATATTATATATGGATTCTTTGTTTATTGGTCTTGATATAGTGGGGATGTGTATAGTTAGTTGACCAATATAGTTGCAGTTTCATCTTTTATTTACCCATTAGAACATTAGTATTCTATTTTTAAATGTACAAGAGTGGATTTTATATATCCTTAATAATTAAACTTGTATGATTATTATATTAATGTAAAAAAATTACTATGGTATCCTGTAATAATTTAGGGATCATTTTATACATTTCTATCTCGATATTTTTTTTTTGGTGTGGTTTTTATCCATTATCAATTATTTTAGTTATTTTCTTAGATGAGTTTTTAGATATATATTTAAATTATACATACATGGGTGGATGGTTTTTGTTTCCTCGTAATATTATGGCGTTGAGTTACCCATGGTTGATTTTTCCAATCATCCAATCCCTTTATTATAGAGGGTAATGCATCGGATTTGTGATATTTTTATTACCATTTTTCAATCCCAAACCCGAGACCATAGGGATTTTGGATTTCAGGGTCACTGTATATCTTCCCTCATTTTCAACCAAGGTTGTGTATCTTTGGAGTGAGCTGGCTTTGAAAGAATTATTTATAGTTTATATTTGAAAAATCGTTCTGTTTATATTAATCAAAATTATTTACATGTTATGATATTAATATTATATAATATAATGAACACATTATGATGGTTTAGAGTTTTCATGTAAATATCGTTAATATTTATAACTATTTATATGTTAATATTATGAAAATATATATTATTTTAGTCTTAAATAACATTATTTACCCTATATAACCTTATTTTACTCATACTTTCCATCTTTTAACCCTAAAATAACTATTCATTTCTATTACATATCATTTTTAACCAATATATATTTTATTTTTACACTTATAAAACATTTTTTACACTTATTGAAAATTTTGAAAACAATCATTACTTAACATAACACATACATATCTTGAAAAAATTTATATTTATCCTTTCATAAATTTTTTTTCATTACATAACATATACACGTCCATTTCAACCATAAATAAATTTATTTAACACATTCTAAACTTGTTTAAATCCTTAAACATATTTTATTATTTTACTTAAGATTTTTTTACCCATACTCAAATTCTATTTACCCTCACATAATGATAGTTTACCCTTAAATGAAATTTTATCAACATTATTTTCTAATATATTACCCATATAAACAATTATTTACCCTTAAAAAACATTTGTAACCCTTAAATAACTTTTTAAACCATTTCATACATTTAAAATTTTATTCATAAATATATATAATATTAGTATAGACGTATATTTATTTTTTAACACTTAAATAAAATTAGTTTGTGGTCACTACTCATGTACATGTTTCATTTCCATTATATAAATTTATATTACTCAAACAATACATTAATTAAACTTACATAAAAATAGTTTACCCTTAAGTAAAATTTCCATACCCTTAAATAACCTCCCTTTATAATTAAATTAGTTTAATTTTAGAGTTACTAAACATTTTTTACCTGTACCTAACTTTTGATTACTCTAAAATAACAAAAAATTTACTACTATATTTTTTACCCTTACCAAACATTAGTTTCTCCTTTATTAACCTATACATGTTGAGTTTTAAACTAGTATAACATTATATTACCATAACATAACTTTTATATACCGATAATTCACATTAATTTACAATTAATTGACCTCTATGTGTTTTCTATTACCATTACATAACATTGGAAAACCCAAATATAACATCCATTTACACTCACATAACTTATGTTAACCCTCTTATAACTTTTTTTCTAAAATTAAACGTAATGTCACGAAAATTAATATACTATATTTTTTTAATTATATTGGTTTATTTTAACACTAGGAACTGAGAATTAAATTTATTTCAAGACCCATTGATCACAGAATAAGCGTATTATCTATTTTTAGTTTATTTAAAAGATCGCACATGAGCGTTTTTGGAAACATCAAAATGGGTTCCTGAATTAAATATCCAAGGGCAATGTTGTGTTAGGAATGAAAAAATTACCAAATAAAGCACCTATCCTCGACCAACATGGGTTGAGGATATTAATTTATTTTCGTACATGTTATGAAAATTAAAAAAAAATCTTAGAAGGAAAATTAAAATAGATGTTTAGATTCTTTTATTTGAATTTTGAAATTCCTTGAACCATAACAGAAACACTATTTCAAAAATAAAATAGTGTAATAGAAATTATGAAACATGTTTTCTCCATTTAATGGGAAAATCGAATATGGTAACATTTGTACAATCGAGTTTCCTTGAGCATGGATAGTTGGTTTGGTGAGAGATGATCAACGAATCACTCACAATGATAAGAACCATTATCCCTCCTTTCATTCGTCGATTGATTGATCACCCACAATAGTGTCAGGATGCAAATCACTAAACGATGAACTTCAGTGGAGCGATCTTCTCCTAGTTATGATACAACATTAAGGAATGGGTTATTATTAAATATTTTCTTTCCCATTATTTGATTTTAATTAAAAACACAGATCAGTCCATGAATAGGGTAACATATAGTTCGATCATTCATTCGGGAGGTTCTTGAATGTGGTATGACTTTGGGGAATTTATTTTCTCTTTTAATTACATTATTGAACCATCTAGTGGGAGTGGATTAACACCATGAAGAACGGCAGTGGAGGTTCACTCCTTGAATTGTTATTTTGTTTTCCTCTCCCCTTTGACCAGTGTGTTCTTCGTGTTTTTCATGGGTTGATTAAGATCCAATCATTATGCAACCATTTCGTGTTGCAACGATTTGACATCATTGATCTATGATGTACACAATATGATTGAGGTGCGACAATAATGGTAGAGATCAAATAGAGGAGGTACAAGAGATAACATATGAGAATGGATTCACAATAAAAAGGGGTCTCAATGAGGATTCAAACCCCAAGTGATGAAGAATTTATCCCATGGATCCATGAACACCTTCCTGATTGAATAACTGACCACTAGAGAACGTTCGGTGGCCCACGGAAAGGCCAGGCAACACACCTATGCCAGCACCAGTGGCAATTGAAAACCTTATGGCAGAGTCGGTGCACCGTGATAGATAGAATAGTCATGTAAATGATGGCATCTGTATAGATAAGGACATGGAATTATACTTGAATGTTACTAGGACCTACTAATCAGGTCTTTGGACACATGCAGAATGGTATCCGACTGAGCTGGTCGTGTTACACGGGAGGGATATCATGGGTTACCGCATCTGGGGTGGATGAAAAAAACAATGTCCAAGAGTGTTGGGATGAAACCAAGGGTCTGAGCATAATAGTGGAGTTCCATGCCTAGCTTTCTAGGTTGATGTGGCGAATCGGGTCAAACCTGGTGATTGGGTCAAGCCAGATAGATCAGGTCGGACCCGAGCATCCGGTCCGGGCCACGATCGACTACAACAGTCGACCATTGTGGATGCTAGAGTTGTTTCGTGGTGGTAAAACTGGGCGATGAGCCCCCATAGTCAGTCCACATGACAATGGACCACCTTTTCAATAAAATTTCCATGTCTTTTGAACAAATATCTCATTTTAAGAGCTGTCTATGGAATTCATACTGTTTCTATTTCATGTTCATTTTTTATATACTTCAAGTGTGTTTATGTTGATGTAGAGTTATAAACAATCATTTTAGGAGTATATTCTCTTAGAATAAAGCCTCATTTGAGTATATATCCTAAAAACTATTTTTGATGAGAAGGAAGTGAGAGTGGGCCATAGTGGAGCAGCAGACGAGTAGACCATAGAGGACCAATAGACAAATGGGCCTGAGTATTCCAATAGCCAAACATTAATATCCCGGAATTGTTTTATAATTTTATTATTTATACAGAATTATTTCAAGACCAGGAAATCTAACAGAGTGTTATTTCAAGGATTGGAGTGCTGAGAATGGTTCTTCGACGTTTTGATAAACTTTAAATAGCGTGCGTAAGCAGTTTTCCTAAAACAAATAGAATAACACTTAAAGGTTTGCCCAGATTAAAAATATGAGGGTGACATTGAATTTAGAATTTCATGTTTACCCTAGGAGCATCTTATGTTTAGGCGGCACATGCCTCCTATGAGAAAACCCAGAAATGGCATAACTCTAAATAAAATAATAAAATAAATTATTTTATTTTCATAATGCTTATAACTCACAAATAGGAACTTGGATTACAAATCTGAGACCACTGCTAAAATCATGAGGGTGTGCTTTCTTTAAGAAGATACTAACATTTTCCGGCACCGGCCGCCAGAGAATGTTAGTTTTTAGTCATAAATAAAATAATTATGTGAAAATTATTTTATTGTAAAATCCATAAATTTTTAATGGTGACTAGGATTGGAAATATGAAATTTCCATTGGGTTTTTTGGGGAATTTTGCACTTAGTTGAAGCCCAACCCCGACCGGTGTGGGTTGAGGGTGAATATTATTAATATTTCAAACTTCTTTCCGGTACATTCAGTAAACACACAAGCAGCGTTTTCAAACTTTTGAACTGGTGCTCTAATTAACAATATGATGGAACCATTGAATTCATAGTATCTGGATTCGTTTAAGAGAGGTTTTACTTTGATCGAAGTAGATCAGTAGAAGAAGTTATTTGGTGTGAATTTTAAAAGGAAATGAAATAAGATAATCTCACTATTTTATTTCTTTTCAACCAATTGACAAGCGGTTGTGTGGGACCAGCGGCGAGTGAAGCCATTAAATGGATTGACACTTCAAATACTATGTAACAACATCATTGGAATTTAGGACAGTTCATATTAAATGAACCTTCATAAATTCTTCAATCGTTATTTACTGTCCCCATATCGAATTTATATGGAACTTTGGGGGGAGGAATTGTCATGGCTTCACCATGAGACAAGGTTCTGATAAAGTGCCATGATGCCCAACACTCAGAGGATGGAGCCGGATCCAGCAGGCTGTGATGAGCATCCCCGAACCATGAACCAATGAAAAACGATCAAGTGGCGTCATTGGAGGCTCGTTGTGGGGACGACAAACCCCGAAACTTCCTCAAATGTGGACATTCTCCAATGAACATTAGGTAGGGTGTTTATTAATTTATGCTTTTAATTGATTTATGGTTCCTCAATCATGAATAACACGAAGAATGTGGGTCAACCAACTATTAGGTTGACCCACAATTTATTCATCTTTGTGGGAAGTCATTGTGGGTATTCTTGTGGGGTTTATCTGGTTGTCTAATTAAATTTTTATTACACCCTTAAACCCCTCGTGTTAGGATATAATGCAGAGGGCACAATCCTAACGAATCGAGCCTGAACCCTATGATATATTTGTAACATCCTTGTGCCTCCATGGAATATCGATAGTGCGATGACACTAATAGGCTACGTGGTTGATAGCGCATCAACGCTTGCTGCAAGAGGAAGATGCTATAGAAAGTCATTTCAGTCGTCGGAGCGGCTGGCACCGGCCGAACGCGGAGGAGGTGTGGCACGCCATTGCGCACTGCCGATGAACAACGAGGGCCAAGGTTAGTCAGCCATTTCAATCAGAGAAGTGGTCAGTCGGCACGTGGGCCGGCTGCAATGAAGCCAGTAGAGCGGAGGAGGGGGGCGCCTCTCGCGGCGCACCCACGCTGTAGAAAATCCACTGACCGTGTAGGTCGTACCAGGAGAAAGGGGCCACCAGATCGACCTACAGATGGTGGACGGGGCACGTACCAGCGATGCGCCTGACGACAAAGTTTCAGCCTGTCAGTCGTGGCACAGAGGACCTACGGTGACCCGTGGTGATGCATAGGATTCAACCCCCGCATGTTGACACACTGTTGTGGCTATGTGCCACATCAGCCTTACCCGGATGCACCGTGTCTGGGTATCCTTGGAAGCAAGCGTCGATAGGTGGGAGGCACAGCCGGGTCGGTCCAGCAGCCTGAACAACGGCCCAAAAAGGTCGCGACGGGCCTAGCTTGCCAGGTTGACCAGAGTTAGTCCAGTCCGACTGAGGGGGACCAGACCCAAACCCAATACTGCCAAGGAACACAATAATGGAATTATATTGAGAACCAGACATCTATTTGACGAACTATCTATGACATTGGGATCCTCGGAGCAAGGTGGCCCTTTTTATTTACTCCATGATTTTTTTGAGAAATTTTGAGTATAGTTGGGTTGGATCGCACCTGAATCCAACTGAGTCCTCAACATTGAAATACCAATAACTCACAGATAGGGCGTCTGATTGACGTGTAGTATGTTGCGTTGGAACCCTTCTGTTAGAGAGAATCATTGGGTTACTTCCTTTTGATACATTGTTACAGTTTTAATAATACTGAGGGCTTGTGGATCGGTTCTCCCAAGCGCACAATGTACAGAACCCAACAACCGGTTGAGACCTGAAGAGTGCTTGACGATTGATCGGTGGGAAGTGGATCTGGATGACCCTATAGGCCCATGGTGGGAAGAGGCTATGTGTGACATGACATTCCCATGGTACCCCTTATGGTCGAGTAGCACAACAAATCATGGATAGTGTGAAGTGGCACTATGTGACCCGGTAGGCCCACTATACTCGAAATGGAAGGATTTCTCCAGTAGCTAAGGATTTCAAGGTTTGTGACTGACTATGCTACAATAACTACCATAGAATATACATTGTGAGGACTTCCAAGGATATCAAGATGCAACGAGTGTCTTTAGGAGGGTTCTTCCAAATAGACTACATATGGAACCCTGTGGTTGCCTAAGACCTGCAGGTTGCATGATGATTAGCCCATTTTGATGCATCTCTGTGTGACCCAGTAGGCCCATGGGTGGAGAAAATCTAGGTGACCCAGAAGACCCACTATACTCGAAAAGGAGGATTACCTTTGTTTGGACAAGGGGGGAAGTGGCTCTGTTTGACCAGACATACCCATTGTGGGAAGCGGCTCTGTGTGACCCAGCATGGCCACGTTAACCATCAGGGATAGGTACCACAATAGTTCCAGGTTAGTGGGAAGAAGCTCTGTGTGACCAGGTAGGCCCACTGTACTTGATAGAGGATATGTTCTCCTGTATTCGAGGAGTTATATGATGTGATAACCCTTTTACTCTTGACCTAAAGTGATACCTAGTGTGAGACGACTTATGTTGGGTAACTTTACCATCATGGAGTACCTGTGTGGTAATTCTAACTTTGTGGTGTTATCTGTGTGGCACTATAACCTTCATGGTGTTTCCTTAATGGAATTATTTCTTCATGTATGGGACGAGTTTATATTGATATCTTAGGTATCTGTATGGGCATATACCTAAGTAGATTTGATGTCTTGCTTTGTGGTGTATTCTTTGTGGAACTCTTAGAGACCTATGGGGGTCTCGTGGTCCCTATTGAGTATCGTCATACTCACCCCTACATGGGATATCCCAGCAGCTTGTTTTCTATTGTGTAGACAACGAGCAGTAGAGCTGAGTCTAGAGGGAGCTAGGTCCATGTGGTACACAGAGAAGATGAGATGATGTGGAGTGTTGTGGAGATGATCTGTACCAACCATTTTGGTAGGATCCATGGTGGAATTTCCAGGAGTATCATGTACTTTTAGTTGTATCTGTACTTTCTAGATGTACTTGTACATTAAAATTGGGCTTGTATATATGGCCCCTTTACTTTCAGAACTCTTTTTTCTATAGAATTTTACGTCATAGTTGCTCCTTGTTGTGTTCTTGGGTTGTGTTTTTGTACATGTTTAAAGGCAATGCATTCTTGTTTTTGGGATATGAATTTCTTGTGATTGTTGGAAGCCCCTGGCCTATGGAATGTGAGCTTGGGTTAGTCATGGAATGGTCCCTAATGGATGGGTCGTGACAATGTGGCATCAGACGATTTTAGTTCTGCAGAAGAACTTGGACTCTGACCTTTTCAAGATTGCAGTAGTTTTATGTGTTATAAGTGTGGTTTTCAGTTTGTGGAGTCCAGTGTTGGTGTGGCGGCCGATGTATCCATACACCAAGACCCTGAATTATGATTTCCGACACAATGCACAAAAATGTTGATTGTGTGTGTCTGTGAAAGGTTTTTATTTGTATTTCTTTTTGGGACAGCTCACTAGGTATAACTTAATGATCATGTCACACCTGTTCATTATCAGGATGTTTCCACGTAGACATACAGCAAGGATTCCTGAGAGAGTATACGATAACGATCCACCAAGCGATGAGGCTTTGGTAGAGGGCCCTCTTACTTTATTGTCACCTTGAAGTGGTGTTCCACAGAAGCACCATCCGTTGGGCAGCAGTTTCCACCAGCCACACTGGTGGACAGTGCATGCCAACTGAGCATGTTTCACCTGTTGTAGTGGCAGGGGCCACAATGTTTTCGATGCGATATAGATTCCCAGATAGGTGTGGACTGGCTGGAGGATAGGGCTATAATTTTCCACCAGGTTGAGACCCGAACATATCAGATGGTGATCCTAGCTACTAGTTTTATCAGTTCACTTCTATGAGGATGGTCTATATGGTGATGAGGCTCCAGTACATGGACAGTTTCCTGAGATGGTACCTTCAAGTAGTGTGCCATCTATATCAATGCCCGTTGGTCAGTAGTTACAATCAGCGGTACTTGTAGAGGACACATGTAGGCTTAGTTCTTTACATGTGCTTCAATATCAAATATTCCTCAGGTTCCGAGGCAATCCTAACTCACAAGTGGCCAAGGACTGGCTTGTGGAGGTTTCTAAGAGTTCTCTATAGATTCTTGATCTTCGGTAGGATGGCATGTCGATAGTTTTGTATTTATCGCGGTGTACCGACCCTTCCTGGTACTCAATGAGTATGATATGATCAATGTTTTGGGGCTCAGACATTTGAGCATGGTGTGTTTAAGGACATCTAAGCCAACCCTATTCCTATATGCATTCCTAATTATGTTAGGGTTCTAGAGAGAACCTCTACGTTTGAATGTTCTTTGGAAGAGAAGATACATCCACTGAATGTTAGTAGTGGGAAAGAAGAAAACTAGCTCCAGTCTCAAAGACTCGGGTGTGTAACAAAATGTTTTGGGAAGAAGATGTGATAGGGAAAGATGATTATGCAGGGCTACAGATGTGGAATCAGATATAGGAGAACAACAATAGTTTGTGAAATTTTCTAGATTTTAAAAACCACCCCTATGTGGTCCTCACACAGATCAGGGAGATGGTGGACGTGGTAAGGGAGTAGTTTCATGC
Source organism: Viscum album (assembly GCA_963277665.1). Classification (NCBI taxonomy): domain Eukaryota; kingdom Viridiplantae; phylum Streptophyta; class Magnoliopsida; order Santalales; family Viscaceae; genus Viscum; species Viscum album. The sequence goes on from OY728122.1 coordinate 185,128,365, forward strand.
AGTCAAGGAGAGCAACCCAAGGGTTGTAGGATTGATTCGATGTACGGTCTATGTCTACTACTAGTTGTCATACCAATAGGCATAGATACCTATCATTCCTTCCTTCCATGAATCTTTTCCAAGATCTAATGTTTTTTGTTAAACCATTGACTTGACCCTCACGTATGGAGATACCTTTGGGAGGAGACTCGATGATCACAATTACACCGACAGTGTGATCTGACCCAAGAGGCAAGAGTTTTTGTTGGAACCTCTTGGTGGAATCGTCGAGGCCTTAGGACATTAATTTGGGTATGACCAGACATCAACAGTTCATACTCAGATTGGAAGTATTAGGAAAAATGTTTGTGGTTTCTCTACAATGTGGGAATGGGGTTTACCTTGGTTAAGAAAAAAAAAATAAACCCGGGAAGCACAGGATAAACTCATGAATAATAGAGTGTAGCCAATCGATATTGATTTGGCCAGCCTTACCCTCGAGGTAGCGGGAGTTTTGAGTTTTTAGATCCCAACAGTAATGGCAGAGTGTGGGGAAATCTTTTCAAAAGTTATTTCCAGGATTACCTCCCTAAAGAGAGAGGGAATTCTGTTTTGTATGATTTCTACCAGTGTTTTGAACCAGACATCTCCAGGGTAGTGGCACCCTTGTCATCATTGGAAAAGAAAAGGGAGCCATTTTTGGGGAAGGAGAAGTGTCAGTAAAGATTTCAAGAGATAAGACATCGATGATGGCTACAGATCCTCCATAACTATGACCTTGAGATATTCTATACTTCTGTGAATGGGAATGTGGTAGCAGACGCACTCTACAACTGCTGAGTGAGGAAACTGAGTAGCTAGTCGTGCTATAGATATCCTTCATGAATAGAGATAGAGTAGCTTACCCCTAGTCAATGACTATCACTCACCCACTCCATCAGTGATTCAGGGAGTTTTATCTAGGGGACATTGACTGTGAGGCTCTACATGCTCAAATATTTTCAGGGTATGCAATTGATGGATTTTTTTGAATGTGGGGAGCACATCGTCCTCTTTATTAGACATACCACAGTATTAGTGCTGCTTTAGGTTGAGGTTTTGAGTGAGCTCTATACAACCCCTCTGGTAGTATATCCTGGTGTGGTGAATATGTACTAGGACTTCCGACATCAGTACTAGTGGACAGGTATGAAGAATGAAATAGAAGAGTTGTAACATGATGTCTCACTTGTCACTAATTGAAGACTTCTCAAAGTTGGCAGATGTCTTATGTTGAATTGATACAAATACCATTGGAGTTCTAGAAGGGGGACCACATATTCGTGTGAGTCTCACCTCGATGGGGACTACATATTTTTGGGTGAGGGGGCATGTTATCCGTGATATTTATCTGTCCTTTTCTGATACATCTGAGGATAGGCACGGTATTATACCACTTGGTCCTTCCACCGTAGTTGGAGAGGGTGAAAGACATCTTCCTCATACCCCATCTGAGGAGATACATGCACGACCCATCCCACATCATCGACCATGGAGTGATAGACTTAGATGATGGGGTGACAATTGTAGAGGTTCTCGTAGAGATTGAGGTTCGAAAGGAGAGGGTCTTTCGTCGGTGGTAGATACCTCTAGTGCGCGTTCGCTGGCATCACCTGAACCTCTAGGACAGTACATGGGAGCGGAAGACTTAGATTCATGCTAAGTACCCCCATTTTTATCCTTTTTCTATGTTGTGGATTTGGTGGAAAAAATACCTAAAGGTGGGGAGAATGTATTGTCCAGGAATTTATATATAATTTTTTAATTATATGAAATAATTTCTAGATAGCGAAATCTGACGGCATGTGATTCTGAGGGTCGGAGTTCCCAGAATGGTCTGTTGAAATTTAGTTAATCTTTAGATAGCATGAATAAGCATTTTTCCAAAAAATGTGGAATAAATCATAAATGTTTTCCTGGATTAAAAATATGAGGGCACCATTGCTTTCAAGATGAAGGGTTTACTCTAGGAGTTAATTATGTTTAGTCGGCGTAGGCCCCCTAAGAGTAAAACCAAAAATGGCGTAAGTGTAAATAAAATTATTAAATAAATTATTTAATTTTTCAAATGCTTATAACTCAAAAACGATAAATCGGAATAAAAATATGAGACCACTGCGGAACATGTGAGGGTATGATTTATTTAGGAAGATACTATTATTGGCCGACATGGGCCTCTAGTGAATGTTATTTTTTGGAGATAAATAAAATAATTAAGTGATAATTATTTTATTGTAAAATCCATAACATGTAAATGGTAACATGGGATTGAAATCCAGGAGTATCGTTGGGTTTTTTTGGGCGTGTTCCAATTTGGTAGAGCCTAACCTCAAACGGTGCGGGTTGAGGCTGACTATTAATAATATTCTGAACTTTTATTCTTGTAAGTTCTGTAAATGAACGAGTGGCATTTTCTAACTTTTGAACTGGTGCTCAGATTAAAAATCTGATTGCACCATTGAATCCGCAATGATGGGATTCACATAAGGGCGGTTATACTTTGACTATAATAGTTCTAGAGAAGAAGTTATTTTTAAGTGAATTTTAAAAAGAAATGAAATAATATAATCTCACTAATTTATTTCTTTTCCACCAACGGACAATCGGTAGTGAGGGACCAGCAGCGAGTCAAGCCATAAAATGGTTTGACCCTTCAAATAATATGTAACCGTGTCGTTGGAATTTAGCAAGGTTCCAATTAAATGAACCTTCATTTATTCCACAATCGTTAGTTACCCTCCCCTTATACAGTGTATATGGATATTGGGGGAGGAATAGGCACAACTTCACCAAGCAATGAAGCTCTAGTAAGTGTCATGATTCCCAACACTTGGAGGATAGAGCCAGTTCTAGTGGGCGGTGACGAGTGACCCCAAACCACATAGTGAAGAACGATGATCGATCAGCGTCGTAGGAGTCTTGATGTGGGGAATATGAACACCGACACTTCCTCAAATGTGGACACACTCCAATGAATGTGTGGTACAGGTTTATTTGTTTAGGATTTTAATTGATTTAATCTTCCCCTTTATTTAATAAAACGAAGAACGTGGGTCAACCAACTAACGGGTTGACCCGTAATTCATAGGTCTCTGTGGGAGGTTATTACGGGGAATCTTCTGGGGTTTATCCAATGTTAAATTCAATTTTAATTAAACCCTTAACCCCCCCTCATGTTATGAGATAACACGGAGGGTGCATGCCTAATGAACCATGCCTGAACCCTCTGCTATTTTTGTTACATCCTTGAGCCTCCATGGAATTTTGGTAGCATGATGACACTGATCGGATATGTGATGGATAGCGCATCAACGCACAACACAAAAGGAGTCTGCGACACAAATACACGATGGTCTTCAGATTTGTCGGCACCGGACAGCTGTAGAGGAGGTGTGGCGCGCCTTCACGCATCGCCGATGAACAAGGTGGGTTGTGGCTCATCATCTGTGGTTATCAAAGGAGAGGTGATCCAACATGCTGGTCGGCCATGATGGAGCTGGTGGAGCAGAGGTGGGGTGCTCCCCCAGTGGCACGCCAACGCTGTTGCAAGGCCACTGGTCGTGGTGGCCATAGTAGGAGCAAGGGGCCACCAGATCGACTGATAGCCCGCAGATGGGGTGCGCACTAGCGGGCCACCCTGTGGAAAAGTTGTAACCCGTCACCCGTGGCATAGAGGATCTGTAGGGTTCCGTGGCCCCGCATTGGAGTCAAAATCTATAGGTGGATTTGATGACTAGGCTATCCGCCATATCATCCCTACCCAGACGCGCCATGTCAGGGTATCCATGGTGGCCCGAACCGCTAGGTGGGTGGCACTATAGTGCCGGTCTAGTGGACTGACCCGCCGCTCTGTGGGCCAACCCGCGTCCTAGCATGGTCTGACCCAAGTTGGTTCAGACCTGAGTCGGGAAGGGGTGGCCCATGTTGACCCAGTTCGGCCCATTCCAAACTGTGTTAGGGCAGTCCGACCGAGGCAGACAAGACCCGAACCCAGTACTGCCCAGGAACACAAAAAGCACATTATCTTGAGAACTAGACGTCTATTTTATGAAATATATATGGAATTGCGATCTTTGGATTGAGACTTACCTTTTTTTTACTCCATGTGTTTTTTTAGAAATTTTGAGTATGGATGGTTTGGATTGCAGACAAATCCAACCGGGCTCTCGACACTAAAATGCCAATAACACACAGACCCAGCGTCCGATTGACCCGTCGTATGTTGAATTAACACCCTTATGACATGTAGAAATATCATTTTACATCTTTATGAGAGTTTGTACCAGTTGTAATATGGACAATGAAATGAGGATCAGATCTCCCCATCGCACTACGAACAGAACCCTGCAGATGGCTGAGACCTGAAGACTGCTTGATGATGGCCCATTGGGAAGCGGCTCTGTGTGACCCAGAAGGCCCATGGTGGGAAGTGGCTCTTTGTGACATTGCATTCCCATGGTACCACTTATTGATGTGTACCACAATAGTACATTGTTATTGGGAAGTGGCACTATGTGACCTAGCAGGCCCACTGTACTCGACAGAGGAGGAGTTCTACATCATTAGAGTAGTTCGAGGTTTGTGACTAACTATGCCCAATTTACTAATATATAATGCACATTGGGGTCACATCCATGGATTTCAAGATGAAATGAGTGTCTTGAGGAGCAGTTCTCCCAAGAAGACTATATATGGAACCATGCGGTTGGATGAGACATGAAGACTTCAAGACAATTTGCCTAGTGGGAAGTGGGTTTGTGTGACCTAGTAGGCCTATGGTGGAGAGCGGCTCTATGTGACTTGGTAGACCAATGAAACTCGATAAGAGGAGTACCTCAGTTCGGCCAAGGTGGGAAGAGGCTCTGTGTGACCTGACATGCCCACTATAGGATGTAGCTCTGTGTGACCCAACATGCCCACGGTTTCCATCAGGTATGGGTACCTTATCTATTAATGGTTAGTGGGAAGTGGCTCTGTGTGACCCGACATGCGCACTGTACTCTATAGAGGAGGATTTCTCCAGCAACAGATGAGTTTTATAATGTGATAACCCTTCTAACCTTAACCTAAAGTGATTACTAGTGTGAAAAGACTTGTATTGTGTACTTTTAACATTATGGGGTATTTGTGGGATACTACTACCTATGTGGTTATTCTACCTTCATGGTGTTACCATAGTGGTATTATTTCTTCATGTATGAGATGAATATATCATGATACCTTCGGTATATGTATGGTCATATAACTAAGTAGAGGTGATGTCCTGCTTTGTGGTATATCCTTTTTGGGACTCTAGGATACCTATGGGGGTATCGTGGTCCCTACTGAGTAAAGTCATACTCAACCCTACATGGGCTTCACCCACACCTTGTTGTGTCTTTTGCAGACGATGAGCAGCTTAGCTGAGTCAAGAGCGAGCCAGGACCAGGCGGTAAATGGAGGAGACGAGTTAATGTGGAGTGCTATAGATATGATCTGTACCTACCCATTAGGAAGGATCATCGGTGGATGATCTAGGAGCTACTTGTACTTTTATTTTATCTGTAATTTCCAATTGTAATTTTTTTTATACTTGGGCTTCTATTTCTGGATGCTTTACTTCAGTACTATTTTTTCTATAGCATTTTACATCGTGGTTTCTCCTTGGTGTGTTCTTGGGTTCTATTTTTATATAGGGTTAAATGCAACTCTGTCCCGTTTTAGGGATTTGACTTTCTGGTGCTATTTTCCAGCCCATGGCCTATAAAATGTGGGCTTGCCGTAGTCACGATATGGTCCCCGGGGGATGGGTCATGGAACAAGCTAACCATAGCTGCACGATTGGTGAGAAAAACTTAGTGGCATGATAGCTGAGCTGACCTCAGTGTCTCGGTAGTGGAGTAGACCTCAGTGGCTCGGTAGCGAGCATGCCTAAGGGGCCCTGCATATGAGAGGACCTGAGTGTCCTGAAAAACCTCAATGATTCATTGGGAATGACCCCCTCACCAGTACAAGAATATCAACATTATGATCGATAATAATTATTTTTTTACTATAAATTATACCTCTGTGGGCATAAAATTATTAGTGTGTACTTTGTCGTTGTGTCCATTCATTATGGTTTGGGGTCCCTACTAAGTATTTTGTTACTCACACCTACATAGGTTTCACTAGCACATGATGTGAATTGTGTTGATGATAGAGGCATTGACAGAGACCTTGGTGGTCTAGGACCGGGTGATGGCAAGTGATATCGGATAGGGAAAGCATACTCATATGTATTTTGGAAGCTTCTCTACACCTGCCCTTCAGGACGGGTTTTATTACGAATATATAATTAGATACGTTTGTATCCCTTATTTACAGATTTTATATTAGTACGATTGTATTCTGATCTATTTTTATAAATATTGTAGCTCATCTCTTGGTGGTTGTCTTAGTGTCATGCATGCATCCCTTTTCAGCGTTTTGGGCTGGTGTTGTGAGTTTCCATGTCAACAGGTACTCAAAAAATGTCTCCAAAATAATGGTAAAAGTCTTCAGTGGTAGTCACCATCCCCTTGACTTTTAGAGGTGGTGTCTCCATAGCTAGAACATGGACCAAAAGGGACTGGTCATAAAAATTGGTAGCAGAGGTGGTTGGTTCTACCTTAAAGATCATGATTATGTGGTTTTCTTTTGGGGAAATAGTGTTGATTGTTTTGAGTTCCCCTTTTTAGGATCAGGGAGCCCAGTGTTGGTGTGGAGGCCGACATATCCTTACCCATGGACCCCAAATTCTATTTTTTGACTCATTGTGTGAATGAATTTGTTGAATTCATAATATAGGATTTTGTTTGATTCCTAATGTCCTTCTTGAGTTAGCACACTAGTTATAACCTATTGAGTGTGGTTTATATTGGTTTGTTTCAATATGCCACTATTTAGATAACCAGTGAGGATTCTGGTGCATGACCACATGGATGATACACCCAGTGATGAGGCATCACTACATGGATCATTATTTGGGATGTCCCCAATGGGTGGTGATACAGTATTTCCACCACTCATTGTTCAGTAGTTTCTACCTATACTACTGGTAGAGTAAAAACCTAGGCTCATAGCCTTAAATGAGTTCTAGAGGCAGAGACCTCCCTAGTTCAGGATTGAGACTGACCCTCTGGGGGTAGAGCATTGGCTCGAGGGGGTTACGTGAGGCTTTCGTCTGGTCAGGACACCTCTTGATGGGATAGATATTTTAGCCATAGGTCTTCATCAGGGATCGGCATGGAGATGGTGGAGCATGAAGATTTAGACACACGATGAGGCGACCCTCACATTTATAGATATTGGGCTCCTATTCAGAGAGGATATAATTTTTGTGATGTTTCACTCAGTACACAAAGAAGATCTACTGAACCTACAACAGGGTTTCATGGAAGTAGTAGAGTACACAATATGATTCACTGAGCTTTCTCACTACTCTAAGGACATGGTGAGAGACTTGTTCTTATGAGAAAAATATTTTGAGAATTTACTACATCAGGAGATAATGGAATCCATGATATCTCTTAGCATCCATACTCAGGCTAAGGTGATGGATCAATTCTTACTCCAAGAAAAAATCCTAGTAAAGAAGGTCCCATTATCAAGGGATACTATTTGACCCCTTTTGGTGGTGTCTTTATATCATTGTAGAAGGATAAAAAAAGGGTACCCAAGTAGGACATGAATTTTGGGGGATGACCCAAGGATGTAGGATCTATGATACAACTCCCTTAGGTGGAGGGAGTTGTCATAGGGGAAGGTTGTGTTAATCATGTGGTGGGTAGTGGAACATGACTTGAGATTCCATGACTCGCCACATAGACAACTGTCAGATGGTCGAGGGACCAATTTGTTAGTGGAAGAGGTTCAAGAATGGTTGTCCCATGGGTGGAGGATGTAGTAGGGGTTCTGGCAGAGTAGTTTTATTTGGGTAGAAGTTTGACGTGCTACCACCACCAGCACCGGGTGGTGCACCATGGGCTACTGGAGTTGGTGGAGAATGAAGAGTCCATCTAGAAGAAATTGAGGCCAATGACCATAGTGGTATAGTGATGATTATAGATATGATCAATGACTTCTCCATCCATGTTTCAGTTATTTTAGACATAGGTTTTTGTCACTCTTTCATTGAAACAAAACTTGTTCAGAGCCTAGAGATTTTGGTAGATCCTTCTACTCGATCCTTACCATTAATGACTGATAAGACGGTAGATTATATTACTATAGACATGATTCTGTAGTGTGAACATACACTATGTGATGAGTGCTTTAGCTGGGGTATCCTAGTTGTGTTTTTGGGGCCTGATGATATCATCTTACGTATGGATGGGTTATCTATAGTTCATGCTCAGATCGACTGTATTAGGTGTATCATGAAGTGTGTTCGTTAGGATGGGACATGGTTTTCCATAACTAGCATGGAGGGTGGCCTTTCTGTGTATGATGGAAATTCTAATAGAAGGGTGCATCCAATTACACACTAGTTGGCGACCCCCCCCCCCTAGTACGGCAGATGAGAAGATTCCGCAATTTCTCATAGTTGTGGAAGAGTATGAATACATATTTCCAAAGGAGTTTTCAGGATTAACGTGTCACTCAGATGATGACATCAGCACTAATATGTATCCCAAAAAAACCCAATATCCACACCAGCATATCTGATAGCTCTCATGGGGCTCCTTGAGTTGAGGGCACAACCGGTGGATTTTTAGTGGAAGGGATCAGTGTGGTCATGTGTTTCAGAGTGGGATGCCCCAGTATTGTTTTTCAAAAATTAAGATGAGAGTTTGAGGTTGTGTGCTGACATATGTCACCTAAAATAGGTGATCATGAAGAACTATTGTCCATTTCTGAGGATTGATGACCTCTTAGATTAGTAGAATGGAGCTAGATGGTTCTTGAAGAAAGACCTTAGATCAGGATATCATCATCTCTGTGTATGAGAAGAGGATGTATTGAAGGAATCCATTATATATCGTTATGGACAATATGAGTTATTGGTGATTCATTATTGTGTAATCAATTCCCAGTAGTGTTTATTGGACTCCTTAATATAATAAATTATCTTTACCTTGATCAGTTTATTGTGGTATTCATTGATCACATCCTAATGTACTTGGCATCCAAGGAGGAGCATTCTACAACCTAGCAGATAGTCATAAATACACTTACAGATCAATAGCTTTTTCGGAATCTCTTGATGTGTCAGTTCTAGATGCAAGAGGTCCACATTCGAGGACATGTCATTACATAGGATGGATTTTTAGTAGATCAATAAATGATAGAGGTTGTTCTTGATTAGGATCCACCTAGGTGCATGACAGAGGTTTGGAGTTTATTTTTTTTGGATGGATACTACCAAAGGATCATTCCTGAATTATTTATGGTAGAAACATCATTATCATCTTTGAAATTAAATGGACGTCCCTTCATGTGGATGTAAAATTTCCAAGAGAGTTTTCAAGTGTTGAGGTAGGGACTTATTAGTTCCCCAATTATGGGACTTCCTGAGGAGGAAATTGGGTATATTGTATTCCTCGAAAAATAATGTACCGTAAAAGGTTGTTTCTAGATAGAGGGGAACATAGTGATCACATATGGTTCCTAAAATTTAAGGCATCATGAGAATAATTAAGTGACCCATGACCTCGAGCCAGTTGTAGTGGCCTTTTCGTTGAATATTTCATGGAACAACTAGATCAGTGTGATATTTACCATATTATTTGACCACAAAAGTCTTATTTATATCTTCTTTTAGAAGGATCAAAACATGAGGTAGAAGTGGTGGATATAAATACTCTAAGACCATACTTTGAGATAATCAATACTCCTATGAGGGGGAATGTGGTAGCATATGTGCTTAGTAGAAAATATAGATTTCAATTGCTGAGTGAGGTGTCATAGTAGATAGCTACGATGTAGATATTCTTCAATGATGGTGGTAGAGAAGCTCATCTTCTGTCGTTGGCTATCACACCCCCATTCTTTTAGAGAGTTGGGGAGGCACAACTTGTGGATGTTTATTGAAAGGCCATATGAGCTCAGTTATCCTCAGAACAGGCTCCTGACAGTTATTCGATAAGTATGGAGCCTATCATCCTTTATAGACTTTTCACCATTGTGATAATGGATTCAGCTTCAACACCTCACCATTTGCAGTACATCTAGGAGTGGAAAAGATAAACAAGGACCGCTGACATTAGTACTAATGGCCATGGATAAATAATGGAGTAGCGAGGATCATTTTACAGTACGTCACTTGTTAGTTAGTGAATGAAAAGCATGAGGTTATAGTTGGATTGACTCTACCGCTTGAGCTGCCTATGTAAAAGTGGTATGGTATATTGATGGGCATTGTAGGGGTTTTACCCTACACATCCCTGGATCACGATACGATTATGGTGGTTATTTTCCGACTCACTAGGATGACCCAATTCCTACCCATCTAAGAGTAGGTTTCAAAAGAGATATTGAGACTCCTCTATGTGTAGGAGATATTTCGACTCCCTGGTGTCCCATAGACAATATTCTCTGATCAAGACACAAAATTTACATATTGGTTGAGAAATAGATTTCTAGAGGGGGTTTAATCTCATCTCCACTTGAGCGCACCATTCCACAACCCAGAATAATGCCCAAAAGGAGTGGAATATCATTGTTTTAGAGGAAATGCTATTTGACTGTATTATAGACTTCGGGCGTAGTTGGGATGATCACATACCTATGGTGGATTTCACGTAAAAAACAAGTACCACTGCACCATTTGAATGGGGAAGTTTGAGGTGATGTATGGGAGAGTATGTAGGTCACTGTTATGCCGGAAAGCCCCAGGGGAGTTAGCACACATGGGTCTAGAGATGATACAGGCTACCAGTGAGAAGGTGAAGGTCATATAGTAGAGGATGAGGCCTACATAGAAGAAAAAAAAATATTATGCTGACAAGAGAGGGAGGAACATCATGTTCGACGAGGGATACCATATGCTCCTATGGGTCTCACCACGATGGGGATTATAGAGATTTGGTGAGGGCGGTACGCTATATTTTAGATTTATCATAACTTTTCAGATTCCTGGTAGCATTTGTGGGATGACGTATCACTTTTATTTGCCCCCAAAAATGCATTGGGTGCATAATTTCTTCCACTTATCATAGATGAGGAGGTACATATATGATCTATCACATGTCATTGACTGGAGCGAATTGGATATTGGAGATGTTTCGAGTTTTGTGGTGTCATTATTAAAGATTGTGGATCAACAGGTGTTGGTCCATCATTAACAAAAAATACCTCTAGTGTATGTTCAGTTTTAGCACATGAATCTCCAAGAGAGAACCTGGGATCAAGTGGCCAATATTTGAGCTCAGTACCACCCTTGGTCTATTTTTCCCTTATTTTGGATTATAAGGGATTAAATCTCTAAAGGTGGAATTAATGTATTTCCTTTGAAATACATTTAATTTTTTAATTATATAGGATTATTTTGAGACTATAATGTAAGAGGGATCTTGATTCCATGGCCCAGCGATCCTAGAATAAGTGATTAATATTTTTTTATGTTTATTTAAAATAGTTCTTGTATGTGGTTTAGGAAACCCCTAAACGGGGGCCAAATTTAAAAATATGAGGGCATTATTGCATCAATATTGATGACCAAATATATGAAATGACCTATCCTTAACAACTGTTGGTTGAAGGAAAATGTTTATTTTAAATTTTTATGAAAATTAATAAAAAACATTTTGGAAAAATAAAAAAAACATTTGTTTTATTTTATTTGAATTTTTAACATCGTTATAGCATAAAATAAACTTTTTTCATAAATTAATCATCATAAGGATGATATAACATAGTGTAATAGAAATGATGAAATGAGTTTAATCCATATAATAGATTATTCGAATACGGGATCTTGGCATTATTGAGTTTCATTAATCATGGAGATTTATTGTTGGCGAGCGACGATCGATGAATCACCCATGATGATGAACATTATTCTCCCACCATTGATCCATCATTTGAGGGATCACCAACAACAGTGCCGGGTTGCAGATTATGGAACAGAAAACAACATTGGTGCGATATTTTACAATGAATGATCCAAATTTATGGTAGGGGATTTTATAAAAATAATGTCTTCCTCATTGTGGGATTTAAACAATGATCGTGTATAAACCCACAAACAGGTTGATCGGTGGTTGGATTGTTCTTGTGGGAGGTTATTAACTGGAGGATGACTTTGGGGGAATTGATTTTATCATTAATTCCATTTATAATACTTCTAATCATAGCATATTGACATTATGACAGATGACGGTAGAGGTTTTCTCCTCGATTTGTTTTTTCTGTTTTCATGTCCCCTTTGACCGACATATTATTTTCATTCTTTGTGGGTTAACGAATGAGAAATAATTGTGAAACCATTTCATGGAACGACTATCCAACATCAAGGATCTAGGATTATATTCCACGATAGAGGTTCAACGATGACGGTGGTGATCAGATCAATGTGGTATAGGAGATATCGCATGTGAACTGCTTCTCACTAAAAATTGGACCCAATGAAAATTCAACCCTAGTTAATAACTTATGTGGCTCGAGGACCCTAGAAACCCTATTAGATTAGTTAAAGAACAACCAAATATCATATGGTGTCCAATGTAAAGGCCTCACGGTGAACCCTGGATGAAAAAATAGCTACTTCAATGTACTTGTTTGTATGGAGAAGGTCACAAATTCGTCCCTCTTGGTGACCAAGACCTGTATATCAAGCCATGGGCAATATGAAAAATAACCGATGACCGAGTTGGCCACATAATAATGGAGAGATGCAGTGATTTTCCATGTAGTGGATGGATGATCTGGACCACGTCTATGCTTTTCTGGCTAGAACCGATAAGATGAACTAGTGGTCCAGGTCAACCTGACTGATCGGGTTGACGAGGTGGATCAGGTCTATCATGGGAAGCAGGTCTACGACATAGTCGACTATGATGGTCAATAGTGAACCATAGTCATTATAGTTGATGTGTGGCCATTAATTCTCTCACACAGTTAGTCCACAGGTTAATGGACACCCTTTTATCTAAATTTCCTAGAACATTCATGTTGATCATCCATTGACGAGCCATCGACAATGTTGGAACCCGTGTGATGAGAAAATGATTTTGACATACTCCAACTGTGTTTCTGTAGAGTTTGAGTTATTACTTATGGATTGATGAGTATATCCTTCAAGAATCAAGCTTGCTACGAGTGGAAATATTACGGTAGGATGTGAAGAGAATGAAGTGACGAGCTGAACTAAGAGGCCTGGTAGCTTGGTGGTCCTCAATGAACCCTGCGTATGAGTGTACAAAAATGGCTCAGTAGCTGAGAGGAAGTTTGTGGACCTTTATATGAGTTGAACTCAGTGGCCCAGTAGCTAACCATAGCATAGTTTCCTAGAAGATGAGCAGACCTCAGTGTCCTAATAGCCGATTTGACCTTAGTGGCCTGACGAATGAGAGGACATCAATTGCCTAACAGAACATAGATGCTGATCAAGGATGAGCCCCTCAATAGTACAAGATGTTCAACTTTATGACTGATTATCCTTCATTATATAATTTCGGTCATACTAATGCAAGATAACAAATCTTAGTGTTTACTTTTCCCCTATGGCCTTACATTGTGGTTTGGGGTATATACTAAGTATTGTATTACTCACTACATCATAGGCTTCGCCCGCATATGTATTGCCTTGTGAATATGACAGACACATTAAAAAAACATGGTTTTCTAGGACCAAGTGGTTCCTAGAGAGATTGTAAAGGTGAAGCATACTCCTACAACTTCTTGAAACTGCTCTACACCTACCCATCTAGTTTTTTTTTCTATGCATGGATTATTAGAGACCTTGTAATACCTTTTTTACATATTTTCTTTTGATGTGTTTGTATTCAAGACCATTTTATTTATATATCTTGTTCTACTACTTTATGTGTTTGTCTGAGTAGATTTAATGTATTTTTTCAATAATTTGGGAAGTCGTTTTGAGTGTGCATGTGTACAGGAATGCGTAAAATGCCTACAACATTCATGATATATTCATCGGTGCTAGTTGCTAGCCCATGGACTTTTAGAGTTGTTCATAGGGGTAGTCGTGACACAGTCCTTGGTGGACGGGTCTTGTCATTAAATCAACTTTTCACCCTATTTATCATTTTTCTATCCTAACATAACTTGTTTTAACCATAAGTAATATTTTTTTACCATTAAATAACTTTGTTTCACCCAGTCATAAATTGGTTTTACTCATACTTTTCTTTAATTTACCATCACAAAACATGTATGAGATTATTTTTACCCTTATATAATTTATTTATACAATTAACTGACAATTATAACGCCTAATTGCCTTTTTTTTATTTTTAATTAACCTATAAAACTATCATTTTACCATTTGACAACTTTTTTTATCCTTACATGACCTTTGTTAACATTACAATACATTAATTTAATCATATGTAATTTTTTACACTTAATTAATATATTATCACACATAAATAGCATTATTTTTCTATTATGTATCATTTTTTACACTATCACAACATTATTTTAATCCAATTAATTTTCTATTACTCGTTAGAAACATTTTTACCTGTAAATAATGTATGTTTCCTCTCACATAATGTTTTCAAGATTACGCTTACCCCAACTTATCATTATTATACAATAAAATTATTTATTTAGAAACCATACTATAGTAACATATCATTATATATAAGATAATTTTTTATATAATCATAGAATAGGGATAGATGATATGTTGTATAATGAAAATAAATTAATGTAGTTGGAGGAAGGATACTACATCTTTTTTGGGTATATCCTTTTAATTTTCAGTAAGGGGATTACATGGATTTATTTATGAAAATTGTGAGGCTAATATTATGAGGTAAAGGATTTTTAACGGATATTTTTTATATGTTTATTAAGCTACTGTGACTTGATAGGACTATGGAAGTGGGATGAGTGGATGCCTTTTTTAGTGTAGAAGGAAGGTAACTCTTGTTAATTTTGGGAAAATTAATTCCACCCACATTTTTTCCATGTCAAGTGGATCCAATAAGGTTAAATATTATTGAAAAGTGAGTATATGATAAAAATATATCCATAACAGGAATCTTGAATAATTTTTTTGGTCATTTTGGTCTTAAATTTATTGATTATTACTCTGTTAGCCTAACATTTAATTTAATTATAGGAATTTATTTTAATCAAATTTTCCTATATTTTTTTTACAAAAATCATGATTAAATGAAAAATATTATAAATTATTATGATTCTAAATTTGGAATTTATTTTTCCAAATTCTAATCACATAATTCGCCTAATTAATTTTAATTTATTCTCATGGAAAGGACACAAATGTGAATTTTTAATGTAAGAATAACCAAATGTTTGCGATGTTTTAATCCCAATTTTAAATTAAAATGAATTCTAATTAACTTAATTAGATTGAATGAAAAAATATTATATGTCCAACTTATTACATAAATTTAAAATATGTTTTATCCTTATAAATAAATTAGGAAAAAATTTACTAATGAATAAAAATTTTGTACTGTCACTATACATCGAAAAATTAAATTTCACAGAAAAATACCAAAAATCCTCTCTAAGAGAATTTCAAAATTATTAATTAAAACAATATTTTATAATTTTTGATTTCTAATATTTTGTGAAATTAGTTCTATTTTTCCCATTGAAGGACATGAAAATTATTACATTTGATAAAATACTAATTGTAAAAATATTAAGACATAACAAACAATTATATCATACATTATAGATATAACTTATTTTAAAAATTCCATTATAAAAAATATTTTAAATTTAATTATTACTACTAATATTTATTATATTAATATTTAGGTTTTAATAAATTAATTTAAATAATTATAAAATAATGATGTTTTATAGAAACTCAATGTTCTGTGAAACGAACGTCTTGTTAGTGTTGCGTGTAACGTATGCCACAGTTGTTGAATGTGACTGGAATTTCTATGTTATATAAATGAAAGATATAAAGGGAAATCTAATTTATTTAAGAAGAAAAGTTTCATAAAAATATTAGGGTATTACATCGATACTACATTCAACCTACATCATTGAGTTTTATTACGGACCATTATATGATATTAAAATATAAATTTTTATTTTAAGAATTTTGAACTAGAAATTTTTTCACATGAATGAAAAACTGTAATCAAATTAATAAATTATGTATAATAGTTTCTTATTGTGAAATTTTACATGTATACTTAATTCAAAAAAAATAATTGTTTTCTTCAAAAATAAATTTCCTTCAACAATGGTTTTATTATGATTATTATGTATTTGTATTAAAAATCATTTCTATAACATTTCGATATTTAATTTTATAGAAATAATATAATTTTCAAATTCATACTATCAAATTTATGGTAAGATTGAAATTTTATAATTTTTTTGAAAACGTTTATTTTTAATAAATAGTAAAAATGTTGTCTTTTTGAAAAATTTTCATTTTATTTAAATAAAATAAAAAATATAAATTTCACACTGTGATATGAATTTGGATAAAAATTATCATTAGTATTATATATTAATATATTATACAATTTATAAAATTTTAATAATTTTTTACCACATATAGGTATATTTTAATTTTTATTATTTAATACACAATTTTCGAAAAAACATTTTTAAGTGTGTAATTTTCATCCATTTTAATATATAAATGTAATTTATTTATTATATATCTTAATATAATAAATTATTTTAATTTATTGATAATAAATCATTATATAATTTATTTAAGATCTTCTTATGGTTGAAAATTTTGTTTCTCGAAAAATAATTTTCTAACAATTTTTATGGTTTAATTATAATTGAAATTATCTCAAAAGTCTGAGTTTAATTTGATATATCGGAATAAATATTTGGATTAAAAATAATATTTAATATGAAATATTTTTTTTAATTTATTTACATTATTAATTTAATTTAAATTAACATTAAATAACCCTATTATGGTTGAAACATGGTTTTCCATTCACATGTACATGTGTTAAATTAATATTCCACACTCATAGGGTTTTTATTTTAATTTTTTTATATTTATAATTACTGTGTCTAATT
This sequence comes from Viscum album, assembly GCA_963277665.1. Classification (NCBI taxonomy): domain Eukaryota; kingdom Viridiplantae; phylum Streptophyta; class Magnoliopsida; order Santalales; family Viscaceae; genus Viscum; species Viscum album. The sequence goes on from OY728122.1 coordinate 185,145,555, forward strand.
TATAAAATAAATATCATTAATTTTTTGGAATAAATTATAATTTTTCAGGGTAAATTGAAAAACTAATTTATACGATGAAAACTAAATTGGTAAAAGATATGAAACGCATAGTATAATGAAATAATGTTTATAAAATATGTCTATTTTTTTATTATTTATATTGGAGGTGTGTATTGAACATAACACCCATCCTACCAATTTTTTATTAAATTTTAGGCACATTGGCCGACTTAGATGCCCCTTTATAGATTAGTTTTTGTTAATTTCAAAACAACAACTACTCAAAATTATAAAATAGAATCCCCTACTCTGACTTATTTACACATATATATCCAGTTATCATGAAAAGAAACATCAAAAATATTTTAAAATATTACTTTTAATATTTATATATTTTATGGTATTTTCATAAGACTAAGACTAGATTCCAAAATTAGATACCCAATCATTGTTATTCTAAGCGACGATAATCATCTTCACTAAGATCATTCTTTTTTTAATATTTGTTAATCGGCACAATTTTTATCATAATAATTAATATTTATTAAAACCATTATATCCCTTATACTAATATGTTTTTATGTTTTTGGAATAATAACTTCCATTCTCCTCCTCTATCAAATGGGAAACTAATTAATCACTCATGTCCATGACAACATACTACCTTGTGAATCAATATAATTTGTTTTCCATCACTAAACCATATTAATTATAATAATTATGGGAATAATTAACATATATGATATATATTAAATTTTATTAATTCTATATATTTAATATATCACCCCTTCCTTGCCCCATTAACCCATTAAGGGAATGAAAGCGTTACCTGGGTGTATATATGAGCTATTGTCCCAGCGAAGCAATGTGATTTATTTTCCATGTACAATTATCATGAATTGATAAAAAAATTAAAAAATTAATAGATTTTATATTTATAATATTTATATAATTTATGATATTGTGGACCTATATCATATTCACAAGAACCAGAACATCCATGAAAAATAGGAATGAGAAAATGATGGAGTTAACACCAAAAAACTATAGTGATAAAGATATATTTTTGACAAATGGATATGTCGGGGCCCATCCACTGGGGAGTGTGTCGTGACTACACCAAGCCTACCTTCCATTGGCATGGGGTTGGCGAAAAGCACCAGAAAGGTGTAACTCTAAAATGGGAAGGAATTTCATTCAAACCTGTATAAACACATAGCCCAAGAACACAAAATGAAGCAACCACAACGTAAAATGTAGTAGTAAAAGTGTTTACTGAATATAAAGGGGCCAGAATACAAGACCAACTAAAAGGTAAAAATACAACTGAAAAACAAAAAAAAACTCCTGGATTCATCCAATGAGGAACCTACCTAATGGGTAAGTACATCTCGTCTCCAGTTCTCTTAATGTCATCCAATCTCCTCCATGTACCACCTAGTCCGGGATCCCTTAAGTCATAGCCATGCTGCTCGTCATCTGCAAAACACAAAACAAGGTGCGGTTGAAGCCCATGCATGATTGAGTATAACAATAACTAGTAGGGACCTTGAGACCCCTGAAGGACTCACAAGAATTCCAAAAATGAAATCCACAAAGGATAATCTCAATCATAATGTAAATTGAAATAGACATCACTCAAATCATTTATATGTTAATCACATAAGTACATGTGATTAGTCGAGAAGCTAGATCATTTTATTCTGTCGAGTTACCCATCTACTAACCATACCAAGTCAGACCAACATAGGATCAAAATGTACTAACCCCCTCAAGAACCACACAAGATTCGGCCCACCCCTAGTCGACAGGTATTAACCACCCAAAAAACCACATATGATCGGACCCTCCCAGAGTCGATATATACTATTACCCACAAGATCCACATAGGATCTGACCCATAGATGATCGGTATGCACTAATCAACACTGGATCGTTGTGCAATGACTGACACAGGATCTGACCTACACGAGATCTGTATGTCGTTGATCCATGACGGGTTGCTCTAAGGCTGGTACTGATCATTTTTTATACTACTGATCCACACTATATTTCTAGGTACTTATACACACAAGATCGCTCGGTTCTGACCCACAAAGGAGTGCTTAGTACTAACCTCTGAATGATATGTCTCTAACCTCAGCGACTTTTCCAACCACTGGATGTGGGCTCATAACAGACATGATTCATGGAGAATCACACTTGAGGCCATTGGTCATATTTAAACCATCTCAAATTCCCACAATGATGTAAACAAATGATCTGTCTTGTCATAAGGGTTCCAACTCAACAAATGGCATGTCATCCGGATGCCTGGTCTGTAAGTTATTTGCATTTTAGTGCCAAATGCCCGGATGGATTTGGAGTTGATCCAACCCGTCTGTACTAGGAAATTATCCGAATACCACATGTAGTATCTCAAAAGGGAGATCTTGCTCCAAGGATCCTAGAGTGGTAGAAGGTTCATCAAACAGACATCTGGTTCACAAGATGAGGTCACTTAAGCATTTTTGGGTTTGAGAGGGGTCCGGGTTTGTTCCGACCCATCCCGAACCGACCCGACCATGTTTGTGCTGACCTAACCTATTTCGTGTCTTTCCAATCCCAGACCGAACCAGCCTAGGCTGGCCCAGTTGGGGATGAGCCATGGTGGATGTTGCACGAAGGGACGTAACGATTCGGCCCGTCGGCTGGTGCGACTCATGCATGGGTCTCAGAGTCCGCATCAGAAATTGCACAAAGAGTAGTTCAGTTTATTTAAGTGTGGTTATAGTTAGCACCACCTTTTCATTCGCGGGACATGAAGGAGGTGAGTCTCTTGAAAACTAACTGTGGATTTGAATATGTGGTTTCCTTCAGCACGACGCGTGACGATGCGACACCTCCATCTCTGTAGTCGGCCTGCTGATGGCCGCCTTTCTAGCCACCATGTTGATGAGTGACCCTGATCTTCAACTGTGGATGGAAGAAGCCGACCGCCACACTTGTCTTGCAATTCCACACCATATCTTCTTCCATTGGCCACCAGGTGAGCTCTGGTTGTTTTTTCGTCCTTCCAGATGCTCCAATGGTTCTCTCGGGATGCCGTTGTCGTTGTGTGCCTCTCGGTTTCAAGGATCCATCATGTTGGAATTACCCGCCTCCAAAAAACTAACTGAAAAACACTTGGTGGATACTCCAGGAATTTTTTGTTTGGCCCGATCCCTAAATTTTAGCATTATAACAAGTGGGGGTAAATTATACCTCTCATTAAAAATAATAATATACCCCATTCAAATCTCCGGCATCGACCACCCACAAATTCAAGAATGAGGAGAAGTAACGTAGGAATTTCTTGAATTAAATGCCAAACACTCCCTTGTGAAGTTATGTAGTTATCACCATCATTGAGGGAAGGATAATCTCCTTCGGAGTAAAGTTATTGGAAATTTTCAATCCTAGATCATTTTCGTCCAAGATTTTGTCCTCCATCAGTGGAAGACGTCACGTCACTTTTCCTTAGGTTCATTTTTTAGTGATTCCATGTTAAATCTCCTGCTGAATCATCACATAAATAGGGTGGAAAATTTGAGTAACACACAGTGGAATTAATGAGGTTTATTTAATTAATGAACCACTTAGTTCCCCAGTGGTATGGTTACAAATAAATGAGTTTTGAGAAATTAATTGTCTTGACAATTCACCAGTACCCACCACCGCCGCTCATCCACTGGAAAAAGGAAACAAAATAACTTGTTGTGTTATTTTATTATTTTTATATAAAATCCAAAATTTAACTTTTTATCCCAACCTAATGTGGTTGAATGGAATATTTTATTATGAGAATCAAGTGTTTCAGAATCATTGGTACCCTCAGATTTTTAATCTGAGCACCTATTCAAAATATAGAAAACACATCCCCCTCCTTTACTAAATGTACCTTAAAAATTTCAGAAAATCATTCCAGGCACATCGGGCCTCAGAATCACATGTTTTAATTTTTCACAGACATGAAATAATCCGAAATAATTTTAAAAAAATTACATGGATTTTTTGGGTCTTTACATTCTCCCCACATTATGTCTTTTCATCCCGAAAGGTAAAACAAAACAAGGGGAACAAATGGGGCTACTAATGACACATCTGAGCGTCCCTCTCCCATGTGATCACATTGAGATTCCAATGTTTCAAACAAACTCACACAAGAGTAATCTAATTCCCATGAAGGACCCACTTTTTTCAATCCTCTCTCTCTACCTGGAATTCCACCAACGTCTCCGCATCATCTATGTCCAGCTCATGCTAATCAATAACATGTGATGGATCATTCATGTATCCCACCAGCTGTGACACATGGAAAACATAATGCACCTGGATCATCTATGGGGGAAGATCCAGATAGTATGAAAACTTTCTTACTCATTTGAGGATATGGAATGGTCCAATGAACCTCAGATATAGATTTATACCCCGTTGAAACCACTGCAATCCTCATCAGGGTGAGACCCATAGAAAGAAATCGTCTCCCTACTCAAACTCCACGGGTCTCAATATCCTGTCAGCATAGGACTTTTACTTTCTTTGTGTAGTCTCTATCCACTCCTGGATGACCTGCACCTTCTCTGTGGTAACTTATACAAACATTGGACCCATAAATTCTGAATCCCATAGTTATATCCAGCAATGAAGTGATCTTCATGGTTTCCCGAACAATGCCTCAGATTGTGCCTTTCCGATGGTGGAGAGATAATTTTTGTTGTATGAAAACTCCATCAGTGGTAGGTGGTCATCCAAACTGCGACCAAAATCTGGTGCCTAAGCATTATCCTTTTCCTCGAGTGTTTGTATAGTCCACTCTATCTGACCATATACCTGATGGAGAGTGTAGGTGCTCAAGCATAGCTATGTTCTGAATGCCTCTTGCAATCACATCCACAAGAAGGATGTAAGTCATGTGTCATGATCTGATATGATCATTGATGGAACACCATGAATTTACACTATGTACTGCACTTAGAGGCGTATTAATATCTCTACTGATCCCTACTCTTGGATGGGTAGGATGTGGTCCATCTTGGTGAGTCAGTCAATGATCACCAAGATGGAATCATGGACCATGGAATTATGTGGTATCCCTATTACAATGTCCATTGAGAAACCATCCCACACCCACAATGGAGCCTCAAGTGGATGATCTAATCATGTTGGTACCTAATAATCTTCCTACACATGATGACAAGTGAGGCATCGAGATACACACTCTACCACATCTTTCATCATCTCTAGAAACTTGTACTGATGTTGGAGGACATGGTAAATATTCACTAATCATGGATGTACCGCAAAAGGGGATATGTGGAACTCCGTCACCACCTCCTCTCGAAGTGTCACTAGTAACATAATGCATCCTATGAAGAGGGAGACGTGCTCCCCATATTAATTAAATCCATCAGGTGGTTGTCCTAACGATATATGAGAACGTCATGCCTCGCAGTCTATGTCCACAAGTTGTGACTCCTGAGGTTGCTGAAGAAGTGGGGGAGTGACAGTAATAGACATGAGGTAAGCTTCCCCATATCTATATAAAAATGATATCTTCAACACGGATAGATGCTCTGTCTCCTCCCTCAACAACTGTAGGTCAGACCACCTGGTGTGTTCATCTGCTACTATGTTTCCCTTCCCAAGAGTATAGACTATCTCATAGTCATATTCCGAGAGGACTCCATCCATCATCATTGTCACATGTTCAGGTCATTTTGTGAGATGACATACCTGAGAATCTTATGATAATATTAAATTGTAATCCATTCACCCATCAACTTTTGATTCCATATCATCAGTGCGAAGACCATTAATGCTAACTCCAGGTCATGGGTAGTGTAGTTTTGCACGTGCTACCTCAAATGCCCTTAGTTATTGGAGATCACCGCACACCTTTTCAGGCAGACACAACCCATTCCAGTCAATGATGCATGATAGTAAACTACACACCCAACTCCCTCTTCTAGTATCCACAATATAGTAGCACTCGTTAATCTTTTTCTTTGCTACTTGAAAATCTTCTGACACTTTCTATCCACAAGAACAGATGCACCTTATTCATCATAGCTGAAAAGGCTTCCACTTCCATGGAGAAGTCAGGTACCAATCTATGGTAGTACCCATCCCATCCCAGGAAACTATGAACCTCGGTCACACTCCTGGGTGGCTCCAAAGAATGAATTACCTCTATCATTTCCAGATCCACATTGACTCTAGCCTCTGAGATAACATGCCCCAGCAAGTGGAAGTCCCATATCAAGAACTGGAACTTCGAGATCTTCCCATAAAGATAGAGCTCTCGATGTGTAACCAGAACTATCTATGGTGCATGTCATGCTCCTCCTCGAACGCTAAGTATACCAAGAAATTGTTGAAGGCGATAAACACCATGAGATCAAGGTATGTCTAAAATATCCCATTCATGAGCCCCACGAACACTTTTATTTCATTTTTCATGCTGAAAGTAATCTCGAAGAACTCATAATGGCCAAACCAACATTTGATTGTTTTTTTTCTATAAGTCATCGTCCCACACTCTAGGATAATGATAGACATATCTATAGTATATCTTCAAAAACCAATGATCTCCCATTAGCTGGATGAAGAGATCATCAATCCATGGGAGTGGATACTTGTTCTTCATGATCACCTAGTTCATAAGCTGATAGTCCGAAAAAATTCTCATGCTCCCATTTTCCTTTTTGTTGAACATGATCGGGGATTCAAATAGAGAAACCCTGGGCCTTATGAACCCCTTTCCCAAATATTCCTCCTATTATACCTGCAACTCCCGAAGCTCCATGGGATAAATTCAAAATTCCAGTGTAGATATCAGTGTCATCCCAGGGTTCAGGTTGATGTAAAAGGCTACCTCTCTATGTGGAAGTTTTCTCTGAACATTATCAGGAAAACCATCAGCATATTGTTCTACCACTACATGATATCTTGGACTCCTCATGTAAACTACTATGAGGGTGAGGCTGTCCAAATGAGGAGTAATCTGCACTACCCTCCTCCTAGATATTTTATTATGTGCTAGAAGGGTCCCCTTCTCATTTGTTAAGGTAAACCCAATCCCATTCTCTCGAACACACTGCACTTTGTGCCTAAAGCATTCAATATGAGCATGGACTGCGGATAGACATTACATACCATAGATGATGTCGTAAGGACTCAATACAACTACTAGGAGATCCCATATGATGCTCTTGCCTCCTAGACTGAGCTCACACTGCATGCAGTAGTGTGTAATCTTCGAATATTCACCCATAAGTGTCTATAATCGAAAGGACTGAGCAAACAACTCCATCAGAATCATTGAGCTCTGAATGAGTGTCGGGGAAATGAAAGAGTGACTGGAACCTGTGGCTATAAGTATTGTAGATAGGGTGGAATAAAAAAATATCATACCTCTAAACATATTCAAATCATAGAGGCCATAGGCCTCTGCTTCCTATATCTATGCTCATCTTTATCCAACTGATCTCAGTGGTTGGGGTGGATCTCTAAATGTTGGTTGTAGTAGAACCTCAAAACACCACCAACCACCAATTGGATGACCTCCTCCTCTTCCATGTATTCCACCCTATGGACCCCATCACTTGAATATCTTCACCTACATCCATGGTTCCTCAACTGTATACTGACCATCAGTATAGAGGGTTGGTTAGTCACGAGCCATGTGGCATTGCCCCATCACACATGAAGCAGAGTCTACCTCCAAGATGACCTTATCTACCTCGCGAGCTCCACACCTACAACCCTCTATCCCTTAGTTTTTCACTTGTGGTTCTAGTCTTCTTGGAACACTGTTTCATCTCTCTACTACCTCATATAGATGACTCGACTACCTGAAGTCTGGTGGTGTCTCTCAATGTCAGTGTTCGCTCATCTATGAAGTTATCCACGTACATTGCTCACTCGAGAACTCCATCCTGCGTAGGGATATTCGGTGATAGAATTGATGCTTTGATATCTCACCAGAGAACCCACTCAAAGGTACGAGTCCTGAATATTGGGTCACATACCATGTTGGTGGAGTAGCGTGAGTGGTCAGTGAATCTTGTGGAGTACTGGGCCAGTGATAATTTATCCTCATGTAAGTGTGGCATCACCTAGATACACACTGAGTGTAGTGTCTCTGGAACAATCTACACTATGAACTGGCTCTCAATGTCCATCCAGGTGAGGGTTTTATTTTTCATGATACTAGGGTCTTAGGCTCCACAATTTCCCTATTGTGCCCAGGAAAATGCTAGCAGGTAGGATAGCCATCTACTTTTATGGTCTCTCATCTAAGCGAAAAACTCTATCCAAAACCTACAAGAAGTACTCATCTGCATGGGGATCTGTATCACAATGAAACCATGGAGGAATATATCTCTCAAACTTGTGAAATTCACTCAGTCTTCGTGCATGGTCTACTGGTTGTGCTGGTGGTATCTTCTGCCCAACAGGTGGCGGTGCTGCTGGTGCACCACCCAAAGGCTCTACCATAGTAAGAGGGTCATGCACCGAAGCCTCATCGCACAATGGTCTGTGATCATGTACAATCTTATGAATCATGGATTTATTTCTACTCATAGGAATCCTAAAATGAAATTTGTGCTCCAAGGTCAATATATTATACCTTGTGAGCTGACTCAAAAGAGATCAAAGTAAAAACATTTCCAAAACACACAAAATAATAGATTTCATGAACCAAGTCAAAAATCAGAATTCAGGGTCCTAGTTAATGGCTATATCGACCCCCACATGATCTCTGGGCTCCTCGAACGGAAAACCATACTAAAAACACAAAACACTATTCCTCCATTAAAAATATCAGAGTCCTAGTTCATCGGTAGAACCGACTCCACTAATACCACATTATCACGACATATCACTCGGGTACTATGCCATGACAACACCAATACCACCTTCCATAGGCCAAGGGTTGTCGAATATCACTGGAAAGGCGTAACCCTAAAACATGAATAAATTTCCATTAAACCTATACAAACACATATCCCATGAACACAACAACATGTATCTATGAAGCCATCTATAGTAGTAAAATTGTGTATTGAATGTAAAGGGGCCAGAATACAATCCCAACTAAATGGTGTATCTTCAACTGAATAACAGAAAACAAATCCTCCACCTAGGATCCTACCTGAATGGCAGGTAATACTCATCTCCACTTCTGTCCACGTCAGCCAATCTATTCTATGTACCACATGCTCCTAGCTCACTCATGTCTCATTCAAGCTACATGTCGTCTGCCCAAGAAAAAACAACATGGTGGAAAATACCATGCAGGGGTGGGTATAAAAATACCCATTAGGGACACCGAGACACCCGAAGGTCTCAAACAATTCCACAAAGGAAAACCATAAAGAAAGTTCTCAATCATAAAGCACAAAGAAATAGATATAGCTCAAACTAGGTATAACTATATCACTCAATTATATATTAATAATCAAGAATATAAATCATATTATTCTTTTGATATGAACTTCTATTAACCATACAGAGTCTGACCCACACAGGATTGGTAGGTACTAACCACCGCAAGACCCACAAAGGATCCAACCTGCCTGGATTCAATAGGTACTACCCCCAAAAGACCCAAACAAGATATGAGCCGCCCTGAGTCGGTAGGTACTAGCCCTTGTAAGACCCACAGAGGATCTGACCCACATATGATCAGTATGCTGCTGATCCACGACCAGCTTCTCTAAAGTTGGTTATCTATAGGCCACATACTGCAGATTCACATAGGATCTCTATGATTTGACCCAAACAAGATCGCTCGATACTGATCCGGACATGATTTCTTGGTACTAACCTCTCTATGATTTGTCTCAATCCTCCATCTCACAGCCAGCCACTGGATTCCCACTCACAATACACATGATTCTGGGAGAACTGGTTCTCAATCAATAATTTCTATTTCAAAAAACACTAAATCCCATGAAGAAGTAACACAGTGATATTTCGCATCATAATTTTTCCAATGAACAATATAACGCGTCATCCGGGTTCCCGGTCCATATATTATTTTTATTTTAGTACTGAGGGCCTGGTTGGATTCAGGGTCAATCCAACCCTTTTGTACTCCCACTTTATCCAAATCAATCATGGAGTATCTCAAAAGGATCATCTCGCTCTATGGATCCTAACTACAGAGAAGATTCATCAAATAGTGTTCTCGTTCGTATGATACAGTCATGTACGCATTTTTGGTCACGAGAGGGGTCCGGGTCTGGATTGACCTAGTCGGGCCGACCATGCCTGGGGAAACCAGAACCATCCCGAACAGGTTTGAGCAGGCCTGATTGGGCCGGACCACGGCGGTTCAACCCACCATCTGGCATGACCTATGCATGGGTCATCTGGTTTGCCTCCCGAAAGGATCAAAGATCTACTCAGTTTATTTAAGGTTGGTGTTAGGTTGCGCACTCTTATCACCTACAGAACCCACACGAGGTGGGTCCCATTCCAGCTCGCCATAGCTTTGAAGTCACAACTTCCATTAACGCTGCATATGATGGTGCACCACCTCCCCCTTTGTAGATAGCCCACTGCCGACCGCCTTTCCTACCATCACGACACTGCTAATCCAGTGCGGCCGGTAGTTACCGGCCGACCTCTCATTCACCGGTGCCGGTGCTGCACAGATTCTTCTTCTACAGGCCACCAGTTGAGCTCTGGTGGTCTATTCTTCTTTTCTAATACATCTAAATTTTTTTCGAGATGTAGTCATCGTTGTGCGCCTCTTGGTTTCAAGGATCAGTCATGTTGGAAGTACCCAGATCTGATGAATTCAATGAAAAAAATCGTCTAAGGTTCCGGGCCTTGTTCATTTTTCATACGCTTTCTTCATTAGCATTATAAATAGTGGGGGTAAATTATACATCACATTAAATAACGATAAACCCCATTGAAATCCCTCACAGAGACCACCTACAATTTCAAGAATGATGAAAATATACAAAATAATTTTTGGAATTAAATGACAACCCCTACCTCATGAACCATCAAATGTATCGCGGTAATTAGAGGAAGGAGATTCTTGGTTGTACTGAGGTCAACGACATTTGTTGATCATGTATTTTCACCACCGAAGCTTCCATATTCCGTATGTTGAAGACGTCACGTCACATTGACTGAGGTTTTCAGCTTGTTGAAGCTGTGTCAATCCTCCTACCCAAGCCTCACTTAAAGAGAGGGGGAAAAGGTGACTAACACACTGAGGAAGTTATGTGGTTCATTAAATGAATGAACCAATTATTTCCCCAATGGTGTGGTTACAAATAAAGGAGAGACAATACATTAATTAGTTTAACAAGTCACTGATCCCCACCACCATTGCGCATCCACTGGAGTAAAAGAAATAAAATAACTTGTTAAGTTATTTTATTATTTTTCACTAAAGTCCAAAATTTAACATTTTCTCCCGTACTACTACTGTTGAAGTGATGATTTCTATTTGTGAATAATGGTGCTACATATTCAATGGTTCCATTGGATTTTTAATCTGAGCACTTATTCAAAATATAGAAATTTTTTCCCACATTCTTATTAAATTTACCTTAAAAAAGTAAATAAATTCATTTAGGAACATCATGATTCTTTATCACATGCCATATATTTTCGCAGACTCGTAATAAAACCAAATAATTTTAAATAATTACACGGAATTGTAAGGTCTTAACAGGGTGAAAATATGTAATAATAAAATAATATATGATATTTTAATCATTAATATGGTGGTATATTAATTTAATTAATTCTCAAAAAAATTATACTTAATATTAAATCATTTTCAACTAAAGTAAATGTTGAGGTAAAGAAATACATCTCGATTTCACTTCATTAGTGAATATATTATTATTATTCCCCTATTTTATAAATGGTCTATATAATAACACTTAAACATATTTTATCATGAATACATCATATTTCATGGTACATTTTGTTTCAATATGAATTATTTTAAACATGTGTATTTATTTTTATATTGAAAAAGATGTAAGGAATTTTTTTAATCAATATATCTTCCATAGCTTATGTTACATAGTAATTTTACATAATATTAAATGATTATGTGTTTAATTAATTAAGAATAAATTATGTTTATTTAAAAAATTATATGGATTCTGATATGATAAACATTATTAATTTATTTATTAATTCACAATTCAATGGTCTAGTATTTTTAATAAATTTCCTCTCAATTTCCTCTTCAATGATATATTATTTATATTTTGCACAAATATATTTTACATAGTTGTGTAAAATGATCCATTAAAATTTTAAATTAGGATCATAATTATATTATTAATAATGAATAATTATTTATTTAATATTATTTATTTCATCGGTCTTATAATAAAAGCGTTACTAAAGAACCATCAGGTTATGCTTCAATCTAATTTTGTTCTTTTTTGATTATTCATGAATTTCCATGTATTGAAATAATTTAATAATTTATTAGTAAGCATATTTTTTATTCATATTTGGTTATTTTTGAAATTTTAATGAAATAGTAAAATTTTAATTCCATTTGTAATAAAAAAGATTCAGAATTAACTTAATAAATTAGAACATTATTCCACATTTCATTAAAAAATTTATTTATTTCATATATTTATAATTTACAAATAAAGTTTCCAAAAATCAGTCAAAATCATTTGAATATTTAGTATTGAAATTTTTTCTCATGACTCAAATTATGAATTTTTTTACAAGATTCTTCTTATCATCTTCCAAATGAGTAACATCGTATTTTTTAAATGTGAAAGGAAAAACTATTTTAACATAAAGAGAATGGATAGGATATTACTATTGTGATGAGAACTCATTTTTTTAAATATTCATTTAGATTTTTAAAAATATTATATTCAAATAAAATTCTTTTCCAAATATTCCTAAAAAATTATTGTTTAAAATATTATATTTATAAGTGAGAAGGTAATTGTCCTCCTGATTTTGTAATGATCATAATATGGTATTAATATTCATTAGTGAAAAAAAAGTTATTTACTTATAATTATCTAGGGATATGTTATAATTATACCATCATTATTCAATATAAATATTTTTATGATAATTATTTACATATAATGTATTTTCATTAAATTTCGTGATAAGTCTTGTAATATTTAACATTATAATATAAAATATAATTTCCAGTGACAATTAAACATTAAATTTATCTTAAATATTTATTTTCTTTTTATATTGGATTTGATTATTTTCTAACATTTAAAACATTAATATATATAACTTTTATTTTATTAAATAATATGTAATTGGATGGGGGAATCTTTTAAAATAAATATTATTTTCCCAATATGAATATTTACTAATAATTTATATTGTTTATGAATTAAATATATCATCAAATATATGATGAATACTTTGGAAATGAAATTGTTGTTGGGGTCATGAATTAAATATCACATAAATACATTAATAGGCCTCTTGAGAAAATTTTTTATATTAGCAATAAATGGGTCTATACCAATAGTTTTATCCTATTTAGGAAAAATGCATTGATAGTGTAAATATCATGATGTTTGAGAACATGGAATCAAATATTAATTATTTATGTAATTGGAATTCTGTTATTATCATCCTTGTCATTAATGATTTAATATTATACCAGCATTAGATTCAATGTCCTGTAATTATTTATAACGAATTATTGCTAGTCATTTATTCCTATCTTAATATTATTCATGCTAATGTTATTGATTAAATGTATTTTGATTTCAATTATTTACCTTTCATGTTGATTATGACTTATTAATTCGTGATATAATCCCTTATATGTAACAAATATTGACTAAATAATATCACCGTTATATTATTCCATTATCTAGAATATGAATAATTAATCTATGAATGAGGTCATTGATTCAAAATATTGAATTCCAGTTTGTCTTAATTAATGTTTTCAATTACAATGCAAGATTAATGTATATATAATTTATAGCAATATGAATGAACTATTAGGTATATTTAGATATGATATGTTGTATCTTATAATAACATAATAAATTAACAACATGATTTGGGCTAGATGTTTTTTTCTTTACATACACCATGGTTTTAACCAAATTTTAACACTTCTAAATAGGTGAAAAATATTTACTATAACAAATAATCATAATGAAAAAAATTAGTTGAAAATATTTATTAAATTTATTTATTTGATTAAATATATGAAATTAGTTTTATCAAATTGTATTTAAAAAAGTGGTAGAATTTATAATAAAATTAATCCTTCAAAAAGTGATGAAATTAAATTTTCCTTATAGAACTTATTCTTATGTATAATTATATTTCATTACATAATCAATAATATAATGAATTTCAATGACCATAATTGGATTATTAAGAATATGAATGAACTATGTTTTCAATGAAACCTTTATAAAAAATGGAATATTGTAAATTATTCAAATGAACAGTGAATTGTCAGTAAAAGATATATTTATAATTATTCTATTTAGAATATATGTTTTAAAAAAAACAAATAATAAACCTAAGATAATTTTGATGTTATTATTTTAAAAAAAAATATATTATTTTTATGAAATAAAATATTTAAACATGATATAAATTAATTATAACTGTTCCTCAAAATAATGATTAAAACACATATTAGAGAAAAATGTATTTATAAAAATTAAAGTGATTTTATTGAAATTTTAGAAGATATCTATCATTGAATTTATAATGTATACAATCATTGTAATTTATTTTTCATATTGTGGTTATTTTTATTCATAACAAGAAATTTAATGTATGTTATAATGGTCACATTTAATGAATATTATTTTTATTATGGTTCTTTTGGATCTATGTTTTGTGGAAGGAATGTAATAAATGAAATTAATGTTATATGAAGTTCAGTATATAATAAAATATTGGGTTGTAACATTCCTCCACCTAAAAAAACTTATTACTCAAAATTATTTCACTCTGATAAAAATAGTTGTGTATTCTTTTACCACATAACAACCTCATCTCCCCAATAACTTCATCTTATATATTATTTAACCAAAAAAACATTAACTAGGTTGGTGGAATTATTTCATATAACATTAACTCTTAACATAGAATATCTATTGTTTTTCCTCAAAATAGAGATCCGTTAGAGTGATATGATTTCTGATATTTTTACATGTGCTGGATCAAGTATGTACATCGATAGGATTGATTTATAAATCCCATTGTTATCATGAGAGGGGTTTAATGGATTTCCAAAAGACATGCTACCATACAAAAAATAATCATTTTAAAACAACTAATATATCATGGTCTTAATATTAAATTAATTTCAAATATCCGGACATTTTTTCATGGATATATTCATACGAATTTCTTAACACCATCATATAACTATAGTTCATTTCAATGATATTCAACATAATAGTTCAATTAACTATGATCTTCCCTTATGTTCTACCCAATTTCTTTATCCTCATCTTGAATATATTCAAATATATTGGGTCCTAATAGCTAAAATTATACAAAATAATCACATCAAGATAAAGTTCATCCCTTCCTTCCAAAGAGGGATTCATGAGGGTATATTTAATTTATCAAATCCAAGATATATTTTTTAAAAAATAATCCATGATAAGGTGTTGATCTCATAAAACATTGATATAAATTAATAATGATATTGTAAAGTATTCTATGGTATTAATGGTCCCCTTATACTGATCATCTATATAAGTATTACATGCTGTTCTAAAACTAAACTCTATGCCCAATTTTTGTTAATGACTTCCCATGAATGTAAACTTTAGATCTTGACTACATACCATATAACATGTAATTATATGATTCCAAACTAAATTTTTATTGTATTTACATTAATTTTTATTAAGAGAGAAATATTTTCTAATTGAAAGGAAGTGTTATGACAATTAATGGTGGTTCTCTACCACCTAAATAGCATTAAGTAATTTGGATGTTTTAAAGAGTTTGAGAATGATGTCCTATAAGATGTTTTATATTTTCCATTATATTATGGTAATGGTTTTAGAAGGACGTAATAATTTTGTCTCTCATACATAACACTTTCACTTGAAAACACTGAGAAAAAAAACCATTTTTATGTTTTCCAACCAGAAATATTCTTTCAGATATCTATACATCTCTTTTACTTCTATAATAAATAAAGAATAATAAACTATGAGATTCATCCATTATCCACTTCTTCATATCAAGAATTGAAAGTAAATACATGTTTCCCCTAAAAATATTCATTCCTTCAAAATTTTGTCTAAATTTTTTGATATTACTCAACTAGTTATTCAATTCCATATCCCATTTTGGGACTCCGTAATCCTCACATGGAAGGTTTGTTGAACATTGAACTGATAAATATATTAAATTTTCCCCTAACTCTTGATTTCAAAATCCAATTACATAAATACCTAAATATTTGATCTCTTTTATTCATAATTATAGAAATAAAAGAATGTTCTTTTCCAACGTAGAGCATTAGACATCATGTTTTCATTCCCATGGTGGTAATATATTATTCATTAATACAATTTAATTAACTCAAACCACATAATATGGTATATATTCATAAAAACTGATTATATATAAAAATAAATATTTTATTATTAGTATATATATCAAACCATTGACAGTATAGATAATCAAATATTATTTTCTATAAAAATTTACTATTATTGACTACCAATCATGATTCAGGTAATTTTTTTATGATTTTCAAATTTTATTATTCATAAGCTATAAAAATATCATGATTCATGAGAATTATTTTTATTCTCTTAATTTATAAATAACCCATTATTTAAATACATTATCCATAAGAGGTTATTGAATGTATAGGTAAATTAAACATCCTTTTTTAGATCCTTGAAATTTTCACCACATTTATGTTTTTAATGGAACATTGGTGACTTATTATCAAACATAGTTATTTGATTTGGAATCCCAAATAACTATCTAAAAAATTATCTATATTATCCAACCATATTAATAAAAATAATAATATATGTTACTGTGGTTATTTTAGGTCATTATTCTACAAATTATATCATTGAAGAATCCATTAATAAATAGACAGCTGAGATTATATGACCAATGACGTTTGCTTTGAATATCCCAAATTAACACATTGTAAATTTAGAATATAGTTTGTCCTTACCTAGGTTCCTAATCACAATCCTACAATTTTCTTCTTTTTATCCATCCTCTTTGAATATATAATAATATTTTTAAAAAATTCCACAAAAAATTAATCAATGAAATCTATGAGGTCACTATCAATTAAATAAAGAAAGACATCTACAGAATATGTAATTAAAAATGAAATTATTATAAATTAAAAGTTTACATACTGTATATGGATAGTATAGGTTGTATATTCCCCTTAATTACACTGAATTTGTGTTATCTTGAATGAATAAAAATCTAGGAAAAGTATTGAGATACTTAAAATTAATTAAAATTTTCTTCGATATGGGGTAGTGGATACTTTTTCTTGATAGTGAAATTTTTATTTTTTAGATATAAAATAAAAATATATTTTTATCCTTATTTCTTGTTACCTAAAATAGAAGGATCACCCCATGATGAAACATACTTGTTTATATGTCAATTATCAATATTCTATTATATTTTCTTATTTAATTATTATAGGTCAATGTTTTAGATTATTGTATAGGGTCACTAAAAAATGAGTGGAACTATATATGAGTTTTATTTAATCAAAACATATCAATTCAATTGATAATAGGAATTAACTCATGAAATACATTATTATAATCCAAAAAATTAGGCATATATTAACTTTTTTGTGTCTCCCCTATCACATGGGTTAAAAAACATCCAAAATAGGTAGCAAGACATGAATAATGGTAGTAATATCAATTGTATGTTCATATCCATACTGTCACAAAAAAAAATCATTCGTTCATTCATAACATCAAACATGGATTCCCTATAGTAGAAAATTCTAATCGTAATATAGAGGCAGATACATAATCCATTCTAAAAATCACATAAAATTCTACAAGATGTAGAATAACTAGAATTTCAAAAAAAAAATTGATTTTTTTATTTGTGATGAGATATGAAAATTAGATTCTATAATAAAAACAATAAGAGGTTTTACATCTAACACAATGTCAAATAATTAATTTGGTAAAATGATTCCTTTAAAATATTTTCCATATATGAAAGGTTTTGTAGATATATATTCAAAGATGACATTTGAAATTATAAAGTAAAAATTAATTTTAAATTTCACCACTTCATTCACATGACACACTTAAATATTTGTGATCACATGATACTTAAATTTTTATCTAGAATTAATAGGGTTCTTATGATAATAATTTTCAATAAACTGATATATGAGAAATGGTTATCAAAACTCCCACACTCCGTGAATATGAATCCATGGTATCTTTTGGAACATTCAATTGATATTTTTCTTTGTTCAATTCTGATACTACATTCATAAAACCAGACAATAATTAATTTATGGAATACATTGATATAATAAAAATATTGATGAGTCCTAGAAATAAAATTTCCTCTAGGATTCCTTCATTAGAAATATAATTATGGATAGACCATATTCATCTCACCCTGATTGTTATTTTTTAAATTTTCTTTCAATTCAATATTTATTAATTTTCACAAATATTGATATTTATAGATTACTCCAATCTGGATTTCTACATTTTTAGCACATCAAATGATTCATTCATAGCTACCAAAGTCCTCTTTTTCTAATTCCATTTATAGATATAGTTTTTTGAATTATAGAAATGATTATTCGAACATGTTGTTTGAATTCTAAAATGAAAATTATACCACGCATATACTCAAATTTGCTTCTTATATGTTGTAATGGATATATTATAATTTCATTTATGATAATTCTATACATTTTCTATATTCATATGAACAGTAATAAGAAAATACATATTGAATTTTAACCTTCTTAATTCATCCAACATAACGAACTCATTCATTTCATGTTGCCTTGTTCTCATGCAATGATCCCACAATTGATCTGAATCATTTTCCAATTGATAAATTGAACATATAACCATAACATGTTGCACATATTGGATAATGGATAATATCTATCTAAATGTTCTTATCGATCTATCTACAACTATTGGATTATAAAATCCACGAAAATTTGGCAGATGCTACCCCCTGAATGAATCAATAGAAAAGCTTCCCAACATTTTCAAATTTGGAAAATCATTATGATTAATATATTAATTAATTATTGTGAGAAGAGTAACAATATTTTTTTTTCTCTCTTAGAGTGTTTGATTCATAAGAGGATAATCATTGCAATTTTTATCACATTAGTATTAAAAATAGTTTTGTTGAGTTCTATTTGGTTGAATAAAACCAAAAATCATATTGTGTGAAAAAATATTTATAGTGGAAAGTCACATGATCATGAAAATTCATATAAAGGATTTCAAAATCATGATACATTATATTAAATCTATAAAACAATTATTTTATCCTATGATATTCATGTTCATTATCTACTCAAATACTTCATATATACTCACATAGGAAATATGTGTTAACCTATACATATCATTGAGGACATTAAACATTATTGCATAGTAAGGCCACATTCATTGTGCACTTGAATTAAGGACACAACATAATTAACCATCTCTTTTTTATTTTTTCAAACTAGATACATATAGTCAAAAAGTATTTCCACTTGTTGTATCTATATGAGGCTGTATTTCTAGGAAAACCACAAAATATATTTCCAAAAAATGGATATTATCTGATGCATAGATATATCCACAAGCTTATTAAGAACATTCTCTAATAATAATATCAAATTATTAATTAATCCCTGATTTGATACCAACTATAATGAACAATGATTATATATATGTATATCCTCTTATTAGAATAATTTTCAACACAAATCATTATGGTCAATACCAAAACCATAAATGATTACTTTCTATGTAGAAAATATACAAAAAAAATTATTTCATGATAGATCCAAAACACATTAAAAAAATTTATTACTACATTGTATAGTTCATATACATTCCAGGGTTAATTTATTTATTCAGAACATGCAGAAAAAGCATTAGAATGAGGGATCATATATTTTTTCAAGGTTATTCATGGGATATATCAATCCATTATCATAGAAAATCATAAAGTATGAATAAGGGTATGAGAATTTGATTATAAAATATAATAATCATACCAATAAATAAATAATCATTAACCCTAAATCAATGATTAATATTTATTCATAATAATAGAAAAATCCACTAGCGTGTGGAATAACCATTAATCAATCAGAAGACATCAGAACACATCATAAGGATAAGAAATAATTTTGAAATACACCTAGTCATAGAAAATCATTTATTTATTCAACTATAATTTCTTAGACTATCAAAGTAGATTTATATCACTCATAATTCAATTATATCATTACTGAATGATCACTCATAAGACTATCATATTGGATATAGTTCTATAGAGAACTAGGTTTACTCCCCATTTCAGTTCTATTTATTTATTGAGATAAAAAAGATTTCCCAATACAGTATAAGACTATATAATTTTTACAAAACCAATAACAAAATGATAAAACATTCACATTTGTTCCACAAGATCATAAATAATTCAATATATATACATATCCTAATCAATGAAAATGACATTTTTTCATAATCAATTAAAATTCCTAAACAAAAATTAAAAAAATAATTAATATGGTTTGTATCATTTTTCCTTATACCCACAAAATTTTAATTCCAATCAAAGGATGTTATCATATAAGAAAATTTAATTTAAATGTTCATTTGAATATTTCTTGTGGAAATTAACCTATTCAATTGGTAATCACATTTTGAAAATCCAACAATTTCCAAAATACTAGGGAAATAATTATTCTTTAAAATCCATTGATTCATATAATGGATTATTTAAAAATTTAGTGGTAATGGTTTTAGAAAATTCTATTCATGAAGTTATGTTACTAAAAAAAGTTTTCCCCAACTGTATAAAAAAGTACCATATTTTGAAATATTGATGAATATTATTTAACTAAAAAACAAAAAATTCCTCTATGGAAAAAAATTATGTTATAAGACCATTTAATAATAATAAAGATCATTTTTTTAATATTCTTAGAAAACCTGGTTATGGAAGAAAATGTTTTCCAATTGAATGGAGAGAAATAAGATCTTCTTTTACTAAATTTTTTTTCTACCATTTATAGTACCAAAGAGCAGAAAATGGTACTAGAACATAAAAAATTAAAAAAATTACCAAATAAGAAAAAAAAATTAAATTTTATATTAGAAAAGGATATTATAATTATCTCAAATAATGTTCATGTATAAAATATTTATATTAAAATGGAATTGAAATATAAATCTCATTCCACAAGAATCATTATGCTTAATACTGATTCAAACCTCATGTATAATAAATTTATATTTACTATACATATAATAGATAAGAATTGTAAAGTTTCGGAATTTCAATGTAAAATTCTGATTTAAATAAATAGGAATTTTATGAGTCTGGTAAAATTGACAGGGTGTGATTCCGTGGCCCGGTGTGCCTAAAATAAATTTATGAAGTTTTGTTTGGGTATGTTCAGTAAACATACGAACAAGTTTTTATAACTTTTTAACCAGTTCTCAGAATTGAAATTTGAGGGAACCGTTGAACTCGTAGAGTCGTTTTTCTCTTAAGAAAACTTTCACCTCGATGACAGTTTGTCAAGGGTGAATGTTAGTTTTTGAGTTTTTCATGGAAATAATAAAATAAAATAAACTTCACTTTATTTCATTTTTTCCACCATGAGGATGTTGGAGGTGGGGTCCACCAAAACTAATCCTCCTTATGGGAGTTGAAGTGTGGGGACCACCCAACCATTATCTCCCATAAGAGGTTATGGTGCTGGGGCCCACCCGAACGTAACCTCCCACGAGAGGTTACGGTGTGGGGACAACCTGTGACTAAACCCCCCAATTAAATGAGGAAACCACTCAACTCCATTATAAAATGAGGGAGAGCCTCTAGACCTTCTCTGCCTAATTAATGGTGCCACCATCTCCCTTATTATGGGTGCCAACTCTCCTTAATTAATTATGCCAAATCCCCCTCATTAATTAATTGAGACAACACTTTAAATTAGTTTTTTAGACCATTTTAATGTTATTCCAATTATTTAATAGGATATATTAATCTATTAATTTTTGACTCAGCATATTCATTGTGGTGGAACATGGGAGAGGAGGACATATGGAAAAATCTCTCCAATGAAGAACTTCCTCGACAAAGAACGCCGATGAGGAGCATCTTCTATTTCTTCCATGGAAGCACCTTGCAGAATCAACCAATGTGGGATATCTTCGACTTCCGACCTTCCCTCCTCATCTTCATTAACAGACCGACACCCGAGCTCCATATTGAAAGTGTGTGGCGGACACGATGAATGATGACAACTCCGTCTTCTTCCCCACAACTCCCTCATCGAATAAAAATCAAAGTAGGGGTTTTATTTGAATATGGTATTATTCTTTTAATCGTTCCTTTCTAAAAAAATAATCAATTTGGATTATTATTCTTGTGGTTTGGGAATTTTTTTTTCTTGAAGATGCGCGGTGTTGATAGAATTTTCTTCTTCTATCTTCTTCTTGATAATTATTTCAAATTAAAGAAAAATTGAACCACTTGTTACCACCCTAAACGAGGAGAGTGCGAGCCAAACTAAGATGGCCTGACCCCCTCCTTCATTATTCTTTGTGATGTTCTTCAGCATGGTGACGAGGCGACGAGTCGACAAACGCGACAAAGGCAAACTGCGCCGCCCATGTGACGCACCGCTAGTCGAACCGGCCTGAGCTGCGCTCATGCCGCACCGTCGATGGGATCTCAACCGGTATGCCTCCCGTGCCTTCTGCGGCCCTCGCGGTGCCTAGCCAAGCCGGACTCCATGCGCACCGTTAAACCTTTGTTTTCGCTAGCCAAACTGGCCCATACCTCCTAGGATAAGCCGCCCGAGCCACACCCATCGCGGTTCCCGACCGATCCGGCATCCTACACCTTCGGGGTGCCCTATAGGCCGAGGCACACCCTAGCGATTCCCTCCAAGATGATCCAACAATGCGGCGCCCTCTGGGCATAACCTTCCTCATACTAACCGGCGTCCGGTTTGCGCCCTCCTGACCGATATGCGCTCTCACGGCCCTCTGCGACCCTTGGTCGCATGGTAGGCTAGGCCCCGTGGGCCGGGCCAAACTGAATGGGCTGGAACTCATAGAAGGATGGGATAGACCCAATGGGATAGGCCGGGTCGACCCAGAATGGGTCGGCCCAGACTAGGTCGGTCCGGGTAGGTCCGACTAGGTTGGATCGGACCTGGGTCCACTATGACCATTTACTTTCTTTTGGCCATAACTTTGGCAACGGGTGTCTGTTTGACGTACCTTCAGCGGACCTGGTAATCTTGGAGACTGATGGGAACATTAAATATACCCCACTATAGTTTGGGGTATAACTGACATACGGTCACGTTGGATCGCGCATGAATCCAACCAGGCCACCGGGACTAAAAAGTTAATAACTCACAGATCAGGTGTCTGATTGAGGCACCATCTATTGAGTTGAGACCTCTATGATGTGGCAGACCATTTAGGTTCTTATTCATGGGACTTTGTGATAATTGGAGTATCGACCAGTAGCTTATGGAGTGGATCCTTCTCGAGACGAGCGGACATATTGAATAGACCTTATAGCTGGCTGAGACTTGACGATTGCTGACCAATTGACTCAAAGTGACATGACTATCCTAGTGGGGAGAGCCTTGGTATTACGGAAGACCCACGACGAAGGAGCTCCTAGTTGTAGCAGTAGACCCACGGTACTCAACAGGAGGAGTATCTCTACAGGTAATTAGGGGGAGTACATGGTTGTGGTGTAATACTCACGATGGGGAGCACCTTGGTGACGCAGAAGACCCACAGTACTTGATAGGAGAGGTACCTCAGCATTCCAAGGTTAGTGGGAAGTTCTTTGGTGTCGCGGCAAGCCCACTGTACTCGATAGAGGATGAGTTCTCCAGCAGCT
Source organism: Viscum album (assembly GCA_963277665.1). Classification (NCBI taxonomy): domain Eukaryota; kingdom Viridiplantae; phylum Streptophyta; class Magnoliopsida; order Santalales; family Viscaceae; genus Viscum; species Viscum album. Next base: position 185,169,726 of record OY728122.1, read on the forward strand.
GAGATTTTGATAATTTGAATAAAAATTCTAGTTGAGCTAAGTCAGTAACTTTTGTGTTTACCTCATGATTGAGATTGATTAATTGGTAACTTAGGTATTTGTATGGTCATATATATAAGTGGGGTTATCTATTGATTTCATACATTTTGGTTTATCATTGATGATTTTATGATACCTTGAGGGTCATTGGGTCTCTACTAGGTATCATTATACTCACCCCTACACGGGTTATGCCCACACCTCATTGTGTTGGATGTAGATGATAGATAGTGCTGACTGAGGCTGATAGCACCAGGACAGGATGGTACCCGGAGGTGGACCATAAGGCATGATGGTACATAGAGGAGATGGACAGAGCTGGTGTGTTGAGGAGGTGATCTGTACCTACCCTTCGGGTAAGAACCTTGGAGGATGACCCAGTGGTGGTTTTTCTTTTCTTCATTTGTAATTTCAGTTTCTTGTAATTTACATTTGGTCTTTTATTTCTGGACCCTTTTACTTTCAACAAACTTTTTGTATACAATTTTACCTAGTTTTTTTGTTTCCAACATCTGCTCTGTTGTGTGTGTTTACATGTTATAAAGGCAATGACTTCCCAGTTTTAGGGAATTACACCTTTGGTGCTAGCCTCCATCCCCCGGTCTATGGAAGGTGGGATTGGTGTAGTCACGGCACGGGCCCCGGGGGATAGGTCATGGAAAATTTGTATCAGAGGAGTCGGTTCTAACACAGAAATTTGGATTCTGATTATTCTTTTCTATAAAGAAATTGTGTTTAGAGTAGTGAGTATGGTTCTCAGTTTAGAGAGTCCAGTGTTGGTAAGGCGGCCGATGTATCCATATATCAGGACCCTGACATCTGATTTCTGTCTTAGTTCACGGAAACACGGATTGCGTGTGTGTTTTCAAAAGTTTTCTTTAAGTCAACTCAGCCTAGTCATCTCACTATGTATAGTCTTTTTACCATGTCACATTAGTTTCTTTCAGGATGCCTCCCTGCAGATGACCAGATAGAGTCCAGAGAGTTGGACACACAGATAGCCCAATGAGCGACAAGGCCTCGGTGCATGGCCCTTTTCGCGAGGAGGCACCAGCGGTACCACATCCCATTGGGCCACCGATGCCAGCAGCCCTAGAATCAGATGATGCACACCACTTGAACGTGTTTCATGAGTTCTAATTCCAGAGTCCACCCAGGTTTAGGTGAGGTATAGACCCACAAGCAGCTGAGGATTTAATGGAGGCTGTGCTCAGTGTTTTTCGAATGGTAGGGACAACAGTCGATTTCATGGTGATCCTTACTTCCAATATTTTACAGGAAGTAGTAGGCAGATGGTGGATTCTGATGATCCAGGTTCATGATGCGATGACGCTACTCTGGGGAGACTTCAAGAGGCTGTTTTGGGTAGATATTGTTCCAGCGACTCTCTGCGCAGTGCACATAAAAGAGCTACTTCATCTGTATAAGGGAAACATGACTGTAGCTCAGTACATAGTGAGGTTCACTGACTTATCATGATACTCCACTATTATGGTGTGGGACCCATTCTTTAGGGCCCAAACCTTCGAGAAGGGACTCATGCAAGAGATCCGGACTTGGGTAATCTCACTCAGCATCCCAATGTAGGTAGGGGTGTTAGAGACATGCCTCATAGTGGAGAGTTTCCTTGTTGAGCAGTCTCTTAAAGTGAGATCCACCACCAGTTGAAATATAGAGGATTCTTCTGTATCTGGCAGCAAAAATAAGTCGCAAAGGTCCAAGAGGACCGGACATATAGGTGGACGAATGCATGACTCAGGGTCGGTTGTGCAGGGCACCCGATGTAGAGACATACATGCGAGGAGAGGGCAGTGCTTCACATGTGGCGGGTAGGCTCACCTGGCTCGCGACTGTCCAACCCACCATTTGAATGATCAGCAGACAGTCGAAGGACCGCCCTGGTAGAGATATAGATTCAATCAAGGAGTTCTTCAGGGAGCTGGCGAACGTCGTAGAGGAGCTGGTCGTGCAAGTGGTGGTGGGTGATGTTTTGAGGTGTTACCACCTTCAACACTAAGAGGTCCACCCCGACCATAGGGAGTAGGTGGACAGGGGAGAGCTCAACTCTAGGCAACTGAGGCGTACAATCATGGCGCTCCGGAGATGATTCAAGGTACGATCTATGTCTACTCAACCATAGCTGAAGTTCTTATAGTCATAGGTTCTGGTGAATCTTTCACTTCCTCTTCCCTCCTTCGGGGCTCAGAGATTATAACAGAGTCGTTGGGTCAATACATACAGCTAGGGACTCTTGTGTGAGAACAATCGATGATTACGTACTAGTGCTGGTAGTGTGAGCATACTCTAGGAGGCAAGAGTTTCGGGTGGGATCTCCTAGTGTCGGCGTTGAGACCTTATGATGCCATCTTGGGTATGGACTGGTTATCTATAGTCTATGCTCAGACTGGCTGTATTAGGTGTAAAGTTGGTGTGTCTGCATGGATGGGACCAGATTTACCTTCACCAGTGAGAAGGGAGCCTTTACAACGCAGGATGGACTTTCCCAGAGGAGAGTGAAATCGATCACTCATCAGTTGGCTACCCATACCCATGTAGTAGTTGATGTAGAGAGTCTGAGTTATCCTGTAGTGGTGGAAGAGTACATAGATGTTTTCCCAGATGATGTCCAAGGTCTACCTTCTCACAGAGAGGTGGACTTTTACATTGAATTTTATTCTAGGATGGCACCGATATCTACTCTAGCATATCATATGTCTTCCGTAGAGCATTTCGGGCTATAGGTATAGCTATAGGACTTCCATGGGAAGGGATTTATCTTGCTCAGTGTTTCTCCCTGGGCAGCCCCGATTCTGTTTTCCAAGAATGAGAATAGAAGCTTCGGGATTTGTGTTGACTATCGGTGCCTGAACTAAGTGGCCGTGAAGAACAAGTACACACTTCCAATGATTTATGACCTCTTTGATCAGTTTAAGGGAGCACGGTGGTTCTCGAAGATAGACCTCAGATCAGGCTATCACCATATCAGTGTTCGAGATGGGGATGGGAGAAGACGACCTGCAGATGTCGATACAGCCACTATGAGTTCTTTGTTATGCCATTCGATGTAACCAACGGTCCAGCAGTGTTGATGGAACTCATGAACAAGATTTTCAGCCATACCTCAATTGCTTTGGCATATCCTTCATCGACGACATTCGAATTTACTCGACTACCGAGTATGAGCTTGCCTATCACATGCGGGTAGTACTGGACACACTCTGATAGCACCAACTTTATGGTATGATCTTAAAGTTCGAGTTTTGGATCTGAGAGGGTCACTATCTAGGACATGTCATATCAGAGACTTGAGTTGTAGTGAATCCTGAAAATATTGAGGCAGTACTTTCATGGGAGCCACCCAGTAGTGTGATGAATGTACGGACTTTGCTGGTTTTGGCTGGATACTACTGGAGATTTGTGCTAGATTTTTCCAGAGTTTCATCACCACTATCAGCCTTGAAGAAGAAGGGGAAACCCTTTGTGTGGTCATAGGGATTCCAGCAGAGCCTTCAAGAGCTGAGGCAGAGGCTGACTAGTGCCTCCATATTGAGGCTTCCAGAGGAAGGCATTGGGTACATAGTCTACTTTGACACATCCGGGTCAAGACTATGATGTGTCGTGATGAAGGAGCGAGCAATAATCGCTTATGGTTTGTGGATGTTGAGACAGTATTAGCAGACCTAAGCTACCCATGACATGGAGTTAGTAGTAGTGGTATTATTCGTAATGATGGGTGACACTATCTGATGGGAGAGGGTTTTATTGTGTACTATGATCACAAGAGTCTTAGGTATATCTTCTCCCAAAAAGACGTGAACCCGAGACATCGAAATTGGCTTGAGTTCCTCAAAGACTATGACTTTGAAATATTATATACTCCTAGAAAGGGGAACGTTGTTGTAGATACACTCAGCAGGATATCTGGTATACAGATGCTAGGAGAGGTGATGGAGAAGCTGGATGCTTTACAGATATCCTTTGTGGATAGAGATGGATCATCTTTCCTTCAGTCTCTTACAATCACTCCCCCACTTCTTTAGCGAGACCGAGAGTTGCAGCGTGGGGACACTGACTGCTAGACACGATGTGCTTAGATATCCTAATAGGCAGGCACCTGATGGTTTTCCTAATGGTGGGGAGCACGTAATCCTCTTCAGAGGATGTACGATGGTACCAGTGTCACTATAGGAGGATGTGTTGAGGGAGTTCTACAAATTCCCTCTAACGATACATCCAGAAGTTGCGAAGATGCACCAGGATCATCGACGACTGCACTGGGGGCCAGGAATGATGAAAGTTGTTATTGAGTTTTACCTTCGATGCCTCACTTTTTAGCAATTGATGGCAGAGCACCAGGTACCAGTAGGCTTGCTGAAGCCTTTAGAGGTCCTAGTGTGGAAGTGGGATGTGATATCCAAGGACTTCGTGAGAGGACTTCCACATACATCTAGTGTGAACAAATTGATTTGGGTGATCGATGAACGACTCACCATTTCGGCCCTCTTCCTACCGATCTGAGAACAGGGTTCAGTAGAGAGCATGGGAAACCTCTACGTACAATAGATCGTGTGGATACATGGAGAACCATCAAAAATTGTATCTGATCTTGATGCACACTTTACTTCCTAGCTATGGAAGGGGTTGAAGGATGCTTTCGAAACACAGATTCGTTTGAGCGCCACCTTCCATCCTTAGATGGATGGTCAGACTGAGTAGACTATTCAAACCCTCGAGAACATGATACATTTTTATGTCCTTGACTTAGGTCACTTTTGGGAGGACCAATTACCTTTGGTGGAGTTTGCATAAAAAATAGCTATCAATACACCATAGGGATGACACCTTTTGAGGCATTGTATAGACGACTTTGCAGATCACCTTTATGCTGGGCTGACCTAGGGGAGTATGCACTAGTAGAACCATTGATGGTACAGACTACCTTGGAGAAGGTGCAGATCATCCAGGAGTAGATGAAGACTGCCCAGAGTAGGCAGAAGTCGTATGCTGATAGAAGACAAAGACCCATGGAGTTCAAGAATGGCGACCACATATTTCTCTAAGTCTAACTTCGATGAGGTCTAAGGAGATTTGGCTGAGGTTTCAAGTTATCTCCGAGATTCATCAGACCTTTTTAGGTCCTTAACAGAGTTGGCAAGGTGGATTACCGATAAGCACTTCCACCTCAGTTGCATCGGTTGCACGACGTCTTCCACGTATCCCAGCTGAGGAGATATGTGTACGACCCTTCCCATATAATCCACCATGGAGAGTTGGATGTCAACGATGGGGATAGTTTTACAGTGGTTCAAGTAGGGTTTGAGGATCAACTAGAGCGATTCCTTTATGGACGATCGATACCACTGGTGTGAGTTTTCTGGCATCACAGGAACCTCTAGGAGAGCACATGGTAGCGGGAGGCTCAAATGCATGATTAGTACCCCCACTTGTTCCCTTAGTTTTGGGTTGTGGCTTATGGGGATGTATAACCCTGAGGTGGGAAGAATGTAAATACCTAGATATACCATGTATGTTTTTAAATAAATGGTAATTTTACGAGTATATGAAAATTTCTGGCCATTGATTCTGAGGCCCGGTGTGCCCTGAATCAATTTCTAAAGTTTTTCTCGGGTACATTCAGTAAACGTATGAGCAGGTATTTATAAATTTTGAACCGGTGCATGGAATTGAAATCTGAGGCCATCGTTGAACTTGAAGTGATGGTATTCTCTTGAGAATATTTTCACCTCGATGGCAGTTAGTCGAGGGTCAAAGTCAGTTTTTGATTTTTTCATGAAAATAATAAAACAAAATAAACTTCACTTTATTTTATTTTTGATCCACCATATAGATGTTCAAGGTGGGGTCTACCATAACTAAACCTCATTGTTGGAGTTGATGTGTGGGGACCACCTGACCATAAACTCCCATGAGATGATATAGTTGTGGGGCCCACCTGAACCTAACCTCCCACAAGAGGATACAGTGTGGGGACCACCCGAGACTAAACCCACCTACCAAATGAGGAAACCACTCAACTCCCTCATAAATGAGGGAGAGCCTCTTGACCTCTTATACCCAATTAATGGTTCCACCACCGCCCTTATTAAGTGTTCTAACTCCCCTAAATTAATTATACCAAATACTCCTCATTAATTAATTAAGCCAATGATTTTCATTATTTGTTTATCCCATTTCAATATTATGACAATTATTTAATAGGATATCATAATATATTATTTTTGGTATTGGCATATTCATCTTGGTGGAACATGAGAGAGGAAGACATAGGTAGAAAGATCTCCAATGAAGAACTTCCTCCACAAAGAACGCTGGCGAGGAGCATCTTAGACTTCTTCCTCGAAAGCACATTGTGGAAGCAACTAACATGGGAAGTCATCGACAACCATCCCTCCTACCTTGTTGTCATCAACGGAACGACACACGAACTCATTATTGGAAGTGTGCGGCAGACAGGACAAATGACGACATCTCTATATTCTTCCCCATAACTTTGTCGACAAACAATAATAATGGTAGGTGTTTTATTTGAATATGATATTACTCCTTTAATTCATACCTTATAAAACATATAATCATTGTGGATGATTTTCCTAGCGGGTTGGGAATTGTTTTTTCTTTAAGTTGCAGGGTGTTGATAGACATTTCTTAATCAATCATCTTCTTGGTAATTCTTCGACATTCAAGAAAGGTTGAACCACTTGCTACCACCTTAAACGAGGAGGGTGCGGGCCAAACTAACATGGCCCGAACCCCCTCCAATGTTCTTTATTTTGATGTTATTTGTCATGGAGATGAGGAAACGAGATGACCAAGGCGGCGAAGGCAACTGGTGCAACCCTCGCGACGCACTACCGGCCAAACTGGCCTGAGCCGCGCCGCACCCCAGCTAAGCCGTGCTCTGGCTGCATTGCGCCAGTCCTCCGGGCCAGCTCAACTCCCACATATTTCACGCCCCTCAAGGAACCCAGCCGATCTGGTATCCACACATCCCGCACACCCCACACCGCCACTGGTCGAATAGGCCCCGGCCTCCCGAGTCGAGCCACCTGAGCCACACCCCTCATGGCGCTCGACCGAGCTGAAATCCCATGCCCTCGTGGTGCCATTCGGGCCGAGTCGCACCCTCACGGTTCCCTCTGAGCTGATCCATGACATCATAGTGCCCTCCAGGCTAAGCCGCCCATGCAGCGCACTCTGGGTCGGTCCGACAGTGTGGGACTGGTCCCAGTCCCTCCACGACCCTTTACATTCATTTGGCCATAAAATTGGCACCGAGCATCCAATTGACAAACCGTTAGTGGCCCAAGTAATCGTAGAGAATGAAGGTATCTTTAATTTTACCACACTGGAGTTTGGGGTAGAGTTGGGATACGGTCAGGAGGGATCATGCACGAATCCAACTGGGCCCCCGGGACTGAAAGGCTAATAAATCACAGATCGGGCGTCCGATTGATGAGCCGTCTATTGGGTTGACACCCTTATGATGTGGCATAACTTTGATATACTTCTTCATGGAAGTTCAGGATAGTTGGAGTATCGAACAGTAGCTCATGGAGAAGATCCTTCCCAAGATGAGTGAACAGAGTGCAGAGAACTTGTAGCTGGCTGAGACATGACGACTACAGACCGATTGACTCGGAGTGACTCGACTAGCCTAGTGGGGAGCGCCTTGGTGTCACAGCAGACCCACGGTGGAGTTCCAGGTTGTGGTGGTAGACCTGCGGTACTCAACAGGAGAAGTACCTCTACAGGCTATTTGGGGGATCGCCTAGTTGTGGCGGAAGACCCATGGTGGGGATCACCTTGGTGACGCAGCTGACCCACGGTACTCGACTGGAGGAGTACCTCAGTAGTGCAAGGTTAGTGGGAAGTGCCTTGGTCTCACGGTAGTCCCACTATACTCGATCGATTAGGAGTTCTCTAGAAGCAGATGTTTCGATAATGTGAATAAAAATCCTGGTAGAACTGAGTCAGTAATTTTTGTGTTTTCCTCATGATTGAGATAGATTACTTCATAGAATAGGTATATGTCTGAGAATATATATAAGTGGGTTTATATATTGATTTCATAATTTATGGTTTATCCTTGTTGGATTTTTTAAGACCATGAGGGTCTCGGGGTCCCTATTGAGAATCGTTATACTCACCCCTGCATGAGCTATTCCAGCACATTGTTATGTTGGATGCAGACGACATACAGTGATAACTGAGGTTGAGAGCACCAAGACCAGATGGTACCCGGAGGTGGACCATACGACATGATAGTACACTGAGGAGACAGACGAGCCTGGAGTGCTGAGGAGGCAATATGTACCTACCCTATTGGTTAGATCCTCGAAATATGACCCAGCAACAATTTTTCTTTTCTTCAGCTGTACTGTCAGTTTGTTATAATTTATAGATGGGATTGTATTTCTGACCCCTTTTAATTTCAACACACTTTTGTTAGACAGATTTACCTTTTGTTTTGTTTCCATCTTGTGCTCTTTTGTGTGTCATTATAGGTTATAAAGGCAATTCCATCCCAGTTTTAGGGAATTATGCCTTTGAAGCTATTCATCAGCCCCTGGCCTCTGGAAGGTGGGATTGGGTAGTCACGGCTTGGGCCCCAGGGTACAGGTCATGATAATAATTCCCAAATATATATTATCATATATTATCGACTCATAATATATTATCCCCCATTTTTAACAATAATTTAGTAAAATATGTTTTTTTATTGATAACTACTTCATTTTAAATTCTTTTTTTTATTAATAAATATCAGTCCATGTAAATTAATCATGGTTATATAATCCCTAGAAGATTCATAATGATATAAATATAATATAAATAATTTATATAAATATTTATAATCATCCATTAAAGGTATTTGTTGAAAAATTATTCAAATCAATCATGAATAAGGTTGGTTATACTTAAGATTGAAAATTTATTTCATTTTTAATGAAAAGAAAAATAAAAGATAAAAATGTTTTATAATTTAAGAAAAATTATTATATTATAAAAATTATAAACTAAAACATTAATAAAATAATTATTATAAACCATGAATGATGATTTCCAAATATGTATTTTCTTATTATATTGATGTTGTAGTCTACTTCTACAAATAAGAGATTCTTTTATTTCCCAGTTAATGGAATGGATAATGGTGGTTAAAAAATAAAATAAAATTACATTATATTTAGGATATTAAATTTATTATATTATGTAAAATGATAATGATATTATGAAATATAATGAGAAATAAATTTGAATGTACTGAGCTAAGTGTTATACCTCATTATTGAGAAACTCCCTCTACCTTACACCATATGCATTAAAATGTCATTTATTTTGGATCATCCAAACCCTATAGGAGATGTAAGATTAATCTAGTATGGTATTATTAAATTGATTATATAATATAGAAGTCTAATTATGTGTGGAGAAAATATTTTATGAAGTACCCTTTTTACAGGAGGGTAATTACACAATTATAATATCATTATTTTTTATATAGTATATATATCATAATAATATAAAGTGTAGAAAAATCACACAAAATACCAATATAAAATGTAATGTGGTAAAAATTAACACAAAATATCACATTTTTATATTTATAGGACACATTTAATGACTTATATCCTAGTCATACCACATTACACCCATTTTATCCTTAGTTAGGATAACTCATATTTCTAGCCTAGAAAAATAATTATATGAAAAAAATAACAGAAATTCAATAAAAATATTAAATTTGATAATTAAAATTTTAGAATCAATTTTTTCATATTTAATTTCTATTAGTTGTAGAAATTAGATTTCATATAAGAACATACAACACATAAAAAATATTTTTTAGTAAAATAGATTATTTACGGTTAAAAATAATTTATATTGAGATAAATAACTAAATTGGTATCCAAAAATATTTTTTGTTAAATAAAAAACTGAGGTATATTTATATAAATTTGTATTATGGAAAACCAAACGGAATATTGAAACCAATCCATTAAATACAGATACCCAAATTCATTGTTCATTTGAATAAAATTTAACTCATCTTTACAAAATTCTAGATAGGGTTGCAAAATTACAAATATTGTACAAAAAAAGTATTTTTCTTCTCAAACATATATTCTATCAAAATAACCCAATGAAATTGGATATAGGATTTTTTTAAATAGAATATATATTCTTACCCCATAATATTGACCATATTTTTTCCCTTTTAACCCGATAAAAAAATTACTATGGATATTGTTCATAAATTACAAAGATTGTTTGTTTTATATATTTATATTAATTATTATTATTAAAAAATATTAAATTTTTAAAAATAACAATTATATGTTTCATATGATTTAATTTAAAATTAATCCACAAAAATTGACCAAAATCAATTTTCGAGGAGAAAAATATGTATTCCTAGAAATAAATTTTCGTGTTCAAAAATAATGGATAAAATTGATTCAAATGAATTTAATTGGATTATTTTTATTATATATTAAGAAATATAAAATTAAAATAATTTTATAACATGATATTACATTGTAAATTCTACAAACAAAATGATAGTTTTCAATAAAAAATTTTACTTTTCCCAATTCGCTATAAATCCAATCATTTTAGAGAATCCGAAATATCACCATTTTATAGATTAGATATAATGATTTCAAAAAATATATACATTTTATCAAAAAATTAAAATTTTGTATAAATTTATTTTGATATATTCCCATATAATTATATAAAATCAATTTTTGAGAGGAATATATTTTTAAGCATAAAATGATTCTACTAAAAAATTAGTATATATCTATAAATTAATTTAAATTTCACAAAACCATTACATATCTTCTTAATAACACGTTTATTCAAATTCATACCTTGATGTTTTTTATCATGGTTATAATACGAAAAATTAAATATATATATATATATAACAATTCATTTAAACACAATTTTTTGTTTAACGAATAAATAAATGAAATCAAATTTACATAAATAGATATATATCATTAAACCAGAAGGTATTATAAACAAGGATAATAACGTTTCTCTATCTAAATGATGTGTGACACATAACATTAAATTATAATTATATATCACTTTAATAGTCTAGTGGAATGATGTATCACTATAAAAAATAAAAATTATACATCACCGGTTGATAGATATTTCACCACCAAAAACTAATCTCGGAGAACAATGTATCACATGAATTAATACATGGAATTATGTATCACCATGCACTATAGATAGCCTAAATGATTTATAACCAGCTAATAATAGGTGAATGTTATATCACTAAAAAAATTGCAATGGTTATTGATATATATATATCATACATTGTCTAAAGGATATATCCTCATATACGTATATTAGGTTGAACGAAATATATCACAACCCACTATCCATGGTGGAAATTGTACAACTAGAAAACTAACCATGATGAATGATATATAACTATGATAAAATATAAACGTAGAATTTATAGAAATAGTTAATGTTCTCATGGGTGAATGAGTTATCACTATATAAATAAGTGCAGGGTGAAAAAGATATCACTCTAAGAGAATATAAACCAACGTGAATGAATTATCATAAGAACATAACCAAAAAATAACTTCTTCATAACAATGGTGGAGGATTTATCGCCCTATTTATTAGTTCAACAAAACTAAATGTATTAAAAGGAACCCCAAACCCTTGATTTTTAAATATATGAATCATAGGTCATTGTCAACTTACCTCGACTTTCCCTCACATCTATTATAATTACACATCTCTCATGTATCCTATTATCATAGATATTCATCATGATTAATTCACTCCCAATGAAATATCACTAGATTATCTCACGAAATAAATTGGTTTTTATTAATAAATATCACTAAAGTACATCGTACAAGGACCAAAACACAATATAAGGTGATGTGAACCCCCTTAATATTCCATTTAATAACAATCAAAAAACCATTCCACAAAATATTTTCATTATTGACCACATTCTAAACACATAAATTCTAATGATCCTATTTTGAGTGGGACAGAGCCAATCAATCACCCATGAATCATGGGAGCCCCATTTTTCTTTAACCAAGTTCTTTATCATATACCCACCCACTATACCACACTACTAGAAATAAACAATATCATTCCATATTATACCACATAAAAATCACTCAAAAAAATAATAACAAAAAACTAGACCTCGTATGAACATTAGGATATTTTTTCACTAATATACAACATTTTATGGTTCCACCAATCTTTAAAAAAGCCTCTCATGGAGGTTAAATAAATTTGGGAATTGAATATTTATTTTTATTTACGTTGGGAGATTAATAAGAGTTGAATAAATCACCATACACTCACTTGTATTAAGGTAATCCTTTAAAGGATTTCATTCAGGTCACTCTTATCCACATACTGATTCTCACAGTCTATATTACAAATATAACTGATATAATTTACCAAAATTGGGAACCATTATAAAAATTATTGATTTACCCCCTTAATAATTTATTAACTACCAGAAACCATGTCCTTCAAAGCCCATTCCCTCAAAAAACATCCATGAGGCCCAAACAACATTTAATATCCAACTTGACTAATAATAAAATATATGATACTGTGTAACACACAAATATTTTAAAAATGGAAAATCATATTCTACTGCATATATGACACAAAACAATAAGATTATAATAGAAATTATTTTCCTTATAATTTAATAGATATATTTTTAATATTAATTCATTCTCATCTAAATCATTTCATGTACACAATATTGGGTATAAATGAAACATAATACATAACTAAAATAGTTTTCTTCAAACAGATATAATTTTATTGAGCCCTCAAAATTAAAGGAATTATTTTTAATAACTAAACTATTAAAAATATATTTTTTAATCATGTATAAAATATATTCAATGTTTTTCTAATTACTATAAATAAATTTATTATCGTTTGACAGAAAATGAAATGGTTTTTGAAAAAATCTATTTTTTATATAAATTATTTTCATGTTTTATTTCACACTTATGATAAAATTAATTCTTGAAACCATTAAAAAGATAATTTAAATAACTAATATAATTTTTTAAATGAATGTTTAATAAATTTATTATGATTTTTCTTATATTTTAATGATAAAACTTATTATCTAATTAATAGTGGATAATACATATTTTCTTTGAATGAATCCATTTAATTTAATTTTTTTTAAATATCATTTTAAATTTATTTAAAATTTATAAATTTTATATCACATTTCATTAAATTCAATTTAGTTCAGCGAAATAAATTTCACATTTAATGTCTATATAATATCCTTTTATTGTTATAAAAATTTTCTCTTTAGAAACCTTCTTTTTCAACATGCATGGCATTTACATTTTGGTATGAATTTTGTAATATACTTGAGATGAATTTTGAAAATTTAATTAAATATTTTAAATTATAAAAATAAATATTATATAATTAGATCATCTTAATTTATTACCATAATTAATAATAAATAAGTATAAATTCATTATTGTGATTAAGGAATAAATGGGTTTACCATGGGATATACTATGTAGATAGAGAATAAAACATCCTAAAACACCTCCAAATTTATTATAATTGTGGTATTTTTTCCATATAATATATATAAGGTTTTCAAATAAACCATGATTTATAACGTTTTCATGATAAATGTTTTGGTATCATTTTATATGTTAAAAAATTCTACTTTTTTCCTCCACCAAATTATGATAACTATATTTTTAAAAAACAATTATCATTGATCCTCCTTATATCATAATGTATCTAATATATTTTACAAACCAATAATCTAAATTCCTTTATTATGAATTTTGTTAAAAAAAATTGAATTAACCTAAATTTTCGGAAATTCTTATTGAAATATTTCATGTTTCCTTAAACATCTGATTATTGGATAAACCATATAAATAAAAAATGTTGTCAACTTCATCAATGATCTCCAAAACCACATTTTCAACAAATACTTAATCAGTTCAAAGAAAATAAGTATTTTCCTATTTATTTATTCATATCCATCATATCATTTACTCCTCATTAGGAAAACATTAACAAGTAGCTTTTCATATTCAAAATATCACATTCCCATAAAATCACTTTTATAATAAATAAGAACCAGTAAAATTATCATTTTTAATCCTTAATGAAAATCATACACTTGTATTTATATATATGTATGTATATTTCATGATTTATAAAAAACAAGTATTAAATTTAAATCAATATACACTTCAATAATCCAACATTATTCTTAAACAACCACTCATTCTCTGTTGTCTTATTCATTAATACCTCTTTCCAAGGATATGAATTATTAATCATTTTATAAGGTTACTCCACATTAATATATAAATCCTTATTATGTTTAATGTAAAAAACTCCATTATAACATCCCATAGATTTCTCACGTAGATTGTTGTCTCTATATCTTAAACAATATACCCAATAGTCATTTCAACATCCATAATCTCTCCATGATATATCCACTTCTGAAATCAATTTTTTTATTCTAATAAATTCCACATTGGAATCTTTCAATGTTAACCCATTTTCATATTTTCTCCACAATTGCATAAAACCTTAAATAATATGGTGCGAAACAAATACCAGTGAATAACGACACATAATCGTGAAAAATTACTTATACGATTCAAAAATCATGACACATATTTTTAAATATATGACACTTTACGCCTCTCCTTATAGAAAAGAAGAGACATATTATTAGAAATACCCCTATATATCTCACTAATTTTATAACATCTTTATTATAATGGTCGAATAATCCATTCATTGAAACAAAATATAGCGACCCCGGCTTAACATTCCTGGATATAATATCATTTAGATGAATATTAAGAACATTAAAAAAATACATGCTTGTGGAAATTAACAGTTTAGTGTATTCTAAATCATAGAAAAATAACCATTTATCACTAATAGAGATCACCAACATGTCCATTAAAAATATTCTCCTTTATTAATCCTACATAAATCCATTTTTCATAATCTTGGGAAAAGAAAAAATAACAATGGTATGAGATAATATTCTTATTATTGGTGATCAAGTGATATATGTAAGCATAAGTTGAGTGTAAGGGTAATAGATCATCATCATAACATTATAATATCATACAATTTATATCGAAATTGTAATCATTAATCAGGGAATAAATAATGGAAGATCATAAAAATGAATCATATGATAGTTAAGATCGTAATCCATGCCATAATGACACTGGAATAATACATCTAAATGTTGAATACACATAAGCATAAAAAATCTTATGTCATGTCTACCTACCAATAACATCGTAACATGTGACGTTTAGGTTTATTACATGTGTACATAATTTTGTCTTGGGATTCCCTCCCATGTACCCTCTTGCTGATGTATTGGGATGCCCTCTAGTCTAACCTCTTAAATTAGACATTAGGTTCCCTCCAAGATACCCTTTAAATTCGGTATTAGGAATCCCCCCATGTACCCTCAAGCTTCTGGAGGGGGATTCACTCCCATGTACCCCCTTGTTTCGGCCTTGGTATGCCCTCCAATGTACCCTCTTGTACTGTTCATCGGATGAACTCCCATGTACCCTTTTTTAAGGCATGGGATGACCTCCTATGTACCATTTGATCTCATAAAACATTTATCATTATCCAATTCATTGGATGTGTATATAGGTCCCACCCATCGCATATTGAAATTATAAATGCATCAGCCACAACATAACAAAAAATTCGTAATATCATGAATCTTAAAAATATATTGGTTTCATAGAAATCATATAACAACACATGAAATAATATGGGTATTAGAAAACATTCATAATGTCATAATGTTTTGAAAATAGTCAGGGTTCATAATCAATTAAACATAAAATATCATATGAAATGTAGTAGGTTCCATAATCGTTTTATCACAGTTTTACATGTGGAAGAGATATAGGATTCATAAAAAACAAGTCATTATAACATAAATCATTCAAATTAAGAAAAAAAATGGTTTAATTGGACCAAATACCTATTAATGAATAACCAATATCAATGTACATCAACTTATATTTGGATGGATTTTGAAATATTACATGATGCATTTGTTAATAAAAATAACCTTTTTTTGAAACATAAATCATTTTCAAATGCATTTTAATTGAAACATGACATGATGAAATATAATGTAATATTTAAAAATCATTAAAAAAAATTCAAAAAATAACCATTAGGGTTAAAAACATATTTTGAGTCAATTTTTTTTAACACCTAACACATTAATAATTACCATGAATACTAATAAAGAATTTTTTGTAAATCATTTGTAATAATTCTTAAAAATAAATCCTTTTTTAAAACATTTTTCTCTCACAAGCCATATTAAAAAATAATTTATCGAATACTAGGAAAATGTTTCCCCTAAATATAAAATTGAAAACGTTAATAGGTGTTTTGAAGGAAAATATGTTTATGGTGAATGAAAAATTTGTACATACTGATCATTATTTTTCCCCAATAAAAATATATGATATGTAGATTGTTTGAAAAAAAAAGAGATGGCTTGTGAAACAATTTTTATTATAAAATAGTTTTCTTAAAAAAGATTCTATTAAATATCACAGTCAAAAATTGATGAAAACATTTTGAGAAAAGAGTGATTTATAAATAAAAACAATTTCTCACAGAAGGGAGAAATAAATTCAAATTTACTTAAAAAATATTCTAAATTATCATAATCACCAATGAGTAGAAGCATTGAAAAAACACATAGAGATATCATGGATAACCTTAGGGTAATAAAATACATGATATATTATGAGATATGGATAATAATATTTCATCACAAGAATCATAATCTTAATCAATCTCAACAAATTATGAGATTTTACCTGTTAAACGTTACCACATTGGTAATATTAGATCTATATACTATGTAATGAATAAAATTTCATGAATCATAAAATATAATATAATTAAATATATTCATAATATAACATGTAAAATATAATTATATACCCCTATTATAGGATTATAGGGTTGTACCATGTAATGGATCTCAATGAAATAAAACACAGAAAAAATTACTTTACTGATTTGGTATCATTTGAACCATAAACACTATGAATGGGATCTTAGAAAATGGATATAAAAATATCCCTAAATTTACGGTTAGTAATAAAAAAAATTCATGTTATATATATACACCACGCTGAATAAAAAATTGTTTAATATGATATAATTCTTACGTAATCAAAAATGAGACTAGATATCACCTTATACATGAGTACTATTTGAATCGTGGGAGATGTGAAATAATAAATAAAAGAGAAACTTTTAATATCATGAAATTAATTATATTATTATATAAAATATAATAGTGTTGTATTTTCATAAGTGAAATTATTTATATATAATATAATTGTTTTGTATACTCATAAATAAAATTAATGATATAAAATATAATACTGTTGTATATACAAACACCACAATAATAAGAGGTAAATATAAATAACATATCATTGAAATTAATATTAGATGAGAAAAAATTATCCTTATGTTTTGACTTTCATTGTACACCTTCAATCCCCCTCTAATTTGGGTTATTAATTTTGGTATTCACAAAAGGGATAAATGGTGTTATTTCATGAAAAAGTCAGGCATATAGGTTGAGAGGAGGGAATTTTTGAGATTATTTTAAGGGTTTCTATAACACACAGTGGATTGAGATGTTTGATAATGTTAGGTGAGTGAGTTCAAAATTATATTGTAGGATTTGTGGCATTATTGTAAATATATTAGATGAACTGTATTGAGAGGTCTCCCTTATATCATGATCTGCCAATAATTGTCACTTTTTTATAAAAGGGAGGAAAATGTATAAATATGTACATAAAATGGCTTTTATACATGTTTCTATTCTATTTTCCAACTTATGTAAAATTGTATCCCCTAGGTAAACTCGTTTTACATAAATCAATGTATTTATTTTTAATCAAATATAATATCATTTTTGGTAAAAACTATTTTTATATTTCTAGATATTATTAATTAGGAAGACTCTAAATATGAAATCTAGATTTTAAAATTGTAAAATATGAAGTGTGAGAATGTAGTTTAATATTATTATCACATATTGTACATGAAAGCGGTTTTTAACTAAAATATGTACAACAATTTGTAATTTTTTATATACTATTTTATTGAAAAATTTGTTTTGAAGACCTAAATTGGATTAATTGATTTATAAATGATCTAATTATACATTATTTCCCAATTAATATGTAATTTATCTATATAAATATATTAGAAGAAAAATATATTTTCATTTAAAATTAATATTTGTAACTATTCTTGAAAAGTAAAACTTCTCCGAAAATAACATAAAATAAGACAAAGTATATTTCTATTTTTCAATGACAAGATTAATTTTATTTTAAAAAATAGAAATTTTAAAATAGGAAAAATTTAAATTTAAAATTGTTGTATCATTAAAATCAAAAAAATAAATATTTATAAAAAATATATATTTCATTCATAAAATTGGATATATCGTTTTATTATACCAGTCAAATATGTTTTAGTTTTATCAAAAAAAATTATTAAATATGTTATAAATAAATTATATTAAGAAAATTAATCAAATATAGTTTTTATAATTTATTAATATAAAATGATATTTTTACATATAGAAATTTTTTTAATTGGAATGAAATTTCTCTATTTTCAAATAGTTCATAATTTCATTTCTATCTAATTGATAACCAAATGATTAATTTTATATACATGTTTATGTCATATTTTCACACTTTATTTAATCTAATACATAACATCCATTCCAACAGCTAGGTGGAAACTATAATAATATTTTAATAACAATCATAATAGTATTTTTTTTAAGTTTGTTTATACTCAACCTTTTATGCAATAAAAGCTATTGAAGGGACTCAATATTGTTTGTAACACAAGAAAAACATATTTCGTAATATATCAGTGGATAATCTAACTATCTCATGCATATAATGATAAACTTTTTTTCTCTGTCATTTAATAAAAATATGTTTTTTCATATACCCAACATTATATTTAGGGTTGTGTTAAATGGAAAATATCAAAATGATTAATTTAATTCAAAAAATGCAATTCAAAGAATCTGGCATGTCTTACTATTTTTAAAGTACTTTTTTGTTTGGTAGTTTCAGTAATTTTAAATTTATCTTGTCTATATGATGTACCATATTGTAATAATAATATAAATATCATTTATATTAATAATATATTTAAATATATTATCTCACACAAATTACATAAATCTAAATAAATTACATAGCTTGTGAAGACTGTAGAACGTAGCATGAACGTTGTATTATGTTTCCGATGGATGGAAAGAATGAAAGGTAAATATTAATTTCAATTTCATAAAATATTATTATATTATATTAATCATGTATATTCATCAAATAAATCCTTATCACCATCCAATTAAAATACCAACACAAAATGATCTCATTGTTATTTGTTGGTGGTAGTCAACACATATGCATGAGCGATGAAATTATCTCTCAATTGATTTAAATATTAAAAGGTAGAAAGGATATTATCATTTAAAAATTGTTTTTATGTTATAACTATATTATATAATAATTAAAACAATTAAAATTGGAAAACATAAATGATGGTAATTAAAAATAAATTGCTTCATTATGTGGAAACATAAAGATGTATTATGTAAAAATAATAATTTCACTTCCAATTTTAAGGGAAAGGTTTTGGTATTGGTGGTTTTATAATATTAATTAAATTAAAACATATTGAGGGTACTTAAGATATTATTAGATGATAAATAAAAGTGATTTGGAAGTTATAAAATAAGGAATAATTATAAATGGGTTATGTAAGAGAATTACATATTCTCTAGGAGACATTTTTTGATCCATTATAAAGGAACATAATTTTGTCCTTTTAGGAGGACCTTCACCTTATGGTCATGGGTAAGAATGATTATAAAATTAGTTGGTATGGTTTGTTCAATTCTTGTTTCTCATAGTTGTGTATATATATGAAGGAATTATTGACCTTTCATAATTGAGATGAGGGGAAATTTTTGAATTTCATAAAAGATTAAATTATAATGAAATAATTCCCATCCAAAAATTCATCAAAATGTATAGGGATTATATTCTATGGTATGATATGGTTTAAATATCATCAATCAATAAATTTAAGAATTTTTTTTTTGTTTTTTAAACCATATCATTTGGTATAACCCCTGGGTTTTCCTAATTTAACTCCAAATTTGTTAATGTATTCCTCACACTTAAATGGATAAAATTTTATAAATAACTAAAATTTTGATTCATTATTTTAAAATTTATGAAATATTAAACCTATCATATCGCCCATGTACTCATTCATGATTTCAATTCTTTTGAAATATTATGTTTTTTTGATAAATTATCAATAAGTTCGTTGTTGATATTATTCATTTAATTTAACATCAAATTATTAAATATATGGTTGTATTTAAAATATAATTCATTCACAATTCAATATTATTTCCAATTCGTCTATTTTTTATTTTAAATCACTATAATTATCTCACATTTCTTACTTTTAATGTTATTAATTATATTTATTTATTAATTGTGAAAAATACTCTACTAAAATTGCGCAATCATTTATTGAATAATTTATAAATAATAATGATTTTAAATATTTTCCCATCATCAGCATAATTTAATTTTTCACAAAATTTAGATGTATATTTATTAATAACATTATTTTGTCCACATGTGGATCATAATTTATATTTAAAACTATGAGACTGATATTTTGTATCTTTCATTGATTCAAATATTATATTCTTCATTTTTAATGACATGTATCTATTAAACAATTTAATATGGAGACTAAGGAGATTATTTTTTATCAAAATTAATTTAATTTTAAATAGGATGATAAATTATTTCCTTATCCCTTTGTTTTAAATTATATTAATACAATTTACCCATTAACATTATTCGAAAAGTTTCTGCAACTGTTATTCATAATGATTAATTGTAACACCCCAAGATTTTATGAAAAATAATCATTTTAATTTTATTGATGTCTTGTGTTGTACGCTACACCAAAAAAATCTTGCACTACACGCATCCTTGACTTGGATTGAATTACATGCAATCAAGACCTTCCACAATAGCGTGTGTTGTATGCAATACCGAGTTTCACTAAACAACGATATGTTATTAAAATATTATTAAAACTACCCGTTACGAATAGTAATAACCACCTTTTGAAGTTTTGTAAATTTAAAATTTCTAAATGGACTTTATTTTTGGATTCATAATATCTAAATTATCCTAGGGTGAAATTTTGGTATTTTTCTTAAAAATTTCAAATTTTGATGAATAGTGAAAACAGTGGGTTACTATTTAAAAACCGAATTTTTATTTAAATAATTATTTATTTTATTTAAAATTATTTTAGGTCAAAATTGATACATAATACCTATATAAGTTCAAAGTAATTCATTGGATTCATTTTATAATAATTTTAGATATATAAAAATTTTATTAAACTTTTCACCGTATTTTACCCATCTCCTATGAGAATATGAAAATTCACATAAAACATAATTTTACCGCTTCTGTGAGTCGAATTTAGAAAATCTGAGAGACACGGTTAAACTCAAGGACTAAAATGTGGTTCAATGAGATGAAAATAATTTGTGGTGAAAAGTAAATAGTGTAATTAAGGGTAAAAATGATATTATTTTTACCCTAACACATGTCCTAATTCTATTGGATAAATGTAATTCGACCAAAAACAACCTTAGGAATACAATATGACCATTTAGGCCCACATGGATTAGATTAGGACATTTAATATTAATTTATTTAATGAAGGGTTAAAATAGTTAAAATCAAAATTTAATAAGTAAATCATTTTTAATATAGGGGTATACATAAGATAAATTCTACTATAAATATTCATTAGAAATATAAACTATTTCATACATAATGGTATTTTATTTATAATTTTTAGACATTAAATAATTTAATTTATTTATGACACAATGATGATGCTGTAATTATCTTATTAATGAAATATTGACATAATTGATGTTATAAATACCCAAATAAATGAAAATTGAGACTTTTATGAATTACACTAATTTTATCGGTTAATATGAAATGTTAGTATTGATTTAGTTAACTTTTTTCGAACTAATCATTCTGTTATGATTTTCACAAAAATCAATTACCAAATAGTGTCATTCTTGACATAAAATAGTTTTTTTAAAAAATATTATATTATTAATTGTTATTTTATTGGTAAAAATATAAAGTTCGGCCAAATTACTTAGATAATGTTATATATAATAATAATAATAAACAACTTGCGGTTCATTTCGCTTGTAATAGTATGTTTATTAACCTTATAGTGTCAGAAAACAATGAGACACGATAAAAGTGAAATTATTTAACTTAAGGTTAAATCTAAATGATAAGGTTAAAATAGAAACCTAAACTTGTCTAAATTCTATTGGATGTGAGGATTGCGACCCATACCCACATTAGCTATGAAATAACTCAATTTGGTGCAACTAAAATCAGAATATGACTTTATAATAAAATAATATTTTTTGTTTTTCCAAATGTGCCCCTATCCTCCCTTATAAAAGGGCACATCCTCCATCTCTTCCTCACACCACTTTGAGCCTTCATGCTCGGCCAACCCCTGCCAAATTCTCTTCTCCACTTCCTTAAAAACATTCTAGATGTTCTGGTCTTCTTCAATGACTAGTTTTAGTGCCCTAATAGGAGGTCTCAAAGAGGCACTTTAAAGAAGAGGTAATGTCTGTTACCGATTCTTTCAACATTATTTTTTCTTCCACTTCTTCTTTAGTTGTTTCATTATGAAGTAAAATATAAGTATCACTCATATACTGGTATGTTATTATAAGTATGAAACAACCCTATTTTACCATCTATCCATCCTACAGAAAACGAAATCACCGCGCGAGCGTACATACGGAATAACGTCTCCACGCCGTGGTGTAATCTATTTTCCACCACCACCTTACTTGGTTGGGTATAATGGTGTAAATAATGACTATATATGATTATTGTAAAGTGATATTTATTCTGAAATGTTATACATGAACTCCAATATAATTCCATGATCATGGGAATGATATCATCGCTTGTGCGTACGTACGGACTATCGTCTCCACGAACGCGATGAGATTCATTTTCCATGATTAACCATTCAAAAATGATTATAAAGTATATATAATGAATAATAATGAAATATATTACATAATAATTCTAATGTATTTATGTATATATATATGTAGGTCATCTATTTAATTTCATTCAATTCAACAAGGAAATGAAAACAACGTTCATGCGTACGTACGACCTACCGTCTCCATGAACGGTGTGTTTGATTTCATTTATCTATCTATTTTATATATATATATAATGAATATATATGATATATAAATCACGTTTTACATTCTTGAAGTAAGTAAATTATGATATAAGTAATAATAAAATCAAGAACAACAAGTCCAAACACGTACGATAAATGATACAATTTTACCCAAAATGCAACTTTAACATGAAATTGACAAATGAACGGGTAATATAAATACCTAAGTGAACCATATATGATATAATAACAATGAATATGATTCATTAATATTTCAATGACATTATTTAAATCATTATAAAGGAGGTTCGGATACATATGAAGCATATCAGACATAAGGTAAGGGATAACTTTTCCAATCTCATTTTTTTATCCGATATTGTTTATTCATAAGTATTTAATGGGGTTATATTTATCATCCATGTCCCTATTTTTTAAAATATTGTTTCATATATGTCTAAATTAATTTTTTACCCATTTTGACTTTTACTACATGGTATGTATGGAATCTTTCTTTTACGAGGTACTTTTTTGACTATTTCGACAAAAGTACGAGAAGAATGTTTTTTAACGTATACAGAATGAAAGGATTTTTACAGTTTTATAAAGCCTTATTTTCATGAAGATTACTCCAAAATATTTCATGACTATTTTCAACAAAATAATTTTCTTTTAAAATTTCATGACATTTTGTGAAAAGAAAATAATTTTGAAGAAGAAAGGATATTTTCCTCAAGAATTCATTTCAAGTGTTTTATCAAAACCATTTTCCCTCTAAAATGAAATTTTTTCATATGTGTATGTTTCAAGTATAATGTCTCTATGATTTAAATTGTTTCAGTCTCCATATAATGAAATGATATCCATTTCTTTTATATGGATTATGTAATGATGATATGATGTTTATGAAACCCATTTAATTTATTGGGTTATTATGAATGATGTATGTTTATTTTGTGGCACAAGTAACAATGATTCATTATTAGATGGGTGGGACCTATATCTCCCCCCAATGAATTGGGTAATGATTTATATCTCATGAGATAGACATTCCTGGAATTGTAAGTTAATATAGTTCAATGTTACAGGACTGAAATGAGGAGTGAACTCGATTCAGAAAGGTACATTGTCCACTAAGATGGTCTTGGAGCAATGCCTTGGCTACTATGGAAATCATGACATGTGATGAATGGTTATAATGACCCATACTTAACATACATTGTTATTACATCAGAATTGAAGCACACTTATTACAACATATAACCAAACTAGGAAAGGACCGTATAGGTATAGAGTCATTAGAAACTGGGAAACATAAACAACTGGTTCATAAAGCATCTACATTTCCTCCCACTTATTTCATCATATCTAGAGTCCCTTTTTGGCATATCCTACTTAATAAACTTCTTCCTGACCTGGGGAAATAAAACATACAAAAGGGGGAGCTCAAATTCTCAGTAAGGGTAAACAAAAGAAAAATCAATCACATCATTAACATAACCTTTTAGAAATCTTAACCTGCAAAAGAAATCATAATTTTATAACATAGGATATATCATAGAAGTGAAATGCAATACCAATAATCATAACATAAAACATGGAACTTTGTGTAAAAGACACATAATCATAGAGAATCATTTATTATTACTCAAGACTCATTGGCAAGACTATCTTAGTGGACAAAGTCCATTTCTGAACCGATTTCACTCCTCGTTTCAGTCATGTTTCACTGAACCGGTTTAACCTGCCATTCCAGCCATGTCTATCTCATGAGATATAAAATATTTACCCAATGCATTGGAGGGAGATATAGGTCCCACCAATCTCATAATGATACCTTTCTTATGTGTGCCACATAATCAAAAACCATACATCATAGCATAACCCATGTAATAAAAATGGGATTCTTAAACAACATGACATCATAAAACAATTCATAGAAGATAAAGGAATTCATAAAAATAATTCCATCACAACACAATCAAATCAATTTAATAATTGGAATAGAAACAGACCCTTTATTATCTTATATGGAAAATAATTTTGATAAAACAGTTGAATTCCATTCTTGAGGAAAATATCCTTTCTACTTCAAAAACATTTTTCCTTTCTTTAAAATGTCATACAATTTTAAACTAAAAGAAGTTGATTAAAAATAAACATGAAAAAATGTAAAGGAAGATTCATATAAATAATGTTCTAAAAATACATTCATGACATTTAAGATAAAAAACATTCTTCTTGTACTTTTGTCAGAAAAGTCAAAAAGTACCTCGTATGAAAAACTACAAAAGATTCCATTCATATCTTTTACTAAAAACTCACCGAAGGGAAAAATTGGATTTAAAAAATTGTAGGTGGATGGAAATAATATTACATATTGAGGAAACATGGATGTGGATGATAAAATACACCCCAGTAAATACCAAAGTATAAACAATCTCGGATAAAAATTAGATTGTGATATTTCCCTTACCTTAGGTCCAATTTGCCTCGTATGTGTCAGAACCTCTGATATAATGATTTAAATAATGTTATTGACTTATTCTAGATTCATAATTATTGTTATGATATGATATATGGTTATATTCTTAGCTTCTTAGTAATAATATTTCATTGCTACTTGTTATTCGGGTGTTTATAACTTTTTGTTCTTATGCGTGTTTTGTCGAATAGATTCTTATTATTCACTTTAGGTTATAGATACATAATTTCCTGAATGGTATTAATGTAATATATATCATATTTATTCATTCAATTCATTTATATAATCATTATGCAATGAAGATCATGTAGAACGAATCGCATCACATCATGGAGACGATATTCCGTACGTACGCACAAGCGATGATATTGTTCCCATGATCATGGAATTGTATTGGAGTGTATGTATACTATTTAAGAATAAATATCAATTTACAATAATCATATATAGTAATTATTTACACCATTATACCCATCCATGTAAGGTGGTGGGGGAAAATAGATTACACCACGGCGTGGAGAAGGTATTCCGTACGTACGCACGCGCGGTGATTTCGTTTTCCGTAGGATGGATAGATGTTGAAATAGTTTTGTTTCATACTTATAATAAAATATCAGTATATGAGTGATACTGATGTTATTACATCATAATTAAATAACTAATGAAGAAGAAGTTGAAGAAGAAAGAATTTGGAAAGGATCGGTAATGGATATTACCTCTTTTTGATGCGCCTCTTCTTTACCTCCTTTTAGGGCACTAGGGTTGGTCTTTGAAGAAGACCAGAACCTCTGGGATGATTCTAGGGAAGTGGGGAAGTGAAATGGGCAGGGTTTGGCCAAGCATGAAGGCTCAAATTGGTGTGAGGAGGAGAGGGAGGAGGTTCCCTTTTATAAGGGATGAGAGGGGCTCCTTTGGAAAAACTAAAAATATTATTTTATTATAAAGTCAAGTTCGGTTTTAAATAGCTCCAAATTTATTTATTTCGAAGCTAAGGTAGGGATGGGTCTAAATTCTCTCATAAAATATAATTTATACAAGTTTAGATACCTATTTTTACCTTATCATTTAAATTTATCATTATGTTAAATAATTTTACTTTTATCGGGTCTTCTTGTGTTCTTATACTATAAGGTTAATAAACTCACTATAACAAGCCAAACGAACCCCAAGTTGTTTATTTTTAATATATATAACCTTATATAAGTCATTTGGATGAACATTATATTTTTAGGAATAAAATAACAATTAATAATATTATATTTGTTTTGAAAACTTTTTTATGTCAATTTTGACACTATTTAGTAATTGATTTTTGTGAAAATCATAACAGAATGATTAGTTCGAACAAAGTTAATTAAATCAATAATAAAATGTCATATTAACGTAGAAAAATATTGGAATTAATATAAAGTTTGAAATTACATTTATTTGTGTATTTATAACATCAATTATGTCAATATTTCATTAATAAGATAATTACAGCATCATATTTATGTCATAAATAAATTAAATTATTTAAAGTCAAAAAATAAAATATCATTATGTAAGAAATATTTTTATCTTTCTAATGTATAATTTTAGTCGAATTTATCTTATTTATAACCCTATATTAAAAATGATATACTTATTAAACTTTGATTTTAACTAATTTAACCCTTCTATAAATAAATTAATAATAAATGTCCTAATCTAATCCAAGTGGGCCTAAATGGTCATATTTTATTCCTAAGGTTGTTTTTGTTCGAATTACACTTTTCCAATAGAATTAGGACATGTGTTAGGGTAATAATAATATCATTTTAACCATTAATTACCTTATTTACTTTTAACCGTGGTAAATAAAAGTAAAAAGTTACTATTCACCAAAAATTATTTTCATCTCATTGAACCACATTTTACTTACTGACATCAACCGTGTCTCTCGGATTTTTGAAATTCCAGTCACAGAAGCGGTAAAATTATGTTTTATGAAAAATTCAGTTTTTTAACTACCACTTAGTGGTTTCACTATTAATCAAAAATTGAAAGTTTTCAGAAAAATACCAAAACTTCACCCTAGGCTAATTTCGATATTCAAAACCAAAAATGAAGTCCATTTTATAAAATTTCAAAAACTGGTTATTACTATTCATAATGGCTAGTTTTAATAATATTTTAATAGTATATCGTTGTTTAGTGAAACTCGGTATTGCGTACGACGCAAGCTATCGAGGAAGGTCGTGATTTCGTGTAAAGCAAGCCAAGAAAGTGTTGTGTGTAGAAAAAGATTCCTTTGATGATTTATATAACATAAAATTCTCAGGTGTTACATTCTACCCCCCTTAAAATAAATTTCTCCCTCGAAATTCATCAATTTGTAACAAACAGATGAGGATACCTCTCCCTCATCATATCCCCAAACTCCCATGTAGCTTCTTCTAATTGATGGTTCCTCCATAAAACTTTCACCAATCGAGTGATCTTGTTTCGTAGAACTTTTTCTCTACGATCCAGAATCTCAATCAGGTGTTCTTCATAAGAAAGATCATGCTCCAGCGGTACAACTTCTGAGCTGAGTACATGTGAAGGATCAGGTATGTACTTTCTTAGGAGAGATACATGGAACACATCGTGAACTTGAGAGAGATTCGGTGGAAGCTCCAATCGGTAAGCTACCTTCCGAACATGATCCAGTATTTCGAAAGGAACGATATATCTAGGGCTCAACTTCCCCTTCTTTCCAAATCTCATGACCCTCTTCCAGGGAGATATTTGTAAGAACACTTTATCACCCACTTCAAACTCTAGGTCTTTTCTTCGGTTGTCGGCATAACTTTTCTGTCGACTCTGAGCTGCTCTTATGTGTTGTCGAATAGATCAGACCTTTTCTGCCATCTCATCAACAAGATCAGGTCCTAATAGCTTTATTTCCCCAACTTCATCCCAGCAAGTTGGAGTCCTACATTTCTTTCCATAGAGAGCTTCATAAAGAGCCATCTGAATACTGGAGTGAAAGCTATTATTATAAGAAAATTCCACCAATGGTAGGTGTTGATCCCAACCACCATTGAAATCCATAGAGCAAGCTCTCAACATATCTCCTAGAGTTTTAATTGTTCTCTCATACTGACCGTCTGTCTGAGGATGATAAGCAGTGCTGAAACTTAACTCTGTATCCAGAGTATGCTGAAGACTTCGCCAGAACATTGAGGTAATCCTCGGATCCCGATCAGATATAATAGAAAGTGGTACTCCATGAAATCTTACCACTTCCTTTAAATATATCCTGGAAAGCAGATCCAGAGAGAAATCCTATCTAATAGCGATGAAGTGTGACGACATTGTAAGACGATCAAATATGACCCAGATAGCATTATTGTCTGTGGATGTTTTAGGAAGTCCGGTGACAAAGTCCATAATGGTGTTCTCCCATTCCCATTCTGGTATGGGTAATGGTTGTAACATCCCCTTGGGCTTTTTTCTCTCAGCTTTAACTTGATGACAAACCAAGCATCGAGAGACATATTCAGCAACATCTCTTTTCATACCATCCAACCAGAAGTACTCTTTTAGGTCCCTATACATCTTCGTGCTTCCATGATGAATAGAGAATGAAGAACTATGAGCCTCCTCCAACAGCTCCTTCTTTAATTCGGGGAGGGGAGGAACAAAAACCCTGTTCCTGAACTTTATTATCCCATCACAATCAAGGTTGAATTTAGGAACATTTCTCACCTTCTTTTGTAACTTGACATCTTCTTTCTGTACCTCTTTAATCTTCACATGTATATATGGTTGAACATTCATTTGAGAAAGATACGATTTTCCCCCTTCCATTATAATTCCAAGATCCATCCTTTTTAAATCGATAAATATTGGATCTTTTGTGATCCTCATCATGGATAAACTGGAATGGTCTTGTCGACTTAATGCATCTGCCACCTTGTTTGCTTTCCCAGGGTGGTAATGAATTGAGCAGTCGTAATCCTTAATCAGCTCCAACCATCTTCTCTGGCACATATTCATCTCCTTTTGTGTGAAAATATACTTTAAACTTTTATGATTATTATAAATATCACACCTTTCACCATAAAGGTAATTCCTCCAAATCATTAATGCAAAGATTACCGCAGCTAACTCCAAATCATGAGTTGGGTAATTTTGCTCATGGATTTTCAACTATCATGAGGCATAATCTATCACCATATCATTTTTCATAAGAACACACCCCAATCCCTTCGTGGATGAATCACTATATATCACAAACCTTTCTTCACTACAAGGCAGTGTGAGCACAGGTGCACTGGATAACCTTCTTTTCAACTCCTTGAAATTCTCTTCACATTCCTCCGTCCAGACAAACTTAACTCTTTTCTAAGTCAACCTGGTGAGTGGATTAGATAATCGTGAAAAATCTTTCAGAAAACATCGATAATATCCAGCCAAACCAAGAAAACATCGGATCTCGGTTACTGTTGTTGGTCTCGACCATCTTTCGATAACCTCTGTTTTTGTTGGATCCACAGATATCCCCTCTTTTGAGATTATGTGACCCAAAAATGAAACTTTTTGAAGCCAAAATTCACACTTGGTAAATTTGGCATCAAGCTTCTCCTTTCTCAGTGTCGTCAATATAATTCTCAAGTAATCTTCAAGTTCTTCCTTGCTCTTTGAATAGACAAGAATATCGTCTATAAATACTACCACAAACTGATCAAGATAGTCTCTAAAGACTCTATTCATCAGATCCATGAAGATAGCAGGGGCATTAGTAAGACCAAATGGCATTACTATGAATTCATAGTGTCCATACCTTGTATGGAAAGCCGTCTTTGGTATATCCTCCCTTTTGACCCTTAATTGATGATACCCTGAACGAAGATCAATCTTGGAAAAGTATTGAGCTCCGCGTAGTTGGTCAAATAAGTCATCAATGCGTGGGAGAGGATATTTGGTCTAGATAGTGATCTTGTTAAGTTCTCGATAATCAATGCAGAGTCTCATTAATCCATCTTTCTTCTTAACAAATAGAACAGGTGCTCCCCAAGGTGACTCACTAGGGTGTATGAATCCTTTATCAAGATTCTCTTGGAGTTGCTTCTTCAATTCCTTCAACTCAATTGGGGCCATTCTATATGGTGTCTTTGAAATATGTAAAGCACCTGGTACGAGTTCTATTGAAAAGTCAACTTCACGATTTGGTGGAAGACCCGACAATTCCTCTGGAAATATATCATAAAACTCCCGAACAATGGTCATATTCTTAATTGTGAGTTTCTCACCAACCATTTGAGATCAATAACCTTCATTTAGTGGAATCAAGACCCATAAGATGGAAGAAATTTTCACTGGAAGGTTATGTTCATCCTTGCATCGATAGACGATCATAAATTGATCTGGAATATGAAATGTGACTTCCCTTATTTTGAAATTGATATGAGCTCCATATAAAGAATGACAATCAATGCCAAGAATCACATCAAATTCCACTATAGGAAGGATCACAAGATTTGTAGGAAGCACTTTCCCACAAACTTCATTCGGAGAAGAATTATAAACTTTTGATGTGACTGTTGGGCCATTAGGGGTTGTCACAGCTAACTCAACATCTACTTGTTGAGGTAATACGGTGATATCCTTAGAAAAATCTTCAGAAATAAAAGTGGGTGGATCCAGAATCAAATAAAACATTTTCTACTTTAGAGTAGATGGTAACTGTACCTTTCACCACATCGTTATCGTACTCCACATCGCTGATAGAAATTGCATGTGACTTTCCTTTGCCTTTAGCCTTAAGAGTTTGTTGACGTCGACCATAATCATCAACCCTTGGATTTGGGCATTGATTGGCATAATTCCCCATCTCCTTTCACTTGAATCATTGAAGTGTAGTAGGTTCATTCTCTGTATCCCTTCCTTTTTTTGTATCATTAGAAATCATCTTCCCATCATTGCGGCATTCAAATGCCCGATGACCTTCCTTTCCACATTTGAAACATTTACCTATCCCTTTAAGACAACTCCCTCCATGTTTCTTTCCACACTTTGAGCATAAGGGAAATCTCATCTTCTTTTCAGTGTGCTTTTTAGATTTTCCTTTGAATTCCATTTTCCTCTTCTTATCAAACCCATATGACTGATGGGTTACTCCAATCTCCATCTCAACTTTGAGAGCACATCGAACGATTTCCTCGTAGCTATTGAAGTCCCTTATGGCTAACACCCTTCAAAGACTTGGTTTTAAGCCACTAAAGAATCAATCGATCTTACTCTCGGGTTGGATAATAATACCAGAAGTGTACCTTGCAAGTCTTGTAAAATTTGCTTCATAGGTACCAAAAGATTCATCATTATTTTGCTTTAGTTCAATAAACTCCTTCTCCATCTTTGTTCGGAGAATACGAGGGAAGTACTTATTGAAAAATAAGTTCCTAAACTCATCTCATTCCCTGGACTCAATTTCATCCATTTTACTCGCATTCTTAATAAGATTAAACCATTGATCAACATCTCCTTCCAAACGATACACTACTAGGATGAATTTATCATGTTCAGAACATTGAAGAACTGAAAATATCTTTTCAGTAGTACTAATCCATTGTTTAGCAACTAATGGATCAGTAGACCCGCTGAATGAAGGTGGACGCTACCTCGTGAAGGATTCAACAGAATGTTGCTCCTTCCTTTGCTCTTTTGGAAGTCCTGCATGATTCATAGCTTGAGAAAGTTGTGTGATCATGGCTACACGATTTTTTTTTCCAGCTCCCATAATGGTTGGTTTCTTAGGGGGAAAATCATTGCATTGCCCGTCACATTCTGCATTAACACGGTTCCTTTGGGTCCATGCCATTGACTAAAACCAAGAAGAATAGTGTGAGAAACACTAATTATAAAAGGAAAACCACATAATCAAGAGTAAAATTTCACACTTAAGGTCTTATCGTAGGTTGTTCATGGCCATTTCTAAAACACTAAGATTGTGTTCTATGCTTAGACTTATCCTTAGTAATCTTACTAAGGCTATCACATCCTAGTTTCCAAAGGTTGACTATACCTTTCCTTTGATACCAACTATAACGAACCATAAAAAACATACATTGTTATTACTTAAGAATTGATGCACACTTATTAAAACATATAACAAAACTAGGAAAGGACCATATAGGTATAGAGTCTTTAAAAACTGGGAAACATAAACAACTGGTTCATAAAGAATCTACTTTTCCTCCCACTTATTTCATCATATCTAAAGTCCCTTTTTGGCATATTCTACTTAATAACCTTCTTCCTGACCTGGGGAAATAAAACATACAAAAGGTTGAGATCAAATGCTCTGTAAGGGTAAACAAAAGAAAAATCAATCATATCATGAACATAACCTTTTGGAAATCATAACCTGCAAAAGAAATCATAATTTCATACCATGGGATAAATCATAGAAGTGAAATCTAATCCCAATAATCATTACATAAAACATGGAACTTTGTGTCATACACACATAATCATAGAGAATCATTTATTATTAGTCAATACTCATTGCCAAGACTATCTTAGTGGACAATGTTCATTTCTAAACTGAGTTCACTCCTCGTTTCAGTCCTGTTTCACTGAACCGGTTTAACCTGCCGTTCCAGCCATGTCTATCTCATGAGATATAAAATCTTTACCCAATTCATTGGAGGGATATATAGGTCCCACCAATCTCATAATGATACCTTTCTTATGTGTGCCCCAAAATCATAAACCATACATCATAGCATAACCCATTTAATAAAAATGGGATTGTTAAACAACGTGACATCATAAAACAATTCATAGAAGATAAAGGAATTCATAAAAATAATTCCATTACAACATTATCAAATAAATGTAATAATAGGGATATAAACAGGACCCTATATTATCTTATATGGAAAATAATTTTGATAAAACAGTTGAATTCCATTCTTGAGGAAAATATCATTTCTACTTCAAAAACATTTTTCCATTCTTTAACATGTCATACAATTTTAAACTAAAATAAGTTGATTAAAAATGAACTTGAAAACTTGTAAAGTACGATTCATAGAAATAATGTTCTAAAAATCCATTCATTCCGTATAAGCTAAAAAAACATTCTTCTCGTACTTTTGTCGGAAAAGTCAAAAAGTACCTCGTACAAAAACGACAAAAGATTCCTCTCATATCTTTTACTAAAAACTCACCGAAGGGTAAAATTGGATTTAAACAATTTTAGGTGGATGGAAATAATATTACATATTGAGGAAACATGGATGTGGATGACAAAATACACCCCAGTAAATACCAAAGTATAAACAATCTCGGATAAAAATGAGATTGTGATATTTCCCTTACCATAGGTCTGATTTTCCTTGTATGTGTCTGAACCTCCTATATAATGATTTAAATAATGTTATTTACTTATTCCAGAATCATAATTATTGTTATGATATCATATATGGTCATATTCTTAGCTTCTTAGTAGTAATATTTCATTTCTACTTGTTATTCTGGTGTTTATAACTTTTTGTTCTTATGCGTGTTTTGTCCAATAGATTCTTATTCTTCTCTTTAGGTTATAGATACATCACTTCCATAATGGTTTTAATGTACTACATATCATATTTATTCTTTCAATCCATTTATATAATCATTATGAAATGATGATCATGTAGAAAGAATCACATCACATCGTGGAGACGATATTCCGTACGTACGCACGAGCGATGATATCGTTCCCATGATCGTGGAATTGTATTGGAGTGTATGGATACTACATCAGAATCAATATCACCTTACAATAATCATATATAGTAATTAGTTACACCATTATACCCATCCAAGTAAGGTGGTGGGGGAAAATAGATTACACCACGGCGTGGAGACGATATTCCGTACGTACGCACGCGCAGTGATTTCGTTTTCCGTAGGATGGATCGATGTTGAAATAGGATTGTTTCATACGTGTAATAACATATTACTATATGAGTGATACTGATGTTATTACTTCATAATGAAACAATTAAAGAAGAAGAAGTTGAAGAAGAATGAATTTGGAAAGGATCGGTAATGGATATTACCTCTTTTTGACGCGCCTCTTCTTAACCTCCTCTTAGGACACTCGGGTGGGTCTTTGAAGAATACCAGAACCTCTAGGATGATTCTAGGGAAGTGGGGAAGTAAAATGGGTAGGGTTTTTCCGAGATTGAAGGCTCAAATTGGTGTGAGGAGGAGAGGGAGGAGGTGCCCTTTTATAAGGGAGGAGAGGGGCTCCTTTGGAAAAACAAAAAATATTATTTTATTATAAAGTCAAGTTCGGTTTTAAATAGCTCCAAATTGATTTATTTCGAAGATAAGGTGGGTATGGGTCGAAATAATCACATCCAATAGAATTTAGAGAAGTTTA
Source organism: Viscum album (assembly GCA_963277665.1). Lineage (NCBI taxonomy): Eukaryota > Viridiplantae > Streptophyta > Magnoliopsida > Santalales > Viscaceae > Viscum > Viscum album. The sequence continues at coordinate 185,205,125 of OY728122.1, forward strand.
TATTCTTATTTTAACCTTATCATTTTTATTTATCATTAAGTTAAATAATTTTACTTTTACCGTGTCTTCTTGTGTTCTTATACTATAAGGTTAATACACTCAATATAACAAGCCAAACGAACCCCAAGTTGTTTATTATTAATATATATAACCTTATCTAAGTCATTTGGCAGAACCGTATATTTTTAGGAATAAAATAACGATTAATAATATAATATTTTTTTAAAAAACTATTTTATGTCAATTTTGACACTATTTAGTAATTGATTTTTGTGAAAATCATAACAGAATGATTTTTTCGAAAAAGTTCATTAAATCAATAATAACATGTAATATTAACCTAGAAAATTATTGTAATTCATAAAAAGTTTGAAATTACATTTATTTGGGTATTTATAACATCAATTATGTCAATATTTCATTAATAAGATAATTACTGCATCATCGTTGTGACATAAATAAATCAAATTATTTAAAGTCTAAAAATAAAATATCATTATGTAGGAAATATTTTTATCTTTATAATGTATATTTATAGTCGAATTTATCTTATGTATTACCCTATATTAAAAATGATATACTTATTAAACTATGATTTTAACTATTTAAACCCTTCTTTAAATAAATTAATAATAAATGTCCAAATCAAATCCAAGTGGGCCTAAATGATCATATATTATTCCTAAGGTTGTTTTTGTTGGAATTACACTTGTCCCATAGAATTAGGACATGTGTTAGGGTAATAATAATATATTTTTTACCCTTAATTACCCTATTTATTTTTAACCGTGGTAAATAAAAGTAAAAAGTTATTATTCACCAAAAATTGTTTTCATCTCATTGAACCACATTTTACTTACTGACATCAATTATGTCTCTCGGATTTTTGAAATTCCACTCACAGAATCAGTAAAATTATGTTTTATAAAAAATTCAGTTTTTTAACTACCACTTAGTGGTTTCACTATTCATCAATAATTTAATGTTTTCAGAAAAATACCAAAATTTCACTCGAGGATAATTTCGATATTCCGAATCCAAAAATGAAGTCCATTTTATAAAATTTCAAAAAGTGGTTATTACTATTCATAATGGCTAGTTTTAATAATATTTTAATAGTATATCGTTGTTTAGTGAAACTCGGCATTGCGTACGACACAAGCTATCGAGGAAGGTCGCGATTTCGTGTAAAGAAAGCCAAGCAAGTGTTGTGTGTAGAAAAAGATTCCTTTGATGATTTATATAACATAAAAGTCTCGGGTTTGACAATGGTTTCCACAATTACATGTTGTATTCCCATTATATTTTTTCATGATTGAGGTTCCATTAGGATATATGACTTACATACTTCCATGATTTATGTCATTGCTCAAGATTTTAATGTTTAAATTTAATGTTCAAGTTTTTACATTCAAATGTATATGGATTGTTTAATGTTCACTATGTTTTCCCTTACTGAGCATTTGAGCTCACACTTTTTATGTTTTCCTTTCCCATGGATATAAAGAAGGGCTTTAGGTATGAAAACAACAGGGGAAGATCTTTATGAAATAAGTTGAAGATCTTTCACTACAATTAGTAGATTACGTTCCAAGATTCCAACGACACTAAACTATTATGGTCCTTTGGTGTCTGTTTTTGTTATGTACTAAGTATTCCGAAAAATTAATGTAATGTCCATGTACGTCATGTTTCGGGTCTCTACATTTTGTCTCAGAGGGAGGTTTAGTCAACCTTTTGAAACTAGGATGCGAAAATGTTAGTGAGATTCCTAGAGATATTTCTAAGATATGTCTAGGGATGTCCCAAAGGATAAGTATACATATGGTATATAGTCCTATAAATACAGTAACGATCTTAGAATTTAACCTAAGATGTTATATATTGAGGGTACTCCCCCTTTACTATGTTGTTTTCCCTGGCATGAATTTTTCCTCTCACACTATTCTTTTTGGGTTTTTGAAAATGGATGGAACCAGGAAGATTCACGATAATGAAGGATATTATGGACAATGGAATGATATTATTCATGGTAAACCAAATGAAATGGGATTTGGAAGTCCAAATATCATTATTATGTCGAATCAGCAATCTCATAATATGATCAATAAACTCAAATTTGGTATGTTTCCTCACACAGCTAAAAAGAGAAAGATTAAGTTTCATGATGATCATAGAGGAAAGAATGTTCAATTTCTCCTATGTAAATCATGTGGGAAGAGGCATTAAGGAGAATGTTTCAAAGGAACTGGAAGATGATTTGGGTGTGGAAAAGAAGGGCATAAAGCCAGTAAGTTCAAAGGAAAAGGTTCAGTTAACACCACGGATAAGGATAATGGTATTGATACGACATGAACAATGGTTAAATTTTTTAAATGTGGAAAGTACGGGCATTATGAAAACCAATTCCCTAAGGGAAAGTCTCATGAAGAGAATCGGTATGGTCGTATGGGTAATATTTATGTTGATGATGATGAAGAGACTAAAAATGATATGGGAGATGAAAGAATTGTTGAAGCTTGACCAATGGTTTAAGAAGGTAGTGGAATGATTACATGTTTATCAAGTGTAATGTTGTATAAGTAATTTCATGGTACTATGGAAAAAAGATACATCTAAGGATTGTTACACTATTGCCTTTCCTTAAGTTTTGAAAGTCTGTGATGAATGGTACCAGTATTTTTGGAAAGTAGATGATATGCACATAATGAAGGGATAAGGAGAAAATTAAATGTTTGATAGTATTCATGAGCTCATGACTGATATAAGGAGAAGGTTATATCATGGTTTTAGTATATAGAATTTTTTGATTTTGGTATGTGGAAAGAGTTAACTTTTGACAGCATTCATGTTTTCACTAAGGTTTAATGGGTATTAATTTTTCAAGCGAATACATGATTAAAGTATTCACATGATTGGAGTGTGACCAACAAGATAATGGGGGATAAATGATGGTTGGTTGATGCAATTTCAAGTAGTAATTTTCTTTATAATATGAGCTTGTACTGAAGTATTTTAGATAAATATTATAATGGATTATGTTGGACATAAGATAGTATTGTTTAAGGATAGAAATTTTTTCGATATTATTGAGGGGATGTTATGGTAATATAGTTTTAGAAAAAGGACAACCTCTAGAACGGGCGATATCCCATCGCGTCGGACAATGCTGTGGGAATCGAACCCACAACCGAAGTGCGACTGGCCTTTAACGCTTACCACTAGCCTACAGGAAGTCCATGTTTAGTAGAAACTAGTTTTATTATATTAAGCAGTATGATATATGAAGTATAAGTCCATTTTAGGAACTATATATGATTAATCTAACTATAGATCGACTTATTTATATTTAATAACTTTTGCTAACCTTTTGTATGAGACAGATGGAATGACCCGTCATTCTATCACATGATCTTCTAACACTTCACAAATAACAAATTCAACTTCATTTCTTTAAGAGATGAAGTGTAAATTGTTCAAGGATTGAACAATAGTGAGATTGTACAAAAATAAAGTAAGTATTTATTCTAATTCAAATTATTCAACTTTAGGGAAATGATCTTAAAAACCAAAAATGTTGTCCTAGTGCCCTTATATCTGATGAATCATATGGTACCTCAGATCATCACACATCTATGGTTTTGTGATTGCTGGCTTTTCCATAGCCATGTTCTCTTCCACTCTCTATCAGAACATGATGGTTAGATTTCTCTTCCATATCCATATTTTCACCTATGTGGAAACCTAGTGATTAGTTAATTTGTGTAACCATTACGTTTCATACTTTCATTTTTAAATATTGGTTTTGGTATTCCTTTTTACGACGTGGGTTTCTATTAAAGAAACTTTCAAGTAGTAAACCATTTATAACCCCGATGAATTTCGAGGGAGAAATTCATTTTATGGGGGGTAGAATGTAACACCCCGAGATTTTATGAAAAATAATCTTTATAATTTTATTGATGTCTTGTGTTGTACGATACACTAAAAGGATCTTGCACTAAACGCATCCCTGACTTGGCTTGCATTCACGCAATCGCGACCTTCCACGATAGCGTGTGTTGTATGCAATACTGAGGTTCACTAAACAACGATATGCTATTAAAATATTATTAAAACTAGCCGTTATGAATAGTAATAACAACTTTTTGAATTTTTTTAAATTGAATAATTCAAAATGGAATTCATTTTTGGGATCAGAATATCGAAATTATCCTAGGGTGAAATTTTGGTATTTTTCTGAAAGCATTCAATTTTTTATGAATAGTGAAAACAATGGGTTACTATTTAAAAACCGAATTTTTATTTAAATAATTATTTATTTTATTTAAATTTATTTTAGGTCAAAATTGATACATAATACCTATATAATTTCAAAGTAATTCATTGGAGTTATTTTATAATAATTTTAGATATACAAAAATTTTATTGAACTTTTCACCGTCTTTTACCCATCTCCTAGGAGAATTTGCAAATTCACATGAAACATAATTTTACCACTTCTGTGAGTGGAATTTCTAAATTCCGAGAGCCACGGTTAATATCAAGGACTAAAATGTGGTTCAATGTGATGAAAATAATTTTTGGTGAATAGTAACTTTTTACTTTTTCTTACCACGGTTAAAAGTAAATAGGGTAATTAAGGGTAAAAATGATATTATTATTACACTAACACATGTCCTAATTCTATTGGATAAGTTTAATTAGACCAAATAAAACCTTAGGAATAAACTATGACCATTTAGGCCCAAATGGATTAGATTAGGACATTTAATATTAATTTATTTAAAGAAGTGTTAAAATAGTTAAAATCAATGATTAATAAGTAAATAATTTTTAATATGGGGGTATACATAAGATAAATTAGACTATAAATATTCATTAAAAAGTTAAAATATTTCCTACATAATGGTATTTTATTTATAATTTTTAGACATTAAATAATTTAATTTATTTATGACTCAATGATGATGCAGTAATTATCTTATTAATGAAATATTGACATAATTGATGTTATAAATACCCAAATAAATGAAATTTGAGATTTTTTATGAATTACACTAATTTTATAGGTTAATATGACATGTTATTATTTATTTAGTTAACATTTTTCTAACTAATCATTCTGTTATGATTTTCACAAAAATCAATTACCAAAAAGTGTCAAAATTGACATAAAATAGTTTTTAAAATAAATATTATATTATTAATTGTTATTTTATTCATAAAAATAAATGGTTCGGTCAAATGACTTAGATAATGATATATATATTAATAATAAACAACTTGGGGTTTTTATGTCTTGTTATAGTATGTTTATTAATCTTATACTGTAAGAAAACAAGAAGACGCGGTAAAAGTAAAATTATTTAACTTAAGGTTAAATCTAAATGATAAGGTTAAAATAGAAATCTAACCTTGTCTAAAATATATTGGATGAGGGGATTTCGACCCATACCCACCTTATCTTCAAAATAAATCAATTTTGAGCTATTAAAAACCGAATATGTCTTTATAATAAAATAATATTTTTAGTTTTTCCAAAGGTCCCCCTCTCCTCCCTTATAAAAGGTCACCTCCTCTCTCTCTTCCTCACACCACTTTGAGCCTTCAATATCGGCCAACCCCTGAAAAATTCTATTATCCACTTCCGTAGAAACATCCAATAGGTTCTGTTCTTCTTCAATGTCCAATTTTATTGCCCTAAGAGGTGGTCTCAAAGAGGTGCTTCAAAGAAGAGGTAATGTCTGTTACCGATTCTTTCAACTTTATTTCTTCTTCAACTTATTATTTAGTTGTTTCATTATGAATTAATAACATCAGTATCACTAATATACGGATATGTTATTATAAGTATGAAACAACCCAATTTCACCATCTATCAATCCTACGGAAAACGAAATCACCGCGCGTGCGTATAGACGGAATAGCGTCTCCACGCCGTGGTGTAATCTATTTTCCACCACCACCATACTTGGTTGGGAATAATAGTGTAAATAATTACTATATATGATTATTTTAAAGTGATATTGATTCTGAAATAGTATACATACACTCCAATACAATTCCATGACCATGAGAATGATATCATCGCTCGTGCGTACGTATGGACTACCGTTTCCACGAACGCGATGCGATTTATTTTCCATGATTAACAATTCAAGAATGATTATAAAAAATATATAATGAATAATAATGAAATATATGACATTATAATTCTACTGTATTTATGTATATATATATGTATGTCATCTATTTAATTTCATTCAATTCAATAAGGAAACGAAAACAACGTTCATGCTTACGTATGACCTACCGTCTCAATGAACGATGTGTTTCATTTCATTTATCTATCTATTATATATATATATATACTGAATATATATGATATATAAGTCACGTTTTACATTCTGGAAGTAAGTAAATTATGATATAAGTAATAATAAAATCAAGAACAACAAGTCCAAACACGTATGATAAATGATACAATTTTACCCAAAACGCTACTTTAACATGGAATTGACAAATGAACGGGTAATATAAATACCTATGTGAACCATATATGATATAATAGCAATGAATATGATTCTTTAATAAGTCAATGACATTATTTAAATCATTATACAGGAGTTTCGGATACATACGAAGCATATCGGACATAAGGTAAGGGATAACTTTTCCAATATCATTTTTTTATCTGAGATTGTTTATTCGTGAGTATTTACTGGGGTTATATTTATCATCCATGTCCATATTTTTTTAAAATGGTTTCATGTATGTTAAAATTCCTTTTTTACCCATTTTTACTTTTACTACATGGTATGTATGGAATCTTTTTTTTACGAGGTACTTTTTTGACTTTTCCGACAAAAGTACGAGAAGAATGTTTTTTTAACGTATACAGCGTGAAAGGATTTTTACGGTATTATAAAGACATATTTTCTTGAAGCTTCCTCAAAAATATTTCATGACTATTTTCAACAAAATATTTTTCTTTTAATAATTCATGACATTTTGTGAAAAGAAAATGATTTTGATGAAGAAAGGATATTTTCCACAAGAATTCATTTCAAGTGTTTTATCGAAACCATTTTTCATCTAAGATGAAATTATGTCATATGTGTATGTTTCAAGTATAATGCCTCTATGATTTATAGGGTTTCACTTTCCTTATTATGAAATGATATCAATTTCTTTTATATGGATTATGTAATGATGGGATGATGTTTATGAAACCCATTTTATCTATTGGGTTATTATGAATGATGTATGTTTATTTTGTGGCACAAGTAGGAATGATTTCATTAAGAGAGGGGTGGGACCTATATCTCCCTATAATTCATTGGGTAAATATTTATATCTCATGAGATAGACATGGCTGGAATGGTAAGTTAATCTGGTTCAGTGTTACAGGACTGAAACGAGGAGTGAACACGATTCAGAAAGGGACTTTGTCCCCTAAGATGGTCTTGGCAGCAATGCCTTGGCTACTATGGAAATCATGACATGTGTTGAATGGTTTCCACAATTACATGTTTTATTCCCATTATATTTTATCATGATTGATGTTCCATTATGATATATGCCTTACGTACTTCCACGATTTATGTCTTTGCTCAAGATTTTGATGTTTAAATTTCATGTTCAAGTTTTTACTTTCAAATGTTTATGGATTTTTTTATGTTCACTATGTTTTCCCTTACTGAGCATTTGAGGTCACCCTTTTTATGTTTTATTTTCCCCAGGATATAAATAAACGTTTTAGGTCTGAAAAAAGGGAAGGTCATTATGGTAGAAGTTGAAGATCCTTCACTTCAATTAGTAGATTACGTTCCACGTTTCCAAATACGCTAAACTATTATGGTCCTTTGGTGTCTGTTTTTGTTATGTACTAAGTATTCCAAAAAAGTAATGTAATGTCCATATACGTCATGTTTCGGGTCACTACATTAATAAAGGGGTAAATTTAACAATATTGAGTCTCTTGATTCAGAATATCGAATCCATCTTATAAAATTCAATACCTATAATTAGAAGATATGAGTTTTAATATAATTTCAAAAAAATGATTGAAATAATTTTTTTGGTGAATTCATTTTATAAATCTAAAACTAGAATTATTATCAAAAAATTCCTAATAAAATGCTTAAATAAATATTAAAAATTTTATTAAATATATAATATATAAATATAAATATGAAATTAAAAAAATATAATTATATTTATTATGAAATAAATATATTTCACACATAAAGTTTTTTAAAATATTATCGTTTACATTCAAATCATTTATATTTTAATTGATAACCAATTATTATAATTTATAATTGGGTAAAACATATAATTTTAAAAAATTATTTATTTCAATTTAGTAACACCAATTTTGAATGATATATTATAATGCTTACAAAATAATGGATAATTTATTTTAACACAGTGATCTGTGCAATGCATTATGTTAGAGAGATTATATTTTAAAAACAAGAGATATATTCTTATATCTTGAGGTGCTTCATTCATCCATACATCAAATACATTGTCTTAGAAATTAATAGAATGTTACCCCATTAAAATATTTGGGTTCTTCTTCTTCATAATTTCCATTAGATCCTATCTTGCCTCTTTTGTATGATTATTTCTCAAATATACACTTACAAGTCTTGTTTTTTATTCTTTAAAACTTAATAACTAGTGTATAGAATCTTAAGATTGTATTTATTTTAAGGTATATCAGGTTACAATGCTATTTCATAAGCGGTGAGGACCATAGTTGTTTCTATCATGGAAATCCTTCATAAAAAGATATGGGAAGGATATTGTACATTTGGAAGACATGGTAGATTTTCAAAATGGTAAGCCACATATCAAATAAATCCACGTATTTCAAATGGTTTTATGTACCTAGGGATCAATTTAACTTTACATCAAATTCATATAAAATGATTCCATGGAGGTACCTTAATGAAAATATGAGCCATAATTAATAATTCTAAGTATCTCACCAGTTATCAAGTTATCAATTTTTGCAACATTGATATACATTATTATAGAATTAAATAGTCCTAATGCTTTTTATTGTTTCCAATTCAATTTCTACAAATACCATATTAATTTATCAAACTTCAATCCAATAGGTTGGAGTATAAATTTATTTGGATTTAATTCCTTATAAAATGAAATTTGATAACTCAAATAGAAGAAATTATTATAGGAAAACATTACCCAAGGAAAATAATGATCCAAAATACCATAAAATTCATGTGAAAAAGACCCTAAATTTCATTGTAATATTTGGATAGACGTTTACATATTACAATAAGATTAAGGTTGAAAAGTGTTTCTCAAATTAATATTGGTTTAATGAGCCTTATGAATACATTATAGGAATTTTTAGGTTTAATTTGGTCAATGGTCATAAATAATAAAAAATGTTTCACTTGATTCCAAACCAATTCATTAATATAATGTCTTTAAAGGATGTCTATAGAAAAATCATATCTTCTTTGGATGATTTGTTATGATATTTTATATTAATTGGTCATAAATAATATCATATTAATCATTATATTAGTCTTTGGTAATCTATTGAAATATTTGATAATAATGTAACCACATTTCCATGGTGGAATATGAAGACATTTCATGACTCATATAGGATGTTTCTTCTCAAACACATCTTTTCTAAATCCCAAAAATCATGATTCATATTCATCAATTTAACAATTAATATTATCCAAAAATAATAATCATTAAAATATCTACATATCATGGTGTTTCCCTTTTGTATCTTGAAATTCAAGATATAAAATTTTTCTAATAATTAAATTTATAGCTCAGTTATATATGTAACATGAATACTATTTCTAAATTTCAGAACACCATCATCATGTACAATGTACGTAATCATCCCAACATTTTTGAATTTAATTTTAATTTGAATATTATCATCATTGGGATGCTAACTTTTTATCTTCTCTAATAATTAGTATTCATTAATAAATTGAGAATTTAGTGATGTTTCCGATTTCATAATAACTCAAAAATCCATAATTATTAAATCCATGGACATAGGATCCATAATGACATTCATTTTTCTCAGAAACATATGATTCATTCTACACAATACATCCTACACAATATTTACAAAAAATCAGTATAGGTGAATTATGAAATAATAATCCTTGAATAACATAACCCGTATTCATTTCATCGTGTTGTAATATTTATGTGAAATGATTTATTTTAGGTACTTATGGTGAGGGTATAACTCATATATTTCCTACATAAATAATGGTTACATTTATTAAACAGAAATATTACAGCTACTGACTCAAGACCATTATAGGGATAGTTTTGGCCATTAAAAATTATATATTTGGATGAATTAAAAATAACATAAACATTATTTATAAGGAAAAAACCAAGAATATTTATAATACATCACAATATATCCCAAATCAATTATTTCCTAATTGTATAATTGTAATAAAATCATTCACCAATATCCTCTAAAATTATTCAAATTACATTATACATGTAAACATAAAACCTTGACATGTAATCTTGGAAAATGAGTTATCCATATATAAAACATTTTGAATAATCCACTGATAGTAACCATACAAACAATTTGTATTGTGAACCTCACTTATGAATATTTTGGAAGTAAATTCATGGATTTCCATTTTCATCAAATAATCAATTAATTTTCCACTACTAGATAAAATATGGACCTTAAATGAAATATTCTATATCCAAAATTTTCACTTTTAAAATTTCCCATATAAATGTTCTCTTCTTAGAGACTAATGAACTATCAAAAATTGAATCAGTTAGTCCTCATATATTTTTATGTACACTAATATATCAACAATAAATACCACAAAAATGTCTTCATGATATTTCGTGAACAAAATTTTCAATAGATACATAAAAATAGATGGTGAATAAGATAGTCTAAATAAAATAAATATAAAATATACATTTCTATACCTTTTACAAAATTATGTTTTTGGAATATCATCTTTTATAACATTAATTTTTAATAACAAAAACAAATTTCAATATATGAAAAATATTTATCACTACGAATTTTATATAAATATTCCTCAATGTGATGTAGTTGGTAATTATTCCATATCTTAATAACATTAATTTCCTAACAGGAAATTCATAGTCTCATAAATATATCATGATTGTAACATAAAATAATTGGGTCTACACATGTGGAAACACTAATCCTCTTAAATCTACAATTAAACAACTAATCTAGTTTGTTAATTGATTTTTCAAATTCTAATGGCAAATTTCAATAGGGATTCGTTGATACTGGTCTTATATGAGGGATTAATCTATGAAAAACTCAATGTCATAATTTGTTGGTTGTCCTGGTCATTACTTTATAAATATATCAACCAATTATTCTACAATTAGAACATCATAAATTTAAATATTAAATTTTCCGTATATATATTGTGTCTACTCTTCTTCCCTATGAGTCAATCTCAGAAGAATGTATATTTGGTGGATCTAGACATTAATCTAACGATGTAACCCATCTAAAGATAAATAATTTTACATCTTTATCTGAATTCATAATTTCTATCTGAAAATGATAAATATTTGTATTATATGTTGACATATAGTCCATAATAATTATTTTATTGGTATGTTTTTTATGTCTGTAAATATGCCTTATTTTTTAGTTAAAATTAGAACTGAATGACACATTATTTTTGTTGTTTAAATTACAGAGTCCGTAATAATTTATAAATCCCTTATTATGGTTCTACTTAAATATCTATTTTTCATTAACACATGGTTGATATATAAGTGTATAATGTTCTAGAAAAAATGAAATCATTTTCTAAATATTATTTTATGACTAATGTATCTACAACCATATCAGTAGGAACATAAATAAATGATGTTGTGATAAAAGAATCTTGGACTTTATCCCGTTGCCTTTTCTTTGTAAAATTCCCTTAATTATTATTAAATTTATTTTAATTTAATTACACCGCCTCATGTTTGAAGAATTTATCATTAATATTTTATTTTTTTCTTTTCAATAATGATCATATTTTCATATATTTCAACTTCTAAGGTGAACTTCATTTCCTTTGGAATAAGCATCAGGGTGTATCCTTCAACCAAAGTTTCATTTTTTAAAATTTCCCTTTATATTCTTCAAATAAAATTATTTTTCTCTATAATAATGTTCTTATAATACCTTCCATTTAGTTCATAATACATATAGAATTGTTTCCCTATTATTATATAACATGGAACTATGTCCTCATATAATGAGATGTGTGAGATATTATATCCCATTAAATTAATGTAATTATCCCATTAATGAAATGGACAATAATAATATTTTTTTTATGTATATGTCCATATAATTCCTTGATAACCATGTATAATTGGCTTTACATTTAAAAATAATTTCATCAAACTTCTTTCTCTGTCTCCGTAATTGAAATTCCCTACCCACTATTTTCCATAAAGAAAATATGTTATCTAATAATAATTAATTAATATACCTCTATTACCTGCTCGATATTTCATCCTAATCCTTAGTGTTTGGAATCAGTTTCCAATATTAATCATTATCCCTTAAAAGATGATATAAAAAGATAAAACCTCCTCAAATTCATTGAATTCGAATGAAAAAAATAGATTCTCTATGGATGTTATCCATTTTGTAGCAATAAATGGATTTTTAGTTCTATTGATTGATAGGAGTTTTTACTTTCTATTATTTTATAACATTGTTATACTACATTTTGGATCTGTTGGATGATCTATATGTGTTGTGTTATTGGTTATACCCAATTTCAGCCTCCCAAATTTAGTAATAATGTTTTTATCTCATAATTCATCCCTATATATGTCTTTATTATATTCTACTAGTTAGAAATTCCTATATGCATTTTTTCTACTAATATGGTTTCTATTACTTCAACTTTATGGGATTTTTGAAAAACATAATACTCTATATTAGATTGTTTCTTTATGATTCATAATGTATAATTTCACAAATTGTTAAACACATAACATATTATGAATATTTATGTACAACTAATCTTGAAATCATAATAATTATTACATTATAATTTTTTTCGAATTCATATAGTTACATTTATTAATCTATTAATTATTAAATATAGTTCTCAAGTATTCTAATACATAGTTTTCGATAAAATAATTAAATATCATGACTCTTGTTTCCCAATGATAATGGATTGATAATCAAATTTGAACTAGATGTAGGTGATCTCATCCCAATGGACCATATTGAATAGTAGTACATGGAATCTATATACAGACATGATTTTGAAATTAAATATGAAATAGAAAAGTACAATATAATATTTTCTTTGATACCACTATAGTCCAATTTTGAATATCCATAAATGAAAATTAAAAATAATATTCCATATTTCATGGGTAAATGAATCTATATAAATGGGGGTGTTTATATTATTAGTAAGTGTATTCATATAGTGAAATCTGAATACTACAAAAATAATTCAGAAAGAATTAATGAGAAAATATAATTTCAAATAAATAATATCATTATCTAGAAACATGTCCATGTATATTATAAAAAATCAAATATTCACATAGGAAATAATAAATAATTTTATATTGATGTAATTTAAAATGTTGGAAATATGCAACCTATAATCATGCCCATAGGCAATAAATAAAATAATAACATCAAGGAAATTATCCATGACATATACATAAATGGGTAATCTGTAACATCTGTGACCCATGTGCTACCATAATGTGCCCCAATCCCAGATGGTCACATGACCTCAAGCGCATTTCCCCAAATGCTTGAGGCTGCTAACAAGAAGTGAAATCTATAGTCTGATAATGGGGAAACAATTTCATCAATGCAATGTATACACAGTAGATTTGGTGAGGTGGCATACCACTTATCTCTTAGATGAGGATTATAGAGGTTTGTCCAAGGTGGAAAATTATCTCATAGATTTATCAGACCTTTTCATGTCCTCAGTAGAGTTGGCGTGATGGCATACCACTTATCTCTTCCATCTCAGTTGCATCGGGTGCACAACCTCTTCCATGTATCCCAGCTGAGGAGATCTGTGCATGACCCTTCTCACATCATCGACCATGGAGAGATGGATATCAACGATTTGGCGAATTTGACGGAGGTTCCAGTGGAGATTGAGGATTTAAAAGGGTGGGTCCTATGTGGATAGTTAATACCTCTGGTGCGTGTTCGTTTTCAGTACAGGAACCTCTAGGATAACACATGGGAGCGGGAGGCTAAGAAGAATGCTCAATACCCCCCACTTGTTCATGTAGTTCGAGTTGTAGCTTACGGGGATGTAAAGCCATTAGGTGGGGAGAATGTAAAGACACAGAATTTCTGAGGAAGTTTTTTTTTCATAAATACATTGGTAATTTTCATGTCTATAAAAATTTACGGCACGATATTCCGAGGCCCAGTGTGCCCAGAATCAATTTTTTAAGTTTTTTTCGGGTACGTTCAGCAAACATACGAGAATGTTTTTATAACTTTTTAATCGGGGCTTGTAATTTAAATTTTAGGGCACCATTGAACTCACTGTACTGATATTCGCTTATGAAGACATTCAACTCGATGAAATTGGGTTGATAATAAAAGATAGTTTTGGGGTTTTAGTGAAATAATTAAATTCAAATAAAGTGGTGTAGCTATATTTTTATTTTTTTAGTTAAATCCTCCATGTGGAAGTTGGAGGCAGGGACCAGCACACCTTAACCTCTCATGAGAGGATATGGTGGTGGGTCCCACCAGAACCTAACTGCCTCTTCATGTTTATTTTGATGGGGACCTCCTGGGTTTTTAACCCCCTTGAAACTCCACGATAATGGGGATAAACCCTCAAACTTCCATTAAGTGCAGGGGAGCCTCTGCAACTCCCATAACAATTAATTATGCCAAATCCTCTTCATTAATTATTTGTGTCAATGCATTCAATTAATTTTTTAATCCATTTTAATTTTTTTCCAACAATTAAATATTAGATAAACATAATCTATTTTTTTTGGATTGGAATAGTCATCTTGGTGGAACTTTGGAGAAGAGAGAGCATAGGGAGAAAATATCTCCCCAATGAAGAAGGAAGAACGCTTTCTTCCAATGAAGAATGATGGTGGGGAGTGTCTTCCACTTTATTCCTCAGATCCTCCTTCGACATAGGACATATTCAACTACGATTAGCTGACACACAAACCGATGATCAAGTTGCGGTTTAATTTCATTTAAGTGACATGTTCTTCCATTCTTTCAAACTGAAGAATGAGGATGTTTTTCTTTCTACAGGTGGGTTGTTTTTCATCATTCTTATGAACCGATTGCTATCACTATAAAAACGGAGGGTGAAGTCCAAACTAACATGGATCGTCTCCCTCCGTCGATCTATTTTGTGATGTTCTTCGGAATGGAGATGAAATGAGGAGGTGAAGATGTAACACCCCGACCCCAGTTACCCAGAGTCGGTTCATTATTACATACTATTAGCATGATCAAAAAAGATCAAGTCTCTAAAGACCGATTAGTTTAGTAGAATTAGCATAACTAGATACATTCATAATGTTTACATTACATCATAAAGTGAAAACTACTACAAAAACATCTTGTCTTCATATCCCCTCATACTATCCCTGAAGGCCATTCATAAATTACTTCTTCACATCCTGGGAAAAATAAAACATTGAAAGGGGTGAGCTCAGATGCTCAGTATGAATATCAATATAGCGGAATCTTTCATTAATAATAATAAATATTTAATGCAATGTATACCTAAAAAAAGCCTTTTAAACATGAACATCAGCAGAATATGGAAAATATAAAATGAAATAATTCCATTTACGTATTCACTTAGATATTCTACTAGTCGAATAATCACTTGCAATATCAATAACCACTTTTATAATGATGGAATGCATAATTCCAGACTATCATAACCACATAGCCAAGGCATTGTTCCAAGACTAAAAATAAGATTTTGTGAAGTCCTTGTGCCAAGACACTAGTTTCTCTCATGATATCTATCGATGCATCGAGGAGCTATAGCGGGCTCCACCAGTCACTTATTATGTCCAATGCATTCCTAATATGTACATGTTTAAATGTAACATAAATATTAGTAATAAAACTAGCATACTAAATGTCAAAAAATTCTCCATAAACTCTGAATGGTATAAAAATAAAACATCAACATCCAAATATTTCACAAAACCATAAATACAATATGGTAGTTTTGTATCACAATAAATCAACTTCAAATAAGCTTAAAATCCATCCAAGGATGTTGGCATAGATGAAATCAAAACTATTTGAGAGAAATATTTCATTTTTTGAAATAATATAAATGTCACATAATTATAAAATAAAACATTTACTATGAAATTTTTTTATAAACTTGTAAGGCAAGCTTCGACGATTTTACAACGGTGGAAAATAGCCGCACCTACCGTATATGTTAAAAATAAATTATTACGTTAATTTTGTTGAAAAGGTAAAAAAGGACCTTGTTTGGAAAATGATAAAAAGAATCCATTATAAAAATCTCATAAAAAGTAAAAAATGGTATAAATGACTTTATCCCACCGTATTTAAAATATTAATAATGATTTGAAATACATTTTTATGAAACATGGATGTGGATGATAAAGAGTTCCAAGTAGATAATTACGTATAAACAACATCGGATAATGAAGAGATTGTGAAATAATCCCTTAACTTGTACTTTTCCTTAGCCGATGGTATGTTACCCTCCTGTATAATAGCTAAAAAATGTTATTAAATTATACAGGAACCATATACATAATTATGATTTCATATTTGACCTTATAATAATGCTTTGTTAATAATATTTTTGTATTATCGTCGTTTCAGGTGTTAACTTACTCGTTCTCTTTTATATGTTTTTTTACATAAGTCGTGTTTGTTATGTATAGATTGTATCTTATTCATATCCAGAATGATATAAAGTTCTTAAAAATTACTTTTAATCATCAAATGATAATTATTCTCGAATGGATACGATTGGGAATGAATCTCATCGCGTTCGTGGAGACGGTAGTCCGTACATACGCACGAGCGAAAATATCATTCATTTCATATTAAAGTAATATAAAATTGGATGGTATATCATATATACAGAATCATTATCATGTTATATTTATTATTTACTTAAATTAAAAATCATTATTATACGCATCCAAATAATAATATATTGAATTACAATTACACCACGACGTGGAGACGGTAAGTCGTACGTAGGCACGTATGGTGACATGTCATTCAAAGGATGGATTGAATACTGAATATGGTTGTACTATATTTATAATAACATAATTGAATATATAATATACTAGAGTTATTATTTTAGAATATAAATAACAAATAAAGAGGAAGTTGAAGAAGAAAGGAACGTGAAAGAGGGTGGTAAAAACAATACCTCTTCTTCGGGTTCTTCCTTTTTATTTGATCCAAAGGGCTCCTAAGGATGGCTTTCTAATCCTACTAAGGCCTCTAGGTTGAATTTAGGTATGTTTATAGAGTATTTGGGAAGCTTTTTCCTGAGATAAAAGGATTTTAATGTGTGAATTACTGAGAAGGGGAAGTTCCCTTTTATAAGAGGGGTGAGGCGTATCATTGGAAAAGTTAGAAATATTATTTTATAATAAATTCATATTCTGTTTATAATGGCTCAAAGTGAATTATTTAATGGTTATGGTGTCGATGGGTCGAAATCCTTTCAACCAAAATATTTTAGACAAGTTTGGGTCACTATATTAACCTCATCATTTATATTTAACTCTTAGTTAAATAGTATGACATTTACCATGTCTCTTTGTATTTCTATATTATATATTTAATAAACATACTATATACTTCCCAGAGACCCCCTAGTGGTCTATAAATGATACACATAACATTATATAAGTCTTTCGGCCGAACCATAGATTTTTAGGAATTGAATATCAATTAAAAATATAATATATGTTTTAAAACATCTTTTATGTCAATTTTTCCACTATTTGGTATTTGATTTTTGTGAAAATAATAACAGCATGATTACTTCTAAATAACATAATTAAATCAATACTAACATTTCATATTAACCTATAAAATCATTTTAATTCATAAAAAGTCTCAAATTACATTTATTTTGATATTTATAATATCAATTAATTTATTATTTCATTAATTATGTAATTACTGCATCAACATTGTGTCATAAATAAATTAAATTATTTAGTGTATAAAAATTATAAATAATACACCATTATGTAGGAAATATTTTTATCTCTCTAATGAATATTTGTAATCGAATTTATCTTATGTATAACCCCATATTAAAAATGTTTTAATTATTAAACATTGATTTTAACTCTTTTAACTATTCTTTGCATTAAATAATAATAAATGTCCTCATCTAATACTAGTTGACCTAAATGATAATATTTTATTCCTAATGTTTTTTTGATTGAGATACACTTTTCCAATAGAATTAAGACCTGTGTTAGGGTAATATTAAAATCATTTTTACCCTTAATTACACAATTTACTTTTAACAGTGGTAAATAAAAGTAAAAAGTTACTATTCACCAAAAATTATTTTTATCTTATTGAACCACATTTTACTCCATGATGTTAATCGTGTCTCTCGGGTTTTCTAAATTCCACTCACAGAAGCAGTAAAATTACGATTTATGTGAATTTGAAATTCTTTTAGGAGGTGGGTAAAAGACGGTGAAAAGTTCCATAAAATTTTTATATATCTAAAATGATTCTAAACTAACTCCAATGAATTACATTGAACTTATATAGGTACTATGTATCCATTTTGAACTTAATTAAATTTAAATAAAATAAATAATTTTTTAAATAAAAATTCGGTTTTAAATTATAACTCAGTGGTTTTTAACTATTCATTAAAAATTGAATGTTTTCAGAAAAATACCAAAAATTCACCCTAAGCTAATTTAGATATTCTGAATCCAAAAATGAAGTCCATTTTGAAATATAAAATTTATAAAATTTTAAAAAGTGGGTATTACTATTCATAATGGTTTGTTTGATTGGTTGTGGTGTGTGTTAGAACTCGAAGTTGCGTACAACACAAACTACTATATTATTCAAAGAGAAGAGTATCGTGGAAGCTCGGGGTGTTACATTCTCCCCTCCTTCAAATAATTTCGTTCTCGAAATTTCTAGAATTATACTGCATGAAAAGACTCGGGTGGTTCTTCATCATATGTTCCTCAGGTTCCCACGTTGCTTCTTCCGTCTTATGGTTTCTCCACCAAACATTTACCAGACGAGTCGTCTGGTTTCTTAGTACTTGTTCTCTCATATCAAGAATCCTGAAGGGCTCCTCACAATAAGACAGATTAGGTTCCAGTTCTAATTCCTCATAGGTGAGTACAATAGTTGGGTCAGGCATGTATTTCCTCAACAGTGATATGTGGAACATATCGTGAACTTTGGAGAGACTTCGCGGAATTTCCAAAAGGTAAGCTACATCCCCAATTCGTTCTAGAATTTCGAAAGGTCCGATGTACTTGGGACTCAATTTATGCTTCTTACCGAAATGTATAACTCCCTTCCATGGAGATACCTTCAATAAAACATGATCTCCTACCTGAAATTACAAATCCTTCCTTCAGTTATCGACATAGCTCTTCTGTCTACATTGAGCTGCATTGATGTGGTTTTGGATTACCATTACCTTTTCTAATGTTTCCTCCACCAGTTTTGGGCCTACAAGTTTTCTTTCACCAACATCATCCCAACAGGTTGGTGTGCGACATCTATTTCCGTATAACGCTTCATATGGTGCCATCCAAATACTTGAATGCAATCTATTTTTATAGGAAAATTCTACCTGAGAAAAATATTGATCCCACATACCTTAAAAGTCACGTGGGCAAGATATAATCATGTCTTCTAAGGTATGAATAGTACGTTTTGATTGTCCATCTGTTTGAGGGTGGTAAGCAGTGCTCAAACAAAGTTTAGTATCCAACGCCTTCTGAATAATCTTTCAGAATCTTGAAGTAAAACGGGGATCACGATCAGAAAAAATCGATATGGGTACTCCATGAAGTCTCACAACATCATTAATATATAGTCTGGCTAGACGTTCCAGTGGTAGATATTCTCTTATAGCATGAAAATGTGCTGAATTGGTAAGACGATCAACAATAAACCATATTTCATCATTCCTTCTAGGAGTCTTTGGTAGCCCCATGACAAATTCCATTGTAATATTGTCTCATTTCCACTCTGATATGGGAAGAGGTTTCATGAATCCTCCAGGTTTTTCCCTTACAGCTTTAACGTGTTGAAAAACTATACATCTTGACACAGAATCAGCAATCTCCCTCTTCATTTTGTCACACCAAAAATGTTCCTTCAAATCTCTATAAATTTTGGTTCTCCCCGGGTGTATAGAGTATTTTGAACTATGAGGATCATCTAAAAATTACCTTTTAAGATCAGGAATATCGGGAACACAACGTTTCTTCCCAAATATTAAAATTCTTTCTTCATACACAATGTATCTCAATCTCCCATCATTCACAACTTTAATCTTATTTTTAAATAATTCATCATCGCTCCAAGGACTCTTAATCCTCTATAGAAAAGATGGTATGGAAACCATTTGAAAAAGAATTGATGTTTCACCCTCCATGGTTATTCCCATGTCCATCTTCACTTGATCCATGAAATATGGATCCCTTTAAATTCTCATATTGTTCAAAATTCCATGATCATTTATGCTAATGGAATCTTACACCTTATTTTCCTTCCTCGGGTGGTAGTGTATCGTGCAATCATAATCCTTGAGTAATTAAAGCCATCACCTTTGCCGCATGTTGAGTTATTTTTGTGAGAATATATACTTTAAAATCTTGTGATCAGTAAAAATCTCACATTTTCACCATAAAGGTAGTGTCTCCATAACATAAAAGAAAATATCACAACTGCTAACTTGAGATGATGAGTGGGATAGTTTTTATCATGAATTTTCAACTATCATGATGCATAGGCAACAACTCTATCATTCTACATAAGGACACAACCAAGTCCTTTCATGGCTGCATCACTATAAATAACGAACCCATAATTCCCCGATGGTATAGTTAATATGGGGGCATTGACTAATCATCTCTTCAGTTCTTCAAAACATTTTTCACAATCTTTTGTCCAAACAAATTTGACCCCTTTACGTGTGAGCTTCGCTAATGGGTTAGCCAATCGGGAAATATTCTGGACAAAATGCTGATAATATCCTACTAAACCAATAAAACGGTGAACCTCCGTTATACTCGTTGGTGCTGGCCATTCATGGATTTCCTTGGTCATAGAAGGATCAACATAGATTCCATCATTAGAGACAATATGGCCATGAAAAGAAATCACTTGTAGCCAGAATTCACACTAGCTAAACTTCCCATATATATCATGTCTTCTCCGAGTCTTCAGGATAATGCGCATGTGATTTTCATGATCTTTGTAGATTTTTCAGTATACCAAGATATAATCAATAAATTCCACCACCAATTCATCGAGATATTCCTTGTAAAACTCTATTCATTAGATCCATGAATACAGAGGGTGCATTAGTCAATCCAAAAGGCATTACTGTAAACTCATAATGCCAGTAACTGGTTCAAAATGTTGTCTTCGGAATGTCTTCCTTCTTCACACAAAACTGATGATATCCAGATCAAAGTTCAATCTTTAAAAATTATTGAGCTCTATGTAGTTGTTCAAGTAAATCATCAATGAAAGGTAGGGGATACTTGTTCTTTATTGTTATAGCATTGATCTCCCTGTAGTCGATACATATCCTCAAAGATCCATCTTTCTTTTTAACAAAAAGAACAGGGGCTCTCCATAGAGAAGCACTAAGGTGAATAAATCTCTTATTACTCAATTCCTCTAGTTGTTTCTTTAGTTTAACTAATTCAACAGTGGCCATTCTATAAGGCTTCTTCTATATATGCCTTGATATAGGAATTAAATGATTGGAAAACTCAAGTTCTCATTCAAGAGGATGTCTAGGTAAATCTTCCGGAAACACATCTACATATTTTTTCAGAATAGTTACATCATCTATTTGAACATTCCTTTCCTCACCCATAGTCATTTCATTATATTCCTCCCCAATAATTGAATTTAGTTGAGCTGCTGGGGGTGGATCTAGGTAAAAATTTGGTGGTGATGATTACACTCTAAAGATAATGTGTTCGTTATCATCATCATCAAAAACAGTAACCTCCTTCTTCATACAATAATTTTTTGCATTCTGGTTTGAAAGCCAATCCATTCCGAGGATTTTATCAAATTAAATCAATGGTATGGCGATGAGATCATCAGATAATGAACATTTATGTGCTCTAGTGGGGACTGATTCACAAAACATTGTTGCAATGATACTTCCCTTAGGATTTTTTACTAAAAAATCCTTTGTTAAATCAAATTGGAAATATCTAATTTTCTTAGAAAACTGGGAAGATATGAAACAATGCGATGATCCAGAATCAAATAATTCATTTTATAAACATGAGGAAACCATTAAATTACCTTCCTTCACGTCTTTTAGAGCTTCTTCCTCAGCAGTAGTGATAGCATAAGCTTAGCCTTGGTCCCTAGGCCTTTTCTGTGGTAAGTTCCCCTGATGCATAGGACATTCATTTTCATAATGTCCCATCTCCCTGCAATTGTAGCATTGGAAATTTGTATCTTCCTTATTCCCCTTGAAATCACGAGCTTGGTGGCATTTTTCACCACACTTTTAATAGAATCCCATTCCTTTTATGAAAGTACCAGGGTGTTTCTTCCCACATTTACAACAGGATGGATATTAAACTTTTCCCTTCTTCACCTTATTTCCATTCCTCGAGTGATCAATAAGTCTCTTCTTCTCCTTCATTGCTTTAAAGTCATAAGACTTAGAGAATTACTTTTATGTCTTGATAGCACATGAGACAATATCTTCGTACAACGAGAAGGTTTGTGAGACTAATGCTCGACATAGAAACAGTTGTAACCCATCAAAGAAACGATCAATCTTACTTCTTGGGTTATACATATAATCTCCAGCATACATTGCTAAACTTGTAAAGTTAACCTCATACTTGGTGACATTATCATCCTCTTTTTGTCTTAGACTCAGAAATTGTCTTTCCATATCTTCTCGATGGTCACGAGGATAGTTTTTTTTTCTATGAAAAGTTCATTGAAATCCCTCCATTCAATATTTTTTACTTCCTCATCATCCTTTGTGTTTTGAATCAAGGACCACCATTGATCAACATCTCCAGTGAGGCGGTAAACTTCCATGATAACTTTTTCCCTTTCACAACACCCCAAAGTCTGAAATATTTTTTCTGGGGAATTTATACATTGCTCAGATACTATGTAATTTGTACTCCCATTGAACGTTGGTGGTTTTTTCCTCATGAAGCGATCTAACATTGATCCTCTACTCTATGGATCAGGGTGCTTTATATGGGTAAGGTTATTATTCATAACCTGAGAGAGTTGTCCCAGTATGGTGATTAGCTGATCAGCACCAGTTGCATCACCAGCTCCACTATAATTATCTTGAGTAGGAGGGAAATCCCTACATGGGGTGCGTGCATTGATATAGTTTCCATTTCTTCCACTAGGTTCCATTTCTAAACAATGGCATAAACTAGATAAATTTGTGAATCCTAATACATAATTCCATACTTGTAAAACACATAACATAAATTGATCTATTTATGAATATAATCCATAATCATAAAAATGTTTTCATTGAAGAAGTATATACTGATAAATGCTTCATAATGGTTTGTAATGAATATAAGAATTATCCTAAGCATATCCCATGTGAGTGTCATGACCAATAGTGCAGCAAGGACCATTGTCGTGCACTAGTTCCCGTTCGAGTCTAGCTCAAAGCGGTGTTTTTGGGTTTTACCCCTAGGTACATCTGTGCCAGAGCTGCCTCTACCTGCTCGTATCTAGACTAGGATGTATTTCTTAGAAAACTCTTGAAATATCTAAAATACCAAAATTCTGGGAAGTTATTCTATACTAATCATCAAAATCTATCATAGAGATATGTTCTCTAATCAGAGTTTATCTAAATATATATTCCAAGGTTTGTAATAAACTTCCTCTAATACCAACTGTAACGCCCTGACCCCAGTTACCCAATGTTGGTGCATCATTACATAACATTGGCATGATCACAAAAGATCAAGTCTCGAAAGACTGATTAGTTTAGTAGCCTTGGAATAACTATATACATTCATAAAGTTTAAGTTACATCAGAAAGTGAAAACTACTACTACAAAATCTTTTCTTCATATCCCCTCATACTATCCCAACAAGACATTCATAAGTTACTTCTTCACATCCGAGGAAAAATAAAACATTGAAAGGGGTGTTCTTAGATGCTCAATAAGGATAACAATATAGCGGAAACTTTTATAAATAAGCATAAACATTTAAGGCAATGTATATCTAAAAAATGCCTTTTAAACTTGAAATTCAGCATAATATGAAAAATATAAAATGAAATAATTCCATTTACTTATTCACATGGATAATCTAATAGTCTAATAATCACATTAAATATCAATAACCACTTTCATAATGATGTAATTCGTAATTCCAGACTATCATAACAACATAGCCAAGGTCTTGTGCCAAGACTATAAATAAGATTTTTTCAAGGCCTTGTGCCAAGACACATGTTTGTCTCAGGAGACCTACCGATGCATTGTGTACCTATAGAGAGCTCCAACCATCACTTATTAAGTCTAATGCATTCCTCATATGAACAGGTTTAAACATTACATAAATATTCTTATTAAAACTCTCATACGAAATGTCAATAATTTCTCCATAAAGCATGAATGGTATAAAAATAACACACCCACAGTCAAGCATATCACAAAACCTTCAATACAATATGGATGTTTTTTATCACAACAAATCAACGTGAAATAAGATTAAAGACCATCAAATGATGTTGACATAGATGAAATCAAAACAATTTGAGAGAAATATCTCTTTTTTTGAAATCATTTAAAAGTTACATAATTATAAAATAAAAAATTTACTTCGAAAATCTTATTATAAGCTTGTAAGGGAAGCATCGAAGATTTTACAAAGGTGGAAAATATCCGCACCCTCCGTATAAGTTAAAAAGACATTCTTACCTTAATTTTGTCGAAAAGGTTAAAAAGGACCTTGTTTGGAAAACGACAGAATGATTCCTTTATAAACATCATAAAAAAGGTAAAAAAGGGTATAACTGACTGTATCCCACATTCTTTAAAATCATAAGAATGATTTGAAATTCATTTTTAAGAAACATGGATGTGGATGATAAAGAAGTCCCAGTAGATAATTACGTATAAACAACCTCGGATATTGACAAGATTGTGAAATAAACCCTTACCATGTAGTTTTCCTTAGTCGATGGTATGTTAACCTCCTGGATAATAGATAAAAAATGTTATTAAATTATACAATAACCATATACATAATTATGATATCATATATTATCTTCTAATAGTTCTTTGTTAAAAATATCTTAGTATTATCGTCGTTTCAGGTGTTAACTTACTCGTTTTCTTTTATATGTTTTGTTACATAAGTCATGTTTGTTATGGATAGTTTGTATCCTAATCATATATAGAATGATGTAACATTCCTAAACATTACATTTAATCCTCAAATGAGAATTATTCTTTAGTGGATATGATGGGGAATGAACTTCATCGCGTTTGTGGAGACGGTAGTCCTTACGTACGCACGCGCGACAATATCATTCTTTTGATATAAAAATAATATATAATTGGATGTTATATCATATATATATATAATAATTATCATGTTATATTTATTATTTAAATGAATTACACATCATCATTATGCCCATCCAAATAATAATATATTGAATAACAATTACACCACGACGTGGAGACGGTAAGCCGTACGTACGCACGTATGGTGACATGTCATTCAAAGCATGGATAGAATAATAAATATGGTTGTACCATATTTATAGTAACATCAGATTATATTGAAGATACAGGAGTTATTATTTTAGAATTGAAATAACAAATAAATAAGAAGATGAAGAAGAAAGGAACTTGAAAGTGGGTGGTGATAACATTACATCTTCTTCTGGTTCTTCCTTTTGAATTGATCAAAAGGGCTCCTTAGGTTAGCTTTCTGATCATACTAATGCCTATAGGTTGAATTTAGGGAACTTGAGATAATATTTGGTAGGGGTAGGCCAAGCCAAAAGACTTTGAATGTGTGAATTAGTGATAAGGGGGAGTGCCCTTTTATAAGAGAGGCGAGGGGTACCTTTGGAAAAGTTAGAAATATTATTTTATAAAATATTCATATTCAGTTTATAATGGCTCAAAAGTAGATTTTGTAAAATTTAAGGTGGGGATGGGTTGAAATACTTTCATCCAATATATTTTAGACAGGTTTTGGTCACTATATTAACCTTATCGTTTATATTTAACTCTTAGTTAAATAGTTTGACATTTACCATGTCTCTTTTTATTTTTATATTATATAGTTAATAAACTTACTTTATACTTCCAAGAG
This sequence comes from Viscum album, assembly GCA_963277665.1. Classification (NCBI taxonomy): domain Eukaryota; kingdom Viridiplantae; phylum Streptophyta; class Magnoliopsida; order Santalales; family Viscaceae; genus Viscum; species Viscum album. Next base: position 185,231,802 of record OY728122.1, read on the forward strand.
ACCCCCAAGTGGTCCATCAATGATACACATATCATTATATAAGTTTCTTGGCCAAACCTTATATTTTTAGGAATTGAATATCTATTAATAATATAATATTTGTTTTAAAAACTCTTTTATGTCAATTTTGACACTATTTAGTATTTGATTTTTTTTGAAAATCATAACAGCATGATTACTTCGAACAGACATAATTAAATCAGTAAAAACATGTCATAGTACCCTATAAAAGTATTTTAATTCATTAAAAGTCTCAAATCAAATTTATTTTGATATTTATATTATCAATTATTTTAATATTTCATTAATTAGGTATTTACTGCATCACGATTGTGTCATAAATAAATTAAATTATTTATTGTCTAAAAATTAAAAAAAATCCATTATGTAGGAAATCATTTTAGATTTCTGATTAATATTTATAATAGAATTTATCTTATGTATAACCCTATAGTAAAAATGTTTTAGTTATTAAACTTTTAAATTAACTCTTTTAACTCTTCTTTGAATTAAATAATAATAAATGTCCTAATCTAATCCAAGTGGACCTAAATGATAATATTTTATTCCTAAGGTTGTTTTTGGTTGAGATATAGTAGTCCAATGGAATTAGGACATGTGTGATTGTAATATTAATATCATTTTTACCCTTAATTACCTTATTTACTTTTAACCGTGGTAAATAAAAGTAAAAAGTTACTATTCACCAAAAATTATTTTAATCTTATTGAACCAAATTTTACTCCTTGTTGTTAATGTCTCTAGTATTTTCGATATTCAACTCACATAAGAGGTAAAATTATGTTTTATGTGAATTTGCAAATTCTCCAAAGAGGTGGGTAAAAGACGTTGAAAAGTTCTATAAAATTTTTATATATCTAAAATGATTCTAAAATAACTCCAATGAAATAAATTGAACTTATATAGGTACTATGTATCCATTTTAAACTTAATTAAATTTAAATAAAATAAATAATTATTCAAATAAAAATTCAATTTTAAACAATAACTTAGTGTTTTTCACTATTCATCAAATATTTAATGATTTCAGAAAAATACCAAAAATTCACCCTAAGCTAATTATGATATTCTGAATACAAAAATGAAGTCCATTTTGAATGATAAAAATTAAAAAAATTCAAAATGTGGGTATTACTATTCATAACGGTTAGTTTTATTGGTTGTGGTGTGTGTTAGAACTCAAAGTTGTGTACAACACACACAACTATATTATTGAAAGAGAAGTGTATAGTGGAATCTTGGGGTGTTACAGAAGAAGGTGATAGGTAATGAATGTGCTACCTGCGGTCTCCGCAACATGCGCCGTCCTCATGGCGCAACAGCCAATCCGACCTCCCTGCCACCCGACCGCCCGCCGGCCTCACAGCGGCCCGGACGCCTCCCGGTTACCTACCACCCACCGCCATCCCAGCCTCCCCGATGCCCGGCTGCCAGCTGGCCTCCCGGATCCTGGCTGCCTGCTGGCCACCCGGGCTGCCCGCCCACCTCCCGGGTCCCGGCCGCCCGCCCACCTCCCAGATCCCGAGCCGAGCTGCCCGAGCAGCGCCCCTCGTGGCGTTCGACTGAGCCGGCCTTCTGGGCCAAGTCTCACCCACACAGAGCCCCAGCCGTGTCGGTGACCCATGCCCCTCGCGGAACTTCGGGCCGAACCGGCTGTGCACCACCTGGCTGAGGCGCCTACGTGGCCCCCCTCTAGGTCGAACAGCCCTCGAGGCCTGCTGGGTTGGGCCCATCAGGCCGAGCCGAACCCAATGAGTCTGGCCGGGTCAACCCGAACCAGGTCGTCCTAGACAAAGATTGTCCAGGTCGGACTGGACCAGGGCCTACTACCAACCCTTTACTTTCTTTTCACAATATCATTGGCAATAGATGTCTGATTGACGAACTGTCAATGGCGCTGGTAATATTGGAGCATGGTGGTCCATCTGAGTATACCCCCAATCAATTTTGGGGTGTACTTAAGATAAGGTCATGTTGGATCGTGGATGAATCAATCCGGGCCCCTGGGACTAAAAGTCTAATAACTCGCAGATCGGGCGTCCGATTAACGCGCCGTCTGTTGGGTTGAGACCCAAATGACGTGGCCGACATTTGAGATACATTTTTGTGGGACTCTGTGACAGTTTGTGTTTTTAACTGTAGTTCATGTAGCGGATTCTTCCAGTGACGATCTAGAAGAGTGCAGAGACCTAGTAACTGGCTGAGACTTGATAACTTTTGACCGATTGACTCGGAGTGACTCGACTAGCCCAGTGGGGTGCACCTTGGTGTTGCGGCAGACCCAAAGAGGAGGGGCGCCTTGGTGTTGTGGCACACCCATAGTGGAGGAGCGCCTGGTTGTGGCGGAAAACATGCGGTACTCAACAGGATGAGTACCTCTACAGGCTATTAGGTTGAGTGCCTGGTTGTGACGGAAAACCCACGGTGGGGAGCGCCTTGGTGACGAAGTAGACCCACGGTAGTCGACAGGAGTAGTACCTCAGCAGTACAAGGTTAGTGGGAAGAGCCTTGGTGTCGTGGTAGACCCACTGTATTCTATAGTGGAGGAGTTCTCCAGCAGCTGCGGTTTCAATAATGTGAATAAAAATACTGGTTGAGTTGGGTCAGAAACGTTAGTGTTTACATCATGATTGATATAGATTACATGATAACTTTGTTATATGTATGAGAATATACCGACGTGGGGTTATCTGTTGATTTATTACACTGTGGTTTATCCTTGTTGGATTTTGTGAGACCTTGAGGGACTCGAGGTCCCTACTGAGAATCGTTATACTCACCCCTGCACAGGCTATGTCCAAAGCTCATTGTGTTGGTTGTAGATGAAGAACAACATTGATGGAGGCTAAGAGTACCAGGACTGGACAGTACCCAGAGGTGGACCATACGATGAGTCGGTACACGTAGGAGACTGACAGATGTGGAGTGCTGAGGAGGCTATCTGTACCTACCCTTCATGTAGGAATCCCAAATGACGACCAAACAACTATTTTTCCTTCCTTCACTTGTACTTGTATTTCCAGTTCCTTGTACTTAACAGTTGGGGTTGTATTTCCTGCCCCTTTTACTTTTCAGCACTCTTTTGTTATTCAGTTTACTTAGTGTTTTTTATCCAGTTGTGTGCTCTGTTGTGTATGTTTCTGGTTATAAAAGAAATTCCTTCCCAGTTTTAGGGAATTACCCCTTTGGTTCCAGTCTCTATCCCTTGGACTATGGAAGGAGGGCTTGGGGAACTCATGGAACGGGCCCCAGGGGATTGTTTGGGACAATCTAGCCTTTTCTATATACCCCTTCATGTAATAGTTTCAACATATTTCTCAAAATAGCACCTAAAAATCATGTAATACTGAGTCCAAGCTTGTACATTGTCTTGGAGACTCACCAAAATTAGTGAATTATTCAGAAAAAACCTATGGGAATGCTCTCATAGTCTATAAACATAGTGTTAACATAGAAATAAACAATTAAAAATGACCACTAGGGAAGCTCTCAGTGTCAATACTCCTGGGTCAACATGGAATCAATAAATTATTAATGATCTCTTGGTTTCTCTGACTGTCAATACCCCCTGGGTCAATATTCCACAAAAATCATATAGGATATCCTGGGTAGCTCTCACGGTCAATACCCTAGGGTAAAATTCTACTCCCATTCTCTCACGGTCCTTTATAATGAAACATGAAAATCCCCACAGTTTTCTAGGTGCATGTCTCTCCCAGTCCACTAGAAATACAATTCACATATCATAAGAAGGTAACACATGAACTCTATAGCTACTACATGGATAACATTCTCACAAATAAATTATGGAATTCATATAATCTATCAAACTCCATCCTAATCTATTCAAGGAATGGACAAAAGGTACACATCATAGTCAACCTAGTCCAAACTACCATTAATATCCAATAAAGGGAATTCAATGATGGAATGTCCAACAATAAGTTATATAACCTTATTCTTAAGCAGTCACCCTTTCTCAATAAAAAAACCACTACAGTTATTAAACATGATCAAATTACAAAATACGAAATACCATAAATAAGGGTATTTGTCACATCAAGAATATATAATCCAAAGGAAATTGAAAAAAGGTACAAAGCACCTAACCTGATGTCATACAATCTAAACTCTTGAACATCATCCCTTGAATCAGACTATAACGACATAGATGTACGAGAAGGGAAGAAATTGTCAACCATTAATTACACAAAAGAGAAGAGGAATTTGGAAGAAATGTTCTAGGAGAAGATAGAAATCATCGGGGGGAATCCAACGCACCTGGAGGCATCTCAATTGATGTTCGGATAGAGAACCAGGATGATATCGAAGATAATAAGACATTTTTTGCCCTCCAGTTCGTACCGAGGAGAGAAGCAGTGTGTTCTGGAGATGAATTGTGACCCAACTCTAATTCATCAATTGTAAATAAAAGTACATAGAATGTTCATTTATTGTACACACTGGGTACTATCCTCATCCATCCCCTATATTATGCGGACTACCATGTCACCTATAGAGCCATTTACTCGACCGTTATATGTCCAGTTATAACAACACGTAGCAACTATGTACACGAACTGTACTCCTAAGTATATAACATTAACTTAGAAAATTCCAAACTCATCATTTTTATTAATAAACAACCAAAAATAAAAATCCATACAAAAATAAAGATCATGTTTCATACAAACATCCCACTTAATTAAATTTATCCCTAATTTTCCCATCCAATGGTGTTGAAGAAGAAATTTCATACAACAATGGCCACTCGGATCATTTGTCATCATCCCTCTCCCATTCCTTTTCTTGTACGCAGTCTTTATTCTATATAACTCATACCAGAGGTACCGAACCTCCATAGATAACCTTTTTGTTGACATCTACAATCCATATGGTGTTCTCTTTGAATGATTTATCCAACTCATACTCAACATCCACAGGTTGGAAAATGTGTGACAAGTCAGAAAAAGTAATGTCATATCAAAGAAAAAATAATGATTCCATGCATAGACTAGTGTCTCTATGGTTACTGCAACTGAATGGTATCCAGAACCACTCTCTACAAAATCTCAAATGGCCAGACAAATCTCAGTTATTGATTCCTTATTCTCCTAATCATCATTTGTCCTAGCCTCGGCATGACTTGTAAGAAAACATGATCTCTGACCTCAAAATCTAAAGGTAGTCTCCATAAATCTACATAATATTTCCGGAAATATTTTATTATATCCATCCTTTCCTGATTAAAATATACCAGCTAATTGGTCTCTTAGATTAGAAGAGTTCCCTGAATATCCACCACTCCGGCCTCCAGTCAAAATATTTGTGATCTTCATGAAATACTGTAAAAATAACCATAAGGTTCCATATGAATCGTTTCATTAGAACTATTATTTTAGGAAAACTCCACATGGGGTATGTGTCTCTCCCAAGGCCCCCAAAATCTAGGACACATGTTTGATGAATGCCATCCAAAACATGAATCATGCGCTCAGATTGGCCTTCAGTCTAGGGATGGTATGTTGTACTCAGAAGTACATGTGTACCCAAATCCCTCTATAGTCCCTACCAGACACAATAAGTAAACCAGGCTTCCGTTTTTAAAAAGATAAATTGTGGAACCCCAAGAAAAAAATACTAACTCTTGGATTTACAACCTTCCAAGATCATAAGAACTAATGGTATCCTTGATTGACATGAAATGTGAATACATTAAGAGTCTATCAACTACAACAAAAACTAGACCATTTCCTTGAGGTGACCTAAGTAAATGGGTCATGAAAACCATCATGAAATCACTCCACTTCCACGTAGGAATGGGTAATTTTTTCAAAAGACCTACCAGTCACTGATGCTCCACCTTCACCTTCTAACAAGTGGAACGTCTCATAACTAACCTAGATACATACCTCCTTATACCTAACCACAAATACTTACAGTATATATCTTGTAACATCTTGGTGACACTAGGATAATCTTCTCAAGTGTGAAATGAAAATATTCCAAAATATCCTCATGTATGACTGATGACACCCATACGCTTCTTTGGAAACACAAAACATCATTCTTGCATATGGTCCACCCAAGATTACGTTCCACGATTAAAAACTCTTCTGTAGGACTAGGACTTTCAAATATGATAATTTCCTCATTCATACCTAATCTAGAAGAATATAGGTAATATCTGTAGAGGAAATAAATGACTTCTTCTATCTGTCTTTAACCAAAAAATTATTCTTAGTGAACAGATCCATAAGATGAAAACCTCAACTAGCATCCAGAACTTCCTGTATCTCATTCCTCTTACTTAGTGAATTATTCACTACGTTTCCTTCCTCATGCATGTAGGCAACCTAAATGTCAAAATACTGAAGGTACTCAACCTACCATCACTGTCTCAAATTTAGATTAGGTTGAGTAATGATAAACTTGAGTCTTTTTTGGTCAGCATATACCAGAAAATGCTCTTCCAAAATATTGTGCCTCTATCAACATAAATCATGTACAAATCCAACCAACTCGAGATCATTCGTCTGGTAGTTCATCTCATGTGACCTGATGTTCCAAGACCCAAACTCAACAATTCCTTCTCCTTGCATAAGCATTGCTCCAATCCCGATACATGATGCATCTGAGTAAATATTGTAACACATTCCCATCTATAAAAAAATCAGTATTAGTGATGATGTCAATCTAACTTTCAGCTACTAAAATAATAAATCAAATTAATCTTTCCACAATTACATATAACCCTTCATAGTCTGGATCTTCAGTGCAATAGCTAATCATGAAGAGCCATGTATTATGTTCTTGTAGTATGAAGCCATCCCTAGGAAATTTCATTCCTCCAAGACATTCATTCGCTGCACCTAGGAATCTATGTCTCTCTTTATCTCTAGGTATATTGATACTCCTTTCTCCATGATAAAACGACAAAAGAACTTATTCTTGTCCATACAGAAGTAGAAAATGTAGAACTTAGCATATAAATGATACTCTCTCAATGTAGTCAATATGATCTCAAGATAGATGGAATGGTCCTATCATGTGTGAGAGCACACTAAGATATCATCCAAAAATACTAACATAAAATAATCTATGTGTGTATGGAACTCTCGATTCATCAGTGCTTTAAAAATTGTCAGTGCATTCGTAATACCGAATGGCATAACCAAATACTTGCATAGACCATACCTACACTAAATGGCTGTAAGAGGTATATAAGATGGTCTATCACCCAACTTATGATAACATGATATCTTTTAAATCATCGATAACACTTGTTATCATTGATTATAATTGAATATATCATCAATACTCAGTATGGGATATCAGTCCTTGACCGTAAAATGGTTTAGCATCTAATAGTCCCCAAAAAGTCTATGGGTATCATACTTCTTATTCACAAAAAAGACAGAAAGTCCCCAAAGGGATGTTTTGGGTCAGATGAATCCATTTTCTTGAAACCCATATAATAGCTTCTTAATCTCATTTAACTCTAATCTAGTCATCCTATATGAAGAAATGGAAACTGTTGATTCTCTTGGCACAAGCTCAATAGAAGAATCTACCAATTCCTTTGGAGGTAATCCTAAAAAGTCGTCTGAAAAGACATCTCGAAAACGATACACCACTGAAGTAAATTCCATTTTTGAAGTCTCATGGTCTTATAGATATAAAATAGACATATTGGATGTAATTATACATAACACATGATGCTTGGGTCTCACTCTGCTCACATGGATATCCCAATCAGCCTTTTGTTGAAAAGACCCCCCCTATGGTGACATGAAACTCACCAAACCATGATTGCAGTCAATAAAGGCCTAGAAAAAGACCAAACAATCCTTTCCAAGAATGTCAAAGAATCATGTAATATATAAGGCATATAGGTCCCATAATAAGTGATAGCCACCAACATCAATAGGGAACTCCTTGCATTGATGTATACTAGTCGTCTTAATCCCCAACAGAGTCTCTAGAGTCAAAACATCGTCAAAAATAATTATACAAAGCCCAAGTCTCCCAAAAATGTATACAGATATAAAAATATAGTAATCACCTATATCTAAATGAGTAGAATCTAAAATATGGGAAACTACAATCATACCTCTAATCGTAGAAGTTACAGGATCCTTCACTTTTTGGGTATGATAAACTAAAATATTATAAACTATACTACATCCCTGAAACCCTTCCAGACTACCTAGAGAAAATACATCATACTGTCACTAAAAACCTACCATATGTCTACCACAGCCACGACCACCACCTCCAACTAAACGGCTTGACAAAAACCAGTTCCAAGACTGAGGAGAAACTGGTGGTCCTAATCCTGAATATGGAGTCAAAACTGATCCCTATTTACCAGATGATGGTGAGAATATTACGACCCATACAATACAAACATTGTTAATACTTCAAAATTTAAGTACACTTGTTACAACATATAACAAAACCATGAATGGATCGTATAGGTATAGTGTCTTTAGAAACTGGGAAACATAAACAACTTGTTCATAAAGCATCTACATTGTCTCCCATTTATTTTATCATATCTAGAGTCCCTTTTGGCATATCTTACTTAATAAACTTCTTCCTGATCTAGGGAAAGAAAACATACAAAAGGGTGAGTTTAAATGATCAGTAAGGGTATACAAAAGAAATATCAGTCACATCATATTCATAAGAACATAACATTTTGGAAATTTTAACCTGCAAAAGAGATCAAAATTTCATAACATGGGATAAATCATAGTAGTGAAATGTAACCCCAATAATCATAACATAAAACATGAAACTTTGTGGCATACACACATAATCACATAGAATCATTTCTTATTAGTCAATACACATACCCAAGACTATCTTAGCGGAGAAAGTCCATTTCAGAACTGTGTTCACTCCTCGTTTCAGTCCAATTTCACTGAACTGGTTTAACCTGCCATTCCAGCCATGTCTATCTCATGAGATATAAATCTTTACCCAATGCACTGGAAAGAGATAAAGTTCCACCCATCTCATAATGATACCATTCTTATGTGTTCCACAAAATCACACATCATACATCATTGCATAACCCATGTAATAAAAATGGGATTCTTAGACATCATGACATAATAAAAAAATTAATATACGATAAAGGAATTTATAAAAATAATTCCATCACAACATAATCAAATCAATGTAATAATAGGGATAGAAACAGAACCCTATATTATCTTATAAGGAAAATAATTTTGATAAAACACTTGAACTCCATTCTTGAGGAAAATATCATTTTGACTTCAAAAACATTTTTCCTTTCTTAAGATGTCAAACAATTTTAAACTAAAAGAAGTTGGATAAAAATTAAATTGAAAACTTGTAAAGGAAGCTTCATGGAAATAATGTTCTATAAATCCATTCACGCCGTATAAGTTAAAAAAACATTCTTCTCATACTTTTGTCTAAAAAGTCGAATAGAAACTCATACGAAAAATGAAAAAAGATTAATATCATATACTTTACTAAAAACTCACCGAAGGTTAAAATTTGATTTAAACAATTATTGGTGGATGGAAATAATATTAAATATTGAAGAAAAATGGATGTGGATGATAAAATACACCCCAGTAAATACCAAAGTATAAACAATCTCGGATAAAAATGAGATTGTGATATTTTCCCTTACCTTAGGTTTGATTTGCTTCGTAAGTGTCTGAACCTCCTGTATAATGATTTAAATATTGTTATTGACTTATTCCAGAATCATACTTATTGTTATGATATCATATATTGTCATATTCTTAGCTTCTTATTAGTAATATTTCATTATTACTTGTTATTCAGGTGTTTATTACTTTTTGTTCTTATGCATGTTTTGTCGAATAAATAATTATTCTTCTCTTTAGGTTATAGATACCTCATTTACAGAATGGTATTAGTGTAATATATATCATATTCAATCATTCAATTCATTTATAAATTTATTATGAAATGAAGATCTTGTAGAATGAGTCACATCACATCGTGGAGACGGTATTCCGTACGTACGCACGAGCGATGATATCATTCCCATTATCATGGAATTGTATTGGATTGTATGTATACTATTTAAGAATCAATTTCACTTTACAATAATCATATATAGTTATTCTCTACACCATTATATCCATCCAAGTAAGGTGGTGGTGGAAAATAGATTACACCACAGCGTGGAGATGGTATTCTGTACGTACGCACGCGCGGTGATTTCATTTTCCGTAGGATGGATAGATGGTGAAATAGGGTTGTTTCATACTTATAATAACATACCAATATATGAGTGATACTGATGTTATTACTTCATATTGAAACAACTAAATAAGAAGATGTGGAAGAAGAAATAAAGTTGAAAGAATCGGTAACAGACATTACCTCTTCTTTGAAGCGCCTCTTTGAGACCTTCTCTTAGGGAACTAAAATTGGTCTTTTAAGAAGACCAGGACCTCTAGGTTGTTTCTAGGGAAGTGGAGAAGAGAATTTGTTAGGGTTTGTCCGGTTTTTAAGGCTCAATGTGGTGTGAGGAAGAGAGGGAGGAGGTTCCCTTTTATAAGGGAGGATAGGGGCACATTTGGAAAAACTAAAAATATTATTTTATTATAAAGTGATATTTGGTTTTTAATAGCTCCAAATTGATTTAATTAGAAGATAAGGTGGTTATGGGTATAAATCCACTCATCCAATCGAATTTAGACAAGTTTAGGTACCTATTTTAACATTATCATTTAGATTTAACTTTAAGTTAGATAATTTAACTTTCCCCGTGTCTTCTTGTTTTCTTACACTATAAGGTTGATAAACATACTATAAAAATACAAAAGAACCAAAAGTTGTTTATTATTAATATATATAACCTAATATGAGTAATGTTTCCGAACCTTATATTTTTTGGAATGAAATAACAATTCATAATATAATTTTTTTTTTAAAAACAATTTTATGTCAATTTTGACACTATTTGGAAACTGATTTTTCTGAAAATCATAACAGAACGATTAATTCGAAAAAAGTTAATTAAATCAATAATAACATGTCATGTTAACATATAAAATTAGTTTAATTCATAAAAAGTCTCAAATAACATTTATTTGGGTATTTATAACATCGATTATGTTAATATTTCATTAATAAGATAATTACTGCATCATCATTGTGTCATAAATAAATTAAATTATTTAATGTCTAGAAATTATAAATAAAATACCATTATGTAGGAAATATTTTTAGATTTGTAATGAATCTTTATAGTCGAATTTATCTTCTGTATAACCCTAAATTAAAAATTCTTTTAGTTATTAAACATTGATTTTAACTATTTTAACCCTTCTTTAAATAAATTAATAATAAATGTCCTAATCTAATCCATGTGGGCCTAAATTGTCATATTTTATTCCTAAGGTTTTTTTTGGTCGAATTAAACTTATCCAAGAGAATTAGTACATGTGTTAGGGTAATAATAATATCATTTTTACCCTTAATTACCCTATTTACTTTTAACCGTGGTAAAAAAAAGTAAAAAGTTACTATTCACCAAAAATTATTTTCATCTTATTGAACCACATTTTAGTCCTTGATATTAACTGTGTCTCTTGGATTTTTGAAATTCTACTCACAGATGCGGTAAAATTAGTTTTTATGTGAATTTGGAAATTCTCCTAGGAGGTGGGTAAAAGACAGTGAAAAGTTCAATAAAATTTTTATATATCTAAAATTATTATAAAATGACTCCAATGAATTGAATTGATCTTATATAGGTATTATGTATCAATTTTGACCTAAACTAAATTTAAGTAAAATAAATAATTATTTAAATAAAAAATCTGTTTTTAAATAGTAAACCAGTGTTTTCACTATGCATAAAAAATTCACAGTTTTCAGAAAAATACCAAAATTTCACCCTAGGCTAATTTCGATTTACCGAATCCAAAAATGAAGTCCATTTTGAAAAATAAAATTTACAAAATTTCAAAACGTGGTTATTAATATTCATAACAACTAGTTTTAACAATATTTTAATAGCATATCATTGTTTAGTGAAACTTGGTATTACGCACGATGCAAGCTAAAAGTCTCGGGTGTTACATTGTGCCCCCCTTAAAATGAATTTCTCACTCGAAATTCTTCACTTTGTAACAAACAGATGAGGATAACTCTCGCTCATCATATCCTCAAGCTCCCATGTAGCTTCTTCTGATTGGTGGTTCCTCCATAAAACTTTCACAAAGCGAGTGGTCTTGTTCCGTAGGACTTTTTCGCTACGATCCAGAATCTCTATCTGTTGTTCTTCATAAGAAAGATGTTTCTCCAGCGGTATAACATCTGATTTGAGTACATGTAAAGGATCATGTATGTACATTCTTAGGAGAGATACATGGAACACATCGTGATCTTGATTGAGATTCGGTGGAAGCGCCAATCGGTAAGTTACCTTCCCAACACGATCCAGTATTTCGAAAGGACCGATATATCTAGTGCTCAGCTTTCCCTTCTTTCCAAATCTCATTACTCTCTTCCAAGGATATATTCGTAAGAGCACTTTATCACCCACTTCAAACTCTAGGTCTTTTATTCAGTTGTCGAGGTAAATTTTTTGTCGACTTTGAGCTACAGTAATGTGTTATTGAAAAGATCTGACCTTTTCTGCCATCTCATCAACAAGATCATGTCCTAATAGTTTTCTTTACCCAACATCATCACAGCAAGTTGGAGACCTGCATTTCTTTCCATAGAGAGCTTTATAAGGAGACATCTGAATACTGGAGTGAAAGCTATAATTATAAGAAAATTCCACCAAAGGTAGGTGTTGATCCCAACCACCTTTGAAATCCATAGATCAGGCTCTCAACATATCTTATAGAGTTTTAATTTTCTTCTCAGACTGACCGTCTGTCTGAGAATGATAAGCAGTGCTGAAACTCAACTCTGTTTCCAGAGTATGATGAAGACTTCGCCAGAACTTCGAGGTAAATCTCGGATCCCGATAAGATATAAAAGAAAGTGGTACTCCATGCAATCTTACCACTTCCTTCACATATATCCTGACAAGCTTATCCAGAGAGAAGTCCTCTCTAATAGCGATGAAGTGTGCCGACATTGTAAGACGATCAACTATGACCCAGATAGCGTTATTGCCTTTGGATGTTTTAGGAAGTCCAGTGACAAAGTCCATAGTGATGTTTTCCCATTTCCATTCTGGTATGGGTAATGGATGTAACATCCCATTAGACTACTCTCTCTCATCTTTAACTAGCTGACAAACCAAGCATCAAGAGACATATTCAGCAACATCTCTTTTCAAGCCATCCCACCAGAAGTACTCTATCAGGTCCCTATACATCTTCATGCTTCCAAGATGAATAGATAATGAAGAACTATGAGCCTCATCCAGTAGCTCTTTCTTTAATTCTGGGATTGGAGGAGCACAAACCCGAATCCAGAACATTATTATCCCATCACAATCAAGGTTGAATTTAGGAACATTTCTCACCTTCTTTTTAATCTATACATCTTTTTTCTATTCCTCTTTAATGTTCACATGTATAGATGGTTGAACATTCAATTGAGAAAGATAAGATTTCCCCCCCTCCATTATAATTCCAAGATCCATCCTTTGTAAATCCATAAATATTGGATCATTTGTGATCCTCATTATGGATAAGCTAGCATGGTCTTGTTGACTTAATGCATCTGCCACCTTGTTTGCTTTCCCAAGGTGGTAATGAATTGTGAAGTCGTAATCCTTAATCAGCTCCAACTATCTTCTTTGGCGCATATTCAGCTCCTTTTGTGTGAAAATATACTTTAAACTTTTATGATCAGTATAAATATCACACTTTTCTCCATAAAGATAATGCCTCAATATCTTTAATGCAAAGATTACCACAGCTAACTCCAAATCATGAGTTGGGAAATTTTGCTCATGGATTTTCAACTGTCGAGAGGCATAAGCTATCACCATATCATTTTTCATAAGAACACACCCCAACCCCTTCTTGGATGCATCACTGTAGATCAAAAACCTTTCTCCACTATAAGGAAGTGTGAGTACAGGTGCACTGGATAACAATCCTTTCAACTCCTTGAAATTCTCTTCACATTCCTCGGTCCAAACAAACTTAACTCCTTTCCTAGTCAACTTGGTGAGTGGATTTGATAATCGTGAAAAATAACTCACAAAATGATGATAATATCCAGCCAAACCAAGAAAACTTTGGATCTTAGTTACTATTGTCGGTCTCGACCATCTTTCGATAACCTCTGTTTTTGCTGGATCCACAGATATCCCCTCTTTTGAGATTATGTTACCAAAAAATGAATCTTTTTGAAGCCAAAATTCACACTTGGTAAATTTGGTATAAATATTATCCTTTCTTACGTTCTTCAATGCAATTCTCAAGTGATCTTCATGTTCTTCCTTTCTCTTTGAATAGACAAGAATATCATCTATAAAGACTACCACAAACTGATCAAGATAGTTTGTAAAGACACTATTCATCAGATCTATGACGATAGCAAGGGAATTAGTAAGAACAAATGGCATCACTATAAATTTATAGTGTCCATACCTTGTACGGAAAGCCGTCTTTGGTATATCCTCCATTTTGAGCCTTAATTGATGATACCCTGAACAAAGATCAATCTTGGAAAAGTATTTAGCTCAGCGTAGTTGGTCAAATAAGTCATCAATGCGTGGGAGAGGATATTTGTTCTTGATAGTGATCTTGTTAAGTTCTCGATAGTCAATCTAGAGTCTCATTGATCCATCTTTTTTTAACAAACAGAATAGGTGATCCCCAAGGTGACACACTAGGGCGTAATAATCCTTTATCAAGATTCTCTTGGAGTTTCTTCTTCAATTCCTGCAACTCAATTGGGGCAATTCTATAAGGTGTCTTTGAAATAGGCAAAGCACCCGTTACGAGTTTTATTGAAAACTCAACTTCACAATTTGGTGGAAGACTCGGCAATTCCTCTGGAAAGAAATCATCAAATTCCCATACATTGGGTATATTATTAATCATCATTTTATCTCCAACCATTTGAGATAAATAAACTTCATTTAGTGGAATCAAGATCCATAAGATGGATGAAATTACCACTGGAAGGTTATGTTCATACTTGCATCGATAGATGATCATAGATTTATCTGGAATAAGAAATGTGAATTCCCTTCTTTGGAAATTGATATGAGATCCATATAAAAAGAGCCAATCCATGCCAAGGATCACATCAAATTCCACTATAGGAAGGATCACAAGATTTACTGGAAGCACTTTCCCACAAACTTCAATCGTAGAATAATTGTAACCTTTTGATGTGATCGTTGTGCCATTATGAGTTGTCACAACCAACTCAATATCTAATTGTTGAGGTAATACGATGATACCTTTAGAAAATTCTTCAGAAATAAAAGAGTGGGTGGATCCAGAATCAAATAAAACATTTTTTACTTCAGAGTGGATGGTATGTGTACCTATCACCACTTCGTTGTCGTACTCCACATCACCGATAGTAATTGCATGTGACATTCCTTTGTCTTTGGCCATAAGATTTTGTTGACGTTGATCATCATCATCAACCCTTGGATTTCGTCATTGATTGGCATAATGCACCATCTCCTTACACTTGAAACATTGAAGTGTAGTAGGTTCATTATGTGTATCCCTTCCTTTGTTTTCATCATTAGACATCTCCTTCCCATTATTTCGACATTCAATTCCCCGATGACCTTATTTTCCACACTTATAACATTTTCTTGTCCACTTAAGAAAATTTCCTCCATGTTTCTTTCCACACTTTGAGCATAAGGGAAAACTCATCTTCTTTTCAGTGTGTTCTTTATATTTTCCTTTGAATTCCATTTTCCTCTTCTTATCAAACCCATATGACTGATGGGTTACTCTAATATCCATCTCAACTTTGAGAGCACATCGAACGATTTCATTGTAGTTATTGAAGTCCCTTATGGCTAACGCCCTTCGAAGACTTGGTTTTAAGCCACTAAAGAATCAATCGATCTTACTCTCAGGTTGGATAATAATACTAGAAGCGTACCTTGCAAGTCTTATAAAATTTTCTTTGTAGGTACCAACAGATTCATCATCCTTTTTCTTTAGTTCAAGAAACTCCTTCTCCATATTTGTTTGGTGAATACGAGGGAAGTACTTATTGAAAAATATGTTCTTGAACTCGTCCCATTACATGGACTCAATTTCATCCCTTTTCCTCATATTCTTAATATGATTCAACCATTGATAAGCATCACCTTCCAAACGATAAACTGCTAAGATGACTTTATCATGTTCAGAACATTGAAGAACTACAAATATCTTTTCAGTGGTACCGATCCATTGTTTAGCTACTAATGGATCATAAGACCCGCTGAGTGATGGTGGATGCTACCTCATGAAGGATTCAATAGAATTTTTCTCCTACCATTACTTGTTTGGAAGTCCTGCATGATTTATATCTTGAGAATGTTGTGTGAGCATGGCTACAAGATTATTCATTCCAAATCCCATAACGTTTGGTTGGTCAGGGGGACAATCATTTCATTGCCCATCGCATTCCGCATTAACACGGTTCCTTCGGGGTCCATCCATTGACTAAAACCATGAAAAATAGTGAGAGAAACAGTAATTATAATAGGAAAACCACATAATAAAGAATAAAATTTTACACTTAAGGTCTTATCATAGTTTTTTCATGGCCATTTCTAAAACACTAAGATTGTGTTCTATGCTTAGACTTATCCTTAGATTTCTTACTAAGGCTTTCAATTCCTAGTTTCCAAAGGTTGACTATACCTTTCCTCTGATACCAACTATAACGACCCATACAATACATACATTGTTAATAATTCAATATTGAAGTACACTTATTACAACATATAACAAAACCATGAAAGGATAGTATATGGATAGTGTCTTTAGAAACTGGGAAACATAAACAACTAGTTCATAAAGCATCTACATTGTCTCCCATTTATTTCATCATATCTAGAGTCCCGTTTGGAATATCCTACTTAATAACCTTATTCCTGACATGGGGAAAGAAAAAATACAAAAGGGTGAGCTGAAATGCTCAGTAAGGGTATACAAAAGAAATATCAATCATGTCATATTCATAAGATCATAACATTTTGGAAATCTTAACCTGCAATAGAGATAAAAATTTCATAACATGGGATAAATCATAGTAGTGAAATGTAATCCCAATAATCATAACTTGAAACATGAAACCTTGTGGCATACACACATAATCACAGAGAATCATTTCTTAGTAGTCAAGACTCATAGCCAAGACTATCTTAGCGTACAAAGTCCATTTTTGAACCGAGATCACACCACGTTTCAGTCGTGTTTCACTGAACCGGTTTAACCTTCAGTTCCAGCCATGTCTATCTCATGAGATATAAATCATTACCCAATGAATTGGAGGGAGATATAAGGCCCACCCATCTCATAATGATATCATTCTTATGTGTGCCACAAAATCATAAATCATACATCATTGCGTAAACCATGTAATAAAAATGGGATTCTTAAACATCATGACATCATAAAAAATACATATAAAATAAAGGAATTCATAAAAATAATTCCATCACAACATAATAAAATCAATTTAATAATAGGGATAGAAACAATACCCTATATTATCTTAGATGGAAAATAATTTTGATAAAACACTTGAACTCCATTCTTGAGGAAAATATCCTTTCTACTTCAAAAATATTTTTCCTTTCTTAACATGTCATACAATTTTAAACTAAAAGAAGATGATTAAAAATAAACTTGAAAACTTGTAAATTAAGCTTCATGGAAATAATGTTCTATAAATCCATTCATGCTGTATAAGTTAAAAAAACATTCTTCTCGTACTTTTATCGAAAAAGTCAAAAAGTACCTCGTACGAAAAATGAAAAAAGATTCCTTTCATATCTTTTACTAAAAACTCATAGAAAGATAAAATTGGATTTAAAAAATTATAATTGGATGGAAATATTATTAAATATTGAATAAAAATGGATGTTGATGATAAAATACACCCCACTAAATACCAAAGTATAAACAATCTTGTATAAAAATCAGATTGTGATATTTTCCCTTACCTTAGGTCCGATTTGGTTGGTAAGTGTCTGAACCTCCTGTATAATGATATATATAATGTTATTGACTTATTCCATAATCATACATATTTTTATGATATCATATATGGTCATATTCTTAGCTTATTATTAGTAATATTTCATTATTACTTTTTATTCGGGTGTTTATTACTTTTTGTTCTTATGCGTGTTTTGACGAATAAATTCTTATTCTTCTCTTTAGGTTATAGATACCTCATTTCCATAATGGTATTAGTGTAATATATATCATACTCATTCATTCAATTCATTTATATAATTATTAATCAATGAGGATCATGTAGAATGAGTCGCATCACATCGTGGAGACGGTATTCCGTATGTACGCATGAGCGATGATATCGTTCCCATGATCATGGAATTGTATTGTAGTGCATGTATACTATTTCAGAATCAATATAACTTTACAATAATCATATATAGTTATTCTCTACACCATTATACCAGTACAAGTAGAGGTGGTGTTGGAAAATAGATTACACCACGGCGTGGAGACAATATTCCGTACGCACGCATGCGCGGAGGTTTCACTTTCCATAGGATGGATAGATGGTGAAATAGGGCTGTTTCATACATATAATAACATAACAGTATATGAATGATACTAATGTTATTACTTCATATTGAAACAACTAAAGAAGAAGAAGTGGAAGAAGAAATAAATTTGAAATAATCGGTAACATACATTACCTCTTCTTTGAAGCGCCTCTTTGAGACCTCCTCTTCGGGCACTAAAATTGGTTTTTGAAAAATACCAGGACCTCTAAGATGTTTCTATGGAAGTGTAGAAGAGAACATGGCAGGGGTTGGCCGATCTTGAAGGCTCAATGTGGTGTGAGGAAGAGAGGGAGGATGTGCCCTTTTATAAAGGAGGAGAGGGGAACCTTTGGAAAAACTAAAAATATTATTTTATTATAAAGTCATATTCGGTTTTTAATAGCTCCAAATTGATTTATTTTGAAGATAAGGTGTGGATGGGTATAAATACTTTCATCCAATAGAATTTAGACAAGTTTAGATATCTATTTTAACCTTATCATTTAGATTTAACTTTAAGTTAGATAATTTAACTTTTACTGTGTCTTCTCGTTTTCTTACACTATAAGGTTAATAAACTTACTATAACTAGCCAGACGAACCCCAAGTTGTTTATTATTAATATATATAACCTTATCTGTGTCATTGGGCCGAAACGTAGATTTTTAGGAATAAAATAACAAATAGTAATATAATATTTGTTTTAAAAACAATTTTATGTCAATTTTGACACTATTTGTTAATTGATTTATGTGAAAATCATAACAGAAAGATTAATTCTAAAAACATTGTTTAAATCAATAATAACATGTCATATTAACATATAAAATAAGTTTAATTTATAAAAAGTCTCAAATTACATTTATTTGGGTATTTATGACATCAATTATGTTAATATTTCATTAATAGGATAATTACAGCATCATCATTGAGTCATAAATAAATTAAATTATTTAATATATAGAAATTATAAATAAAATACCATTATGTAGGAAACCTTTTTATTTTTCTAATTAATATTTATAGTAGAATGTATCTTATGTATTACCAGTAAAGACCTGTAAATTTCAAGGATTTTTTTTTTAATTTTCATTGGAATTTTACAAGAGCGTAGTTTCTGACGGCACCTGATTCTGAGGCCTGGTGTGACTGGAATCATTTTCTGAAGTTTGGCTCGGGTATGTTCAGTGAACGGACGAGCGAGTTTTTCTAACTTTTGAATCGGTGCCCAGAATCGAATTCTGAGGGCACCGATGAAATCGGAGCGCCGGTATTCGCTTAGAAACGTATCTTCCGGAGTTGCGTTTGCTCGGGTGTGGTTTTAAATTTTTGGGCTTAAAGTTATGAAATAAAATAATTTTTCGACAACTTTATTTTATTTCACTTAAGCCACTTGGAAGCCACTTGAAGCCACATAAAGGCGGCTTTAACTGAGTTGAACCGGATAGGATGCTATCCAGAAATATCCTACCCCTTTGTAGGATATTTGTGAGGTGGGGCCCGTACGAGCCCTGCCGTTTCTTTCCGCTAAGAAACGCACCCGAGAAAACCCGTCTTTATGAATGTCAACTGACGCGTTTCTTAAAATCTTAACAGACCATTTAATTGGGCGGTTTATTTCGTGAATTAAATGGGCTATTTGTTTCGTTGAATTAATTCAACGAATTGATGGATCGTTTCTTAACCAGTTTTCATATTCGTTGGCGTAATAATAAAATAAGACCAACCTTCTTCTTTTGGAGGATTACTCATTGAGAAAGGATCCTTGAACCTTCAGCCTCCTTCGCGAAAAACGCGAAGAACGCGAAGAACGCTGAACCCGAAAATTGACGACGCGACGCTGTGATTCGTGACGCCGACAACGTTCTTCTGCGACGTCTCTTCCTCCGTGACAGATCTTCGATCGGCTGCTTGAGTTCGCCGACTCAACGCCGTGTTCCGCGACGACGCGACGCCCTTCCGCGACGACGCGACGATCCCCTCTTCCGCGACAAGCAATTCCGCGAATAACGCTCACGCGCAACGACTCGGAGGTAGGGATTTTATATTTTGGAAATACCCTCCTTATATTCCCGTGAACATTCTTTAAAAATTAAAGAACCGGAATCAAAGAAACAATTTTATTTTTATTAAAATTGTTAGTTCAAGTGTTGAACAGTTTATTTTCTCCCGTCGTTTTTATCTAACGCGGAGGGTGCGGGTCAAACGAACACGGCCCGAAAATCCTCCGTCGTTCTTCGTGTTTTGCGGATTAGGCGGGCGATGACGGAACGTGCCGCAACGGATGTTTGATGATACCTAAGTAAAGAACGGAACCCAGGAGGAACAACGGCGCAGACGTGAAGGAAAACGGGCCACCAGAGCGACTCGGGCGGCCCGCAGAATCCGGTGGCGGCGCCGGCAGCCGGAGGCGGCGGCACCCCGCGGGTGTCCAGTGCGACACCCCGCGGGTGTCCAGCGCAGCACCCCGAGGGTGTCTAGGCGGCACCCCGCGGGTGCCGCGGGGTTGTCACGCGGCACGTCCGGCTGTCTGGCCGACACCCCGCGGGTGCCGCGGGGGTGTCACGCGTGGCGGCGGCTTTACCCCCCATCGGCCGCTCGGCCGAGCCGAGCCGGACCAGCCCTATCTGGGCCGGGTCGGGCCAACCGGGTTGGACCCCACCCGGTTCGGGCCAACCAGGGGGGGTCGGGCCGGGTCGGCCCGGGCCCGGACCCCCCGTCTTCGGACGACTTTCGTTCAAACGCCCGTAACTTGAGCTACGGGCCTCCAAACGACCCGCCGTCAGCGACAACACGATCTTTGGATTGAGACGGTCGTTTCAGTATCGCACTCAATGTTTCGGAATACTTTGGGTTCGGCCGGGTTGGTTCGTACACGAAACCAACCGGGCCCTCGGAGCGGAAATGCTCATATCTTGAGCTACGAACGTCCGATTGGCGTGCCGTCAGCTTTGTTGAATTCCTCTAAGTGAGATAGATCTTTTGGATTACTCCGCTCGAGGTTGGGATGTCGTCGGAGTGCGGTCGGGTTGGATCGCACTGAAATCCAACTGTGCCCCTGGGACGAAAAAGCCAATAACTCACAGACCGGGCGTCTGAATTAAGCGTCGTCTGTCTCTTTGTTATCCTCTTGATGAGACGGAACTTTTGGCATCCTCCGCCCGAGTTTTCGATGCAGATGGATAGTGGCCGGGTTGGATCGCACTGAAATCCAACCGGGCCCCTGGAACGGAAAAGCTGATATCTTTCAGACCAGACGACCGTTTGACGAACCGTCAGCGGCGTTGGTGATCACGTTGAAAAACGGTCCCTATGAGTATACCCTATGAGTGTTCGGGGTATAGTTGAGTTGCGGCCGGATTGGTTCGCACACGAAACCAACCGGGCCCCTGGGACGAAAAGGCTAATAACTCACAGACCGGGCGTCCGATTGACGCGCCGTCCGTTGCGTTGAGACCCCTATGACGAGGTGGTCCTTTGAGATACATCCTTGCGGGACTTTGTGATACTTGGAGTATCGACCAGTAGCTCGTGGAGCGGACCCTCCCAGAGACGAGCGGGCGGAGCACGGAGACCGTGTAGCTGACTGAGACCCGACGACTGCTGATCGAACGACTCGGTGTGTTACAGAGGTGCGCCTGGTTGTAGCGGCAGACCCACGATAGAGGTGAGCTTGGTTGTAGCGGCACATGGGAGCGCTTGGTTGTAGCGGCAGACCCACGACAGAGGTGCGGTTTGTTGTAGCGGCACATGAGAGAGTTCGGTTGTAGTGGAAGACCCACGACAGAGGTGCGCTTGGTTGTAGCGGAACATGAGAGCGCTTTGTTGTAGCGGCAGACCCACGACAGAGGTGCGATTGGTTGTAGCGGCACATGGGAGCGCTTGGTTGTAGCGGCAGACCCACGACACTGGTGCGCTTGGTTGTAGCGGCACATGAGAGCGCTTGGTGGTAGCGGCTGGCCCGCAATACTCGATAGGTGGAGTACTACAACAGTCTTAAGTTAGTGGGCAGTACCTCGGAGTTGTGACAGGACCACTGTACACTCCAGAGGCGGAGCTCTTCAGCAGTTACGGTTTCGATGATGAAAATCCTGGTTTGAGCTGAGACTTTTGACCTCTGTGTTTCGTCATGATTGAGATGGGTCACTTGATAACTTAGGTATATGTATGGGCATATACCTGGGTAGTGGTTATCCGTTGATTTCATGATCCTTGTGTTTCCTCATGATTGAGATGAGTTACATGATAACTTAGGTATATGTATGGGCATATACCTAAGTAGAGGTTATCTGTTGTGATCTTCTATGTGGTTATCCTTGTTGGTTTAGTGATACCTTGAGGGTCTCGGGGTCCCTACTGAGTATTGTTATACTCACCCCTGCACGGGCTATGCCCGCACCTCTTTGTGTTGGTTGCAGACGACAGGCAGTACTGACGGAGGCCGAGTGTTCGAGGACTGGACGGTACCCGGAGGTGGACTACACGACGAGTCAGTGTCCGGAGGTGGACTTCACAGTGAGACAACACTCGGAAGAGGTCGACGGACGAGAGCACTGTGGAGGCGATCTGTACCTACCCTTCAGGTAGGATTCGTGGTGGACGAACCAGGAGCTACGCCATCTATACCTACCCTTCAGGTAGGATCCGAGGAGGACGACCCAGGAGCCGCTTCCGACCCTCCAGCTGTTGTCTTTTTCTTTTGTATTTTTTTCAGTTGTAGTTGAACTTTCTTTTCGGTTTGTATTCTGGCCCATTTACTTTTCAGCACTTCTTTTTGTACTTAGTGTTTTACTTCCGCTTGTACTTTGTGGTGTTTTGTTACTTTTTTAAAGGCAATGCCTTGCCAGTTATTGGGATTTACGCCTTTGGTGCTAGTCGCCAGCCCCTGGCCTATGGAAGGCGGGCTTGGGGTAGTCATGGCACGAGCCTCGAGGACGGGTCGTTACAATACCCCATATTAAAAATGATTTAGTTATTGAACTTTGATTTTAACTATTTTAACCCTTCTTTAAATAAATTAATAATAAATGTCATAATATAATCCATGTGGGCCTCAATGGTCATATTTTATTCCTAAGGTTTTTTTGGCCGAATTAAACTTATCTAATAAAATTAGGACACATGTTAGGGTAATAATAATATCATTTTTACCCTTAATTACCATATTTACTTTTAACTGTGGTAACAAAAGTAAAAAGCTATTATTCACCAAAAAATATTTTCATCTCAATAAACCACCTTTTTGACCATGATATTAATCGTGTCTCTCAGATTTTTGAAATTCCACTCACAGAAGCGGTAAAATTAGGTTTTATGTGAATTTGGAATTTCTCATAGGAGGTGGGTAAAAGACGGTGAAAAGTTCAATAAATTTTTTATAAATCTAAAATTATTATAAAATGACTTCAATAAATTGAATTTAACTTATATAGTTATTATGTATCAATTTTGACCTAAAATAAATTTAAATAAAATAAATAATTATTTAAATAAAAAGTTGGTTTTTAAATAGTAACCTAGTGTTTTAACTATTCATCAAAAATTGAATTTTTTCAGAAAAATACCAAAATTTCACCCCAGGCTAATTTCAATATTCTAAATCCAAAAATTTAGTCCATTTTGAAAAATAAAACCTACAAAATTTCAAAAAGTGGTTATTACTATTCATAACGGCTAGTTTTAATAATATTGTAATACCATATCGTTGTTTAGTGAAACTCAGTATTGCGTACGACGCAAGCTATCGAGGAAGGCCGCAGTTGCATGTAAAGCAAGCCAAGCTAGTGTTGTGTGTAGTGAAAGATTCCTTTGATGATTTATATAACATAAAAACAAAATATTTCTCATAAAAGTCTCGGGTGTTACAGAGAAGAACATGCATAAATGCTTAAGATGACCCATCATGTCTTAAGATAAGCACTCAACTAGGTATCTTTGTAACTAGGGTATCTTGTAGACACTCTTCCTACAATGGAATCAACTCACCTGGAAACCTGTAGATTCATCCCTACTGCTGGAATGACCACGTGGAGGCTCTATAGAAAGCTTCTAAATATGAAATGAAGGTGCACTAGCCCTGGATACCAAACCGTCCTGGCTTGAAGCTTCAAACTCCTTCAGATTTCACTTAGTAATCAACCCCAAGTTTACTATATATGTCACTAATATCAACCTGAAAACATTCACCTGTGATTGAATATCATAATGATGACCAACTTCCACACTCCGAGCCAAAGATAACTCAACACCTCCTAGAATGGGATGATGTGATGAATATATGTAAAGCCAGATG
Source organism: Viscum album (assembly GCA_963277665.1). NCBI lineage: Eukaryota > Viridiplantae > Streptophyta > Magnoliopsida > Santalales > Viscaceae > Viscum > Viscum album. The sequence continues at coordinate 185,256,827 of OY728122.1, forward strand.
AGTAAACCATCACTAAAAGAAACCCTTACTCCAAATACATAAACTCTGGGTCTCGATCAGCTCTCAACATCTCAGGGTATATGAAATCATAAATGGACTTCTTAAACTATTTCAAAGCCATATCCTAAGGATATCCTGCTTGTGAAAAACCTACAACCATCTCATGGGGTAATCACATAGCATGTATTTCATGAGCTTCACCATCCTCTCTGGAGGAGTCTCAATATTTTCAAAGAGGTAAAACATGTCCTCCAACCATGACTCTACATCATGTGGTCCTCCATTACTTAAAAAAGTGGGAGGATGTTTCTTCTAAAACACCCTCATCAAATCCTCCATAATTGGGGTAGGATTTAGTGATCCCTAAAATGTTTTCATCATTATTATAATCCCTTCACAGAACTATGCATCAACACCTGAATCCACTGAAAATGTTTGTTCCAAGACAAGAACTATGAGGGGATTTGCAGGTACTCCCAGCATTACCCTTTCCCATATCTGATAATCTCCCAAAACCTGGCTTAAAACATGTGGATTTCATAATGAAAAGCCCCTACAAGGTCAATAGAACACCTTAGTTTATGATTATCATTTACAAAAACTTATATGTTCAATAATTTAACAGGTGAAGAAATAGTTTATGTCATAAAAATGAGGGTTACACCGTGTGTAGAACCACTACACGGCGTGTTCATATAAGTATTAAACATGGAATGTTCCTCTTCCAATCTCTGTCAAGAAACAACCCTGACACACGAAGTGTTTTCCCTAAGACACAGAGTGTACTAGACTTTTTTCTCCTGTAGAATACTTTTACCCGGCTAACACTACGCCACTCTCTGTTGAGTAACACTACCCGTCAGGTTAACCGCTGACACAGTGTTTAACCCTTATGTCACATCCACCCATGTCATTGGTATCATTGCTAAATTCATGGTTGATAAATACATCATGTGTATATTCTAGTCATGATGTGTACAACCCACATCTCATCCACCCATGTTGTTGGTCACATTGCCAGATACACAGTTCTTTACAACAAGGCATGTACAGTCTAGACAATACATGATCTAAAAAATGATTCCCAACCCTATGTCTCTTCTCACATAGACATTTACACCATCCAACACGGCATGGCGTGTAAATGTGGTACATGGTGTGTACTTTAGAGAAGTTGTTTCTTCCAGAATAGAAGAACACATGGCATGTGTTCATAACATAACCCAACCTAATGTCTAGGATTATATATAGTTGGCCTATGAAACCTCTCTAGAACCCTTAAAACACAATATTTTGTCCAAATCGTGACAAATTCCAACCCTTTAGAGTCAATACTCCACTAAAATCAATGTATGGAATCTTTTTTCACATCATAAATTGACAAAAGTCAATTAATGTTCCAACACGTTCCACCAAATTCCGATCCAAGAGGACCCATAACACCTCAGGGACCAAATTTCGGTGACCATAAAAATAAAAAATTACATATTCCTATACACTTAAAAAATTGAAGGTATTATATGATGACATATATCAATATAGAAAGCATATCATGCATAACATCTATCACAACAACGTGCAATCAGAAATTCATCTGAAATGGAATGGCAAGAGTGAATGACATTGGATCTATAGAAAGTTCCAATATGATGCAAGAGATATCATTACCTAATCTCATTGGGATGCTATAGAAATTTAACCATAATTATATAAATAATAACATCAAAAAATATTGAATCACACAATGGTGAAATCAAATAAAATTTATCAATTGAAAAACTAGAAAAATTTTAAAATTGGAGGTAACTTGGATTTTCCATGTACATTGTTTTGCTAATCCTAGGAAACATTTATTACCAACAACCTAATACTTCATATACCGGTCTATGGGTTCCAAATAGTAAGAAAAAGAAGGGAAGAATATACTTTGATTCCAATTTGTAACATCTCAGACCTAGGTGAAACCATAAAGTTCCCAGAACATGGTTGTCACATAACCTCAAGTGCATTTCCCCAAATTCCATTGGCCTCCAACTAGAAGTAAGAGCCAAGTTCTGATAATGGGGAAACTATTCCCTCATTGAAAAGTATTAAAAATGGAAAAAATAGTAAACAATAGGTGATGTAGAAATACCATACAAAAAATAAACAATGTAAGATGGATAGTAATAAAATAGATGGATCATATATGAATGATGCATGTCACATGTTTCTAGGAAATCACCCAAACAAGTCACAATATCAGAAATAAAATTCTTAACCAATGTATACAAAAATAGTAAACTTCAATAGCATCACAAGATTTATCTTGGTCCTATTCACTCTAGCTCCAACAATAGTCAAGTACCATATGAAGAAGTTTCTTTTCCATTATCTATACCTACAACCATATAATCATTTTGGGTATAAAAGCATGACTCAATCAGGGTGTGAGATGAATCCTAGTAGACAACCACTAGATGATCTGGGACTAACAGTCAGTTAATATATACAACAAGAAATATACAGAAATCAAGCAATAAACTTGGAGGCACTCAAAATTAAACAATCCTATAGTTTTCAATTACATTAATTTTCATTTATTAATTATTTAAACTATTGAATAATGAATCTCAAGATATATCCTGATATTTATATCTCTCCATATAATAGTAACAATATTTGTCTTGGAACACCATCTAAACAATCATGTATAACTGAATCGATGCTTGTTCTCTAGCATGGTGTCACACCACATTGATTCAATTATTCACAAAAACCCTATAGGAAATCTCTCATAGTCTAACACTTGTGGTTTAACAATTCACTAAATAATTAAAAATGACAACCTGGGTATCTCTCATGGTTAATACCGCTAGGTCAACATGGAATCAATAAATTATTAACGGACTCTAGGTAGCTCTAATGGTCAATACCCACTAGGTCAAAATAGCACAAAAATCATTAATGGCCTCCAGGGCAGCTCTCATGATCAGAACCCCTTGTTCAAATTCCACACTAAGTCTCTCATAGTACTGTTTAATTTAACATGGAAACCCCCACATTTATCATGGTCGAAGGCTCTCATGATCCATTGGAAATCACAACACACATATCATAACAAAGAAGAGCATATAATCTATAACTACAACATATATGACATTATCAATCATAACACATGAAATTTGAATAATAAATCAAACACCATCACAAGAAATTCATATCATGGAAACAAGGAAGGACACATATAAAACCTAGGCCAAACAGTCACAATTAATCTATCAAGGGAACGCATCTATGGGGTGTCCCAAAATATTGTAAACAACCTTATGCACACACAATCACCCTTTCATAATTAAAAAACCATAAAGGTATTAAACATGGTCAAATTCCAAAATACGCAATACCCCAAACATCCATATTTTGCACTATAAGCATATATAATCTAAACACAATCGGCGAAAGGAACATAACACAATCTTTGATGACATTTTTTCAACACTATTGAACATAGGCCCTTGAATCATCATAGAACATTTTAGATATTTGAAATCGTTAGATATTTTCAAAATTGAAATACTTGATATTGATAAAGAATTGTGAAGAAATACTCTAGAGAAAGAGGGAACTCACAAGTGGGAATATAACGCACTCGGTCGTGTCTCAATTGGATTTGGACAAAGAACTGGGATGAGATCGATGATAATCAGTCGTTCCTCACTCTCTTTTATAGACCTAGGGGAGAAGAAGTGTGTTCTAGAGAAGTGATGTGACCCCACTCCTATTCACCAATTAAAAAGAAAAGTACGTGTCATTTTCTTTTAATGTACAAGTCATGTACCATCCTCAACTAGACACTACATTAGGCGGTTTTCCAGGTCACCTAAATGTCCATGTACCTAGATAATACATGGATAGTACATGGATACATGTGAAAACTGGGTAAAATGTGTGTAATCCAATTACATGGTGCATATATATAAAATTACCAATTCTTCATTTTTCCACTAAAAAAACATTAAATAACAATCCATACCTAAAATGATGATCCATGTTTTTACATAAGGCCTCATCCAAAACCCAATCTAGTTTGACTCATTACACCTATTAATTCATTTAACGAATATATCAAGCCCCTCCTATCACATACTAATGAAAATTTATTCCTATCCTGAATAATTGCACAAAATAATTTATATTCCTTAAAAATCAATTATTTTATATATTCGATGAACTAATCAGATGGAATATCAATACATTCCACTAGAAAAATGATTAGAAACCATCTATATAAACATGAGAAATGAAATTATTAGAGTATATAGTGAACATAAGAATTATGAAATTATTTTTTCATAGATAATAATACATCAATTATATTATGGAATATTTAATGAGGAAAATGATCTTTTTGATTTGAAAAAAATAATAAAATACTAAAAAAATAAACACATATTATAGAATCTATTTAAATTAAAATTATTATTTTAAAATATTAAAGGATGACTCCAATAAATTATTAGTCCTAATAATAGTAAATATCATTATTCCAATAATGTTTAAAAATAAGTACATTCACACTATTGTAAAAACTTATAAAATAACCTCATTCAGAAAACAACGGGAAAACTTGTTTCAATCCATTTTATTAAAAGTTAACCATGGGTAAAATTTTTATTAATAAATAATTATATAGTAATATAAATATTAAAAATAATATTTAATTGAATGTATGGATATGGAAGGAAAATATTGTACCAATCATGACTTAAACACTAACAATTATGATTAATGAAAATATTTTGAAATAATCCCATAAATAATATTTGGCATCCTATATTATCAGTCAAAAATATAGTATATTAAACATAAATTTATTATAAATATATTTCCTAGCTATAATAATATATATCATATAACATATTACTTATTTATAACCATTTATCACCAATTTATTAATAATTATTTACAAATTTTTTTGTTATGGTGACAACTACATTGTTTTTTATGTAGGTTTCCTTCAATATTTATGATCCACGAACACTAATCATGATTCAACCATGTCCAAAATGTTACTAATTAAATAAATATCAAATGTATTCATTAGAAATGTATTTACAGTAATCCATATAATTTATCAAAATAAAAATTAATTACACATTATATATAGATGGTTGGAAGTACATAAGAAAGAATGTTTTATTATCATTTCAATGAAATTAATTGAAGAGAGGAAAATAATAAATCAAAATTATAAAATAATTAATATATATTTTTATAAAATATTTTTATAATATATATCCTTATTTCTACCGAAGTAAAACATAAATTAAAAATAAATCGCATCTCCTCATCTAGACGGTAGTCCGCACAAACACAGGAGAGGTATTTTCATTTCATAAGGGTTTGAATGGTTTGGACGTATATATGATATTATCATTACATCCTTATATTTATGTTATAAATATCATATATTAATGTTTAACATGTCATAATTCTCATCCATAAATGTTGGTAATGAAAAGTGAATTGTATTTCTATGTGGAGTTGGCAAGTCATACGTATGCACAAGCATTACATTCACGTCCCATTTCATTGTAAAGAGGGTGAGTAATAGGGTTTTCACTCTCATAATAAATTGTTTGTTTATTTATTAATCTAAATATTTTATATAATAAAAAATTCATGTTATTTAGAAGTTGTATATGAATAAATAAATTGAAGGAGGTTGGATATGAAAATTAAATATTCATTGGGAGACCTTATTTAGATTTATTCATTAGGAATTTAATGTTGTTATTTTAGGTAAAACAAAACCTATAGAAATTGTATAAGGATGTTGATAAGTTTATTTTTGTAGGATTTTAAGAGATTTTTCTATCCAATTGGTGTATATAATTGAATGAAAAATTGTCCTTTTAAAATTTAAGTGAGGAGATATTTTGGAATTTAATAAAATATTAAATTATAATGAAGTCATTTTAATGAAAAAATTTCTTATAATGGAAATTTATTTATTCATACAGATGAATATGGTCATTATATCATCATCCAACAATTTTTTTATTTGTTTTTTCATATTTAAACCTCTTTATTTGGATTAACCACTTAGTTAATCAATATTATAATTAATAGCGGTAAAATATTTTTAACTCTTAAAGGGTTATAAAATTATATCTAAGTTAAAAATTGAATCATACATGGGAATGAGACAAAATTTTAAACATATTTTAAACCAATTTTCAATATTTAATAATTTTAATTATTTGAAAATAATATATTATTTTATAAATTATCATTAATTTTTTTATTATTCAATTTATTTTACATCAAATAACTAATGGAAAATGTTTATTTTAAATATAATTCATTTAAAAAAACATAATATGTCTTATTAAACCAAAAAATTCATGGAACACTATAATCCTCCAAAATTATATCACTTTTATCATTTATTTTATTTATCTTTTAATTGAATTAAATCAAAATTAAAATTGTTCATGAATTACGATAATTATATACATTCTAAAAATAAGAAATCAATTTTTTATCAAAAAAAATATTCATTTTTTACACTTTTCACATTTAGATTCATTCATAACATTAATTTGTCCCAATATGGGTACCTAATAGACTGTTCAAATAGTGTCACACTTTATAACATTATTGGATTAAAATACTAAAATGTCCCTTTTCATGGATAAGATTCAATTAAAAATATAAATTTAGAGCCTCTGGTGATAAGGGTTGTATTGAATTCACTAAATAGTATTTCATATGAAAATTATAGACTGGTCAATTTGGTTTAGCCTAGATTAACACAATATACTCTTTACCAAAGAGATAAATTTTATCTCTTCTACTTATCATAGTACCTAAAAATAAAAAGGGACCTATTTGGGAAATTTGTTCCACCTAATTAAAAGCATGAAAATTATTTTATTAAATTAAATTCATATATTTCAGATAAATTATATTAAATATATGAGTGAAAACACAGAAATTATCACTTTTTAGAAAAATATAATTTTTAACCCTAATACACGATTTATTCATATCTTATACATAATAAAAACTCTAGATGGATGCTTAAAATTTTTATATAAAAAATCATATGTGTATTTCCTTAAATTAAATAACCTATTATTACTAATTCAATTTATTAAGATACAAATATATTTTGTGTACACAAACAGTTTCATAGAAAAAAATTCAATTACATTCAAATTAATTTTTTAATATCCAATGAATTTATTTTATAAATGTGAAATCCATATTATTTTAAATATTTAGTTTTTATAATTAATAAAAACCAATTTTAGAAGATATATTATAATGATAATATAAAAAAATACTACATTTTTTTTGATCTTAGGGCTGTGTGCATTAAAAGATATCGAATAAAAAATATTCAATATGAGAAATACATAAAATCACCAGGTATTATAGGTATTATTTGTGTAGATGATCCTGATTTATGTACAAGATGCTGGGACTGAACACCCATTAGTTATAATCATATCCCATGGTATATTTAAATCTACAAACGTTCATCTCCTCACAATTTTGGAGTAGTACAAAGGCATTTTCAAGGAAGGAATACCAGGAATACCCTCTTTATGGGAGGTGAAATTTAGTATTTAATTTTACCAAATGACTACTAAAATATATTTTATAATTTATTGGACATGACTTATAAAGATATGTTAGTTGACGGTACAGTTTTGGTACCATTCATTTAATGGTGTTATTAGACCTATTGTATCAACATGGTAGCTCAAGTGTTATTCTATAATAAAATGGAATATTTATTAAGGCATTTTATTTATTATTATCAACATAATATAGTAATATTACTTAAATATTAAATTCTACTAGGGATTGATGACCTCTTCTACCATCCTAATAATGAAAATTTGTTTCTTTAGATAAATCTTGTGTCCAAATATTAATGGATATGGGTTGGTAAGGATAGTATTATGATGATGTGAATTTAGATTCTATATGAGATTTATGAGTTCTTTATGGTGATATTTTGAATTGAATCACCCAATATATGTTCATCAACCATATAAAATCAATATTTCAACAATTCAACAACCCCTTTGTTGTACCCTTTTTCTGTGACATATTCATCTATTCTACGTCAACGATTGGTAATCTAGAGCATTATAGGATGGTCCTAGACTTACTATGTGGGGATATATTTAATGTAAATCTCTCAAGGTGTTAGTTAAATGTTAGTGAGTTCCATATTCATGGATGTTTTATCTAATATTATTAGTTTTGTATTTACCCAATGAAGATCAAGCTAGTATTTTACTATGTTGCACCATAGAGTTTTTATAAAGATTAGGATTTCCATATTTTGGATAAGTATTACAAGAGTTGTATGGTTGAATACTCTAAGAACATGAAAGACATAAATACCCTGAATCTAAAGAAGAATGAATTATTGTGTTTAATTTATAATAGATAATATCACATGGGATAATATTGAGATTGTTTGGCATGTATATCTTTTGACATTAAAATGAGTGAGGTAGGTATAGAGTGTTATATGATCCCTATATGGTTTGGCTCAATTATGTGATTATTTACAGGCCATTGGTTATTTTTTATTTAACAAAATATGTGATTAACGATGATAATAATTACATGACCCATGACCTAGAGCATGAATTGGTAGTTATCACCAAGGATTCCTGGCCAATATACTATATTACTAACCATATTGTGGTCTAAAAAGGCAAAAGGAGACTCAATTATTAAACTAAATTGAGATATTGTAATTGAAATATTACAAATAAATTGGATTCCCTACTGTACAATGACATTTATATATTTTTACTCAAGAAAATTCATATTTCATGGTCAATCCCATTAATAAGAAATATCATTCTCAATTTTTGGGTGATGAATTTGGGATATTATTTTTGTTTGATTTTTCCTTTCTGGACGATGGTGGATTATCATATATGTGGTCTATATTGGTGTCCCCACCCCTTCTACAGTGTTTCTGGGAACCTTAGCTAAGATACATAGATTTTAATGTTTTACAAACAAATTATACTCAAAAAATGGATCTTAATGGATTTTTGAAGGTGATGAGAATGTAAACATATTATAAAGATATATAGTTGATTTTTTCACACTACATGAGGAGATTATATAATAGTTCCATAAATACCCCTTGGGGTCTGTTTATATAATGTATATAATTTAAAATATTGGGTTCCCTCAATGACCATCTCTATCCATGATGTCTAGTTAATGTAATAATTTCTGTGTTGTTTTTAATAATATATCACAAACTGGTAGTGGATAATAAAATATTTAATCCCCCAAATAGATTTACAAAATAAATTAATCTATTAGAACCATGGTTTTTTAGAGCTTTGACCATAGTTCATTTTGTGTTTTTTTTAAACTATGCTAGGACATTTAAAAATTATTTTAAAAAAATTAACCTCCAAGTTGCATGCTGGGAGAAATCTTCACAAAATATGGATTTTTATGATTAAATTATTGAATATTCAAAAATGGAATAAATTTTGTAATGGTTGGTGTTTTTAACAAATGTTGATCATTATGATGGACAATTGTGTTACAATTTATTATAGATTTGTGAATAAGGTGTCGAAAATAATGGACACGGTGTGATAAAAATATGGCGAGGTAAGAAACTACAATAATATTGGGGAATATAGATATATCACAAATTCATTGAAAGGAAAATAAGACTCATGAACCAAAATTAATAGGTTCACAAAAAATACATTTTTGAGACTAAGAGCTTTGAAAAATATGGGTTTCCAATATGTAGTAAATCACACATCATCTGAGTCACTGATATAATTTTGAAAAAGAGTGAATTTATATGATTTCATGAAGCAATTATGGGAAGGTAATTCATTATTAATCAGGAACACCTCATAATGAAAAAAATAAAAATAATAAATAATAACTAATTGAATATTCTCAATTTTAGAAAATAGAGTTGTACGAAGATTGAGTGTTTCGAATTTGTTTCCTGTTCTGCGAAGATTCTGAGCTTCGTGAAGAATATGAGTTCTATGAATGTTGTGAGCTTTATAAAGAAAGGAGTCTCATGATTTTTGGTATATTTTTATGGATAAGAGATATTTTAATGTATGTTGGTTTGTGGAACCTATTATATCATTGAAACAAAACTTTTGTTTCATTAAGGTTGGTAGACTCACAAACAGTAGTGGTGAACCATAGGTTTGAGTAAATGGTGCATTCGCATTCATCAATTCAAAAATATGGTTCATGTAGAGTCTCATCCTAATTAAATAAAAAAATTATATCACCTATTTATTCATATTATCTTCACTTATATAAAATGATTAAAATATCTTCCATAGTTTTGAGAAGGTGGGAGACGACAAAAGTAATCTGAGTTAGGTAGTGTGATATCCAAAAAATTAACTTAAATACCATGAGAGAGCCATGGAGTGAAAATTACTTTTATTTTTAGTGAATAGTATATAGTGAATCTTAGTGTATTTATATATGATATATAAAATCTCACTACATTCTCCATGGACTAGCCATTATGGTGATCCTTGTAAAACTGATGTGTAATATTTGTATCACTACATATTGGTGTTTAATATATTCATGATTCCATTAGATGGAATTAACAATATTTTACAATTCTTAGGAAAATTTATGAATCAGTAAATTAAAAATTTTACATCATCATTCATCCCTCTCCACTTAGGCTGTTCTAAGGTCATACATGTGGTATCAGTGCGTACAGTTTATAGTTGTTAAATATTTCCTCTTTTGTTTTTCTCATGAAGAATTTAGTGAATGTAGGTGAGTTATCATTTTTATGGAAGTAACATCAATATTCAGATGAATATAATGAGATACCATATATTATATATTGGTTTTTATTTTATTAGTTCCATATTTAAATGTGTTCATTCCATTGATGTGATACATCTTTCAATAATTGAACATATAGGAAAAATCATGGTGTAGTTGAAAAATATAAAAATTATTTTACAGAAACATTGTCAAATCAGATATATTTTGAATTGATGAGTTTCACATTAGAAAATTCCATGTGGGAGAAACTAGAAAAAAATATAAAAATATTATTTCAATGTGATGGAGTCCAATATTCATATTTTCAATGATTAATTGAGTGGATTGAAAATCTAACCACATGAAAATGTAGACAGTTCATTTATCTCTTTACTATAATTTTTTGATCTATTAAATGATTGGGGGAATAAACTAAACAATATTAATCATTTAAATTAAATATATAGAAGGATCTTATCTCTATTAAATCTCGAAGATTCATCTCTTATGGAACGAAATCAATATAAGCTTCTTATTGATTATCTTATAACTAATATGGTGAGATATGAAATGAGATTCAAACCAAAAAATACACAAATCCATGTATGATGTGAAATTATATTTAAACACATGGGAAATATTTAAATTTACAATTTTAGCTATAAGGGAGGTGGTTTGGATGAAACCATCCATTCAGTTTTTTCCAAAACATTAAAGAGAGGAAATGATATATTTAATAGAAATATTCATTTAGCTTGTGTTTTTGGGAAATGTAGGGAACTATGATGCTTAGTTCTGAATGATGTTCATTTATGTGAAGTGTGAAAAGCAATTACCTGATGTTTGAGTGGAAATTCCAAAATATGGGATACATAAGGGAAGAAAATGTTGGAAAAAATAATCTTCAATAAATATGAACAATAAAATAACATATTTTCAGAGGATATAAAACTAGAGATTAAATCTGAAATTGATGATTTCATGATGGATATAGTTTAAAATATAAAACCTATAAAATACAAAGGAAAATAGTGTAATATAATTATTGATATCAAGATGGATCTTGAGGGTTGTCTTGATGACCATGACAATAAAGCAATAGATAAAATAATAGTTGCGCTAAATGTTTTAGAATATTATTTGGATTAGATTGAATTTGATATTGATTAACTATGAGGATATGAATAAGAACATTTGATGTCTGTTAACATATTGGATGATGTTTTTGAGTTAAATATAATGATTAATGAAAAGGAATAATTAATAAATGAACAAGCATTGAGACTCAAGGAAGGGGATGAGATGGTTGAGAAACATTAACAATGAGTCACTTCATCAAGAAAGAAAATATAAACTAAATTAAAAGCATGAGAATGAAAAAAAAATATTGTTTTGAGGTTTTTTAGATACAGAGAATTTAAAAATAATTCATCTTGGATTTGAAGCAGTAGATAATTCCTTAGATGATGAAAAGATTAAATTTATCAGAAATTGTGCATTTGGATACTATATTAAAACATCAAAGAATGTAAATGGGATTATCTAAAGAAAAGGGATACAAATTGTTGGACATATAAAAAAGGAACATGATTTCCTAAGAGAGAGAAATTACAACCAAACAAATATAAGATCAAAAACTAATCCTCTATTTTCTAGGTATGACCACATGATAAAAACCTATACAAAAGAAGGTGACATGTTGCGTAATTGAAGAAAAATGATATTTCATCTTATAAATTTTAAATTTTGTTGATTTTGAGACAATACCATGTATTAATAATATTATTACAAGAGATATTTTAGTGGGGAATCACAAGGATGTAAAAAATTTATAATCAGATAGTATAATTTATCATATAGAAGAAATAATTTTGTTGCATATATTTTTCAATATTCTATCATTTTCTATAAATATATTCATTCTTGGAAGAGTAATGGAGAGAAAAATAATTATAGAACTCTGAGACAATTCAATAAAAGTAAAATAATATTGAATAATAATGAAAATATATATTCACCTATAGAATATGGATATTTTTTGGACTCAACAAATAATGTTGACAATAAATTTAGAAGGAAATGATTTTCCTCCACAAAATCATGTATATCATGGAATGAAAATAAGAATATTGTTGAAATCCAACATATCAGAAAATAAACTCAAATATTAAAATTACTATAAGAAATTGATTATTGATGTAGGATCCTCATCCCACACAACATGTAATGTCTTTTTAAACAAATTTAACGAAAAGGGGTGTTAATGTTGTGATATTCGACAATGATAGTTCCTTAAAATCAAGGGCTATTGAAAAAAATAATTAAAAAATTATGATATAAAAAACATGATGCACTCCATGTGGACGGTTTGTTTCAAAATCTAATGAGTGTGAGAAAACATTGGGAATTAAAATGGTTCAGGAATTTCCAAAAGAAGGGTTGTATCATCAAATGTAAGATGAACAATTATCTCATGAAAGGATGCATGGTTAAAGTTAAATTATACCATGAACACTATAAAAAAACAATTGGTTATTAAAAAAAAAGTTGAAAACCATGTATATAATGGGAGGTTGGGTCACATTAATCAATATATCATTGAAAACATATCCTAGATAATTTCTATTGCGTATATTACAAATATTAGGCATGGTAGGAAAAAGAAATTTTTTTATAATGTTTGGGGCAGAAGTTTCATTTTTTATTAAAGCAAAGCAAAGAACTCGTTAACTAGGTAGAGACAGACCCATTAAATAGCCCAAAGGGCTAGTGAACATTTATCCATTTACATGACCCATTGGCCCATTTTTTTTCCAAAGCCCATTTTGTGAATAGTACTACTACAGTACCCATGCTACAATAGTATTGCACAGTACTTGCCGCTGCTACAATGCTCTGCCACCATTACCATGACTTGCTGCCGCTACAGTGCCTGCTGTTGCTACAGTGACATTTCTGCTACAATACAAAATAGTACTGATATAGTACCTTTGCCCAATGGGTTTTGAACCCCCATTTTTCATGTAGAATTAAGGGGTGCTTACCACTAAGCCAAACCCAAACTACATGGTAGGAAAAAGAGATGTGATTCATTCATGCGAGGAACGATGGTATTGATTTATTATCATCTGTAGAATAAAATGGAATCAAATCATTTTGATCTTGTCTATATAGATATATATGGTACAATGATATTGGTTGGTACATTTGTAGAGCGATTTGATATTCTTTTTATTGATTATTATTGTATACATTCATGTGTTATGTTTATGTAGGGAAAATAATAATTGTTTCACATCAATAAGATATATCACTAAAGAGGTGAGAATGAGGGTGGCCACATAATAAATATTTTATGAACTGACAATGGTACATAACTGACATTCATTGAAATTTAAAATTACATAAAAACATGGTTTTAAAATAGAGGTTCCAATAGTTAGAATAGCTCCAAAAATGGTTTTATTGAACAATGAAATCTAAATGTTAATTATATCAACAAAATTATGATGAAAGATATTTTTTTACCATCACTACAAGAATTTTGTTTTACATGTATTGGATTACACTGAAAATTGAAATGATAAAATATTAGGACATAACAAAACAACTTATGAGATATTTTATTGAAGAATTCCCTCAAAAAAATATTTTTATTTTTTTTGAAGTAATTTTTTTATCCCAAATTACGAAAGAATTAATGGAATATACTATGATTCATGAAGATGAGGGAATATTACATAGAATCTAAATGAAGAGTAATGAATAAAAATAATATAAAATCATCTTAAAAATATTTTTCCAAACAATGGTGTCATAATTATTGAGGAAAAATATATTATCAACTAGAGGAACACATATGCAGATATGAATGATGATGAAGAAATTAGTGGGAGATTTATAGTTTCAAATAACAAAATTGTGAATGACTGTAAAATATTCAATGTTGATAAAATTGTGATGATTAATAGGTAGAATCATAAGAGGAAAAAAATTATGAAAAAACATTATCAAAACCTCACATTATTAATATAAGACCCAATCTTGATCAATCCAACACCATTGGGGATTTCACTACAACTATGCATATAAAGGGAATGATTTTTGGTTCTCATTATTCTCACCATTATATTGTTGAAATACAAATTTTTTAAGAATAATTGAATGATTAATCTATCGTAAAATCACTAAATGAGGCACTAGAAGTGATTGAATAAAGTATAGAATTGTGATGTTTTCAAGAGACCACAAGAATATGAAGTGATTTGAACAATATTGTTCTTCAATAAAATAGTAGTTTTTGGAAATTTGATTAGATTCAAAGTACATTGTTGTATAAAATATATCCATATAATAATGTCAATGGGTATAATTTTTTTATCCATTATCTTGAATGAATTATATTAGCCTCTTCCTCATTAAGGAAATTAAAAAATGTTTCAAATTTTATTAGATAGATGTCAAAACTGAAAATTTAAATTTGTTTATTGGAGAAAAAGTATATATTGTATAACCATTGGTATTTATGATTAAAAATGACGATAAAAAGGTTTGTATATTAAAGAAGGTTCTTTATTGTCTAAAAAATCCCCCTGATCATGGAATTCTCAAATTAATGATTATATGAAGAAACTAAAATTTTAATGATGAGGTGTAGATCATAATCTCTTTTTGAATAATTCTCAGGGAGAGAAATTATTAGTTCCTATGTATGTTGATGATATTATTTCTTATAGAAACATGCATGGATCTGTGGAATAATTTACTACTCTAATGATATAAATTTTTTAATGTACATGTTTGGAGAAATAAAATTATTTTTGGGAATATAGGTGATTGAAATAATGGATAACCCCTTAATTTCTCCGGAAAATTTTTCAAAATAGCATCTAAAAAATACCAATTGAATGAATCCAAAGATAATTTGTATCCTGTTTTTGTTAGTAAAAAACATACAAAGCATGACTATGGGAAATATGTTGACATGTACTCGTATAATATGATCATTGGATTATTTTACATGACTAAATCATAGATAGATATCAAATATGCAACATTTTTCTGTCTATCATCTAATGAAATCTGTGGGAGGACCATTTTGAAGATGTTGAAGGAATCATGATTTATATTCATTGAAATCTCATATTTGGATTATTAATTTCATCAATAGTATTTAATAAATAATTGGAATTTTATAATACTATTTGGGATGGATTTTTATTGTATCATCATTATATAATGCGGGTGAATTATTCATTGGAAACAACTGTATGGTCTGGTTGGGAAAAAACAAGATACAACCTCTTATAGTATGGATGAAGTTGGTTTTTTCATTGTGAAAGATTAATTCAAAATGCGATTATGTATGGAAATAAAACATATTGATATTGTACATGAGGTGAAATAACTGATGGTGATTTATAATGGCAATAAGAACATGGTCTATTGTATGAAAAATGTTGTTTAACACACTAATAAAATACTTATTTAAATTATATATGACATCATCTATGAAAATGAAGAATATTGTGTGATAAAATTGGAGCATGTTGGGAATCATTATCATGTGTCTGACATATTGACTATACCTTTGGTGAACCAATGTTCAAGAAAAAGAATTTTATCCTTGCTGTTAATCAACCACCAGCTTCATGATGAAGTTATGGTTTATCCCCTCTCCCATATTTTGTTAACATTATTAATCTATTTGTAGTTGTGACGGATTTAAAAGGGGTAGATACGATCCATTAATGTTTTTTGGAATGAATATATCCCAACACAGTTTTATCAAGTTTATTTAAAAATATTTAGAGTGAAATTCAATGAACTATAGCTTGTTATGATAGGGGGATTGGTTAGTGGTATCTCAAGGAATGAAAATATATTTTTACAGTATTTTTTATTCACCAATATGTAATCTATTACACATATAATGATGAATGATTTATTTAATTATTATTATATTTTTTATCGAGGCTAGTTATATACACAATTTATATGAATATTTTCAAAAATAAAACCAAAAGGGGAGATTGATTAACCATGGTTTTTCATACATGGAAACAAATTGTGTTTTTTTCTTCAATCCAAAAAAGATCATTTTCTAGTGTTTTTAAAAATATTGGAACAAAAAAATATTAGGAAGGATAAAGCTTCTTGAAATATAGATTTCTAGTACTGGTTCTTTGAAAATATAAAAATGGCTTGGTTTTCATGATGGTAATTTTTTTGGAGATATGGCGCCTCTTGCATGAGTGTATTGCTTTGATGTTTTCTAGGTTCACTAACATGGTTATAGAAATAATAGATAATCTGAGATGAAAAGACCGAAAGGTATTTGGTTATGAGAAGCTTTGTGGACAATGAAATTTTACAAAATCTTCTTGTCTAAATTTATGTTTATGAATATAAATGAATAATTATATAAAAAATTCTGTTGTTCCTGACAGGTTCATGGAATTTATGTTCCCTTTAAATGGGTGACCATTGATCATTTGAAACATTTAGAGAATTCAGATAAAATGTTATTTTCTATGATTTGGAAATGATATTATCAGATGTTAACTCTCCATGAATCATGAAATTTTCTTGAGATGAATCATCACAATTAGAATGGTTAAAAACAAATTTACACATACCAATTTCAAAAAAGTATGTTTAGTTAAGACAGAATGATTTGTGTTAGTTTGAATATCCATCAAGGTTGCGAGATTAATGGAATATAGGGGATCCATAAAGGATGTGATATTCATGTAAGAATAGAGTTTTTAGATGGATGGGTGTTTCATGAATATGAGGACCATAATTAAATTATGTGGTTTTGTGAAAAATAAATGATATTAGTTACAAAAATGTGTTTTGAAAAGTCTAGGTTCTTCAATAAAATTAAAGCTGAATATATGACTTGGGTGAATCCTACATTCAAGAGAATAAATTTAGACATGTGTTGCAAGAATATTTTTATAATAATTAGGTAAAATGACTTATATTCCCAATCTATTGAGATGGACGTCATGTTAATGAACTAAGTAAGACATTACTCAAGAAAGTTTACAAGGTGGAGTCAAAAGAAGTGATATGAGGGAGGCACTGTGTTCTCCCAAAAAGTCTCTTTGATGAAGTGATCCAAAAACATATTGAAAATTTATGATCTTTTCTAATACCCAAAATCTATTGAATATTATTTGATTTATATATTACTAATACATTATTTTTCTATTCGCCTGGTCTATAAAGTAGTGATGAACCATGTAAATTAGGCATTTCATGTTTCAATCTCTAATAATTTATATTTAATATATCCATGATTCTATTAGAAAGGATTAATAAGTTCTTACCAAAATAGGAAATGAACTAACTCATTAAATGAAAAAATTGTCAAACTTAGTCACCCCTCCCCTCTCATGGTGTTATGTGGTCATATAGAACTATTCATGTTAGTGAGAATATTATAAATGACTGTGTGATAGAAATATTCTATATTAGTGTAGATCAATTACCTAATGCTTATATCAAATTAAATAATATTTGTCAATATATTACAAACATGAAACAATTCAAGGCCCTATATGGGAGACCTTTAAGTTCACCCCCATGATGGATGGAGATATGGGAGTCAACTATTATAGGGCTACAGTAGATATAGGTTATGATAGAAATATAATTTGTGATTTTGGAGTTGGTGAGGACTATTTATATCCATTATTAGTCATATGTGGTGCATCGATAGAGAACTGTGTTGTTTCAATTGGGTGATAATGTATTCCTCAATGTGTCTCCTCATCCTAGATTTCCATGATTTGGTCAATATCGTATGTTATCCATGTTGTTCATCGATCCACTATAGATCATAGTCATGCCTAGAATTCTAGAATACTTCTTGAAATTATCATCATTTTTCGAATGGTTTTACGCTTTTCTCAATGTGTCAGAGTTGATGTGATACATGAATGACCCTAAACAAGCCATTTATTTGGGTGATTTAGAAATCAAGGGTGGATCCATGTTTTCAGATTACTCTAATTCAATTGATTATTAAATGGTGAAATAAATTTTTCAATGAATACTCCATTAGTTTACGTTATATGGTAGTTTTTGAACCTCTATGAGTGCATATGGGGAATGATATCCATTTGGGGGATTAATACCCTATCCTTTTCATGCTGATATTAGTTTTCAAGAAAATGATCATTATTTATTTGGTGGATATCTTTACTCTTTTTCATTATAGATCCATTAGAATTATTTAAATGATATTTTATATTAGATTTATTGAGTTAGTGAAAATATTTTGATGTCATATAGCACAAAATTTAAAATATTAAAAAAAAATTATTTTATAATCATGCATATTAGTGGATAATTATTATTTTTTAAATAGATACCTGAATTAAATATTATATACTATGACTGTTTTTGAAATGTGGTTTTATTCCATGGATGGTATAATTTTTATCTGCTATGGGAACATGGTGTTTCAACCATCATATGGGGGACATATTATAAAAAAATAATTTTTTTAAAATTATATTAGTTTTTTAATTAATTATTTAACAAAATTAGACCACTTCATGAACACCTCATTTAATTATTTCTATGGTTAACAATAAAATATTAGGATTTTTATAGGATTCATTGTCATAGTGACATTGGAATGTGAACAAGGAAAAATCTTAGGATTGATAAACAAACTCCATGGGATTCACCAGTTGTGCTAACACATATTCATTTTAATGAAGTCATGAAACTACTGTTGAGGTATGGATTTTAAAATTATTTATATAATCTCCCTTAATATTATTTTCTATCATTTAATGCAATTATTCATTATTTCCCTCAATTTCATAGTTTTCATTCAAATTATAATTTTTTAAATTGGGTAGATTATCTACGACTTCTTTTTTATCTTCTCATCGGTTTATCATATAGAAAATCAATGGATATTTTTGTAATGGTATTCTTTGAAAATTATATTCATTGAATTATTTTCATATCCCACCATTATATAGGTAATCCTTATCAACCTATGGTTGAAATTGTGATTTGACTACTTTAGTTTGATTTGAATCATGGTGAAATCAATGAAAAGGTTTTTTGTTGGGATTAACAAAACAAATTGTGGAATATTTTTATATCATAATTTGATATTGTATCATTGAAGGATTGTGTGGAATCTTCTTTTTTGAGTAATTTCCTTGTAATAAGCATTATCATGTGGGTTAAATAATGATTTTATTTCCAATTATTGTTGCTTAGATATTAAATTTATTGGACCTTACATCCCAGACTATAGCTCGTAATAAATGAAATGGTGCGGTAATAAGAAAAATTATTGGATTCCATGATATTCTTGATAGGTCAATTAATCAATGAGGAAAAGGATACAAAATATAATATTTTTTAATTCACGTCTTGAATATCGATTAATATAATGCAATGTGTTATTATTGGGTTATTATTTTTTCTTTTTGATTTTATAGAATTATTTTTCCAGATGAATAATTTTATGATGGTGATATTTTTCAAATTATATATTATTTCATCATCTATGGACTTCCAAATTTTTCGAATTATTTTTCTTGTAACTTTTGGATATGTTATTTCATTGAATGTATAATAATGATAAATTTTTTATAAGGTAATCACACTTGATTTATTAGTTTTCATCACTCAATATGAATATGTAACACTGTATCAAATGATTCCTAAATCAAAGGAAGGACAGACGTGAATAATGAATTATGGTGGAACCAGTTTTCCAGTTAATGAGCTCAATAAACATGATGTAGACCAATTCATAAGAATGATTCATGTGAATATATAAAAGTGTTTCATTTGGTCAATGTATGAGCTTCATATTGATATGTTTATAAAATCTTGTACTTTCATATTAATAGTGTTTTTAGTTATCAATAATGTATGTTTAACTTATTTCTAAACCATAAAATTAATCTCACTGTTTCCATTATTTATTTTCCTTCTAAAATTAGTTTGTTCTCCCATGATTTTATATGGTGATACAGTGTTTTCATCATTGTTACAAATAATGATGTTAAGTGGATTTGAATACATTTATAAAATTATAAATTCGAAATACATTTATTCAATTTTCTATTATGAGGGTTCATCTAGTTTAGCACTCCATCAAGTAGAATAAAATTGATGGATCATTTCTAATCACTTGGATAAATTTATTATGGAATAAGTTGAAGGAATAATCAATGCTAACAAGTATCATTGGAAAGACCTAATATTCTTGTGGATATAGTTGTTTTCTCATTTGGGATTGAAAATATCTCGATTTACCATTTTCATGATATTTTCGTAGAATACAGATAAAATGATTGGGGCGTGGGGACTTAGGAAGGTTACATAAATTTTAATAATATGATTATTATTGATTTTTTATTATAATTTTCAAGAGAATAAAATAGCTGTGTATGTTATGAAATTATTGGATTACATGTATGAGTGTAACGCCCCGACCCTAGCTACCCAGAGTCGGTGCATTACTTTGTAACATTGGCATGATCACAAAAGATCAAGTCTCGAAAGACCGATTAGTTTAGTAGCCTTGGAAACACTAGATACATTCATAAATGTTACATTACATCATAAAGTGAAAAACTAATAACAAAGTATTCATAGTCCACACTCATATCCTCTTTTGACTATCCCTGTAGGTCATTCATAAAATACTTCATCACATCCTGGAAAATATTAAAACATTGAAAGGGGTGAGCTCAGATGCTCAGTAAGGATAATAATAATGCGGAAGCTTTCATAAATTAACATTAACATTTAAGGAAATGTATAACTAAAAAAAATTCTTTTAAAAATGAAATTCAACATAATATGGAAAAATTAAAATGAGATAATGCCATTTACTTATTCCCATGGATATTCTACTGGTCTAATAATCACATGCAATATCAATAACCACATTCATAATGATGGAATGCATAATGCCAGACATTCTGAAACATTTTGTCAAGGCCTCGGCCAAGACATCTAAAATGATAAAGGCTTTGGCCAAAACCATAAATCAAATTGGGAAAGGGCCTCGGCCAATTCCACGTCTAGTTGTCTTATGAGACCTACCGATGCATTGAGGAGCTATAGCGGGCTCCACCCATCACTTATTAAGTCCAATACATTCCTCATATGAATAGGTTTAAACATAACATAAATATTCGTATTAAAACTAGCATACAAAACGTCAACAATTTCTCCATAAACTATGGATGGTATAAAAATAAAACATCCACAGTCAAATATTTCACAAAATGTTCAATGGGAGTTTTGTATCATAAATCAAATTTCAATTAAACTTAAAACCCATCAAAGGATGTTGACATGGATGAAATCAAAGCTATTTGAGAGAAATATCTCTCTTTTTTGAAATCATTTAAAAGTACCATAATTATAAAATAATACATTTACTTTGAAAATTTTCTTATAAGCTTGTAAGGGAAGCTTCGACGAAGTTATAATGGCAGAAAATAGCCGCACCCGCCGTATAAGTTAAAAAAACATTCTTACATTAAATTTGTCAAAAAGGTCAAAAAGTACATTGTTTGGAAAACGAAGGTAAGATTCCTTTCAAAAACGTATAAGGGTATAAATGACTTTAACCCATTTTCCTTTTAATAGTAAAAATGTTTTGAAAGACATTTTTTAGAAATATGGATGTGGATGATAACGAGGTCCCAGTAGATAATTATGTATAAACAACCTTGGATAATGAAGAGGTTGTGAAGTAAACCCTTACCTTATGTCTGACTTGACTCAACCATTCTTTAACCTCCTGAATAATAAACTAGAGTTAATATATACCTTATTAAGAACCATTTTCAATTTCTTTATCCTTTTTATATCACTTATTACAATGATATGAACATTATGTAATTATTTAAGTTAATAACGGTCGTTTTGTCGATCTTTGGTACTTGAGTCAACAATAAACTTCTTATAATTACAAGTTGTTTATGTGGTAGAATATCCATTATCTCCAGAATTATATTCATGATTTATATGTCATATATATCATATATATCCAGTATATACATTCATTTATAATATTACGTAACATTTAGAGGTAAGAAATGAAATGCACCGTTCATGGAGACGGTAAGCCGTACGTACGCATGAACGCTACTTTCATTTCTATTTCGTATTTAATGGAATGAAATAATATTGATATAAATGTATAATATAATTCCAGTATAATATAGTGTATAATACCATTTACTCCATCTTTTATACATCCCACATATGGCATTAACGATTCAAATCACTTTGAGGGGCGGTAGTCCGCACTTCCTAAAATGAAAATATCGCGTTTACCCATAATAGAAACCATAAAGTATGCAATAAATGAGAAATACAGAAGCATAAGTAAAACATAAACATTTTATATATCATATATAAATATAGTGACATCTTAATGGCCACCTTTGAAGGTGTTATATGAGTGTTGAACAATCATCGTTTCGTGAGGCAGAAATTCTCCATCCACAGAAACTGTATGTTCTTTAACCATTAGATGTAGGTGTGTGTAAGTGTAGCTATAATCCTTCTTATAAAAACATCCTAGTATATTGAGGATACTGGTTTTGTTACAAAAGAAATTAATAAAAATATTTTAGGGGGTTGGAGAAGAAAAATAAAACAGAACAACATTAGAGAAGACATTGCCTCAAAATCGGGTAACTCTTTTTGATTTGAGCCAAAGGCTTCCTTGGGAAGAGTTCTGCCCAAAGTGAGGCTTCTAGGAGTAAGAGAGGGAAGTTTGGAGAGTATTTGGGCAGATCTTGGCCGAGCCAAATGGCTTTAAAGTGTGAATGAGGTGGTAGAGGTGGGGGCCTTTTATAAGAGGAGAGGAGGGGCACTCTTGGAAAGTAAGGAAATTTTACATTATTATACAATGCTTTTCGGATTATAAAGGTCCCACACTTATATAATTCGTGGATAAGGTTACAAGGGTTCGAAATCTACCCATACAATAGTCTTTGAACAAGTTTATGCCTTGGATTGTACATTATCTTTTCATTTTATTAAAATCGTTAAATAATGAGGTCATCACTGCATCATAATGATGTCATAAATAATTTAATTTATTTAATGTTTAAAAATTATAAAAAAATACTATGATGTAGGAAATCTTTTTATCTTTCCAATGATTATTTATAGTAAAAAATATGACTTGTATAACCCCATGTAAAAATTTATTTAGTAAAACATTCCATGTTTGTGTCATTTTTTTTACTTTAACATTAAATAAAAGGTATTTTTGTCATTTTCCAACTGAAGTGGCTCCATGGGGTCCCCATGTTGACCCATGGATTGTCTTGGTCGGCCATGGCACATCCAATGAGGGTAGGAAATGTGTCAAGCTCATCTCATATTATTAAAACATTATTTTTACCTTAAACTACACTAATTACCTCTAATCGTGATTAAGAATTTAAAAGTTACTATTCACCAAAAAATTATTTTAATCTCATTGAACCACATTTTACTTCTTAATGACAACCATGTATGTCAGATTTTTGAAAATCAAATCACAGAAGTGGTAATATGTCATTTAAACGAAAAATCAGTTATTTAACTACCACTTAGTGGTTTCATTATTCATCAAAAATTGATGTTTTTCAGAACAATGCCAAAATTTCACCCTAAGCTATAATTGATATTCCGAATTCAAAAATGATGTCTATTTTACAAAATTCCAAACATATAAGTTGCATTAATTAATTTTATAATTAATTCCCGCTGTCACAACAAATAGCGTGTTTTTAAGAAACAATTTATATCAAAAGATTGGCAATTGTTTATGTCCAATTTCAATGTTAAATTAATTCTAATGACCACCATTGGATAAAATGGTAAAAATATATTATAATTATAAATTAAAATCACTAAATAGTATAATTTATCACTATAAATTATTTTGATTAAAAAAGTTGTTTTTAAGTAATTTTCACTATTCATAAAAAAATTGGATGTTCTCAAAAAATTACAAAAAATTCAACTTTGGATAATTTCGATATTACGAATACAAAAATGAAGTCCATTTTGAAATATAAAATTTCTATAATTTTAAAAAGTGGTTAATACTCTTCATAATGGCTACTTTGATTAGTTGCAGTGTTTTGGAACTCGAAGTTGCGTACAATGCAAGCTATTGCATTATTGAATTAGAAGCGTATCGTGGAAGCTCGGGGTGTTACATTCTCCCCTCCTTCAATAAATTGCGACCTTGAAATTTGAAAATTTTCTTGGAAAAAAAAGGTTGAAAAGAGAAAATACCTTTGAGGAAAACCCACATCGGAAATAAGATTAATAAAATTTAGTCTTAATAAGAGGGAAATGGAAATAAGAAAGCCACCACCAAATTATGATCTCGATTAGGAGAACATTGGTGGAAATTAGAGACATATAATTTGAGGAAAAACGTATATATTTGTTGGGAGTGATTGAGGTCATCAATGAAAATTAACTGTCAAATTGAGGGCCTCAAAGCCTTCAATCTATGTTGATTTAAAATATCATCAGTTCAACAAGACATAAGGTATTAGGATAACACATTTTTTTGTTTTAATGTCCCTTTACTAAAGTTTAAGAATTAATTTATTCATTTAATAAGAGATAGGTATATATATATTTATGCTTGACAATTAGAGTTTCAACCTTCAACTCATCTTTCACTCAAAAAGATAATAGAACTCAAAAATATTATACTTATCCTAATTTTATATGGTTCCAAATGTTAACACATACCATTTAGATTAGTAAATTTATTTTGTAATAACCAGGGACTTCCTGTAGGCTAGTGGTATGAAATAAAGGCATGTCTCACTATGGTTGTGGGTTCGATTCCTGCACCTTTGTCCGACACGATGGGTTATGACCCACCCTACAAGTTGTCCTTTTCCTAAAACTATAGTATCATAATATTCCAAAAATAATCTTCATAAATTTTTAAACCTTAAAAAATACTATCCAAAGATCAACTTAATCCACTCCAACCTTTATAGTTATTCAAAATACCTCTTTCCAGACTTTCTCTAAAAGGTCTCTTAATTCCAAAATCAATTTCTCAGTTTCCCCAAACAAATTAAAGTTTCTCTTTTTGTCACATACTAAAAATATGATTACCTTAATCATATTAAAACCTTACTGAAATCAACATGTACTACAATACAATCCTTATATATATATATCACATTATTCTAATAACCAGAATATAATCCATGAGTCCAAAAGCACCAATACATTAATTATTCTGCTTCAACTGTAGTAACAGCATAAGATTTTCCTTGATCCCTTGGCCTTTTCTGAGGTAAGTATCCCTGACTCTTAGGACATTAATTTGCATAATGACCCATTTCGCTGCAATTGTAGCATTCAACATTGATAACCTCTTTCTTTCCCTTGCAATCACGAGCCTGGTGACCTTTTTCTCCACATTTATAACAATCTCCCATTCCTTTTAGGCAAGTACCAGGGTGATTCTTCCCACAATTATCACATAATGGAAAATCCATCTTTCCCTTTTTCCCTTTATCCGTCTCTTGTTCCACCATTCTCTTATTTTCTTGCTTTTCTTTAAAGTCATGAGACTTAGAGAATTCCTTTTCCGTCTTGATAGCACATGAGACAATATCATCGTATGACGAGAAGGTTTGTGAGACTAATGCTCGACAATGAAATGGTTTTAACCCATCAAAGAAACGATCAATCTTACTTCTTGGGTTACGTATAAAATCTGCAGCATGCCTCGCTAACCTTGTAAAGTTAGCCTCATACTTTGCGTCATTCTCATCCTCCTTCTGCCTCAAACTCAGAAATTGTCTTTCCATATCTGCTCAATGGTCATGTGGAAAGTATTTTTCTAAGAAAATATCTTTGAACTCTCCCCATTCCATATTTGATACGTCATCATCTTCCTTTGTGTTTTGAATCAGCGACCACCACTGATCGGCATCTCCAGTGAGGCGGTAAACTGCCATGACAACCTTCTCACTTTCGCTACTCCCCAAGGCATGGAATATTTTCACTAAGGAGTTTATCCATTGCTCAGCTACTAATGGATTTGTACCCCCATTAAATGTTGGTGGTTGTTGCCTCATCAAGCGGTCTAACATTGATCTTCCACATTGTCGATCAGGGTGATCCATACGAGTAAGGTTATTATTCATAACTTGAGTGAGTTGTCTCAGTAGGGTAATAAGTTGATCAGCACCAGTTGGATCTCCAGATCCACAATAATTATCTTGAGCAGGAGGGCAATCCCTACACGGAGTGCGTGCATTGATACAGTTTCCATTCCTTCAACTAGGCGCCATTTCTAAACAATGGAATAAACTAGATTAGTTTATGAATTAAAATACATAATTCCATATTTGTAAAACACTTTACATAAATTGAACTATTTATGGATATAATCCATGATCATAAAAAGAAATGTTTTCTTTAAGGAATTATATACTCATAACCCTTCATAGTGGTTTGTAATGAAAATGAGAATTATCCTAAGCATATCCCCCAGGAGTGTCGTAACCAAGAGTGCAACAATGCCCGTTGTCATGCACCAGTTCCTGTTCGAGTCTAGCTCAAAGCGGTGTTTTCGGGTTTTACCCCTAGGTACATCTGTGCCAGAGCCGCCTCTACCTGCTCGTATCCAGACAGGGATGTATTGCTCGGAAAACTCACAAAATATCTACAGCAAAAAAATTTTAGGATTTTCTTCTGTACTAATCCTCAAAATCTACCTTTGTGCTATGTGCTCTAATCATAGTTTATCTAAATCTAGCTTCCAAGGTTAGTACTAAACTACCTCTGATACCAACTGTAACGCCCAGACCCCAGCTACCTAGAGTCGGTGCACTACTTCGTAACATTGGCATGATCACAAAAGATCAAGTCTCGAAAGACCGATTAGTTTAGTAGCCTTGGAAACACTAGATACATTCATAAATGTTACATTACATCATAAAGTTAAAAACTAATAACAAAGTCTTCATAGTCCACACTCATATCCTCTTTTGACTACCCCTGCAGGTCATTAATAAAATAATTCTTCACATCCTGGAAAATATTAAAACATTGAAAGGGGTGAGCTCAGATGCTCAGTAAGGATAACAATAATGCGGAAGCTTTCATAAATAAACATTAACATTTAAGGCAATGTATAACTAAAACAAAAGCCTTTTAAACATGAACTTCAACATAATATGGAAAAAGTAAAATGAGATAATTCCATTTACTTATTCCCATGGATATTCTATTGGTCGAATAATCACATGCAATATCAATAACCACTTTCATAATGATAGAATTCATAATGCCAGACATTCTGAAACATTATTTCAAGGCCTCAGCCAAGATGTCTAAAATGATTAAGGCCTCGACCAAAACCATAAATCAAATTGGGAAAGGGCCTCGGCCAATTCCACGTCTAGTAGTCTCATGAGACCTACCGATGCATCGAGGAGATATAGCGGGCTCCACCCGTCACTTATTAAGTCCAATACATTCCTCATATGAATAGGTTTAAACATAACATAAATATTCGTATTAAAACTAGCATACGAAACATCAACAATTTCTCCATAAACTATGGATGTTATAAAAATAACACATCCACAGTCAAATATTTCACAAAATGTTCAATGGGAGTTTTTTTTATCATAAATCAATTTCAATTAAACTTAAAACCCATCAAAGGATGTTGACATGGATGAAATCAAAGCTATTTGAGAGAAATATCTCTCTTTTTTGAAATCATTTAAAAGTCCCATAACTATAAAATAATACATTTACTTTTCAAATATTCTTATAAGCTTGTATGGGAAGCTTCGCCGATGTTATAAAGGCGGAAAATAGCCGCACCCTCCGTATAAGTTAAAAAAAACATTCTTACCTTAAATTTGTCAAAAAGGTCAAAAAGTACATTGTTTGGAAAACGACGGTAAGATTCCTTTCAAAAACGTATAAAGGTATAAATGACTTTAACCCATTTTACATTTAATAGTAAAAAAGTATTGAAAGACATTTTTGAGAAAGATGGATGTGGATAATAACGAGGTCCCAGTAGATAATTATGTATAAACAACCTTGGATAATGAAGAGGTTGTGAAGTAAACCCTTACCTCATGTCTGACTTGACTCAACCGTTCTTTAACATCATGAATAATAAACTAGAGTTAATATATACCTTATTAAGAACCATTTTCAATTTCTTTATCCTTTTTATATCACTTATTACAATGTTATGAACATTATTTAATTATTTAAGTTAATAACGGTCGTTTTGTCGATCATTGGTACTTGAGTCAACAATAAACTTCTTATAATTACAAGTTGTTTATGTGGTAGAATATACATTATATCCAGAATTATATTCATGATTTAGATGTCATATATATCATATATATCCAGTATATACATTAATTTATAATATTACGTAACATTTAGAGGTACGAAATGAAATGCACCGTTCATGGAGACGGTAAGCCGTACATACGCATGAACGCTGCTTTCATTACTATTTCGTATTTAATGGAATGAAATCATAATGATATAAATGTATAATATAATTCAAGTATAATATAGTGTATAATACCATTTTCTCCATCCTTTATACATCCCACATATGGTATTAAAGATTCTAATCACTTTGAGGGGGCGGTAGTCCGCACTTCCTAAAATGAAAATATCGCGTTTACCCATAATGGAAACCATAAAGTAAGCCATAAATGAGAAATACATAAGCATAAGTAAAAAATAAACATTTTATATATCATATTTAAATATAGTGACATCTTAATGTCCACCATTGAAGGTGTTATATGAGTGTTGAACAATCATCGTTTCGTGAGGCAGAAATTCGCCATCCACAGAAACCGTATGTTCTTTAACCATTAGATGTAGGTGTGTGTAAGTGTAGCTTGAATCCTTCTAATATCAACATTCTAGTATATTTAGGATACTGGTTTTGTTACAAAAGAAATTAATAAAAAGAATTTAGGGGGTTGGAGACGAAAAATAAAACAAAACAACATTAGAGAAGACATTACCTCAAAATCGGGTAACTCTTTTTGATTTGAGCCAAAGGATTCCTTGGGATAGGTTCTGCCCAAATTGAGGCTCCAACGAGTAATAGGGGGATGTTGGGAGAGTATTTGGGCAGAGTTTGGATGAGACAAATGGCTTGAAAGTGTGAATGAGGTGGTAGAGGTGGGGGCCTTTTATAAGAGGAGAGGAGGGGCACTCTTGGAAAGTAAGGAAAATTTACATTATTATACAATGCTTTTAGGATTCTAAAGGTCCCACACTTATATAATTAGTGGATATGGTGATAAGGGTTCGAAACCTTCCTATACAATAGTCTTTGGACAAGTGTAAGCCTTGGATTGTACATTATCTTTTCATTTTATTAAAATCGTTAAATAATGAGGTCATCGCTGCATCATAATGATGTCATAAATAATTTACTTTGTTTAATGTTAAAAATTATAAAAAAAATACTATGATGTAGGAAGTCTTTTTAGCGTTCCAATGACTATTTATAGTCAAAAATATGACTTGTATAACCCCATGTAAAATTTTTTTTAGTAAAACATTCCATGTTTGTGTCATTTTTTTTACTTTAACATTAAATAAAAGGTATTTATGTCATTTTACAACTAACGTGGCTCCATGGGGTCCCAAAGTTGACCCATGGATTGTCTTGGTCGGCCATCGCACATGTAATTAGGGTAGGACATGTGTGAATCTCATCTCATATTATTAAAACATTTTTTTTATCTTAAACTGCACTAATTACCTCTAATCGCGATTAAGAACTTAAAAGTTACTATTCGCCAAAAAATTATTTTAATCTCATTGAACCACATTTTACTTCTTAATGACAACCATGTATATCGAATTTTTTAAAATCAAATCACAGAAGTGGTAATATTTCATTTAAACGAAAAATCAGTTATTTAACTACCACTAAGTGGTTTCACTATTCATCAAAAATTGAAGTTTTTCAGAACAATGCCAAAATTTCACCCTAAGCTATAATTGATATTCTGAATTCAAAAATGATGTCTATTTTTACAAAATTCCAAACATATAATTTTCATTAATTAATTTTATAATTAATTCCCGCTGTTACAACAATTAGCATGTTTTTAAGAAACAATTTATATCAAAATATTGGCAATTATTTATGTCCAATTTCAATGTTAAATTAATTCTAATGACCACCATTGGATAAAATGGTAAAAATATATTCTAATTATACTTTAAAATCACTAAATAGTATAATTTATCACTATAAATTATTTTGATTAATAAAGATGTTTTTAAGTAATTTTCACTATTCATATAAAAATTGGAAGTTCTCAGAAAATTACAAAAAATTCAACTTTGGATAATTTCAATATTATGAATACAAAAATGAAGTCCATTTTGAAATATAAAATTTCTATAAATTTAAAAAGTGCTTATTACTATTCATAACGGCTACTTTGATTAGTTGCGGTGTTTTAGAACTCGAAGTTGCGTACAATGCAAGCTCTTGCATTATTGAATGAGAAGCGTATCGTGGAAGCTCCGGGTGTTACAATGAGAATCCAAAAACACTCAAAAATGTCTTTACGAAGTGATAATTTTTTATTTTTATACTATCAAACAAAAATTAAGACAGTGAAACATTTCATGGGTTCAAAATGATCCATATATATCTTGAATTAGTAAAGGTTTTGTTCAAAATGATTAATGGATATCAAATCATTTATACATACATTCATAATGATATGAATATATGGTGAAAATTTTATTTAATTTTAAAAAATACATAAATTTATTTTTATGACATTTAAAATATGCTTCATTATGATGAGTTGAGGCAGAAGGAATTCCAATTAACCTATCGAAGTGATATCAATGATAGATGATAGGGATGGTGTAGTGTTTTTCACCTTTCATATGTAGTTTTCACATAATTATATATGAATATTCATTACATAAAATAATGATACATGATTGGTTCAAATAGAAATTCTATCATTGGAAATAGTGATACATAAAAAACCAGTTCATAAGTGGATAACATAATCTCTACTGAAGATCTTTATAACTATATCCCATCATAGGCATATCATTCATAATATGTTTCTTCATATCCTAGAGTATGTAAACTATATAAAGGATGGACATATATTCTTTTTAAGGGTATCGAAGGGAGATATCCATATAAAAATATCATAAGCATATAGCAACATGATAATAACATTTGAAAACCATTCTGTAAGGTGCAAGATTTTATTAATGTATGTTTTCATATATTTTTGGTCATGGTCCTCTTTTTTTAGCTAGATAAGGTATTCCACAGTCGTTGATAATGCTAGGGGTTGTTCAAGGGGTTCGGGGCATGAAAATGTTGAAAAAGGTGGCTTTCTAGAAAATTTTCATGGTATGTTCATGGTTTGGAAAACTGTGTGAAAAGGAGAATGTGTGGGAAGTATAAATCTACATGGTTCTTTCATAATGTAGAAATTTCTGAAAGGTAATGGTGTGTATGAAGGATCCTCCACACTACTTGTGTATGTCTTGGAAAACCGAGCAGGTATGTTGTACTGCCAGGAAACATCTATAAATTTACAAAAATGCCACATATAGATTTTTATGTTAACTCATGAATTCCTTCCCTTCCTAAGTGGAACAGAATGAATGAAACAATCCACTAATGAGCTTCCAAGGGTGGTTCTCCTTCTATTATTTTCCATTTGGAGTACCTTTTGTTTTAGATCAAAGCCTTGCGTGAGTATAACACTCATATTTCTCCTCTTATTTAGATTTGGGTTTTTAGATTCTTTCATCTCCTTCCAAAGTCCTAAAACCCAATTTTTTTTTGTCAAATCTAGGTTGGGGAATCAAATAAATTAGGAATCCTAATCTATGTCCATGATTAATTGTTAATTTTTTTTATATATAGGAGGTATGTATTCTATATGTATTATTCCATAGTTTTATTTTGAATTTGTGAATGGAGGCATGTGTTCTTATTTTCCCTAATTGTGTTCTTGGATATATTTGAGTGTATGATAAAAATAGTAGTATTTGTGGAAAACTAGATCCCTCATGGTCCCCTTGGAATGTGTAGTTGAGGACTTGACCATTCTAGGGCCACCTATGGGGTGTGCCAACTAACCAAGACCTAGAGTGTGGTAGGGATATGTGTTGGGTTTCAAAATAACAACGTGGAACCCATGTAGAATATGTCTTAATGGTTGATTTTTTAGTTAATGAAATAATTAAAATCAGGCTTAGTGTGATTAAGGAATATGGTTTTGTTGTAAAGACCTGAAATTTTTTAATTGGGTTTAATTACATTATGTCGATCATTTAATGAAATTTGGATAGATTAGCCTAAGAGGATTTGTGCATATCAAATAGTTGACATGAAATTGGGTAATGGAAGGGGTAATGGGGAATGTGATAATGTGATATAATAAGGGAAGGGACGAATTTTTTTAATGGGTTAAAACATTATATTTATGCAGTACACCTAAATGATTGCCTTCTAAAAAGTGACTGGGTTATGTGATATGTAAATTGTACATGAAATGAATAAGTGGGTAAAGGATTATGAAATTATAAATGAGATGAATGGGTTAATGGATGGTAAATGATGAATTTGGACGAGGCATAGGGGTTGATGAATAAAACTAATGGGTTATGGCCCGAGAATGGGAATTTGGCTAAACAGCTATGAATTGTAACTGTTAAATGTGTTATTTGGTAATGGAATGATATTAATTCACATTTCATTTTCTTTTATTATGAATTCTAATGGAAATGAATATTCTTGGCTATTTAATGGTGTGGTTTCAGTGACATGATAAATAAGAATATGCATATTTTTTGGTGGAGTGGTGTATTGAATTGAGGTTCTACGCCCATGGGTTGAGTTGGACTAAGGGTCTAAAATGCACCCCAAAATTCATAGGTTTGGGAAGGGGTTGGATGACCTATTCCCATGACAGTTTCATTCTACATAGAATGAAGCTTTAAGGTGAGGTTAACTAGTTTATGTTATATGTGTATCCCTACAAAGATATAGACATGATTTATTTCACCCATGTTTTGTGATTGATTACCTTAGACCCTTGTTTAGATTATATTTTTCCATAACCAAAGGAACATGTGATCAATATGGATTATTTAATGATAATGGTATAAGATATGGAATTGGGATAAATTCCAGTCATGAATTAAATGAACCTTGTTAAATAATGTCCCACGAACTATCTACTTCTTAGTTACCATTTATTTTATACTTTCATGCAATATCTATTAGAGTAGATATATTTTAGACACCTTTGGTGGGGGCCCAGTGAGTTATGTACTCACACCTAGCTCCAACAACAATTGGGTACCTGAGAAGATTTCATGACTGCAAGTGAGGAAAATGGTGAAGGAACTATTATAGGATGTTGATTTGGGATTGGGATGTACATGGAGAAGGATCTAGACTTAGATTTAGGACCTGTTTGATAATTTGTATAGTTGTCTTATTTTTGGGGATTATTAACTTTCACTACTTGTGAGGCATGGAATTGTTGTATTTGAATTGTGTTGTACCCATTTTGTATATGTTTGGTTATGCATGATTTGTGGTTGTTATTATTCTTTCCTATATTTACATTGTATTCTGTCATGGTTAACTCTAATAAAGAGGGAATTGTTTCCCCACATGACTTTTTAGACCCTCTATGCTAGTTGGAAACCACAGGCATACAGGGAGGCGTTCTTGATGTCACGTGACAACTCGGATCGGTGGACCAGTTTAGTGGCATCTCAGTCGAGGATGTTATAATGTGGTATTAGAGGAGTTATATTCTCTTAATTTCTATTTGGGGATGGTAGATATGAGAATAGGATAGTGTATGGCCTTGATAATGAGCTCATACTAGGGTGTAGCTATGCCATGTTTGATGGAAAACCCATGTCACCCTGGATGGGAATTTCTGTTCCTAACGTGTGTTGTTATAGTTATTTCAACGTTGGGTGATACCCATTTTTTCTAAGGTGACTAATTTATGATAGTTTTCTCATAATTTTAATGACATGGGGTTTCATATTTATGGATAATTTTAGGATCCTAATGACCTAGGTGACATGCGTTATTATAGGAACACACACAAGATTAGTGAGTGCGGCATAGAGAGTTGAATTCATTTTAATTATTTGATAATAAAATAAAATTATTACTAAAATTTTTAATGAAAGTTGGTGAATGAAAATAATAAAAATTAATAGTTAAGGAATAACGTGTATAAAGAGATGTTGTGACCGGGTTAAAAACTTTGGGTTCTGAAAAATTATAAGGGTTGATTTCTGGTCTAAAATAATAATGATTTCAAAATAATGGTATTTTTTTAATTTTCCGAATGGAATGTGTAAAGGAGTTGAAATGATGATTTTATCAGTTTGTGTAATGGGAAATGTGCCTAAGAGGGATGTATCATTTGGTAAAAGAAGAATTGGATAGAATATGTGGTGAAGAAAGGATTGCAATTATGTAAATTGGTTATCCCATGTTATCCATGACCCATAGTAGGTATGGTTGA
The DNA here is from genome assembly GCA_963277665.1 of Viscum album. NCBI lineage: Eukaryota > Viridiplantae > Streptophyta > Magnoliopsida > Santalales > Viscaceae > Viscum > Viscum album. The sequence continues at coordinate 185,292,274 of OY728122.1, forward strand.
GGGTGTTGTTCTAACGGTGATGATAACCATTAGGTTGAATTATTAACAATGGTTTGTTTATGGATGATAGTGTGGGACCTTTTTCCATTTTTTATTAAATCTCATTGGTCATTCTTCGTGGTGTTTGTTAAACAATATGTTTAAAATGAGAATGTTTGAGTTCAATAGAGGGTATTAAATTTGTGGTCAGTTGGTCCATTGTTTGTGTGGGTTGGGGAAGTGATAGTGCACTAGTTTGGGACATTGATTTGGATTGTGAGGCCTTCCTAGTTGTGTTATGTCCTAGATTATGTGTTTTGGAAACCCTTGGTTGGGTTTTGGTCTTTTGGATGTGAGGTGTTGTTCGGAAATTTTTTTGAGAGAATTCTCATGGTTCGTGACCGTACATAGTATATGCTGGAACCTATGGACTCTGCTGGGGTAATGGTGACCATGTTTGTAGATATATTGCAAGTTGTGTCTTGAATCCCGGAAATGATTTTTTGCTCATTGAGATGCTTAATGTGTACACCATTGGTGTGCAAGCTATAGTAGATGATGTTTTCATTTTTCAGGCATAGTGTGCATTTGAATGGGAGTGAGAGTATCATTCATGATCATTTCATTGTTCTTTTCATGAAAAGTATGGTTTGGAGAGAGGAATAATGGATTCTCTGTGTTGTGACACTAGTCTAGTGAGTTTGTATCATTCAACCCTCAAGGATACCTATGGGAGAGGCCAGACATGGAATCTAGTGTGATTGGGTGTGTGTTGTGAATGTAGATGTTTTGGATATTGATAGTGGGGCTTAGAGTGTTCCACATTGTAATACTGACCTTGAGGGATAAGTGGGAGTGTTTATGGATGGTTATGACCCTTGGTTTGCGGTTATGTGATGATAGTTTCTGAAAATCAAGGGTCACCTTGTGGGAGGATAAGCCATCTATGAAAGTACATTGTAATATAAATCCTGGGAGATACTTCAGAAGCGGTTTCAATGAATACTAACTACACAAAGTATTAGTGAATGGTATAGTTCTTCCTGGTTCAATCATAATGGAACCGTAGTGCATGTGATATGAGGTCAGGATTGTTTCAGAGAGTTGTATTGTATGAATTCCTGACTCACCTATTTGGAAGATGATAAATGATGTATCAAAGATGTTTTTGTGTTCAAGAGACATGGGTGATTGAAGTTCGATTATATCATTTTTCTCAATTGTGACACCTGAGTTGTGGTTGGATGCATGAATGAACTTGTTTTACGAATGTTTGAGTTGTTGGGTGAGATGCAGAGGCTAACTTGGGGATGATAAGGCTGAAAAATCATGGGACATGGTTTAGTATGTAAGCAAGAAACATGTAATATGAAATATAAGGTTGTTTTTTTGAGAGACTGATGGTTTGGATGGTGTGGTAGACTATGTGCATTAGTTATTGGCTGTTAGGGACACGTCATAATAACTCTGGTGGTGTGGTAGAAGTAGTTACATAGGAAATAATGGTTTATGGTTGTTGGTTATTTTTTAGGGGAACGATGGTTAAATTTTATTTGGAATTACACCTGATTGGTTATGGTTATGTTTTTATGAGAGACATTCAGCATGGTATTTGAAGATCCTTCCATTCCTGGTGTCCCATAGTTCAACATCAAAAAAGGGATGAGTGGGTGGTGGTATTGTTAGAGAAATTTTTAGTATACCTCATCTAGTGACGAGCTCACCCTATATCTTGACATCACCCCATGTATTTTATGATGATTTGTCTTGCGGTAGGAGACATTAAGGTGTTTGGTTAGATGAGGGACATCATGGATTTTAGAGTCATTAAAACGAAATATGTGTAGCCTGAACAAGAGTTTTACACCCTCAATGTCATAGGGTGATGTCCTCAGGATTGATCGAATGACGACAAACCCCATGGGAACTATTCACAGAATCCAAGAATGGGAATTGGGTGTTGTTCAATTTTTTGTTGTGGGAAATTTCTAGATGGTCATATATAATGATGGGGTTTGGATTGTGTTTTAGTTTATGAATCACTGGTTGGAATTCTCATGTTGAGAAATGGTAATGACACTCCTAAGGTGGGGGTGATAAGTCACTCAAGGATATGGAGCATAGAACATGGAGTCGACGTAGTGGCACTAGGGTTCCAATGAGGAACTTGTGAGGTGCACACCATGTTCCTCGGAGAGGCATGTGGTCCCTCATGTGATATATGATGAGTTATGTATTTCCTTGAGCTCAGGGTGGTTCCGGGTGAATCATTTCATGTCTGTGATGAGTCATGGAATGGTGTGGTTTGATATGAAAATATGTAGTGGCAAGAGAGGTTGGATTCTATAACACCAATGAAGATCATGATAATCTCATGTAACGTTTCCTTGTGTGGGTTTAGAACATCATTATAATATATGAACCTTGTCCATTTGATGTGCTGACATTCCAAGGTTGATTCTGATGACGGTAAGGAGGGATGTAATTCAATGATGATGGAATTCTACAATAATTCATAAAATGACCTCTTGGGATGTGTGGGTTGATAATTACTGGCTTCTAATTAGTAAGCACCTTTGGAAGGTGAGAGAAAGGATAAGGGTACCATTAGTGGAAGGTGGGTGTTCTGGGACAAGCCGCATGGGTGTGGTCCGACCTGAGATGGTAAATATGAATGGGTGTGGTGAGAGATAACCCCTTTAAGGTTAATGTTATATTAGGAATCGAATTTTGGAATGATTTTGTACCCAAGAGAGGTAAATTTGATCTTATTCCTTCTCTGGATAGTGTAGGAATGTCCAATGAATGGTTTCGATGGTGAGGTTGGATTCCAATGTAGGGTAATACCATATGGATGCATAACCATAGTGATTTGGAAAATGTTTTGTGATGTTAATGTTGGGTTGATTTCCAATGGTCCTTCATCGGTGGAGGAGGTTCTAAGTTGCTGAAAATGGTGGAGAGGGCCATAACAGAAAAATGGCTAGTCGATGATGTGATTAGAGTTCGAGTTGGAAGGACTCGAATAGTAACTGTTCGGGTGAGTCAGCCCTTGTAGATAACCTTAGTATGAGTTTTATTGGTTGAGTAATTGAGAGTTTGGTTGAATTTGGATGTATATATGTGTAATAGAAATGTCATGAACTGTGGTCAGAAGGATTTTGTGTTTTTAATCAGGTTTTATTGGGATTGGTTCACTATTAGATTTTGAAAAACACTGAAAACTTACACCAAGTGATTTAGGTCTGGAGTTGTGAAGAGGATCAGTCCGATGATGTGAAATTGGTTCCCCCATGATGTTGTAATCATGTGTATTATGTTTCCATCTATTGTGTGTTTGGTGTTGTCACCTATGTTTTCCCAGAGAATTTCTCGTGGTGAGAGTGGTTGAAGTTGATTCATCCTTGAAGAATTTTCAGCTCGTGTTGAGGTCCTTGTGAGAAAGGATTGTGGGGATAATTTGGTAACATGGTCTATTATTGGTGGGATTTGTGATTTGAAACGCAAAAGATGGATGATGGGAATGGATATGTAGGCATAGTGGAATGAACTCAAGTTCCAGAAGCTTAGTGATGCTTGGATGTGTGGCTCGAGGACACGTCATTTTAAAGTGGTGTGGTTGTAAAGTCTCGGATTTTCATAATGAATGTATTTGATTATATTTTGGATTGGGACTCTTCCTTTTGGCTATATAAGTGTACCCCAAGTCCTTGAGTAGGCTAGGGGGTGTTCTGGGATTTAGGCCATGAAAAAGGGGGAAAATGTGACTTTCCGAGTAATCTACATGGTTTGTGCATAATTTAGAAAACTGTACAAGGGGAGACCATGAGTACAATATTGATCACCAATGTTTCCGCATTTTCTGGAAAACTATGCCTGAGAAGGGCGTGCAGACAGTAGCCTCGGCAAGGTTTGTACACAGCTTGGGAATTCATGCGGGTAAACAGAGCCACCTGGAAACTTCAATATAATTACAAAAACGCAACATTAAGATTTTTATTCTCATTCAAGATATTCCACCCCTTACTCCATAGATTGATAATAATGAACCACCCCACCCATTAACTCCCAAGGTTATTTCTCCTTCTATTAATGGCCATTTGGACCACCATTATTTATGGATCGATGCCCTGAGAGAGTCTCATGCTCCTCTTGTTTCTCAATTTTATATTAGGGATTGTAGTTTCATCCATCTTATTAAAAAGATCTAAAATAAAAACATTTCAGTGATATATAGGATGGGGATTCATGGGATGCTTGAATATATAAATAATTACATGAATAAGAGTTTTTTCATCAATGAATTTGAGGAAGGTAGCCAATTAGTATTATCCCATAGTTCTATTTAGGATATGTTCATGGAAACACATGTTTTTATTTTCCCTAACCGGGTTCATGGGTCCATTGGAGTGTTTGATAAAAAGGGGATTCTATGTGACCAATCGAAACCCACACGGTGCCCGTGAAATGTGTAGATGAGTACTTTCCTGTTCTAGGGCCTCCCATGGGGTGCACCGACAATCTAATACCTAGAGTGTGGTAGGGCTATGTGATGGGTTTTCGAATAACTATCTGGAACCGATGTAGAATATGACTTAATGGAAGATTATGTTTAAAATGGAGTAATGATAATTATTTTTGGGGAGATAAAGCCATGAGGTTTTGTTGGAATGACAAGAAAATGGGTAATTTGGTTGAATGAGATTATGATGACCATTTTTTGAAATTTTGGATGATTTTCCTAAGAGTATTTTTGAATATAAAATTGTGAATCTGCTATTGAAAAATTGAACTGGAAAATGTGGATTTCTTGATGTGTTGTAACAAGGGAATGGATAAATTTGTTGAATGGGTTAATAAATGAGAATTAGGTGGTATAATGAATTGATTGAATCCAATAAATTGATTATATTGTGGTATATGAGAATTTAACATGAAATTCATAAGTTGGAAATGGATTGTGAAATGAAAAGTATGATAAATGGTATAACTAATTTTGAGTGATGAATTTGGATGAGGCAGAGGGGTTGTTTAATACACCTAATGGGTTAAGGAATGATAATGGGAATTTGTCTAGATGGTTATGAATTGTAATTGGTTAATGATTTAATAGGTCATGGAATGATATTAATTCACATGTTTTAGTCATGTACTGGGAATTGTAATGGAATTTAATATGGTGGGTTTTGTTATGGTTTGGTTTTGGTGACTTGATAAATAATCTTCTGCACATGGCATGGTAGAGTGGTGTATTGACTTGAGGCTCTATGCCCACAAGTCGAGATAGACTGAGGCTCTAAACTCCATCCCAAAATGCACGGGTTAGGAATTATGATGGAGGCTATATTCCCCTAACTATTTCATGCCACGATGAAAGAGGATTCTAGGTGAGGATAATGTGTTGATGTGATATGGGTATCCCTAGTGTATAGGGACATTATTTATTTCTCCTATGTTTTTGGGTTGATCACCTTATAACGTTTGGTATATGATATTTATCCCTAATCCATGGAATAAGTGATTAATATGGCTTATGAAATGAATATGGTATCATAAATTGAATTGGGATAAATTTTAGTCAAAAATTAAAAGAACCTTGTTATTTAATGGCACCCAAATTGTCCCTTTGTTTCACCCAATTTATTTTTCACTATCATGCACTATCTATTAGGGTGGATAATTTGTAGACACCATTGGTGGTGGCCTACTGAGTTTGGTACTCCAACCCTGCTCAGGCCTCAATTATTTACCTTTGTAGATCTCTTGATTGCAGATCTAGACAAGGGAGAGGGCCATATTCTATGATGTGGAGTTGGTCTTCGTATTTACATGGAGAAGGATTCAAACATAGAGAAATATCAATTTATGGATTTGGACATATTTCTTATTTTTGGGTTTTATTCACTTGTACTATATGTGATGAATTGTAATGCTGTATTTGTTTTGTGTTGTACCCATTTTGGAAACATTTGGTTATTAATTTTTGTTGTATTTTCTTATAGTTTTTTCTATTTTTATTGTATCCTGATGTTAATCACTTTAATAAAGAGGTTATAGTGTCCCTACATGATTTAATAGACCCTCTCCACTAGTCTGTAACCTATGGCATATAGGGAGGCAGGCGTGATGTCAGGTGACGTCTCGTCTCGGAGCGCCAGTTTAGTGGCTTTCAGTCGGAGAAGATACACATTAACTTCATATCATTGATAAAAAAACAATTATTAAAAAATTAAAATGTGGGTGTTTTTAAGGAATGAATAAAATAATAATCAAATAACATAATCATTTATTTCAAAAAATTAGCAAAACACATATAATCTTTTAACAAACAATAAAATAGAAAATATTATATCATTGATTCCCACCAAGACATTGATAACATATATGGAATGGGCTTTCCACTAATTTAACTACATCAGTCCAGCGATAAACTCATATTTACTCTTTTTTCAGCTTTGGAAAATCAACCATGTTCCCTCTTGTTTTAGTCCTCAGATAAAATTTTGTGTACCGTTTAGTTTCATTCATTGTCTAACCTCCTATGTACCTTATTTTATCAGTCATTGGATAACCTCACATGTTTCCTTTAATCACATATTGCATAACTCTATACCCAGTGGACTGTAATTATTTTCCATTCCTGGCCAATTCCTCACATTGTATAAATCATAAGATTTTTTTTCTGAAAAATCATGCATCATATCATAACTCTTAAATATAAATGGGTTTTATAAACATTTAAACATAACATAACGTGTGTGAGAGAACCATGTTTCATAAAAAATTATTATATCATAAAAAACTATTCAAAGGATATAAATTGTATCATTATATCATCTCCCTCATAAATCATAATAATAATATGAGGATGTTTTCATAAATAATTTGAAATAACATAAATACATCATTAAAAAAATTTCGATGAAAATAACAGCTCAATTTAAAATCAATTCATTAAAATAAAAAAATCCAAAATACTGAGGGAAATATATTTTTTTAAAATAAATTTTTGAACTTCTAAAGGATGTTTAAAATCATTGAACACTCATGTTAGTGGACTCTTATATTCACTTCCTATAGGCCAAAAATGATTTCGTTCAAATTTTAAATAAAAGTATTAATTGAACTTTTTCCAATAAATGATAAGAGGATTCCTTTTAAACCATTTCATATGAATCAAAAAACGTGTCAATATGAATTTAATTAATTTCTGGAGATTACTAAAAACAATTTAAATTAATTTTTAGAAAACATGTACTTGGAATAAATTCATTTATGAATAACAAGTTAAATAAAATCAGTTTTCATATTAAAACATTTTTTTCGAATTCTAAGTATATGAAGAGACAAAAATTAATGAAAAACATTTAATTTCAAGAAATCACATGGGGAGAATTAAATCCATATGTATCATGATAGATATTTCATCATATTACAAAATTGTAAACTTTATCCTAAACTATATTAATAAAAAATTATATTCTCTCAAATAACATTAGATCTTTTGTAACATTAAAATGAAAACCTCATTAAATAAATCACCATAATTAGAATAAAATCCCATACATCAGTTCTGACATATGTCTTAAATGTTTAAAACACCATTATAAAAAATATTAATTATTTATAAATATATTCCAAACACACAATCTTATATATCACACCGTATAAAATTTTCATATAACTATTTACATTAATTTATATATATTTATTAAAGACATTTTTTCCAGGTGATAATTTATTCAAATAGGATATTTTATTTTGGTTTACTCATTTCTGTCCATATAATTTTACTATGGTTCCATATAATCCAATTTTTATTTAATGATATAAGAATAATATAAATTAATTATTTATATATTTAAATTCTTCAATAAATGTTAGTGGTATAAAAGTAATTACACCATTCATGGAGATGGTATGTTTTTTATGCCATAAAGTTGTTATCATTTTTTGATAGATGCAAAGAAATAATTGTTCCCCATAATTCACCATTATATAGTAAAACTTAAATCATATAAATCATATATTTTCACCAAATCTATCCTAATTACTATACATTTCAAAATAAATTTAATCATAAATCGCATTTCCCTATTATGGTGGTAAGCCAAATGTATGCATATGTGAAATTATAATTTTCAAAAAATTGGTTGGTTATAAGATAGCGGTTGTTTTATAGTTAAAAATGTTTAATTGGGTCATAAATATCCAATATATATTATATATATAATTATATCAATATGTAATATGTGGTGATGGAAAATAAGTTATGACAGTTTTCAAGACTATTTTCCATCGTACATGAGATTGATGTTTTAATTAACCATTTGATAGAATAGATGATGGATATTGGCTAATTTGAAAAATAATAAAATATTACTATCTGGAATGTAATTATTTAATTATATTTTAATGTTTAATACATCAATGATGTTATTAATAGAATAATTGAGAAAAGAATGAGCTGAGTGAAGTTTGATACCATCCCTTAGAAGGACCTCTTTTGGATATATTAAAAGACCGAAGGGTTGGGATTTTTGGAATCCCATAAGCTCTCAAACATGGAAATATATTTTGGGGACATATTTAGGTTTTTTAGGTATATTTTTATGGTTTATGAGATAAGAATATGTGACAGAAGATGCTCACCACTTATAATTGAGGAGCAGTGGGGTTTTTTATATACGAAAAACTATTCAATAATGAGATTCCACATTTAACCAAAGTGCAAAAAAATTTGATAAAAAATGGAGTTATTTAATGTTATTTTTTATCCATAACCCCACTGTAAAACATCCTAGATGTTATAAACATTCCATTACCTCATAATAAAATTTTAATTAAATTTGCTGAATAGGTCTTCACAATGATTTTTTTTATTTTAATATGTTTTTAATACATTATGACTAAAAATTAACTATTCTCAATAGATTACAGTCAAAAACTAATTCTAAATATTAGGTGAAATTTATGGAATAAAAGTACATGTATTGTGTAAATTTATTTTTAACACAACTCTTTGTAACACAAAAACCCGCATTTTATCATTAAACATAGTAACAAATATTTAAATATAAAATGGCTATGAATGTTGTCATAAATTTAAAATTGACTCATTAATGGATGATTTTTTTAATTTAAACCATATTACATTCACTTGGATAAATATTATATTTTAAATGAATTTTAAGTTAATTAATAATATATTATTTATTAAAATATGTCATTAATATCAATTTTGGAATAATTCTTATAATTTGACATTATGACACTTTGAAATATATGGAATCACGTTATATTATTTTAACATAGACAATATATTTTATAATTATCTCTTAAATGAAGATAATAATTCATCAAAATTTAATTAATTTTAATATTTTTAAATACATTTATTTTATTTTCCATTTAATTATATATTAACTTTGTCATCATTGAGTTATCATTTAAGGTTGTAATTTCATTATAGAATATTCTAAAAGAATTACCTTGATAATGAAAAAATAAGTATCCTTAAGAAGAATATTAATAACTGATAATACCACTTTTCTATTCATTTGTAACTAGATAATATATTTGTAAAAATATGAGAGTTGCATTTTTTCTTTTTCATATAGTATTATATAAAGGCCGTAATCCTCAAAATATGGATCAATACTTAAAACATTGATGTATAATAATATATTAGTTCTACATTTATTTATATAATAAATTTTGGTTTGTTTCTTGTGATTATATCCCATTAATCTATAATTAAACCCTTGGTAAACCTATTTTACCCATAATTGTTGTGACATATTTTTACTCATTTTAGTCTTCATTGTGAATAAAAAAGATGAACATATTAAATGATGTTATTTGTTATAATTATAAATTAGGAATTTATTTTATCAAATTGAAGTTATATAAGACTCTATATTTAATTTAAAATCAATCCCACAAGAATAATGAAAACTATTTTTCTGATAAAAATCGTTTTCATGTGTATAAAAAGAATTTATATCCAAATTCAACATGATATTTGTTTTAATAAAAAAATTGTATTATCAATAATATAAATAATCAAATATTATATTAAATAATTATTTACAAAAACTAATCACTATATATTATTTATACAAAATAATTCTATCTTTAATAAAAAAAATTATATTCACTATTAATCCAAAAATTAATCATTTCAAACAAATATCATAATTAACGTTAATATAATTTTGACATAGTGATTAACCAAATTAATTCAATATTTTAAATAAATGTTATAAAATATTCATAATTTATTTATATTATATTTATACATAAATAAAAAGAAATATCTGTAAAAAATATTTTTTTACTAAATTTAAATTCATTACTAATAGTTGAGTACTTATTTAGAAGTATATATATTTTTATATAATATACTTTTCAATTATTATCAAAATTATTTTATTCCAATTCATTCAAAAAATTCTAGTTGTTATGTTATTGTTTTCACATTTAAATATTTTTATATTATATCATGATTTCTTTAGACGTGATGTTTCCTACAACCCAATATACCCCTGAAATCATATTTATTTAATAATAAATATATTTTACAATATATGGGTGTTAAAATCTACCCCTTCAATTAATTTAATCATCGTAATTTGAAAATGAAATTAGAATTCAATTTTTTGAAATTTGAATATTCCATTATAGAAAACCCACATCGTAAAAGGGTTGATAAAATATCTTCTTAAAAAGTAGAAAAATAATTTCAAATTACCATCAATAATGACATAAAAATAGGTTTCCATATATGATAAATTTACTAGGAAGTGATAATATGGACTTCCATAAAATTTTTAACTTCTATATAATGATATAGAGTTATAAAGATAATTGATTTTAATAAAGTGATTGATATTTTCAAATATATCCACCACCAAAACATAAACCAATGATGTGTGAAAAGACAATTTATTCATCAAAAATAAAGTTAATGTGTTAAAATTTTCATTTCATGATTGTTTTACTATAGTTGATGGATAGTTTCAACATCAAATAGAAAAAGTAGAAAATATACGGAGATAAATTATTTTTAGTATATAAGAACAATTATATAACTTCGATATTCATCAATAAATTTCCATTACATTGACTAATCCATGTAATGAGTATTAAAAATCATATTTTTATTCTTTTTGAACAAAAACAAACATCAATATATCACATAATCTATAAAAAATGATAATAATATCTTCCTTACATCAGTAGAAATCATCCAAAAACCAAATCCTTATCACAATATAATATTTAAAAAATATAAAATGTCATATAAAGAAGTTAATAATTAGTCACCATTTATTAATTAAAATCACAAAAAGATCCCAATACATCATTTAGAAAATAATAATAATTAATATTAGTAAATTTATACCAGACAAAGATTAAAACACAAGGGTTTTAATTACTTGATCTCATATTAATCCAAGATAAATTAAACATTTATCATAAAATTACATCAATCACTTTTAATATTTGAAAAAAAATTCATATTCCTCTAATATATAATTTCATGATATCTTATTATGTTATCAATATCATAAGAATCAGAATAAAGATACAGTAAAACAATATATTCTTTAAAAAGTTATTATAGTCATTATTCCTAAAAAAAATCCCATAATTTTGTGTTTACCTCAATTATTTAATGTTCTCAAAGAGGTCAACATCATTGAAAATAAAATTAATCACCAAATCACATTTCAATCACATAGTTATTTCCATGATAAATTATATATTCAAAAAAATAAATAAAATCATACTCTTTTACATAATTAAAAAACATTCTATCTAAGACTTCACATATGTTATTGTTAGGTGTTTCACCATTATCACCCTTAGATTGTGGGTTCAATCCATACATCCTTACCAAGTAGAACACAATGTAATTTTTATTAAAAATATCATAATATAATTCATATAACATCAATATATATATATATATATATTAAAAATATAGGAAAATACCTTAATCCATAAATGTTCAAATAAATGAGGAATTTTATCAATAACATTAATATTTTGATTAGATAATTCTCTTCAATTATTAACTTGTGTTCAACCTAAAAGTTATATACAATTTATCACTAACAAAATTCTCCCCAAAATTCATTGATAAAATTAAAATTCGATCAAAAAAACATTTGACATTTTTTAAGACATTGAAATTATTATCATCCAGAAATTCATTACCGCATGATGTTATTCATATAACTTGTGTTCATTTTACATGAAAACAATTATGATGTCAAAATTAACAAAATCCATAGTTGTTTTATGATTCTTATTACCATAATACAATTATTAAAATATGTTCAACAATATAATTCTTGAATCCCATGAAATGAACAATTCAATCATTATATATCAATGGTTTGAATATAATTGTTCCATTTATATTATTGTTGATATCCCTTAGTTATGGTCACTTACAAGGATAATTTATAATGAATCCATAGATAATACATCAAATTTATTATTAATTAATTACCCCATGACATTTATTTTCACATTGAAATATTTTTAACCATTAATTGAGATATTTTTATAGGTATTTATCCCCAAAAATAATGTCAGTAATGTAATTTCACATTCCATTCTCTATGATCAGTTCCTCCTAATAATAAAAAAGTCAATATTCTATTTTTTAGTTGTTATGAAAGTCATCTATATTGATATTATTAATCGTATATTATGATAGCTAATTATAAATATTCAAAATATAATTCACTCACGCCATCATCCAATTTGGTTTCTAATATCAACCACTTTTTCCAAAACCTTATGTATTAAAATGATTACATATTGTTCCATAAATTGATTAAAACCATATATAATTGTATGAGAAATAATAATCATAGTTCAATTCCACATAATCATTAAAAAAAATTTATAGTATTTATATATCAACCAACAGACTATTTAATCTATGAAACCATAGTTTTACTGAAATTCATTCATGGTCAACATCTTTTTAAATCCATCATGATTGTTTTTAATGAGTTCATGAATTTCAAAAACATTTTCCATTGGTGTGATAATCTAGATTTTCTGAAATACCTTTTATTAGGTACTTGGTGATGAATGGGTAAAATGAAAATGTTTTATTTTTCTAGTTATTACCCCATGGTACAACTATTCCAGATCCACATTTGTGTGTATTAGGAAGATATAGATTTCAATTCATAGAATCATCTCACAGTATCTATCCCTAAAATTCATAGACATTTTCAAATTCATTGGCATTACCCCTTGTAAAGAGCATCAGCGACGAAGTTCACTTCACGGTAGGTATGGGTAGCGATGAAATCAATCCTATGGAGCGAGTTAAGGCCGTTAATCCAACGAGAAGTAAGCTTCCTGGCTAGAGGAATGCTTCCATTCCAGATGGCATGAATGATGGCTGATGAATCACTCTCAATCCATAGCTTATTCCAACCTCTTTGAAGAGAAAAATCAACAGCATGGAGTTCACCAGCACTGGACTTGGATGGACTCCCTGCCTGGTAATTTATTTGAGCTTTTTGATAGAGATTGTAAAACAATCCCCTATTTCAAACTCTTGTAACTTTTTGGCTTTTTTAATAATAATTTGTGATTTGGTCTTTGACCAAAGCATTACATTAAAAAAAATGAAACTTTGGATAAAATAATAAAAGAATAAATTGTTAATATTATCACAACATCATCTCCTATTATTTTATTCCAAAATATCACCCATTTTAAATGTATCATACAAAATAAATTTATTTTAAACAACTGTAGTGGACTTTTAATAAATTGCGATCATTGATTCTCAGAAACTGCAAGGAAAGGATATAGGAACATTACAACATAAAAATAGTATTAGAATCTGATAATGGAATTTCAGATCCATTCCCAATATCTAATATATCATAAACATTAGTCATCAAATTAATCATATAATTTCAATGGGATTGATTTATAAAGTAATAAATAAACATAATCCATGATCAAATGATATTATAATAAGGAAAAGATTTATAGAATTCAAATAAGAATATTAATGTCAAGGATTCCCAGAAAAAAAAATATAAAACATGTTAGGATTTTGATAAAAACATGTCTACATACATTGGTTTTGGTGTATTTCTCCATATAAACACTTTCCGTATTGGGATAATATCTTCTATACCCTCCTGATTTTGGATTTGGGAAAACACCAAAGTACCCTTTGGTTTTGGGAATCAGATATCCTCTAGTTTCCCCTCTTTTTCGATCATCAGATAACCTCTGGTGGACCCATTGTGATTGTAGTACAATAATCATCACTCCTTTCCTTAATGCGATATATAATTTCGAGACCACCAACAACATAATAAATATACTATATAGTGTACCACAAAATAATTCCTCACATAATCACCCATGGAATATTAATATGATTCATAAAAATTTCATGATGGAAGAACTTGTGGGTATGATATAGTTTTCATAAAAATTTAACACCATAATCATAAACCATCCATATAATAGATAATTAATTTCTTGTTATATTGAATCCTCTATATATAATAAAAAACATTCATGTATGTTATTTTTAATGAATACAAATACAATTAAAATATCATTAAAACATTATTATGTAATATTTCATTTTCATTTTGAAATAAAATATTCTATATCACATTTTTTCAACATATATTGGAATAATATTAAGTTAAATTAACATTGTAATGTTATAAAGGAGGTTTTTAATCATTGAGTAGTTATAACTCTGTAAAAAATTATTTAGACTATAAATTAAATAAAAATTATTCCTTTCAATTTTTTTGTAAATGCAAAAAGTACATTATATATAAAAAATTCTTTTGATTTTTTTTTAAAAAATATAATTCATTTGTAAAATTTACATTAATATTAATTAGTGGAATAATAAATTATTTATTTAAATTATTTTTTTAAATAATGGACATTTTTGTTAATCGATTATCATCTGAATAGGGGAATAAAATCGATATTACATAAAACATATTTTTAAATCAAGAGTAAAAAATTTATTATTGTTAAAAGAAATAATTCAATTTATAAAAATAAATAAATTATAAAGTATATTAAAGTGTTTAATTATATCTATATCATAATATTTATTCATAAAAAATTCATAAATAATAATACTAAATAATTTAATTGTAACATTAAACCCTTTACCAATTTGGTAACATTCAATTAAGTAACACATGAATGATAAAACTATATATGGATATTAATAAACAAATATATTTCATGATAATCATCTTAAAATGAATTATTTTTCAGAATTAAAAAAAACCATAACAATTTTCAAATATGGTGCGTAGCTCCCTGGAGTAAAAGAGGGATGCAAATTTATTTGCACATGTCTAACATCCTTCAAGCATGTTCAAAACTACTGTTTTTAAATATTGGTTTATTATATTAATTTAACATAAATTTATTCATATATATTATATAACAACACCTTTTTTATTACACACATAAACGCGATCGGTTAAAAAATAATTCACCTAAGACAACTCTGAGGGTTAATAGGTCTAGTGTATTCCTAAATTAATAACATTACATAATAATTTAGAACATAAATTACAACATATTTATTGAAAACATATTTTATATGACCACAACATTTCGTCATACATAGCATTACATGGGATATCATGAGGATGTGCATATGGAAAGGGTGAGATAAAAAGCCCAGTAAGGGAGTAAACAAGTAAAAACATGAAGAATATAGTAAATTTTACAAAATAGTTATATCAATGGATCATAAGAGAATCATGAACATAAATGCATGATATAAAATTATAATCATAACATGGAAAAGTGGAAACACAATTTATCATGTTATTAGCATGATCAAAGGATAATTTCACAAGGGAAATGATTAAAACCTCATTTAAATGGAATTATCATGAGTAAACCCTCATTTCAATTTACGTATCATGATACTAATCTTTACCCAATGCATTGGAGGACTATAAGGGAGAACCCTTCTTAATCATTTAATTTCATGCATAAGTGTACCACATGGGATCATCCAACATCATAATTTATTAAAAAATAAAGGTATCTAGAATAAATACATGAAAATATATAATAATTAATTAAATTTGAATTAATGAGAATACCCATGATAGAAAATGGTCATTTTATTTACTACACAATGACCTTGGCTTGGAAAATCTAGATGCAATTTCTGTAGCATAACAATGTGACATAAGAATTCATAAAAATAGTTGAAGAGAGTTAAAAGGTTATCTCATCATATTTAAATTAAATGGAATGTATGGGGGTCATATAGATCCATGTTCCATCATATGTAATGCAATTTAGATGTATAACATGAAAGAATTTCAAGACTGTTAATTAGGAGATATAAATTGCTTATGGAAATTCACCATGGAATAGGGTGGACATGGAAGAGATTAATGAGAGCGAAAGGGTTATATAATCATTCAAAAATAAAGAGGAATGTATATGAGAGTTTATAAATCATACCCCAATATTTTTAATTTCAAATAAAAGGGCATTACAAAATAAAGAAATTTAGACAAATATCATAATGGAAGAAATCTCTTTCTTAGAAGTGTTATCCCAATGTATTGGGAGTGGCTTAAGATAATATTCATTGGATATTTGGGTGCATTGGATGGATTCTAGAGAGAGGAGGGAAGGGTTTATTCGAGCTTAAAATAGATTCAGTGAGTTGGATTGGGAGAATGAGTGGGTTTATATAGGAAATGAGATGGAATTAATTATTATCTAGGTTTTGGACACCACATATTAAACTAATAAAAACCAAAAATAATACCATGGTTTTTAAAAAAAAAATCTAATGTGGAGTAAGAAACATTATTTTAAAGGGCCAATACCCTATCATCTTAAAATATTAGGCTTTCTTGTGTGGTGGTGACTCACACTCTCAAGGAAAACATTTCTAAATGATAAAATGTTTTGTAAGTCATGGTGGGTCCACTAAGTCATTGTATAGTAAATAAAACCAAAATAAAAACAAATTATTTTAAAATAAAATTATATATTTTCTGAAAATCCCATTTATAATATTTTTGTACATCACTGTTAAATCATTATTATTCCATAAATGATGTTATATATTTGAACGATATTTAATTTTTACTCAAAAATTTTATTTACTTGGAAAATAATGAAAACATAACCGTTGGATAATTCGACGACCTGATTTCCAAAATAATATTAATTTTATCTAAAAAATTTTATAAATATGTTACTTTTTTTAAAGAGAAATCGACATTTGTTGTAAAATCATGGGTTTTAGGAAAAATAGTATTCAACCCATTTTAAAAATTACAATTGTATTCATAAGAATTATATTTTCATTTATATTTAAAAAATAATTAATTAAAAATAAAAATTATTAAAATATTAATTAATTCTAATATCCCAAAATTTATCAAAATTGATTTCTTAAATGAATATCAACTAAAAATTATATTTTATCATTAAAAACTATTTACAATGTAATAATAATGAAATTAATATATATTATTTATTCTATACATAAATAATGCACGTAATCATAGTGTTAGGGTATTGTTACATAAAAACTTATATAACACACGCTTAAGACCTAAGTGTAATGTGTGCGATGATGATAGTCTCTTTGGGAGGTATAAATATCTTCTCACAGGTTGTAATCTCTATTAACATCCACTTATCCCGTAGCTGGTTCCTTTCATGTTTAATTTGTTAAAGCATGGATTAGGATTGGTCATGAGAGAAGCCCAATGATACCCCCACCTTTTGAGCTCTAAAAAATTGGATTTTGATAATAAGACTGAGTATTTTGGAAGTAAATCCGGTTCTAGAAGAAAAAATTCAATCAATACTATTGAAAGTGGTTTAAAATTTTTTAGATTGTGAATACATATGATGAGTAATGGGTAGATTAAATATTGTATATTATAACTATATGGAGACTGTTTGAAAAGGAAAGGAAAAAAATAATATGGTTAATAGTAGATTCATGAAGATAAAATATGATAGACACAATAAAGGCCTATAAAAGAACCTCATATTATATGGAAAACATAGTGATGCTGGTTTTGGATCAAATATTGTAGATTTTATGAGGAATATAACTATATGATATTTGGTTTTTTCCTATGGGGTCATTAGTGAAACGAAATAAATTAATGAATGAAAATAATAAGATTAAATGACTCAAATCACATCACCAACATATCATAATGTATTGAAATATATACTTGGAAATCATAGTTAGAAGAATATAAATGATTTAGAATAAATGGATATAAAAAAAATAAATACTATTGATTTCATAAAATGTTAATATTTTATAATGGGTAAATTAAATAAGCTTTCCTTCAACATGGATACATGGAAACCATAAAATTGGAAGTGAGAGGTTTTCATTCTTTTTTTTTGGAACATTCCCCAATATATTACAATGGTGGATCTCTATAAATTATATATTTTATTGATGATTATTATCAAAATTAATAGGTTTTATTCATAAAGAATAAATATTATTTATTTTAGTAATTTATTCAATATATTGACAAATAATAAGGGTATATTTATTGAAAGATGAAGTTCCTTAGAATAAACAATGCTATAGTGTACAACATTAAAATCAAAAAAAACTTTTTTAGGTGAATTTTTTCAAAAAATAAAAGATGGCTTCCAATAATACATAATATAAAAGTGTACCATAAATATTGAATATATATCTTCAATACAATGATTTTTCTATGTGACATCCTTATAGAATAAAAAATAAAATTTGGGGTTATGTAATAAAAATGGTCGAAGACATTATCAAAAAAATTATAGATTTCTCTTTGTGAAAATAACATCCATGAATTATAGGCCATGTAAATGAACATAACATAACTGTATTTAAACATTCTTAAGTGTGTAACATGTTCATTTTGATTATATTTATAGTGATAAGTTAGAAAATAAATATAAGGAGTTTCAATTAACAGTATATGGTTATGATAACATCGAACATAATTTTTTTTCAGGATATGACCAATAATGGTATCCTAAATAAAAATGTTTTATTCAATGAGAAAATTATGTTGACGTATTATAACATGGAATAGAATTAAATTGATGAAAAAAGAAATATCAAATGTAATTTTTACTATAATGTTTTTAATGGGAGGAGATTTAAAAAATATCTATTGATTTTGAAAACATTTATGAGAATGGGAGATTAATTTTAAAAAATGGTTTTTAAATTAATAATGAAACCATTTTTTAAAAAACAACCAGTTTGAATGAACAGATCAATTAGAATGAGGAAACATGTTCAGATGATTTGGGGATAATATGAACATTTATATTTCGTCAAATATTGGAAAACCCAATCTTTTATAAGATGATGATATCCTCAGTGACACAAATCTATGATAATTGTTAATAATGTATTGAAATTATTGTTAATAAATAAATTGTGGGAGTTATCTAAACATCTATAGGAAAACATGATTTGATGAATAAATGGTAATTTAATTTGAAGGATGTAGAATATGGAAGTAGGACCGAGAAATAATTTATCACGGTGAATGGAATCACAAAAATGAATGAATTTAATTTTTAGTTATTTTTTTTACTATTTAACAAGTTCACTACTATTTATATTGCGAGTATAATTGTTGACTCTAATAATCCTCACCAAGGAAAAATATGTGTGAGGACAACCCTATATATTAATTATTTAATGTATGAGATCTATAATATTTATCATGAGAGATTTAAATATTTTTAGATGGATAATATAGTTTTTTTAGATTAGTCACAATGGATTGAATAATGGCTATCAAAATTGGAATGAGATTTCGATACTTTTTTATGATTAATGTTTACCAGTGTATGATTTTGATCACTATTTTTATTAAAAGAAATGGACTAGTAAAATATTTATTATAACCCTATGTTATATTGATGATATGATTTTTTTATGAAAATAAATTCAATGGAATTATAATATTAATAGATAATTATAGATAACATTTGAAATGAATGTTCTTGGACATACTAGGAAGAACATAGGGACAAAAAATTATATTTATGGACAAGATAAAAATGTAGTGTTATCCCAGAATGAATAAATTTATAAGGTCATTGAATGATAATAATTCATTCAATATAAACCTATTATAACTCCCATGGCCTTTCAAATTAAAATTTGTATGTAAAAAGTATCATTTTCATAAGAGGATGACTACAACATGGAATATATATTTTATACTTTACGTATCGAAAGTTTGATGATTGAAATGAACTATGTAACGAACCAATGTTTTCCAATGGAAATTCCCTTTTTATAATTATTTCATAAAATAACATTAAAACACAACATAATGAACCACTAAGTGATAAGTGATCATTAAAAATAATTTTTTCACTTCTTTGTTTGGAATTTTGAAAATCTGACATACACGGTTGTGTTCAAGATGATTTTTGGAGTATAGAAAAACAAAAATAATTTTGGTTTAATAGTATCATACCCTTGTGAATAGTAACATTCCCTTATGAATAGTTATATACCCTATTGAATAGTAACCTTACCTATGATAGTGTAAAAATAACTTTCAAGTGAATGTATGATGTAGCTATATTTTAGAATAAGTAAATTAATGTTTTAAAACTGTATTTTAGTAATATACCATGATTTTAATTAATTATTAAGTTAATCATATGTAAAAAATTATTTTTGAAAAATTTACTTCATTGTTGGATTCAAAACGTTGAAAAATGGTTGGGGTAATGTTTTGGGATTTTTCGGAAATCCTTGAATTTTTTATGAATAGTGAGATGTCGTAATTTACAAAAGTAAGCTAAATAAGATAATTATAAGTTCATGTGTGATTTCTGCTAATATAATCCCACTTGGTTCAGGATCACATGATAAAATTACTATTTTTGGTAATTCAAGACTCAATATTCCTTGTCATAGGGGAAATTAATAAACTAATGAATTTTATATTAAGGAAACCTCTCTCCCCTCCACTATAAAAACCACCCTACACACCCTCATTACCTCACACATCTCAAGATCCAAGACGTCTTTAAAATCTACCCATACAACCTCCCTAGACCCTCTCCAACTTCCAAGAGCTATTGGTCTCATATAAAGTCCAATCATACATTCCTTAAGGATAATATCAAGAGGAGGATTTAAGAGGTAATTTCTCTCCCTCTTCTCCTTTAATTTCCATTCATGTTCTAGTTCATTTCTTGATCTCCCCACATCTATCATCATCCAAATGGTATTTTAACACCATTATTATAAATGTACTGGAATTTTATGATTCAAATGGAATATTATATCATCCACCCCCTTTCCATCTTCCTTTTATTTTATTAAGGAGAATGTTGCTAATGAGGTGTTAACTTATCACCTTCAAGAACGACATGCTTTCTTCTTCCATTAATACATACAGATCTGGTCTTGAATCCTTTTTTATTATTGAAACATAATTTTTTATATGTATTATTTCATATTTAACATTCTGGAAATAACTTATGGCCATATTACTATGTGATAAATTAAAAAAAGTTCGTTGTGATCGAAAACCACCACTATTAACAAAAATAATCATCATTTAATTCTTATCTAATGATTCATCCACATGGACATAATATGATTCATTATAAGATCATTAAATATCTTTTAATTTCATTAATAACATGTAATATCAGTTCTGGATTTTTACCCATGTTCTACCCAAACATTAATTTAAGAATACAAGTTAACCACTCAAGAAAACAATAAAAACAAATATCCCCGAACAATGTTTTTAAACTTTATAACTAATAAAAAGGAACATAAAATAGATTAATGAAACCATAATAAACCATATTAATTTAAAAAAGGTTCTGTATTACTAATTAATGAATATAATGTCAATATACAGGACATTAAAGTGAAGGAAGCATTCAGATACAAGGTAAGGGGAAATTCTCGAACCCAACTTTTATCCTCCGGGTTCTCCCTCTTCCACTCCATTTTTGATATGTTTAGTCCTTAAAGATAATTAGTTCATCGTTGTATTTCCTTTTCTGGGATATAAATTTTTACCACTACTTTTTATGTCAAAAAAAATGTTTTCCAAAAGAACTCTTCTTTTAAGAACTCACCTTTTACTTCTCATTCAAGGTTGATGGTTCTTGATTCAAGTATGTTATTCCCTATTTGTTTTGGGAACCCAAAGTTTTTGAATGTGTTATTATGAGATTGTACCCATTCCTTTACATGGGTTAGTTATTTTCACTTTTTATATATGTTCCATGTGGCACGCATGATGATGATAATGTTATGATGTGACGGGTGCGCCCAAAATTATATAGCGAAATATGAATGTTTGAATGTGACGGTTGCGCCTGGAATTATACAGCGCTTCAATTCATTGGGTAAAGTTATGAATGTCATAATTAAATTAGAATTTATTTCTGAACAATATTCTAGCTTGGTCCATAAGTATGTGTGGTATTTAACCACTAAGACATGATGTTTCAGTTTTTTTATGCATTCCCACATTTCATGTCTTTTATTTATGCTCCTTTCATGTTCATGATCTTTTTCCCATGCTATGATTATACTCACCCCATGCTATACCCTTCTTACCTATCCTCTTACTAGGATTCTAGCTCACCTATTTTGATGAATATCCTCAGGTGGCTACATGTACTATGGATAGGAGAAGTTCCAAAAAGAATTCAGAGAAGAAGAAATTAAATAAATGTTTATACTAGATGTTGTAATTGTTATGTACGGTCCTAGTTCCCCCAAGACACTAAACCATTGAATCATCTATCTGTAATACTGTTATGTTTTTTATCTTTAAAATCATGTAATAGTAATTTATTAAAGGTAAGGGTCGCTATAGTTGGTATTAGAGGAAAGGATTAGATAATTTGGGAATTAGTATTCGTGAACCCTAGAGAAAACCTCAAACATGAGACCAAGTACAATTATTCAGACAAGAGTATATACATAGGGATCCCATATCTTATAATTTTAGTATATGTTTTGAAAATAAATAAGATATTTATTCATGAATGGTTGACTTATGTTTTGTTCTATTATTTTCTATTTTAGAAAAAGGTGGGAACCAGGAGAAATCAGGCGAGCAACTCGTTTGATGGACAATGCAACGATTGCCCAAATGACATCCCCCCATGATTTGGGAGGTGGAGTTTAAAACATCATGGAGATTCTTACCCAATTATCTTGGGTTAGGAACAATAACCGTAATAATGGGTAACATCCTCCTTCACCAAAGAGGTAGAAACTAGCCATCGAATGTTTTATGCGGCAACGACCACCGACATTTAGTAAATCTTCCGGTCCACTAGTTGTGGAAGAGTGGGTCAAATACCTAGAGAAGATCTTTTTGTGCTTCACTGTTCTGAGATGGAATGGAACCTCTAGCCATTTATCGTCTAGATGGAGAAGCTGATCAAAGGTGAGATTTGATTAAGAACACCATTCCAAGGGAGGAAATTCAAGAGATAGAATGTGAATACTTTAAGATAATGTTTATTAAAAAGCATTTTCCACGAACTCTTTGCATGAAGATGGAGGGAGAATTCATAGATCTCAGGTAAAAAAGAAATAGAATCTATCACAACTAATGAGGAGAATTTCACAATGCTTTAAAGGTATACTTCTGGTTTTGTTATCAGCAATGATCGAAAAATTGATAGATTCTTTAGTGGATTAAAACCAAACCATTGAAAGATGGAGGTAGCGTTTGGAGAATGGTCCAATGGATATGGGGATATGAATCAATAGATGGAGGTTCAAGCTATAGGATCTAATGAAAAAAAGTGGGAAGAAAACTCAATGACCCACATTCCAAAAATGTGGAAAGTTGCACCATGGTAACTGCCTCAAAGGGACGAGGAAATTAATAATGTGTGCCAAAGAAGAACATCATGTTCAAGAGTGTCGAAAAAAGACGAAAACGATTGAGAATGTAGCCGATGAAAGGAGAGAACCACTCATGGTTTATTCCTACAACTGTAGGGAGAAAGGGCACTATGAAAACCAATGTACTATACCTCAATTTCTCGAGGTTAATCAGTGTAAGAAGCCACCGAAGCGAAGGGAAAAAGGAAAGGCATATGCCATCACTACTGCGGAAGGGGAGCAAGATAATGAAGTTGTACAAGGTACACTTCCTATTCACTCAATAATGGAGAAAATATTTTTTGATTCTAGTTCTACGAATTCCTTTATATCTTGAAATTTTTCTAGAACTATAGAATCGAAGCCCTGAATCCATTAAGTAGATATATGTGTAAAAACACCAAGTGGTGCAATCATTGCAACCCAAGTGTTTGATTCTTCTCCTATTGGCATATGTGGGAAGACTCTTCTGGTAAATCTCATAATACTTCCTTTGGTGTAATTCGCTTCTATAATGGGAATGGATTGGCTCTCGTTATATAGAGCACATATCAACACCAGGAAAAGGAAATATCTTTTCTTATTCTGAACCAGCCCATGATACTCTACAAATGTAAGGAAGATCATAAATCTCCTTTGAAAATCCTTCAATGGTGTGGGTGTTGATCCCATATGAAGAATCATATCTCGCCCAAATGGTTGATTTGAATGAAAGTGCCAACCTTGAGGAAATTCCCATCGTAAGGGAATATGGAGATGTATTTCAGGAAGAGTTATCCAGAATTCCCCTGGATCATGAGGTAGAGTTCTCAATTGAACTCATACTTAGAGATAATTCTATCTCGAAGTGTCCCTATATGATGGATCCTATTGAACTGGAGGAGTTAAAGAAGTAGCTGCAAGAGCTTCGGGACAAAGGGTTCATACGCCCTAGTGCATCACCTGGGGTGTTCCAGTGCCCTTTGTAAATAAGAAGGATGGAACAATGCATTTGTGTATCAATTATCAGGAACTCAACAAGATCACCATAAAGAACATGTATCCTCTCCCAAGGATTGATGACTTAGTTGATCAGTTAAGAGGATCTCAATACTTCTCAAAGGTGGATCTTTGTTCTGGATATCATTAGTTAAAGGTGAAGAAGGAAGATATTCAGAAGACTACCTTCCGTACAAGGTATGGGCACTATGATTTTTTGGTGATTCCCTTCGGACTTACTAATTCCCATGAATTATTCATGGATTTGATTAATAGGGTCTTTAGAAATTACCTTGAAAAATTTGTGGTAGTGTTTATTGAATATATTCTCATCTAATACAAGAGTAAGGAAGAACATGAAGAACATATAAGACTTGTTTTAGTGACATTAAGAAAAGAGAAGTTGTACGCCATGATCAGAAAATTTGACATTTGGATGAAGCAAGTAACATTGTTGGGACATGTGATCAATAGTAAGGGAATTTATGTGGATCCCTCAAAAAACAAAGGTGATTGAGGAATGGACGAGGCCCTCCAGTGTCACAAAAATTCGTAGTTTTCTTGGATTAGTAGGGTACTACCGAAGTTTTGTTAGAAACTTCTCAGGATTGTCAAGCCCGCTAACAATGTTAACAATGAATGGGGTAAAGTATGTATGGATGGAAGAATGTGAGGGAAGCTTCACGGAGCTAAAGGGAAGCCTGATCACTGCACCTGCACTCACAATACTGAAAAGTGGAGAAAGTTTTGTGATATACATTGATGCTTCAAAGAAAGGATTGGGTTGTGTACTCACGAAAAATGACAATATGATAGCCTACGCCTGAAGATAGTTTATGATACATGAGTAGAACTACCAAACACATTATCTAGAGCTGGTAACTGTGATTTTTTTCATGAAATTCTGGTAGCACTACCTTTATGGCGAGAAGTGTGACATATAAACTGACCACAAGAGCCTAAAGTATATATTCACACAAAATGAGATCAACATGCATCAAATTAGATGGATAGAGCAAATATAGGATTACGATAGCTCTATTCAATATCATCTTGGAAAGTTGAACAAGGTAGTTGATGTTCTAAGAAGAAAAGAACCTGTTATTTTATCCATGATTCGGATTGAGAAAGACCCTATATTCTTGGATATGCAAACAATGGATTTGGAAATCATAATGGCAGGGGATACATCCTACCTTTCCCAAATGACTGCGCAACCATCCACACAAGAGACGATTTAGGATGCACAAAGGGATGACGTGGAGATACAAAAGAGGGTAAATGCAGTAAAGGAAGGGATGCTACAAGAGTTCCATAGCGATGATGATGGTGTGATTCTTTTTGGAATGCGGATTTGTGTGCCTTCATCACCTGTGATAAAGAAGGACCTATTGGACAATGAACATAGCTCAACATTCTCTATAAATCATGGGAGTACAAAGATGTACAGTGATCTCCGAGAACACTTCAGGTGGGATAACATGAAGAAGGAGATTGCAAGATATATATCAAGTTGCTTATTATGTCAACATGATAATGTTGAGTGACAAAAGTCCAAAGGTATGATGAAACCTTTACCTATAACCATGTTGAAACGGGAAAATGTTACTATGGAGTTTGTCATGGGTCTCCTAAATACGTCGAAGGGAAATAATGTGATATGGGTTATAGTTGACCGACTCAACAAAACATCTCATTTTGTCGCTATTTCTGGAAGTCATCTTTCTTGAAAAACACGCACAGATATATGTAAAGGAAGGTATGAGACTTCACAATGTTCCACTCTCAATTTTCTCTGACGGTGATCCAAGGTTCACATATAAATTCTGGAGGAGTCTTCAACTTGATTTGAGAACAGAATTAAATTTCAGCACGACCTATCACCCCCAAACTGATGTCCAGTCTGAAAGAACTATTCAAACGCTTGAAGATATGCTAAGAGTCTACTCTCTAGAATTCAAAGGTGGATGGGATCAGCATATTCCATTGGTTGAGTTCTCATACAACAATATATTCCACTCGAATATTCAGATGCCACTATATGAAGCTCTGTATGGAATGAAATATTGAACTCCAACCAGTTGGGATGAAGTTGGAGAAATAAAGCTACTTGAACCCAATCTTGTTCAAGAGATGATAGAGAAGAGTCAAGTCATACAAAAACACATTAAAGCTGCTCAATGTCGGAAAAATATCTATGCTAACAACCGTCAATGGGACTTGGAGTTCGATATTAGAGATAAAGTCTTCATTCGAATATCTTCGTGGAACAGAGTCATGCAATTTGGGAAGAAAGGGATGCTAAGCCCATGGTACATTAGCCCCTTTAAGATCCATGACTGCATAGAATCCATGGCCTATCAACATAAACTTCCACAAAATATGTCTCATGTTCATGATGTGTTTCATGTATCACTACTATGGAAGTACATACCATACCCCTCACATGTACTAAACTCAGAGGTGGTGCAATTGGATGATGATCACTCATATGAGGAGCAACCTGTAATGATTCTGGATTGAAGAGATAAGGTTCTACAAAACAAGACAACCAATCATGTCAATGTGTTTTGGAGGAACCATATGATTGAGGAAGAAACTTGGGAACCAGATGAATAAATGAAAGAGAAACACCCTCACCTGATTGTGTAAAGTGAAATTTCGGCGGTGACATTTCTTAAGGGGGGAAAGAATGCAACGAAACAAAGTTTTTCAATGGAAATTAACATCTTATAATTATGTCATAAAATAACATGAAAACACAACATAAGGAACCACTAAGTGATAAGTGACCTTTAATCATAAGTTTGTCACTTCTGTGATCGGAATTTTAAAAATCTGACATACACGGTTGTGTTCAAATTGATTTTTGGAGTCTAGACAAAAAAAAATGTTGTATAGTAACCTACCCATAAGAATAGTAACGAACCCTTATGAATAATTACATTACCTATGATATTATAAAAAAATATTCATGTGAAATTATGATGTAGCTATATTTTAGAATAAGTAAATGAATGTTTTGGAACTGTTTTTTAGTAATAAACAGTGATTTTAATTAAATATTAAATTAATAATAATTAGAAATATATTTTTGAGACATGGAATTCATTTTTGGATTTTAAAAGTCCAAAAATGGTTTAGGTAAATTTTTGGGATTTATCTGAAATACTTGAATTTTTTATGAATAGTGAAATACTGTAATTTACAAAAATAAGCTAAATAAGATAATTATTGAGTCATGGGTGATTTTCGGCTGATGTAATCCCACTTGGTTCGGTATAACATGATAAAATTACTATTATTGGTCATTCAAGACTCGCTATTACGTTTCTTAGGGGAAATTAATAAACTAATGAATTTTATATTAATGAAACCCCTCTCCCCTCCACTATAAAAACCACCCTTCACACCCTCATTCTCTCACACCTCTAAACCTCCAAGCCTTCTCTAAACTCTGCCCAAACATCTTCTCTAGCCCCGATCCCACATCCAAGAGTTGATGGTCTCATTGAAATACCAATCCTGGATTCCTTAAGGAGAATCTCGAGAGGAGGATTTAAGAGGTAATTTCTCTCACTCTTATCCTTTAATTTCCTTTCATGTTCTAGTTCATTTCTTGATCTCTCCCAATCTATCTTCATCGAAATGGTATTTTAACTCCAGTATTATACATGTACTGGAATGTTATGATGCAATTGGGATATTATATCATCCACCTCCTTTTCCAATTCCTTTTAGTTTATTAAGGATAAAGTTGTTCATGAGGTGTTAATTTATCACCTTCAATAATGACATGATTTCTTCTTCCATTTCTACCTTCAGATCTGGTCATGAAACCATTTTTATGTTAGAAACAGAATTTTGTGTATGTATTATTTCCTATTTATTGTTTTTGAAATAACTTTTGTCCATATTACAAAGTAATAAATTAAAACAAGTTCATTGTGATTGAAAAACTTCCCCAATTAACCCAAATAATCATCATTTAATTCATATCTAATGATTCATCCACATGGATATAATATGATTCATTATAAGATCATTCAATATGATGTAAACTCTTGAGTAACATGTAATATCAGTTCTGGATGTTAAACCATGTTCTACCAAAACGTCAATTTAAGAATATAAGTGAACCACTCAAGAAAACCATAAAAACAAACATTCCCGAACAATGTTTTTAAACTCTATAACTAATAAAAAGGCACATAAAATCAATTAATGAAACCCTAATGAACCATATAATTTTAATAAAATTTATTTATTACTAATTAATGAATATAATTTCATTATAAAATACATTAAAGTGAAGAATGCATTCAGATAAAAGGTAATGGGAAATTCTCAAACCCATCTTTCATCCTATGGGTTCTCCCTCTTTCACTCCATTTTTGATATGGTTACTCCTTAAAGATCATGTGTTCTTCATTGTATTTACTATTATGGGATATACATGTTTAACACTATTGTTAATGTTGAACAAAACGCTTTCCAAGATAACTCTTCTTTTAAGAACTCACCTTTTACTTCTCATTCAAGGTTGATGGTTCTTGTTTCAAGTATGTTTTTACCTATTTGTTTTGGGAACCTAATGTTTATGAAGGTGTTCTTATGAGATTTAACTCGTTCCTTTACATGGTTTCATTATGTTCACTTTTGATATATGTTCCATGTGGTAAGCATGATGATGATAATGTTATTATGTGACGGGTGCGCTCGGAATTATATAGCGCAATATTAATGTTTTAATGTGACCGGTTAGCTTGGATTTATACAATGCTCCAATGTATTGGGTAAAGTGATGAATCTCATGAGAAAATTTGAATTGATGTGTGAAAAATATTCTAGCTTGGTTCAAAAGTATGTGTGGTATTTAACCACAAAGGCATGATGTTTCAATTTTTTATGCATTGCCACATTTCATGTATTTTTTTTATGCTCCTATCATCTTCATGATCTTTTTCCCTTGTTAGGATTATGCTCACCCCATGATATATTGTTCTTATCTATCCTCATACTAGGATTCTATCTCACCACTTTTGATGTATATCCTCAGGTGACTACCTGTACTAAGGAGAGGACAAATGCCAATAAGAAGCTCGAGAAGAAGAAATTAAATAAATATTTATGCTTGATGTTTTAAATGTTATGTACGATCCTAGTTTTCCCAAGACAATAAACCTTTTTATCCACTATGTGTAATATTATTATGTTGTTTATCTTTAAAATGATCCAATAGTAATTTAAGAAAAGTAATTTAAGAAAAGGTCGGGTCTCTATAAACTGCTTGTAACCTATAATTTCCATTGCATTGGGAAATTCAAGTATTATCATTTGAAATAATATAGGGACGAAATGGGAGTATATTAAATGGATCACCAAAAATTTTAATGATTATAAATATTGATAATTTGTTTTTTGTGATTATAATCCAATTATGTGTTTTATTTATATATATTTTTATATTGACAATGTTTCTAAACAGTGGATGATTTGTGTTGGATTCAATTTTTTCTATTTTACCTCCATTTGAGATCTCACATGACCTACTCAGCCTTATTCGAACATCACATTCATTTTTGTGTAATAAGAAATTCAGCTACTAGAGTATTTCAGGCGTTTTATTCATGATCTCTAAATTAAGTGAGTTATGACTCATGTTCCACCCATTTTCTTAGGGATTTATCCACTTTTCCTAAGGTTCTAAAATTTAAAAATTTTGTGGTTCATACCTAGGGTTTGTCTTTCAGTTTCATGGTCCAATGTTGAGGTTATAGGTGGATTTTATCTCCCTTCTAGTGTATCAGTGGGGTAGTTGATGTTTCACACAACATATTGGAGTTTTAGAAAAAAAATATAGTTCATTCCATGTGTAAGTAATAAATGATGAGTTAAATTACATGATTTATTAATTTATCATGTTTCTAATTTATTGTGTGTGGTGGGAAACCCATATTTGGTATAATTTGTTAAGCATGTAGTATTCAAGTTACATTTTTTCTTGAAGTTGTGTATATTAAAATGGTAACACATGTGATATCTTTTACGGTTGTTTTATAAAATATGATAGTGATTTCTAAGTTGTTGAAAGGGGAATTCAATTATTGTTTGGTTATTCGTTGGTGTGATTGTTCCTATGAAAGAGGGTTTTGAAATAGGTTTAATGTGAAAAACATGGTCATACCCCTTCAAGTTGTCTTATGAAAATTTTAAACGATTAATTGAGTTAAACAATGTGTGTAATGGATGTACTTGTATTTTTTGGATGTCTGTGTTCACCAAATATGGGATTTTTAAAGGTAAATAAGTTATTTAAGATGTATAATATTTTTATAATGACATATAAATTGTAGAATGGTTTTATTAAATTGTAAGAATGGCGTAGAACACATTTTTGGTATATTTTGGGTGATAATGATGTGAAAAAATAAACTTGTTTTTGAAAGGAGTATTATCTGACATGTGTGTGGGCTGTTATGTGATTTGAACTATAATAGAAAGGTTTTATAAAAATTTTAATGGTTTTTTTGACGTGTGAATGTTATGAAAATTGTTTGGGGGGTGTTTTTGTGTGAGTATGATTTCATAATGAATTTGAATGAAAATAGGGATTATGTGACATGTGTGATATTCATGTGAGTTTTTTTTGTCTGTGTGTGTGTGACATGAAATTTTTATTTTCTTGTGAAAAATATATTTCATTGTTTCTATAACATGTTAGAGCATAGGAGGGAACATACAAGTGACTTAGTGGGTGGACAGCTATTAGTGCGCTAGTGATCTTGTGGGGTTCGGTCTTACATTCACGTATCATGTTGGACTATGAAAACAATAACTAAACTATGATGACAATGACTATGAATATTTTAGAGGACCACTAGGTTGTTGGTATGATCCCCAAAAGTGGATTTTTTTCTTGATAACAGATATTTGTATGGTTACATTCACCGAGATATGAGGTGCTTGGGACCCAGAGTGAGCTAGAACCTAGGGGTAATTTCCCATTGCATGTACTAAGTAGATACATATGGATTAGAGTCGGCATACATTATGTTTTACTGGAAAATTATATTGCTTTGCAACCCTTTTTAAATGTGTTTATTCTTCAATATGTCCCACATGAAAACAATGTTTACTTAATGTTGAATCTAATTATAATTATTATTAGCACCTCATGTTTATGGAAACTATCATGATTTTCATTCAGTAATGTTTATCACATGGAATATTTTAGTGGTGGCATCCATATAGGATTTATCTGACACGCTAATTAGACATTTTTGTGTAAGTATAATTTGTGATTTTTTAACAGATTTTGGTAAAACATTTTGTGTTGATGGTTTGATATTTTTGCGGTCCATCGTGACGAAGTGTTTTGGAGATGGCTTGAGGGTAGTGCCTCTTTCCATGAGGATTTTCTTGGGCTATCCATTTTGGATTACTTCATTTGTTATAGAATTTGATAAGTATGTCAAATTATGTAATTAAATTCTGAATTTTTATAAAAGTTTTTATGTCTTGAAAATTCTATATCTATAATATATGACTTATTTATTGATTTATTGTTTATAATTTTGTGTAAATAGTCAAAAAAATTTATTTTATGATACCCATGAACTTTTTACAGCCCAAGGGGTTTGGGAATGCCCTTCGAGTCTTACAACGATTCAGGTTTGGTGTTGGTTTTGCTGGGAACCATATCGGGTTCATGAAAAAATGGTATAAAAGGAGGTTCTCTTTCTTGGGACATGTTATTTGGGGAAAAGTCGGGATAGCTTGGAGTTATGATTTTTTGGGCATGAAATTCTGATTACAAGTAGGTGGTCTAGCCATCACCACTCGTTGTGTGATTCAAGTCACCAAGGGATGTGGGGTTTTATCTGAGTCCTTTGGTTATCTGGGTTTGATGACTATTAGGGGAAATGAAAAGAGCAGTGGGATAATCGTCTCAGTGAGCTTGCAGTGCCTGGGAAGCCATAAGGATCTGGGGATATTTCACTATAACTGTATCTATGATGGTTAAGTGATTGTCGTATGGACACCAACCATATTTCCATGTCACCTATTGAAACTAATTTCCCCTTGCATTTTCTTGTTTCCTTTTGTTCTGAAATCTTGTAATATTGGTTTTAAATCAAAACTGATATGGGTTTATGAAGCGTAATGTTTTTTTGAAATTATTATTTAATTAATAGTTAACGGTTTTTTTAAATGGTAGAACTGAATTATTAGATTTTTCTTGAATTGGAAAATGGTGTGGTTACACATCTTTTAAAATAATGAACTATATTCAAGTTGGTTTTGAAAAATTATTTCCAACGAAGTTCTCTAAACTATTGAATGGTGTTTTAATGGGATGGTATGTTTTGAAGGTCATGTGTGGAGCTGGAAATGGATTTTTATTTGGTATCTTGAGATCATTTTAAATGTTTTATCAAATTTTTGGTTCATATTCTAATTTGATAAGAGTTGTGTTCCCAATTTTATATTTATTTATAAAATGGATTTTGCCATGAAATTCGATGTGTTTTGAAATGGTATAAAATGGTTTGAAATTAATGTACTTGAAATGAAAGTGATTATTTATTGATTGATTGGTGATAATTTTAAATGTTTTTCTAATATGTAAATTGGGATTATGATTTTGTGGTTAGCAGTCTTGAGGAAAAGGGATGTGTCGGTTGATTGTTTTGGTTTTTACAAGTGGAATTAAATTTTTTTTAAAAGCATTGGTATTTCTATGAGAGACCAAATACTAGGAGTAATATTTCATGATTGATGGTTAATAGAATTAGCAGATGAGTTTAGGGATGGATATGAAGTGGGTACCTAGTGTGGCATGTAAACATATAGGTTGGAGGCTCATGAGATACCATTGGTAAATGCACAACCCACTGACACTATTTTATTAGAAATGATTTTGAAGTAAAGTGTTGTGTTTTGATAATGTGTGGTTGGGAGTTGGCTTATGTTTTTTATAGATTTTTATTGTTGGATGTTTTTAGTTAAAGAAACCCTATTTGTTAAACTATTTTTTGGGTTATTGTTTCGTTGATAAGATAGAATTAAGCATTTTTCCATTGGTCTCTTTTGAGAAAAAGTTCTAGAGGACAATGTGGTCACTCTCCTCATGTGTTTGGATCTAGATTGTGGCATTTATTGACTAATGGACCAGCTTGGTTAGGACCTTGTGTTCTATTAATGGATAAGCACACCCCCTTAAGGGTTAGTGCACAAATAATGTACATCATGGATTGTTTTTTCATAGGTAAATCCTCTAGTTATTCATCATAAGGAATTTCTTCTCGAGTTTTAGAGATTTATTATCCCCCATTTACGTTCCAATGTTTTATGCAC
The DNA here is from genome assembly GCA_963277665.1 of Viscum album. Lineage (NCBI taxonomy): Eukaryota > Viridiplantae > Streptophyta > Magnoliopsida > Santalales > Viscaceae > Viscum > Viscum album. The sequence continues at coordinate 185,326,550 of OY728122.1, forward strand.
CCTCTTGTAGTAGGAGAGTGGGGGTTGAAGGTTGAAAGTGACATTAGTTGCTTAATTTTCATGAGTTTCAAAAGCATAAATCATTTTGGGTTTTTCTATGTATGATGTTGTCTAATATGTACCATGGGTCTCCTATTAGTATTGTTGGGAAAAGAGTTCATGTTAGGGAATTAGTGTAGAAAATAATGCCAATTGAGGTAGTTATGGTAGTTTGTAGGAATCGTGTGCTATTTAGGACTCAGAATAAGGTCCCTCCCTTTGTTCTATCTCTTTTGTCACAATGGTCATGTTGGGTGATTTCTTGTGATGATGTAAGCTCGTTTGATTATAAAGGTGAAGGTTATGATATAATTTAACAGTCTCTGTTTGGTAGGAAGTGTGTCTCACTTCATAAAAAGTAGAAATAATTTTTTTAGAGGAAGGTGATTTTATATGTCCTTCCCTCATTCCATTTTAAATATATAGAAACCAGGGGTGATATGTGTGCAACTTCTGCAAAAATGTTTTAAAAAAATGACAGGTTTTGGTAATGTGTCTTTTAGAGTGTGTTATGTATCATTGAGCACATTTGTGATCTCATTATAGTTGTTTGGGAACCAGAATAAAAAATTCCATTTGGGGTTTTCAGTATACTAACTGCGAGACCGAATATGCTCCAATCATTTGAGCTATAGCGATATTTCATGGAGTGAAGCTATCATGTAGTCAAAGAAATATCCAGGATATTAAAACATTTGGTTTAAATCTTGTCATCAGTAGGAAATATGAGAATTGTTTAAAAACTCTGGTGTCTTCATCTTGATCCAACTATTCCAGATTGGTGGTATATGTGGGAGGACCTAGATTCCATGTTGTATCATGAGTTCATACTTTTCCAGTTTGGTTTCCTTCGAGTTTTTTGGAGAAAAATTGGAATTTTTCCTAGGCATATTAATGTGCACTGTTTGGGAACAGTTAAGATTAACTATGTGCCAATTAGCGAACCATTTGATAATAGGTAGTAGTTATATCATGGTCTCCACACATCCATGATCCTTTTCCCTTATAATCGTGCGATTTTTCCCCTTAGGACTAAATGCTCAACATGGTTAGCACACAGTTTCCCAAACTGTGCTGCCAAGAAAACACTTTAAATTTTGGGGAATTTTCATGTCGGACTGTGCTAGTCATTTTAGATGGTTGGTTCTTACTATGGGTAAACCAATTATAGTTCTCATGTAAGTTGTTTTGAAAAATTATAATGATATTATACCCCTTATGTTGTGGAGTAAGTTCAGGCCTCCCCATGTTAACATCCTGATTCCATCTCGAAAATAATTAAGTTTTTACTTAATGTGGGAGACCATGTTTGTCTCCCCATATTAGTAACTCAGTTTTTTCGTTGGAAATTGATTGGAATTAGGTAGTCTCATTTGGAGATTTCTAACTACAATATCAACCTTGTGTAAACATTGGGAATGGAGAGAGCCAAACATTTTAGTTAATGTATGGTCAGTGTAACCATGTTTGATGTAGTTGTTCATTTGGGTAAACTACTTGAGTCATGATCATATGGTGTTTGAGGTGTGTTTTTTTGACTGAATTCAGAATTTTCTTGATAGTTACATGAATGTGGGTTATGTTTTGGATTGTGAGATTATTCCTTCCTTTATTGGTCTAGTATATATGTCTTTGACTTTTTGGTTGGGTTTGTTTTTTTCATTTGGCCTTATTGTGGATTTCCATGGGTGGAATATTTTATGGTGGGGATAATTGTCACATTCCTTAATATTTTAATGTTATTTTTCATTTAATATCTATTCTTGGTTTTTGGGGATTTCCCATTCATTTTGGTTGGAATGGTGGGTTTTCACAATTTTGCAAAATCATGATCCCACTCGCAAATTTAAAAATAGTTTATTTTATTTTATAAGTCCTTAATATTTTTACATTTTACACATATTACACATCCCAATTTGTATCCCCTTGTATATTAACCACACAATATCAATTTGGACCCTCTAGGAAACAATAATCATTGTGGATATGGGTTTGTTTATTAATGTGTTGGGTCATCCTGAAAGCCCATTTCTTACATTAAATTATTTTAAATCAATTAATATCTCATTAAATATATTTATTTTTTCAGTGATTACAACTCTCAACAAAGACCACGTATGCATGGCACTCCCACATCCTCTCCTCCCCATGTTTGGAGCTCATATTCATCCCTAATTATGGAGAAAGTTCTACGGATGTCTCAAATCGACCAGATTTGAAGAGATAAATTGTGTCTCATAAATTCTTAAATTTTTATTCTTTTCCACCCATTTTAGTTCTCTTGTGACTTAATCAGTCTTATTCAAACCTCACATTCATTTTTGGATGTTTGGATATTCAGTTATAGGTGTATTTCAGTTATTTTATTCAAGATCTCTAAATTAAGTGAGTTTTCTATCATGTTTCCCCCATATGCATAGGGTTTCTTCCACATTTATTAATTTTATAAAATATCTAGATGTTATGATTCTCACATAGGGTTTGACGTTGAGTTTCGTGGTCTTATTTTTAGGTTTTATGTGTCTTTTATCTCCCTTTTGGTGCAGAAGTGGTGCAATGGATGTTTTTCATATCATATTGAGGGTTTTGACTAAAATGGAAGGTGATTCCATGTGTAAAAAATTATTGGTGATTTAATATACTTGATTTATTAATTTATAAAATTTTAATATGTTGTGTGTCATGAGAAATCCCTTTTTGTAGTATTTGATAAGAATTTAGTATTAAAGTAACATTTTTTCTTGAAGTTCTGTATTTTTCAAATGTAATTCATGTGATATATTTTGTGGTATTTTTATGTAATTTGATAGTGATTATTATTTTACAAAAGGGGCTACCAATTATGGTTTGGTAATTCATTTTTTTGATTATTACCTTTAAAGAGGGTTTTGAAATAGATTTTATGTGTCAAACAAGGTTATACCACAAGGGATTTATTTATTAAAATTTTAAATCATTTAATGAGTTTAATAAAGTGGGTTAAGGATCTACATGTACTGTTTTGGTGACTGTGTTCACCTAAGATGGGATTTAGAAAGGTGAAGAGATGATTTATGATGTAATAAATTTTTTTAGTGTTTAATAAATTCTTGAAGGTTTTTATTAATTTTCAAGAAAGGATTAGAACAAATTTTTGGGTTGTTTTGTGTGAGTATGATTTGAAAAATTATTTTTTTGTGAAAGGGTTTTTATGTGACATGTTTGTGGGATTCATTGTGATTTGATCTATCATGGAAATGTTTTATAAAAATTTACAAGGTTTATTTATTGTATAAATGATATGAAAAATGTTTTTTGCGCTGTTTTGGAGTGAGTATGATTTCGAAATGAATTTGAATGAAAAAGGGGATTATGATACTGGTGTGGTATACATGTTTGATTCTTGGCGTGTGTGTGGATTGGAAGTGTTATTTTCATGTGAAAACAATATTTCATGTCTTGTGTAACCTGTTTTAGCACAATAGGTAACACCTGTGTATCTAGGTGGGTGGAATCGTACTAGTATGCTAGAGATCATGTAGGGTTTGGCCTCAGTTTTACATAGTAATTTTGATGATTACAATAATATTTAAACTATGATAATAATGATGATGATGTTGGGGGACCAAGATGATATGAGTATGACTCCTACTAGTGTCTTGTGTGTAGAAGAACAGATATTTGTATGGTTACTTTCACCGCGATACGAGGTAACTGGGACCCACATTGAGCTAATACCTAGGGGTTATTTCCCATTGCATGTTCTCATTAGATACTTTATGCTTACCATCGACATAGTGTATGTTTAGTTTGAAAATTAAGTATCTTTTCCAATCTTTTTAAAAGTGTTTATTATTTAATTATTTCCACTTGTAAATGGTTTTTACTTGATGTTTCATCTTTTTAAAATGATTATTTTCTTCTCATTTTTATGAAGACATGAAAGCTTTTTGTATTTGATTGTTTATCGCATGGAATATTTTATTCATAAAATCATACTGGGAATTGGATCATACCCTACATATACTATTGGATTTAAGTAGAAGTGGTTATATTTTACGAATATTTGGTTACATTTGTTGGTGTCATTGGTTCAAGTTTTTAGTGATCGTTTATGATCTATTGTTCGGGAGATGGCTTGAGGTCGGTGCCTCTTTCTCTGAGGAGGTTCATGGGATGTCCATTTTTGGTTTCTTCATTTTTTTATAGTCATTGAGAATTATTTTAAATTATGTAATTCAATTCATAATTTTTTTTAATTTTTTTTTATGAAATATCATGATTTATTCTATTCGACTTGTTTATTTTTTTATAGTTTATAATCATGGGTAAATCCTTCCAAAAGTTGATTTTATGATACCCAAGAACTTATTCCATCCCATGGGGATCAAGAATGACCTTCTAGTCATTCCATGTTCTAGGGTTGGTGTCATTTTTTATGGTAACCATATCACGTTCGTGACAAAAATTGATCAATAGGTTTTCCTGATTGATGAATGTCGTTATAAATTCAAAAAATGGCAGTCGAATACTTTTTTTATGTATAAAAGGATATTTTTATATTGATGCTATTACAGATATTGATCAGGAATTATTACAATGTATGAAAGTTATTATTTGATAGTAATATTGTCATATAATTTTATAATAATACCATTAATCATGAAATTTCAAAATACAGCTACATGAAATTTTATTCTATGTAGAATATAATTGAATATTGAGTTTTGTGACTATGATAGGTTACTATAATGATGAATCCTATGGACATGGTCATAATTGTGTGAGTCAATGAACATACGATGTAAATGGTTTCCATAGTTTGACTCACGTAAATTGTAAGTGGTTCAAAAAACTACATTAAGTTGAATGAGGTGACCTTTATTGAATGTTATAGGATACTAGAACTGTGAACTAGAAAGTAAGTGTGAAATTTATATGTTTTTTAGACCTACCTTGTTTTTTCAAAATGAGTGTTCTGGAATGATATTTTCTAGATGGATAAATTATATATATTGATGTTTCACAATGATGGATATCAACCTATATATTTTTGGAAGGATTCTTGATGTAACCTATTGACCTAATGTTTTGTTGAATGTATTGAATTTAATCTTTGGATACAAGGTTAGAAAGTACGATTCATCAGATTTCATCAATAAATAGAATGATTTAATATTGTATTAGATGATTCCTTACATATAAAAAGTTTGTGAATGTATATCCTAGGGAGGAAGATCATGTTTATTAGATAAATACCACTCTATATATGGTGTGTCATATGTTTCTAAGATAGACTTGGGATTATAACAGAATGCTTCATCTTTGTATATTGTATAATAGTGAGCACAATGATTTTGTAAACACTTGTACATTCATTCATCTTCTTTTTCAGAGATCTCTTATGGGTATTGGAAATTTATTTAAACAACATAATTCATTTATCTGTATACTTTTTTCATTTTTATTATACCATTAGTGTGTATATTCATGAATTCATATTGTTATTAGGTTATTATTAATAATACATCTTGAACATGATGTCACACTGATTTGAGGACATTTGGATTTAGGTTTTCAAAAGGAGGATCTTCTAAATTTATCCTTTGGGGGTTCTTTCAGGTCAGTGGCCCAATAGTTTTTATTATATTATGTGCCTAATTCGGTGTTACTTTTTAAATTTTTTTTACCCATTATAAAACAGCATAGACAATAATGAGATTTCACACACTAGTTGGTTTTTAGACACATATCATGTTGGGTGGGAACATATGTATTATAACATAGTTCTACATGACAATCTTTATGGTGGTATAAATTGAGTACCCTTCTGGGAATAAAAATCCATGTAGATAAAACTGTATAATTTTTAGTGTGAAATCATAATAAATGTTTATAAATATTACAAGTAATGTATGCTATATAATATTTACACACCATGTACCCTATATCACATATTTTGTATTATTACAGAACCTTCTGTTTTAATATATCTCCATACATGGGAGAGAGATATTTTATTGTGTATAGGATACCCAATGGTTTTCACATATACAATGTTAGTGTGGAATTTAAATCAATGTCAATGTTGAATCATAAGCTGGTGAAGGAATATGAAATAATCTATTTTTGGTACATAGTGTAAGGTTTCATGTGTATTCTTCCATGACATATTGGGGTCGGTACTCACATGGAGGTATGATTATATTACGTTTGACTCGGTTTTTCATGTTTTGGTTTGTGATCTGTTTCGTTGGCAATGCCTGTCTTTTTTATATGTTTTGGTGTAGATGGGGTTATATTTTGATGTGTTCCATTGCCTAGTTTTTTATCAGGTCTATATCTTGGATTTATTGGGAGTTTCTATTGAAACATGTAAAATTAGACTAGAAAAGGCCCTGCACAATTTTTGGTGAACGATTTAATAAACCATGTTTCCAAACCAAGGTAAAAGTGTGGTTGGTATAAAAAATATCATATAAATTGTGTACTGATGTTTGGTTGCATAAGAGTAAATGTACAGTCACTCCTATGTATGCCACACAGTTAGGAACATGGTTTAAAAAACAGTGTGACCTAATCATCCTAGTCTGCTCAAAATAAAAAGATTAAAATTTTCAAATATTCAGCCACATAATTTTTGGACCCAAATATACACAAATCACCCCCAAATGGTTCTTCCAAACCTAGATATAACTCTCCCTTTTTCCCAATCCATTTATAATCCTCATTTATTTTATATCTAAGAGACCTTCATGTTTGGGATAGTTTCTTCAAGGTAATTTCTTCTCCATTATCCTCCCTCTTCCTTAATTACTCATTTTTCATGGATTTACTCTTCTACTCTACCCATGATAAACCAAGGGTACTATTTTCCCATTATTTTAAGGGGTTTTAGATGTTTTGGGGTCTTCCCTCATAGATCTATGATATTGGAACCCTCTATGTGTGATTTTGAGTTTTTGTTTCCATTATGACATGGATTTGAGGTAGGTTTTCCCATTTTCATACCTTTATAATTCAAGAATAATATAATTAATGACCGTTGAACATTATATATTTTACTAATATTAATCTATGATACCTGGATAAATTATTTTTTTTTGAAAAAATGGTGTTCATGCCTTGTATCGTTTTAGGTAGTGTTGTTTAGTTAAAAATGTGCACACTGCATCTGTAATAAAATTTTACATTAAATTTATAACAAGGATTTTGATATTTATACATGGTTTAGATCCATGAATATATTTATATCAAGAAATTGTTGTTTTACAATTTTTTTTTCTTTAATTGGAATTTGTTTGTTAAATTTTTCATACCAAATATGGGTTAAATTTCCAAGTTGGAGTTTATATTAATCATGTGATATATAGTGATTTGATTGGTTTTATTAATATATTTGTATAATGATAAATAATATTTTGTTTCTCATATATTGTTTCCCCATTGGTTTTGTTTTTTATAAAGAAATGAATATTGGATCTTAGTATTGTTTTGGAATGTATTTTCGATGAACGACATAATTGGCATTTTTATAAGAAAAATTGTTTCTCAAACAAGTAGTGTGAATGTTAAAAGTGGATTTTGTACATGGTTTTATTTGAAGAATGGTTTCATTTCAGTCATTATGAAAATTTGATTTTTAACATTGGTAAAGGTTTTTTTTTAAATTCTTGTTGGCTATTCTGGATGCATTGTATAAATGATGAATAATTTTTATTATAAAAACCAATATTGGATATTTATCATACCTTATATTAAATAGTGGATGGGATTTCATTTCATTGGAATCCTTAGGATCCACTATTAGGGTTCTCTCGATTGTAACTCTTTCTGTTCTACATATCTTAAGGCCTGAGATTAGTCATAGGGGAGACATAGGGTTAAGACTCTTTTGAATAATTATTATTATATATTCATGTGATTGGGTGATCTTACAGTATTAGTTAGATATCATGATTATATACATGTCACATGTGATCATGTAATATTGAAATAATTTTTTGAGATTGATTTCTACCCTGTTTGTTGACGTTCAGACCAGTGGTCCCTTGGAGATGGATATATCATGGTTTATTATTTTGGGATTTTACCATAGCCTGTCTTGCATTATGGTGGATGAGTGTATTGAGTGTTTGGAATGAATAATGTGTCGTTTGATATTAGGGATGCGGTGTCATGTATTAATATCTTATAGACAATTCTTCATCTCTGAGGTTCACGGATGTCTATATTTTCTTATTTTTTGAAGTTATAAATTTGATACTTATATGATTTTTTCCATTTTACTTATTTTTGATTACTATAGTTACTTTTTAATGGAACTTACATATATAGTACATCCTTTTGTGAAAATATTCTATTTGGGGTGTTCAAGGAGGTCAAAGCGACTTATATATAACACTTTTCAAAATATCCAGCTTTTTAAATAGTGTTTCGTAGTTTTTGAAAGTGCTCATGGTGAGTCATTTGAGAACAGTGGTGTTATTGAGTCATTTGTGAAATGTTCTATTCATGAGTCATTTGTGAACAATGTTGTTGTTGAGGTATTTGTGAACAATGTTGTTGGTGGGTCATTTGTGAATAGTTTTGTCGGTGAGTCATTTGTGAAGACTGTTGTCAGTGAGTATTTTGTGAACAGTTATATTGGTGAGTCATTTTTTACCATTATTGTCAGTGAGTCAATTGTGAATAGTGTTTTTGGTGAGTCATTTGTGAATAGTGTTTTCAATTAGTCACTAGTGAATATTGTTTCCTACTTCCAAAAGATTCACCCCTTTACTGTTTTCATTGATGAAAAACAAAATTAAGGGTATGTTTTAAGGGATTTATGGCCTATGAAAAGCCCAGAAATCTTATATAATTTTTTCTATGGTTAGGGAATCATTTACATGGTCAAACTGTTTGGTTAAATTCCATATTATTTTAATGTAAAATCCATCATATCGTAACAGTTGCTCTCTCAAATCTTCTAAATGGATGAGATATCTTCCTTCCTTGTTTGACCTTCTTATTCCCTCGTGCGAGATGCTAGAACCATTACATCTTTCAATAGGAGTGGTGTGATAGAACCTTAATCTTATGATCATTTCCCATTTAAATGGTTGTGGGAATATAGGATACCTTGTCATAGCAGTAGTATCTAGGAGTTGAGAGACATTATCTATAGTTGAGTTTGAGACTAGGTTATTCCCAAAGTGTGGTTGTGAGCTATAGTGTATCATGTACAATTTTTGATACTATTTTCAACCCCACCCTATTATCTTAGGAGACTAACTCCCTGGGGATTCAAAACCAAGGGGAGGGTGTTTTCCCCAACATTCCAGTTAGAGGATAGATGGTTGACATCCCCCTTTCGCTATAATCTTTTCTCTTGGTAGATAATTTTTTTGGTTGGAACAATAGTTAGTTTCCCATATATATATGTGTAGATGGATGTAATGTCTTGTGATCAATGAAACACATATATTATGGATATAGTTTTCTATGGAATACTATAGGTGTTATGTGTATAGGTTGTGAAGGCTTGGGGATCCTTAATCAGTGTATTGGCTATAATGTCATGGGTTTAACACCCGACATATGATACATGTCATGCGAGCAGTGGTGTCACCCAAAAACTATATGATTACATTGGTTGTGTGGACATGGTGGCTTTTGTTTCATGTAGTGCATGTTTTGGTGATATTCCCATGTGTCTTTAGGAAATTTTTTTTGGAGAGACATGGATTAGGACGTGTGATGTTGGGGCAGAGGAAAACTGGTTGGAAATGGTAGCAGAGTACCCTTGATATTCTCTTTTATATTATATACCCCTGTATGAGATATTTTTTGAGAGTAGAAATGGTGTGTTTGGGATCATAGTATTCATATTAATGTGATGAGTTAGTTTCACTTGTTTCTTTCTATGATTTAGCTTTCTTTCTTTACTTTTTTCACAAGAGGTGCTTGGGAGGATCCTATTGAGTATACTATTACACTCACCCAATGTATATATAATTTTTTTTTCATTTCAGTTGGATAAATTTGTTGATCAAGATGGTTATTACTATCTTGGTGTTGTAGGAGATGTTTGAAGTTTTTGGTCACTGCAATTTTTACGTTCTTTTGGTACTTGTAGTGTTTTATTCCTTTTGTAGTAGTTTTGTAGGACATTACATATGTTTACATTGGATATAAATTAGATTTCACTCTTATTTGGAGTTGGTTGGTATCTATCTTATCACTATCATTTTCATGTGTTCCCATAGAGGGTAATACCACCCATTTGTGTTTTTACTATAACATCGGTGCTGGTCTCCAACCCGGGTCCTTCTAGAAGCGAGGCTCGGGGGTCATTATCCCCCTTATCACATTGCCGGCCAAGTCGGGGTACAACATGAGGGGATACTGTCATGGAAATGTTGTATCATAGGACCCGTTGAAGGATATGATGGTGTTTGGTGTTAGAAACATTTGAGTTTTCACTGGTTAGTATGGAAAAGGTGTCATTCACGTTTAGAAAGTGATGTAAACACCGAAGACCAGATAAAACATAGGAGTTTAGGGCCCCTATGAAATGATGCACAAACATTTTTGTTTATAGTGGCTACTAAATGAGGTGCAAGAGGTTGCAGGGTTGAGACCAAGGAGATGATCATGCATAATTCTATTTTTTGTCTGCGTATGAATGGGTAGACCATGGGATATGTTCTAATAAAATGAATAAAATAAAAAATTTATTAATAAATGTGAGTCTTCCATATTCTAGGTTTAAGAGCTCTAACAATTTGTTAATTTTTATATATGGGTCGAGGTGGACGTCCTCAATCAGGATTGTATAGAATATGTCTAGACATTTGTGCCATAATCTCATTGTAGGGTAGAGGTTGATGATGATGACACATGGAGTAGAACAATGCCAGAGTTTCAGTACCATAGTCCGAAGAAGTACAAGTGCTCCATTTCAGATGCAGTCACATAAGACTGATTAGTGGAGGTTGAGATCGCCTTCAGTTCAATCTGTACTCTAAAATAGCATAGGGTTTATTTGGATGTAAAGATAATATGTGGGGAAGTGAAGCAGTGGCGGGTCTTATTCATAGAGGATTGTGAGGATTTTATGATCACGTTTGTGGAGTTCTGAGACATGTTCTCAGTCAATCTTATCTCTTCGACTGTGAAGGATTCGAGTCTACAAGAGTTACTTCCCATTTGACATGGGATCTCCAGTGTGCAATAGTTTGGAATCCATTTCTATATCCTTTTATGATATGTTTCATAAATATTTCTACATGAGGAGGCATGGGATATGCAAATCGAGTAGGCTTTGTATCCAGATATCCATCACTAGGTGAATTCGTTTATACTGAAGACATATCTTGAGGGGATGGTGATGGAAGTGGTCATCAAGAGGACATTAGCAAGAACTGGATCACCATTAATGTAGAGTCACCAGGATTATCCAGAAATTATATTTATGGTCCAGGGTTCCCAATTTTCCAGGCAGAAGTGTTTTCGTTGGACTGAGGGTAGGTCTCAGCCCTCAAAATATCGTCTCTCTAGGGGAAACAGATCTCGGGAAAATGAAAATGTATAAAAAGAGTGTTTTTATTATGGAGGATGAGGTCATCATTATATAGAGTTCCCGACCATTCAAAGAGGTCATTTTAAAATAGGTGTTCTGCTCTAGGATGCACCAATGGGGTAGTTCAAGCCAAGGTAGTAGCAGCAGGTTGCACCAGCAAGGGATCAACATTAAGAATATCACGATGGAAAAGAATATCCACATGAATCTCCACATATTTTAAGAGTAGAGCGTGGCCATGTTAGTGTTTTTCATTAGGTTATGATGGGAAATAGATGAGGACATGGTCATCTTCATGCTTTCGCGTTTCCAGCGCCTAGCGAGCCAAATGTTGTTCAAGGTTCACTTTTTTTGTTTTCTACTCGGGTTTATGCCTTGTTTTATTTAGGGGTGACACACTCTTTCATATCACCTGCCCTTTTTATTACATTGGTACTTGAGTTAGAGATGATTTTAGTTCCCAGGGTGTTAACTACACCAGTTGGAGGTCTAGCTGACTTTTTTGAATTTTGTAGAGACTAAAAGATAGTTCTAGGGAAGCACCACTCTTACGGAGAATTCCTTTATTTATGGATAAAACCATATGATGTCAAACCCATCATGGATTAGTTGTATTCATTGTGGGATATTGTAAATTTTTTATAGAGGGAGGTGGTGTTATTTGATGATGATAGAGAGCCACCAGTGTTTTTTGGCGAGTGAGACGCTTGGAAGTGTCAGAGGGGTGTTCTGTCTTTTTCATCTTGGATGGCTGAGATGATGCTGAGTTCATCAGTGGTTCAATAGTTTTCATTTCATTGGGTCATATAAGACTACCCTAATGTCTTTCTATAAGCAGTTTTATCATTATCACCTAGATGATATAATGATATAAGGAGTGTCTCCTATCTCTATGTCTCTATATAGGATGGCCCCTTCTGAGTTACAGGAGCTGTGTATACTACTCAACTTCTAGTTACTGTGTAGTTTTGTTCAGTTGACTGTGCCACCATGGGGTACACCATATTTTTTGGTGAAGAAGGTTGATTTCAGTTTGCATTTGTGTATAGTCTATCATTTCTTAAACGATGTAAATGTGAAAAATCGCTATCCTCTTCCAAATATTGATGATTTATTCGATCAGATAATGGGTTAATGTTGGCTTTTAAAGATATATTTGTGGTTATCATAACATCAAACATGTGTGATGGATGATTATATCATGAAGACTAATTTCCATTGTGGTCATGGGCCTAAGGATTTCATTGTAACGTTGTTCTGTTTGACGAATGCTCTATATGTGTTCATGGGGTTGATGAGCACTATTTTATGTGAGTTCATAGATAAGTTATTAGTTGTATTCATTGACAGTATCCTTGTGTACTCCATGTATTAGTATGACCATGTAGAGATTCTAAAAATCATTTTAGGAGTTCGTCATCAAAAGAATCTATTTGGGAAGTTGTAGAAGTATGAGTTTTGGGCTCGAGAAGTTCTTTTTATGGAGAATTTTGTATCCAAACAATTAGTAGATGTTGATCTATCGATGATAAAAGAGTTGGTTTCATTGGTATTCACTAAGACAGTGGTAGAGGTGTGTAGTTTCCTTCATCTCATTGGATACTACAGGAGGATCGCAGCTGATTTTTCTTGGGTTGTGACTCCAATGACAGTATTGAAAATGTAGTATTAGAAGTTTGTGTGGACTAATCAGTGTCAGGAATCTTTTGAGTATCTAAAGGATATATTCTCAAGTTCTCTAATTCATTATATTCCAGTAAAGGGATTTTAGTTTCATGTTTTCTACAATTATTCATATCTGGTGTTTTGCTATGTTATCATTCTTCAGAGATCATTCATTTCTTTTCGGTCTTGACAGTTGTGTCTCCATTAATGGTACTATTCCACCCATGATCTTCAGTTGTAATCCATGGTTTTTTCTTTACTATTGGGGAGAAATTAGCTCTATGGAAATCACATTGTCTTTTTAACCTATCACATGAGCCGGAGGTATGTTTTCTCTTAACATGACTTGAACTTGTGGTTGTGTCTATTGATGGAGTTCATATAAGAATTCATCATTGAAATCTCGTATAAACCAATAATGTTGAATTTTTTAGCTGATGTACAGAGCATGATGTCCTATTGTGATGCAGTGTGTGAATCTGGGGATTCTTGGAAATTAATAGAATAAAATTCAGCAGTTCATATTCATATGGGAGAAGATGGGGGAAAAGGATTTCTTTTCTAGATGATGGTGAATTTATCTCTGGTGCTGCAGGTGGAAGAGTACCATTTGGGGGATATGGAGGTGGAGGTTTGTAGAGACCATGTTGTCTGTGGTGAGGCCCACGATAGATAGTCTATGTATGAAAAAAACTAAGTGCTATATGGGGGAAGCCTTTCTGATCCTTTTGATCATGCATGAGATGTTTCTTATAGAGTTCCATAGATCATATTTAGCAGTACATCCTAGTGTTAAAATTATGTTCCATGCCTTGAGATGTAAATTTTTGTATACCCAAAGTTGTTGTTCAAGAACTGTGTCCTTGGTAGTTTTCTCAAGCTGTCAGATGTGTCTAAATGTAATTGAAATAACATATTATTGGAAATTTTTACTAGTTCACATCGAGATCAGAGAAGTCATGTATTTATTTTGGTGGTATTGGATCGTTTAATGAAATCATCCCACTTCAAAGCAATCATGGATTCAATCTCAGTAAAGGTTTTGTGAAGGCTGTGTTTATAGGAGGTGGTGATAATCCACATATCCCAAGGAATATCATTTTTGATCGAGATGCTCATTTCACCTCTTGGGTGTGGAGAGGTCTCCATCATGATTTCAGTTCATAGGTATACGTCAAAACCGATTTATATCTATAGAGGGACGGTCAGATAGAGCCAACCATCCCGACTCTTGAAGACATGTACCGCTATTGTGTCCAAGATTTCGGAGGTTTATGTATGAGGCAATTACCCATTGTGGAGTTTTATTAAAACAATTGTGTTCACTTCAATATTAGTATGGTGTAGTTTTATGCCATTTATTACAGACCTTGTTTTTCTCTCTTGTGTTGGACTAGGGATCAAGAGTCAGCAATTCTCAGACCGAAACTAGTTTAGAATATTTTAGAGATGGTTCAAGTGATTTTAATGATGGTGAAGGCTACATAGGATCATCATAAATAAAATTCCGACCAAAGGAGGAGACCATTATATTATGATGTTGTGTATCACATGTTTCTAAAGGTGACTCCCCATCGTGGGAAACGAAGGTTTGGTCATAAGAGTTTGATTTCCCCCATGTTTTCTTGGACTTTTTAGGTGTCAGATCATGTTAGATTCATGGTGCATTGGGAAGAACTTTCCCCATAGATGAGCTTGATACACAATGTTTTCCCTATGTCACAGCTCCATTGTTATCTTGATGATAACTCCCACAAAATTTATTGGCATGAGGTCGATGTTAATGATAATGTGACCATTAAGGAATGGCCTATAGAGATCTAGGACCACAAGGAGAAGGTGTCACATGTGCATGCTATCCCCTTGGGCTGTGTCTTGTAGCAAGACAATGGTGTGTAGGAGAGTACATGGTAACATGAGTAGATGATTCACACTCAGTACCCTTAGATGTTTTTGGTTAAACCATTTTCTTGTAATGATATTCGTTGTTTCTTGTTAAAACTTCATGTTTATGAGATGGATTTCATTTTATTCTTTGGTGGAATTCCCTACATGAAAGGTATCTCCACCGAGGGAGTGTTTAGGAGTTGGATATAGATTATGTGTGTTCTCACATGTCCATTTTTTAATTTGTTGAACTCCTTTGGTGGTAAGTACATTGATAGTTATACCAAAAAGTGTTTGTTCGAACCACTTTTCTATTTCCAATAAGGGTTGGTTTTGAATTCTTGGCGATGATAATGATTTGAGAGGCATCAAATGTAATGGATGGGACCTCTATGATCAATCCTTTTGCGAAAAACTGGCGTTTGGTTTGTTCTGGGAAGTCATGGTGACTTATTACTAACACTTTTCCAAATTTATAGCTTCGTGAATAGTGTTTCTGATGAGGAGAATAGTGTTCTTAGTGAGTCATGTGTAAACAGTGTTTTCAGTGAGTCATTTTTTAAAAGTGTAATAGGTGATTCGTTTCTAAATAGTGTTGTTTGGGAGTCATTTGTGAACAGGGTTGTGGGGATGTCATTTGTGAGCTATGATGTTGGTGAGTCATTTTTTAAAACTGTTTTCAGTGTGTAATTTTTGGAAAATGCTATCAGTGAGTCATTTATGAATAGTGATATCGATGAGTCATTTCTGAATTGTGCTATTAGTGAGTCAATTGTGAATAGTGCTATCAGTGAGTCATTTGTGAATAGTGTTTCCAACTCCTACTGTTTCACCCCTTTAGCATTTTTATTGATCGAAAACATATTCAATGATTTGTTTTAAGGGATATAAGGATTATTCAAATCCCATAAATCCTATATTAATTTCCCTAAGGCTTTGTACTCCTTTACTTGATCAAACCACATGTTTTAATGTCATCAGATTCCAATGGAAAATTTATCATATTTTAAACCACTGTTGTGTTAAATCTTTTAAAGGGATGAGATATCTTCCTCTATTGATATACATTCATGATCCTTAGTGTGATACACTATGACCATTCCATGTTCCCATAGGAGTTGTGTGATTAACCCTTAATCCGTGGATCATTTCCCCATGAATTTTCTTCCTGCTACATGTGCACCCACTATTTTGGTGCAAATTACAAGTGTCGTTATGTCATTGATTGAAGCTATGATAATCCACCATTCATGTGTTTTCTTTGATCCTTCTTCTCTCATTTCTCCTTAACAGGTTTTTTCTTGTGATCTCCATGCTAGTAATGGACATTGATTTTGTGTGGGATGGTGTAGTTGTGCCACAACATTTTTTCCTGGATGCAGTTGTCAGGGGGGTGAGGTTATCATAATATATTGTGTGGATATCTCTTGTAAAGAGAACATCAAGAACCTTTTGAGGTACATTATTCAGGGATTCTCTAATATGTTATGTGAAACTGTAGAGTTAGCATGTTTTATCCCACTCGATCGCTGTGAAATTAACATAATAAATATATGAACGTGATAAATAAATTTGTATCTATCATATTATATTGCCTCTTATTTTTCTATATAGTGTGATATATATTCCTTCTTTATTTAGCATGTCATTACTGATAAAAAATGGTAAATAATTTAAACACATATTAATTATAATTATTTTACGATGATAAAAGATGCAAGTAAATGAATCTGTTTGTTGATATTGTTATAATCTTATATTAATCAAATTGTAGAAGTAAGCATGTTTAATTATTTGTGATATCTATGATATATTTTTTTAGTTTTCCCATAGTTGGGACCTACTATTAATGAAGTAGTTCATTTAGGATGGAATAAATAACTATTTGTTTGATAAAATACAATTCACTATTGGGTTCTTTGATTACCTCTTAATTGTAAAGGCCAAGAGCCTTATGCAAGGAGTTGTGATAGATTATTTCATGTGAAGGAAGAATGCATTGTTTAAGAGCCAAGAGCCTGGTTGATCTGATGTTTTCTTCTAACTACATGTGTTGTGATGTGAGTTTGGATGGAGGTTGGGTTATGTGGGGGTAGGAAGGCCCAATTTGTTTTGGTAGTAGTCGGTTCCTAGAGTGGAAAGATGCATATGTTTATGCATGTGGGTGTCGAGGAGGGAACCATAGATGATGAAATGGGTTTCATATTAATCTTGGATTCTTAGGTAACATTTTTGTCTATTTATCTTCTTTACTTTCCCTACTACATAGGGAATCTGCTCTTTCTTACACTCCATCAAAAATGGGTTAAGACACATAGGGTATACCATGTGCTTTTAGTGTTTAGCCTCTCGAGGGAGGATGGTTATACACTATTTTTATTGGTGGAAAAGGAATGAAAGTTAGTTCAACTACTCACCATGTTTCTCCCCCATGTGTTTAGTAGCATATAATGTTTTTATAGAATTATTGGGAATATAGGAAAGTAATAATGTTTTTAATAAATTATTTAATAAATTATGTTAACCCATGCGGTTTTAGCTAGCATGGATGCAATGTTGAGGTAATATTTATGAGAATCTATGGACATGGTTTGGTTATTTCTAGAAGAAATGAAACTTTGGTGGGATGTTATGGAATTGTAAGGTGGAATTACTAAATTTTAATTAATATTTAAATTATTATTTAACATATGTTTCAACTAATGAAAAGGGGTAATTTAATCTAATATAGCTATTTAAATGGCTGTGTGATTATATGATTCCTCGTCTTAGCAGTATTATTCTGGAGTCGAGAGACGTTAACTATAGTAGAGTCTAAGACAAGGATATGTCCATAGTGTGGTTGTTAGCTATATTGTATCATATACTTTTTGTGTTTCTATATGATACCCCACCCTGTCAGTTAAGTAGACTAACTCCCTTGGGATTTCGAACTATAGGGATATTGTTTTCCCCAACATACCAGTGAGAGGATAGAGGGATGGCTTCCCCCTTTGGTGTTTCTCTCTTCTCATGGTAGTTATTTTTTCTCTTAGGTATAGCTGTTAGTTTCCCCTATATATGTGTGTAGAGTGATGTAATGGATTGTGGTCAGTCACAAACATACATATTGGATATAGTTTCTTATGGACTACAATAGGTGTAAAGTGTATAAGTTATGATGGGCTGAGGATCATTTCCCAGTGTACAGGATATAATGGCTTGAGGTTTAATACCTGTCATATGATATATGTTATGTGAGTTTTGGTAGTACCCGGAAACTACCTGGTTAATTTGGTTAGGTGGAAGTGGTAGCTTTTTTGCTGGTGGTTCATGTTTTGGTGTTATTTCTCTGTGACAATGGGAAATCCTTTTTGGAGAGAGATGACTAAGGATGTGTGACATTGGGGAAAAGTGGAAAACCATTGGGGAAGTGGTATCGGGGTACCCTTGATATTATTTAATATATTATATATTCATGTATGTGCTACATGGTGAGAGTATCCAAAATGAGGCTGGGAACATATTATACCTATTTATGTGATGAGTTAGTTTCACTTTTTGTTCAATGTGATTTAGCATTGTTTCTTTACCTTTTCACGAGAGGCTCTGGGGAGGATCCTACTGAGTGTACTGTTATACTCAACCTATGTATATATAAACTATTTTTCAGGTCACTAGGAGAATGTTGTAGATCGTGATTGTTATTACTATCTCGAGGTTGTATGAGATGTTTGGGCATCATGGTCATTGTTGTTTTTACATTCCTTTAGAACTTATAGTTTTCCATTCCAGTTGTAGTAGTTTTTCATGAAAATACATATCTACTATTGGGATTTCTTTTATATTGCAGTCTATGTTGGATTTGGTTGGTGTAAGTCTTATATCTCTATTTTTCTTTTGTTATCATATAGGGTAATGCCTCCTACTTGTTTGTTTACTATACCCTCAGTGTTACTCTCCAACCTGGGGCCTACTATTTGTGAGAATTGGAGTCACTATCTACCTTGTCTCATTTCTATCCCAAGAGGGGTACACCTTGTGAGGATGTGGGTTTTATAGCCTTCCTCTGTAATTTTTCTCATGGAATGTGATGTGTTAATTTTAATACGTATTTTGAAAATTATTTTCAAGGAATAATGTTTTATCTTCATCATACAATCTGAAAAATTTAATCATCACATTCCCATTGAAAATTAAATGGTCTCACTAATGGAATAGTCTTGGTTTTGGAAATGAATAAGGTAATTTATTTGTACTTTATTTTTAAGTAAAATGTATAGAAATGAAAACATTGATATATTATAGTTCAAACATGAAATTGATGTTTTTTTATTTTAGAGTATGTGAATTTGAAATATATTACCAGGCTAGAAAAATTTGATTAATACTCATTCCTATAGTCTTATTATATTTCAACCCACTGTGATGGATTCAACTTTAGTTTGGTCTCATCTGGGAATTATTGAGCTTAAATTTGGAGAGTGATCCATGCAGTCACATGGAGATGGTGTAGTTTTATTTTCTAGTATATTGTGTTTTGTAAATTTATTTTATTTATAATCTCTTTTATAATTGACAATCAATCTAATTTCATTTATATAATGGTATTATTGTGCATCATTTATAGTATAGTTTTCTCTATTAATGTATTAGGATAAAGAATTCAATTCATGTACACTATTGATACCAGACACTAGTTTGTAGCGCGTTGGGATTTGGAACACCATTGAGCATAGAAAAAAATAGTCTAGGATGATCGGTTCAGGGACCTGGGATGGTTCATGAAAAAATTGTATCAAATCTGGTTGGCTCTTAGCATACCGTGCTATTCAGAATGACCTTTTTTACGTGATCATTTCAAGGTATGTAGAGTATAATATTCAGGATGTGATAGGTATATGTTGGAATATCATCACAAACTCTTTCCCATTCTGATCCTCAGGTTTCCATCAGAAGTCTAGTTTTGTTAGATTCTTTGGACTTTAGTGATTTTTTGGTGATTGGGATATGAATGGGGTGTCAGGCAAGTGGTCTCTATGAGGTCCCAGGGCATTATAAGCCATTTGGAGTTGGTTAAATTGTCCTATAAGTATCACAGTGTTGTTTTTTTGGGAATATGGCTAGGAACAATATGGACAAGTCACCCAGCGACACAAATTTCAATTTTTGAGTTGTTTTGATTTGTATTTAAATTATGAATTTTTTTGAAAACCATTTTGTAGAATTTCTTAAAATGGTGTTTTATGAGGAATTATTTTATTTTGGGAAGATGGAAAACTGATTTTGAGAATTGATTTTTTTGTGGAAGAGATTAGAAAAATGAGTTTTCTTATGTGTCCTCTTTGGGTTAAAATTAATATTTTTTAATGGAATTAGAATTTATTAATAAAAAATTCTGTTTTATGGAAAGAGGGCATCTTTTTTCGAAGTTGTTTTTAAATGAAATGGAAAAAAGGATTTATTAAATGGTTCTCTTGAAATAAGGTTGGTTTAGGTGACAGAAACATGTATGAAAGAATTAAAAAAAATTATGGATATTTTAGGGGATTATTTTCATCTTTGTGGAAATTTCTTTATGTGTGTTTATGAATTGGATTTTGAATTCGTGGTTAGTGATAACTTCAAAGTCTCGTGATTTTTAGTTGGGTTGAATGATTTTTTTTAGAAACTAGGAGTGATATGTTTTATCATTGGTGTTATTATTGGTACACAAATGGATTGTGCTATATGGGAAAGTTAATGGAGGCCTAGTATTCTATAGTGGATGGGTGCGCTATGTGGCACAAAAATGTGCATGTGGGTGAGAGTCTATGGAATACCAATGGTAAGTTCTCATCCAACCGTGTTAGAGATATATGAAATATTATTTCAAAGAAAAATTGACGTAATAATGGATTATTTTCTTATGTTTTATATTCTCACCATGGTGGTGATTGTTCATGAGGAATGTTTTTGAGTTTTCCTTGATTTAGTTCATGAGTTTTATTTTTCCTATGTTTTTTACCTTGGAGCTTCAACGGGAGATTGTAGTGTAGCTATGGGTGATTCCCCATTAGTGGATTTTAATGTTTATCAAACGTAGGATTTTTTTCATGAAATTATGAAGATCAACCCACCACTCTTTTATTGAAAAGAGGATCATCTCGACGTAGAGGAGTTGATGAGAAATAATGAAAAAACATTATCCTCATCGAGTTTCCCATGTTTTTGATGGTTAATACTGAAACATTCATGCCTGAAGGTTCACTATAGAGGTGGTGGAAGAATGTGTCTCTTAAAATGTCCTGTGAATATCATACGTGGATGTTATTCAGGGTTTCATTCATTCATTTGTATTTCTAAGAGGGAGAAATAATGATAATGTGGTGGAGATATTTTTTTGCAATAGGGTGAGGGAACACTGTTTGAGTATATCCATCATTTTGGGTAAATAGTTCATTAAATATAAGTGTATGTTGTTGAGGATTCGATAAAGGATTAGCATTTCATGATTATCTTTTTACCGATCTGCATTTGAAGGTTTCAGAGTCCAATATAATCCCTTTTCTGATGTGGTAAGGAAATCATTTCATGTTGAAGCTTTTATGGTGGGAGTTATCATGGTGTACCTCCCTCCATAAATCCTATAATGTACTGGGGAAAATTCTAGTAAGGATATCTGGAAGTGGTTAAATGTTGATGGAATATGTCATGGAATCTTACGGCCTTGGGATCATTCCTCAACCTCTTCTAGGCATGACATCCTATTTTGTTATCATTATGGAAATCCAGGTTACATTAATTCATTATGTCCAAAAATCTTGATTCCCTTCCATGATTGTGGATGCTTGGGTAACCTGTCAAGGTTTTCTCTAAGCATTGATCGAAATAATTATAGTGGAAACCCTTGGAAGTGATTTTCTTATAGGTATGTTTTTAATGTTTCTTTTTGAAATAATAAATCCTATGTAATAGTTCATTTTACATGGCAGTTGTTCCATTGGGGCTTTGATTTTTGAAATTTAATGTATGTAGTGGGTATTTTGATTAACTACTGGTTGCAATGAATGTGTGGTTTCAATTCCAGAAATTACATTCTTTCTTTTCATCTAATAGAGAGATGTATCTTCCATGTTAGGATTATCAAAAACATACTGCGATGTAGGAGATGCTTCATCATTTAGAACTTCGTCCATCGGTCTTAGAGTGAAGCTGCTATATAGTTATGAATCTCATGTTTTATTGTAATACCCCGATGTTTTATGAGATATTTTTTTATTTTCTTGGATGCCTTATGTTGTATGTTACACCAATATTATCTTGCGTTATACAAAACACCATATTTTCTTGCAGTACACGCCACAACATACATGTCTTGTGTTGCACACAATTTCAAGTAATTTTGATAGAATTCACCTCACACAATAATGAGTATATATTTTTTTCATTTTATAAATTAATTATGTTTGTATTATGTTATAAGAAACCCCAAATGAAGCTTTCACTACACACAACACTAACATGGCTTGCGTTACAAGCATGAACTACCTTCCTCGATAGCTTGCGCAGTACATAATACCATGTTTCACTAAACCATGATAAATAATTATAATATTATTATGAACTAGCCGTAATGAATAGAAATAAATACATTATTGATTTAATATAATTATAATTCATCTTACACATTTTCTTGAACATTGTATGAGAAAAAATTCAATTTTTGGAAATAAAAGAAGTATTTCTCATAAAATTCAATTTTGCCGCCTTTCGATGGGGCACGTATTTTTTACTCTAATTTTTCACTAATTTATTTTCCCAATTTGAAAAAAAATAATCTTATTATTTTTAATAAGGATATAAAAATTTATGTTGAATATAGTTTTGATAATTTTCTGATAACTTTCATATTTTGATGAATAGAAAAAATATGCTAAATTTAATATAAAAACATATTTTTTCATTGATATAATTTATATATACAAATTAAAATATTGAATTTTTTTAAAGTATAAATAGAATACATTTTTAACATTTAATATAATTTATGTCATTATCATTAATTTTATATTGAAATTTTCAGTAATAAAATTTCAATCATTTGCAATGATTTAAACAAAAATCCATTTTTTAAACATTGGGATTAATTTTAAATTAATTGCAGTAACTTCAGTGTTCTGAATTTGTAAAAATGGATTCCATATTTGGAATCACTACCACCAAAATATTTTTATAGGCTACTTTTATTTTTGGGCATTATGAATAGTAACTACGGTAAATTTTATTTACAGTAGTTAAAGGTATATCAAGAAATTAAGGGTAAAAATAATATTATAAAATTAACCTAACACTTGTTTTAATGTAATTGGAAGATTATATTTCGTCCTAAAATATACTTGGGTCCAAATGGTATCTATTGGAACCCACATGGATGAGATTGAGACATTTAATTTATTTTATTTAATGGAAAGTGAAATATATCTCATGCAAACTATAATAAATAATTATTTTTTAATATAAGGTTATAAAGAATATAAATTTGATTATAAATACGTTTTTTAAATTGAATTTTTTAATTTAAGAAGGTAATTTATATTCAATTTTTATGAAATATATTATTAGTTTAATAGATTATACATTAATGATGCAGAAATTGTTTATTTAGTTAAAAATAAATAATATAGTTTCTATTAAATTAATAATACCCATCAAAAGGACAAAAAACATGTCCAGAACGTATTGGTCGAGTATATCTATAGAATAAGCATCCAAGGGTCGACATGGGGACAATTTGGAGCCTTATAATGGAGATTATGACATTTCTATTATTTTAGTTGGAATCATGTCAACGTTGTCACCTTCAGAATTTAATAAAGTAAACATTTTAAAAGTTGTGTGTTTTGGAAGATAAATTATACTAAAAGTATTCCAATAATATATGATAGATTTATATTATAATAGTATTTTATTATTATTTTTCATTCAAAAATAAGTATATTAAAAAATTATACAAAAATGATGTAGAAATTATTTTATTAAGAGAAATGTCTAATAAGTAGTTTTAAAAATATTAAATTAAATATTATGTGAACAAATTATTGCGATACACTAATTTTATAGATGAATAAGACATTTTGGGAATCTATTAAATATTTTTGACATATCTATCCTTTGTTTGGATGTTATTTAAATTCAAATAAATGAATAGTGTCAGAATTGACACTATTGGTATTTTAAAAAGATAACATATTATTAAATTGTTTAAAAATCACAAATATATTTAAAAATTAAAAATTAAAAATTATATGGTCACCAATGTCATAATATATCTAATTATGGAAAATTCACAACACAGAAATAAGTATTTATAACAATTTAAAATTTAGAATATTATTACCAAAAATAAAATTAAATAGATTAAATAAAGATAAATCAAAATGATATGGTTTAACATACATTCAAAACATGTATAAATTTTTTTATTGATTGGATTAAAATATAATAACTTATCATATTCTAATTTTAATCATTTTTGGCAGTTTTTATATGGGTTGTGAGTGTATTCTAAATTAATATTTTTGAGGTTTCCAAAAGTACCCCTCTCCACTCTTATAAAAGGGCACCTTCTCCCTATTCTCTTATGTCCATTTTGAGGCTTAAAAATCCGCCACAACCTAACAATTTATTTTCTCCACCTCCCTACCAACATTATAGAGTTCTTGGTTTTCTTCAGAGACCCACATTAATGACCTAAGTGGAGGTTTAGAAGAGGCACATCGAAGAAGATGCAATATCCTTTACAGATTCTTTCAAACTAATTTCATCTTCAACTTCCTATATATGAGTTGATTCATTTTTAAGTAATAACTACAATATCACTTGTATAATTATATGTTCTTATGAATATGAAACAACAATATTCCATCTTTTATCCATCCTATGAAAAATTAAATTAGCACTCCTGCGTACGTACGACCTATAGTATCCACGTCGTGTTGTAATTTGTTTTTCATCACCAACATGCTTGTATGGGTATAATGATGGGAGAAGGAACTATATATAATTATTTTAAAGTGATATTTATAATTAAATATTATACACCATACACTTGAACGCAATTCAATAATCATTAGAATGATATCGTCTCCCATGCATACGTATGGCCTACCGCATCCACGATGTGAGGCGATTCTTTCTACATGATATTCATTGAATAATGATTATATAAATGTATTTAATGAATTTATATGATATATATTATATTAATAAAATTAAATAAATGATATAACTATAACCTAAAAGTAGAAATAATAATTTATTTGACAAAACATGCATAAGAACTTAATGTAGTTAACACCCTAATAATGAGTTACAAAGAAATATTATTAATAAACAAATTAGAATATGAACATCTATGATATCATAATAATGACTAAGATTCTTGAGTAATTAAATGACATTTTATAAATTATTATAAAAGAGGTTTGGAAACATACAAAGCATATTAGACCTATGGTAAGGGATAATTTTTCAATCTCATTTTTATCCGAGATTTCATATACATAAGTATTTACTAGGGTTATATTTATCATCTGTGTCCATGTTTTATAAAAATGCTTTCATAAAGTGTGAACTATTTTTACATGTATTTTTATTGTTATGTTTACCCCTTTTTGCCTTTTACTGTGTAGTATGGAAGGATTCTTTATTTTGTTTTCCAAATGAGGTACTTTTTGACTTTTCTGAAAAAAGAATGCAGAATGTTTTTTATCTAATATGACATGAACGGATTTTTACAGTTTTGTAAATCCTTATTTACATGAATTTTACTATACATGATTTCAGGATTATTTTCAACAAAATTATTTTCTTTTAAAATATCATGACATTTTGAGAAAAGAATATGATTTTCAAGAAGAAAAGATATTTCCTTCAAGAATTCATTTCAAGTGTTTTATCAAAACTATTTTCCATATAATATGTAAATATTTAATATGGTAATGTTTCAAGTATAATGTATCTATTATTTACATGGTTTGAATCTATTTATGATGAAATGATATCCATTTGTTTTATTTGGATTATGTTAGGATGTGAGGACGTTTGTGAAACCCATTTTATTCGTTGGTTTACGACAAATGATTTATGTCTATTTTGAAGCACATGGAATACTAATTTAATTATGAGATGTGTGGGATCTATATCTCCCACCAATGCATTGGGTAATTATTTTATCTCATTAGATAAACATGGATGGAACGAGAAGTAAATATGGTTCAGTAATACAGGGCTGGATGGACATGTAAACCCGGTTCAGTAATGGACTTCGTCCACTATGTTAGTCTTAGAAGAAATTCCTCAGCTACTATGGAAATCATAATATATGTTTATTAGTTATACAAAATTACATTTTTTATTACAATTCTATTATTTCATTGTTAATATTTCTTTTTGATCCATGACTTATGTACTCTTATATTTTATGTCATTTCTCTTGATTTTCATGTTTAAAATTTTATGATTATGTTTTAGGTCCAAATATTTATGGTTTGTTTTATATTCTCCAAGATAACCCTTACTGAGAATTCGATCTCACCCTTTCTATGTTTTATGTTTTCTTTTCCCTAGGATATAAAGAAATATTTTAGGTAATAAAACAAAAGGGTAATAAATTTATAGGAGATGTTGAGGATCCTTCACCATGATTAGAAGACTATATTCGGAGTTTCCAATGACACTAAAAAATTACGATCTTGGGTGTCTATGTATTATATATTCCAAAAAGGTAATGTAATTTACATGGACATCAATCTTGGGTCTCTACATTTATGGAGTTTGGTTGTGTTCATTCCTTTACTATTGTGGTGAGGTAGTTCAACTTTGTTTATTGTGTCTTCCATGCACTATGAATTTCCCGTGTCCCAAGGAGGATGTTAAACATACCCATCACAAAATGTATATGACTATTCCCCCTATAATTAATGTTCCAAATCACTATTGTAATATGGACCATGAATGTGAATACATTTTTATCATGGATTTTATCGGTCAATAATAGAAGAGTTTTGGGAATTTTTCTGTTGTGGTTTCCCTGGTATAACGATTGTGCCCTTTCCTTCCCCTCCTCGATGGTTGGGGATTTTTGTCTTGTGCGGGAAATTTTGGACTAGTTATTTTCCCCTGTATTAGGTATTTGTTTGTTTAAATGTTCATGATGAATTCTTATTGGCCTATGTTTAATATGCCTAATTCTGGATAATAGTGATTAATTGTTTGGTAATTTCTAGTTGGTTCATAGTGATCTGGAGACCCACTACGGGTCTCATTGATTTTTTCATTTAAAAATGATTCATGTGATACTTGTTTGATGATGATGGGGATTCCATTTAATCCTCTATTGAAATTTATAGCCATTTTTAGTGCTCTTGGTATGTGAAATCATTGGGGGTTATTGAGGGAAGACCAAATGGTCCGGTTCTTAGTATGGTGGTAGATGTGGGGGTCCAATCATTCCTTTTGATTCATGGGATGTAGTGTCATGTTTTGGATCAGTGTTGGGTTTGTGGCTTATTTTCTTCTAGTAGTTGTTAAAATAATCCAAGTTTAAGAGGTTGTATCATGTTTAAGTGGAATATTTAGGTACTGATCAACTAGCTAGAATGTGTTTTGGATTTTTATGGGAGGAAAATGTTAATGGTGGGGAGAATTGTCATGCCCAATTTTTCATGTTTTGGTTTCTGATCAAATTATTTGATAATCAGAATTTTTTAATGAATTTCAAATTTTAATGGGGTTAAATTTTGAATTTTTACATTTTTTTGTTTTTGTCTCATGATTGGTCCTTGAATTATTGGGGTGTTTTTAGAGAAATCCTGAAAATATGGCTTGAAAATGCCCTGCTCAATATATGATAAAATGTGAAGCCAAACCCTGGTAAACATGTGGAAGCTATAAAACATAATTCAAAGTCGTTTCAAGTGTATATGGTATCTTAGGTTTTACTATGTGGTCAATCCTCTATATTCTGCATGGTTATCCACATGATTTAATAAATTGTGTTGCATAACCATGTGAGTCTGTCTTAAATTAAAATATGAATATTTACAACATTTCCCCCTTATGATTTTTGGATAAATATATGCACAAATCACCCCACACATAGTTATTCATGAACTAGGTATCCCCTACCACCCCCCTTACCCAAGGCATTCCTCAGCCCCCTTTGTGGTAGATCTAATAGATCATCATGTTGGGGAAAGATTCATCGGTGTGATTTCTTCTCGTTTCTCCACTATATTCTATCTTCATTTTTATTAGATATAATCTTCTCCCATTATCATGATCGACATAGGGTATAATTTTTAAAAATTTAATTTTGGTGTTTTTGGATGATTATGGTTATTCTTCATATATCTTGGGTTCTGGAAACCTCATGGAGTAATTTCTGGTGTGCGTTTCCATACTGTCATGGATTTGACGTAGGGTTTCCCATGCACACACCATTATAATTAAATTATAATTGGATTAATTATATTTGATCCTTATTTAAAATATGAAGTGTATTCAATGATCATTTGATAAATTATGTGGTGTACAAATGTTTGTTCACTCTTGTTTCCTTTTAAATACTGTTGTTCTGTTAAAACTGTGGACTCTACATTTTTAATAAAATTTTCTATTAGATTTATAAAACAGTTAGTGATATTTAATATATATTTTTTGTATCATGATTATGTTTTTATAGTTCAATAGGTTTTTTATCATTTTTTCATTATTGAAATGGATTTTTTTTGTTAAATTTTGCATGCCTATTATGTGATAAATTGCCCGGTTGGGTTTTATGTGTAAAATGTCATATAGAGTGATTGGTTTGGTTTTATAAATATGTTTTTACCATGATAAATTATTTTTTTGTTGCCTTAAATGGTTTCTTTAATGATATTAGGTTTTATAATGATATTCATATTGATTTGTGGTATTATTTTAGCATGTGTTGCTGGTTAATGGCATGTTTTGAATTTTTGAAAAAATGGTTTGTCTTGAAAAAATATTGTGAATGTTTTAGGTGGATTTTATAAATTTTTTGAAATGAAAAATATTGTGTTCAGAAACTCTATATAATGTGGATATTAAATTGTTAATAATGGTTGGTTTTGTTAAATTCTTAAGGACATGTTTTTCTCATTTTAAAAATGACGAATAATGTTTTTTTATAAAAACCATTGTTGGATGTTTCTCATAAGATATCTCGAATAATGGATGGTATGTCATTGTTGTGGAGTCCTTGGGATCTATTATAAAGGTTCCTTGATTGGAATATTTTGTGTTCTCTTTATTTTAAGGAATGTGATTAGTCCTTGGGGAGACTCACGATGAATGCAACTGTTAACTATTATTATTATATATATACATGTGATAGGATGCTTGAATAGAATCAGTTGGATCACCCAAGTATATACATGAGGCATGGGAACA
This sequence comes from Viscum album, assembly GCA_963277665.1. Classification (NCBI taxonomy): domain Eukaryota; kingdom Viridiplantae; phylum Streptophyta; class Magnoliopsida; order Santalales; family Viscaceae; genus Viscum; species Viscum album. The sequence continues at coordinate 185,356,122 of OY728122.1, forward strand.
TAGAATATTGTGATAATTTTAGAAGAATGATTTTTTTCATATGTTGATGATGTTCTGACCAATGGCCCATATTAGATGGATATATTTGGGTATATTGTTATAGGGAATTTCCCTCAGTCTGTCCAGAGATAAGGTCGATGAGCATATTGATCATTTTTTTTCATTTAGTGTGGAATGATAGCTCTTATTATAACTCATGTATTAGTATCTTCTATATTATTGTTGATCTCATAGGTTCACCTATTTATATTGGTTCATATTTTCTTGTAGTGATTAATGTGATTCTTATATGAATATTTTGATATCCATTTTTGTGTGATTACAATTATTCCTTCTTTTGTAATGCTTTTCATGTAATGTGATGTGATGATTTTAATATGTCTTATGAATTATTTTATGAAAAAATGGTTTTAGCCCCTTCATAGAATCAGAAAAATATAGATAACGTTTTAGTATTGAAAATACTTATGTCTCACTAATGTGTTTAACCTAGCATTGTAAATGAATATGGACAATGAGTTGTAAATTGTTTTTATGTAACATGTATTTAAGAGAATACTTTGATATATTTTATTTTAAAATTTAAAATTATGTTTCATTTATTTAAATGGAAATAATTTGGAATAGTTTATTTAGCTAGACTTCAGAGTTTCAATACTCATGCATATTGTGCATTTTTGTTTTTCCCCATGGTCAGTTTTTAGAATGAGTTTGTTATCCATAGGTGATGGATGACATTATGATGTAGAGTGACAGACATGGTCATAGAGAGATGGTGTAGTCTTTTTTTGGTTTCTTGTGTTGTGTAGCTTTGATGATTTATCATCTTCATTTATAAATGATTTTTTTCAGTTTCATTTATATATTGGTATGTGTGTGATTATTTTGCTGTTTAGTTTTCATTCATTATTTATGGGTGAAATTGTTCCCTCCATTTACTCTATTTATTCCCAACACTGGTTTTTATCCCATGGGATCTATGATAACATTATGGTGAATACACTGATAGGCTCGAGTGACTGGTTCAGGTTTGACCTGGGATGATCCATGACATATTATGTCATGAAACCATTTTTCGTTATTTAATATTTGGTTATTACTCCCACAACAAAATGTAGTCCATGGGTCATATATCTAAAATGATGATACTCCCTAATCTAACAGAACAAGTGATGTTCTCTCCCTCCCCTAGAGTTAGTACTACACAGACCGTCTCATTTCCTTTAGTGAGGAATGGGATCCCCACAGAAGATATAGAGATGATATGTATGTTTTGGATATAAATATTTGGGATTCATGGTTCATTGAGTAGACTTCATATATGTCTTGATGTAAATAATTAGGTCACAATCATTATCTAAGGTTCTCCATTTTGGCTCTATCTAGGTTCATCATTTTATTTTAACTCCTAATTTACGATTTGTAGGAGATGTTTATTTTGGTATATCTTTATGGTTTTTGAGGAATCCTTCTTGATTCGTATATATGTACCCGTATATTGGAATCATTTCTAACACATTTAATTTCTAATGCATATGATAGTAAGTACTGTGCGGATCATGGTAAAATGATGTTCATTGATCTTAGAGGTACATAGTGGTGGACATAGCAGTAAATTTTGGAATTTAGTTTAAGATTTATAATGATACTATTTTTAGTTTTGAGGATTATCCCTTTTTTGAACAATTTATTCTACACTAAATTTTGTCTTATGAATTTGTTCTCACCATTTGTTTTGATGTGGTTGATTCATGCATTAATTTACCACATATATGATTATATATTTTCTAAAATTAGTGTGACATATTAATAGGTTTGAATTTTTTAGTTAAATTAGGTTAAGTAATAGAGTAATAATTTTTAATATTACATGATGATTGTCACTAGATCTTATCTAGTAGGTGGTATAAATGGGGTGGAAAAAGCCTATCATGACCTTATATAAGTCCATGTTGGTCAAATAATTTCATGTTAAAATGACCTAGGCCCATATATATATTATGTAAATATTTTTTATATAAACATATATTTAATAAAAATGAATATTTTGATGAAATATTTTGTTCAAAATAATATGTACATAAAAAATCAGAAATGAATGAAAATTTCATTATTTTATTCTAAATAATTCGATTCTAAATCAATTTGAGATCATAAAAATAGCTTCAATTACCTAGATATTAAATAAAAATATTGGATAGATTTTATTGCAAGTAACTGATTAATCATGATATGGAAGCATGATGTGAATGTCAAAGGTATATTGAGATCTCATAAAATAGGGGGCTCATGTTTAATTTCCCAAGAGAAGAACATATCAAACATGGAATTATATGATCATTTAAACATAGAAAATTTGTAAGAAAAACCAATAATTGAAGATTAATTAGTCAAGTATTACTTCCAATGCAACATTACAAGGTTGGCAGTGTCCCAACGTGGATTATGTTTACTCCACAATCCCAAACATAATGTCTCATTAGACAAAACACCAATAATTGTATAAGATTTATATATATATATATATAGACCCATAATAAAATCTATGAGATTATATATTCCAGAAACTAAATCAATAGTATGGAATAAATTTAATAATTAGTTACGGAATGAAATGGGTTTCGTAATCTTACCACATATCATTATCAAATGAGATTCCATAAAGAAGGAATTCGGGAAATGTACATAAGGATTATATTAAAAAATTAATGGAAAGGAATAAAACGTTGTTTAATATTTCAGGGAAATATATATATATATATATCTAATTTAGAAACATTTATAAAAATTAAATAGATATATAAACTGACTTATATAGAAAATGGTGAAACCCAAAACAAAAAGCGTGGTTCTGAGAGATCTATTGCCTTAGGAAACATATTTATTCTTATGAATATTAATTTTTTAAGGAAAATATATATTTTATAAAAATTTATTCCAAGAAAATATTAATATATATAATACCATATTTTATTTTTTGATAAATTATTAACACATGTTTATTAACAATTAATTATTAAACTCAATGTTTGGTGTGATAAATGAAACATTTTTTATACAAGTTATTTTTTATAATCCTATTTAATTTCTCATTTATCATTGTTATATAATATAAAAAATATTAACAATGATATTAATATCATATATATTCATTATATATTTATTTATAATCTTTAATTAATGATATAGTTAAAAATGGGTTACATCATTCATGGATACAGTAAGTCTTGCGTATTGTTGAATGATGTTTCAAATTTTCATGAGCAGAAGGACATAATGGAGGGAATTAATATACCTTTCCAAAATCATAATTAAATAATATATATATATATATATATATATAATCAATTAACCATTATAACCAAATGTGAGAGGTGTTGATATTAAACGTATTACATCGGATCAAATGGAAGTCGTCCGACGTACACATTATTAATGATTTTTTTACCCATTTTATGGAACATGGGATGGGTTCAGATGATGAAATTAAAATAATACCATATTTTAATATTTATGATATTTTTTATTTCACATTTTATAAGAATATTTTAATATATTATAGGATGAAGTAAATCTAAAACATTTAAATAAACACTATATACTTCTTTCGATGAAATTTCTTTTCTTTACACCCCAACCACCAAAATGGAAGGGTTTATATAAAAAATAAGGACTATATTACTTGGGGTATGTTATAAAATAATTTGGGGAGTATTAGATGAACAAAAAAAATATTTTCATATTTAATGATAGATGAGAGGAGGTTCCTATATATATGTGATGGGAGGGGAACTCTTGGAATTACATAAAAATATTTTAATTAATTTCAAATTAAAAAAGGAAAATCTAATATTAAAGGAATATGGGAAGAGTATTGGTTTATATACTATCATAAAATAATGATTGGATTTGTTTATAATTTTTTTTAACCATTTCCCTATACTTTAACATGTGTTAACCCTTCTTGACAATTACATTGAGAGCAATATTTTTACTCTTTGGTGGTTAATGAAGATACAATAAAAGAACTATTGGTCCATAAATAGTTCATTGATGATATTTTAAAAAATATAACAATCATTATTCTAATGATTTTATTTTTATTTATTTTAAATAATTAAAAAAATTATTTATTATAAAATATCATTAATTTCATTTTAAAAACAATTCATTTTATTTGACAACAAAAACAATAAGACAATGATGAAATTATAATATAAAACATTTACATGTCCCCAAAATGATAGATTTAAAAAAAATTAATTTAATACAATATATTATACCAAATATATTTCATTTAATATTTTTAATGTAATTTATTATATATTGATATTAAATAAAAAATTATTATGTCATTGTTGTGTATGATTTCAATGTAATTATTTAATCACTGAAAATTAGAGATAAATAATAAAAAAATTAATTTTTTTATAGCTACCTTTTTATAACAAATCATATACTCTTTTTATCCCTATTTAAAAAAAACATTGATAGTATAACAAGGAGAAAAATGTTATTGAATTTTCATTATATAAAAACACATAATGGTCAAAATAACGAAATATGTCCCCATGTTACCATGTTTTTTAAAAAAATATGTAAATTGAAAAACTCAACTAATATAATATGATAGTGGAATGTGTTAGGTACATTATTTTAGGAATTATAGTATTTTTAACCAAAATTACTATATTTACCCTCACCCATGTGAAAATTATTTATTGTAGTCACAATTCATAATGATAAATAGTTTATGGGACATATTTTCCTAAAATTACCTCTAGATTCTAAATTTTCAATACCTTTTTCAATTTTCAAATTACATATATTTATGTAATTAATTTTTTTACAATTATATACATAATGAAATATAGTTTTTTAGAAGGAAACATTTATATGTTTAAAAATAATTTTATATAAAATTAAACTAAATAATTAATTTAATGTATTATCACTGGATAATTTATTATCAAAATAACATAATGAAAATTTTAAAATAATCAAAATATTTATTTTATTGTTTTAATAATTAAAAATAAAATTTTGTTTTATATAATATTACATTTCACTATCAATTAAAAACCATACATTTTAGAAAAATAAAAAAATCACCATAGGATAATTTTGATATGATACATTCATAAATGATATCATTTAAAAAAAAATGGTATTCAAATTAGTTAAATTTTTTTCTCACAAATAATAAATAAACCCATTTCTAATGAAAAAAATACTTTTTATGAATAAACAATCATTACAATGAATTGAGTTATGATTTAGTAATAATTATCAAAACAATTATATTGGGTAGGGACAATATATATTATTCATAAATAATTTAAGCATTTTTATTCCCACTATATTTATGGATTGTTTATAATTATCATATTTAAATAATAATATGTTAAGGTTTAATATGGCTTTGAGATGAATATTATATATGATTTAAAACATAGTTTTCATTTTTAAATTATAAATATGTTACATTCCCACAGCTTTAAGAGACATATCCTTCAAATTGTTTTAAAATATTCCAACATGAGATCAAGTGATGGTATATATTATTACTTTATTCCCCCATTACCCATTTCCCTCTTCATATTTATGTGTTTTTAATAGTACTTTGATGAGGTGAGTTTTCTTATTATGTAAACATTTATCATAATATTCAATTATATTAAATAATTTCTCCACATGATAGAGATAATTTTCCATCAATTCTATATCCCAATCCAATACATGTGAGGGGTTTGGTATCTACTTTCTCGTGATGGATTGTAATGTCCTGACCTAGGTGGCACTAAACGGTTCCCAGAGCCGATTGGTCACACGTCTTCAAGCACACCTCCTAATATGCTAGAGGGTTCCGACTAGTGGGGAGGATCTGGTAAGTTAGTAATTGGGATAGTAAACCCTATTTTATTATAATAAAAACAAATAGAAGAAAACAAAAAAACTAGTGTGGAAGCATATAAATAGCAAGAATAATTACACATCACATGACAGCCAAAACATGAAATACAATACTCAAAGAAAAAGGGAATGTATGATATAACAATGAACGTGCCATGTTTCTACAATGAAACTAAAAATGGAGACACAAAGACTCACAAGAGGGTCTCGAAAAACGTTGGGTTACCACATCCATGATCTATTCCCAAACAGAATCATATCCCAGGGCCTTTCCCTTTTCCTGTCTAGCAACAAAAATGTCTACTAAATTACCTTTTAGGTGGCCAGAATCGGGTTTGAGTACAACTTAGTAGTTAAAAACATATAGTTTCTAAAACAAGTCCAGTCAAAATAATTGTTATTTAATTCTATGAAGCAATAAATAAAAGGCATAATTAAAAAAAATTTCACATTGTCAGTTATTATTAATCATCTCAATAAACTCGGTTTCAATTCATGTCTCGCATCTATATCCTAATTCATTATTTTCATTCATTTGGTGGTGAAATATATGTCAAAAACCCAAAATAAAATTTGGTGGTGAACGTCTTGTCATGAACCCCCAATATTAGATGTAATTATAGAAATTATGAGTTTTTAAAGCCATTTGGGTTAAGAAATGTTCCCGTAGTGTTTATGACCGTGATGAACATGATCTTTCATCTGTACCTAGAATAGTTGGTGGTGGTGTTTGGGGATGGTAACTTGGTTTACATAAAGTCTCATGAAAATCATGGCCAAAATCATGACATCATCCTTAGTACATTGAGAGAGCATTGGTTATACACGAAGATATCAAAGTGTAATATTTGGACTGATAGGGTATAATTTTTGGGGGTATCATCTCAGAAGAAGGTGTGGCATTGGACCCATAAGAATTGAAATAAATGGTTTCTTGAGAAAAATCCATGAGTTTTTTTGATATACGAAATTGAATATTTACGGGGGTTTGGGGGATTTAAAAAATAATTTTGGGATATTAAACACATGTGGGCATGGTTTCCGTGGAAGGGTCACATGGGTCGGGTAAAAAATGTGCTAACTCTATAGACCTCCCTATATTGGTTTTCACATATACCATGGATTATGAACATGGTCTACTAAAACTAGAACAAACCATGCATATCCCTCAGTATATCATGTTTTATTAAAACCTCTCCCAATCTTACACCAAGACACAACTCCAAAAAATGTACTTAAAAACAAAATAATTACCTATAAATGGTCCCGATATGTTTCCAGAAAATGTCAGGATGTTACAATATCCCCACCATTTAATACATCGTCCTTAATCTGATCTCCAAAAAATCATTATGATTATGACAAAAAATTATTGGGCCATTGATCCCTCATATCTACATCTACTTTAAAAGTTTTCTCCTGAAAATTTACATGTTTCTATAAAACAAAAATTAATGAAAAAGTCTTTCCCCACAACACATTCTCACTTTGACTCAATGGATGTATCAAATTCACAACAAAGGACACATATAACTCAAGGTCAACATAATCCCCAACGATCACTTGAGAATTGATGGGTTGATACTATTTTATTTTTGACACATAGAAAACATAATTCACAGCATTTTAATTAAATGGAAGATCCAATCAGTATGAAACTGGCCTGATTCTCTCCACTACCTCCAAAGGTCCCACCAACCTTGGAGCCATCTTTCCTCGCCACTATATGTAGTGGTGAAACAACCTAGGTGACACTCGAAGGAATACACGATCACCTTATGTTACCTCCAAGGGTCGAATCCATCTGTCAGCATATGAATTATTCCTTCTCTCTGCCGCAACCATATGTTTTCATATCAACTACACCGGCTCTGATGTCTCCTACATGAGACATGGTTCAAAAAGCACTAACACACCAACTTCAATATAGGATATTATAGATCTACAAGTTCTTCCATATAGTGCCTCATATGGTTCCATTTTAATAGTTTCATGATATTTTTTGTTATAGTTGATCTATACTATATCCAATTACTTCCCCAAAGAATCACTAATGTTAGGCACACGAGCCCACAATAAATTCTATTACACCTATATAGTTCACCGTGACATCCCATCTATCTATGGGGGGAAATCCATACTCAAAAAAAGATGTGTGCCAAGAACATTCTGTTAGCCCTTCTAGAAGTGTGAGGTCAAGCAGAAGTCACGATATGAAACTATAGTCCATTTAATCCCATGAAAATAAAAATATCCTAAACATATATCACTCCCATATAATCTACTATTATGGTTTCACTGATTGGAAATAGATGTTCTACCTTTATCGGTTGATCCACAATGACCAAAATAGTATCATACGTTCTTATCATAATTGGACCACCTACCAATAAATCTGTGGTTATATCATCCCACTCCCATTCTAGAATGGAAAATGGCTGAAATAGGGCTCATGGCCATTGATGATCTATTTAACCTACTGACAGGTGAAAGAACATATTACAAACCCTTATATCTCTTTTTTATTTCATGGCCACCAAAACTATTATCACATGTCAAAGTACATTTTTTTAAAACCCACTATGTACCTCCCACTTGGATGAATGAAATTCTCCCATGATTTTCTCTTGCATAATCCTAGGAAAATAACATGTTTTTTTCACATAAACGATATCATCCCCTTCAATCAACCAATATGAAGCTGGTTTCCCACCTTTAAGGTTTTTTATTAATTATAAACACTTCATACACACATAATTCATCTCCCTAATATGTTTTAACGGTGTATACTCCACTAGTAATGAATACAGAGTCATCCTCTCCAAACTCTCTTGAATCAACTCATGCACTTTAACCAGAAAAGTAACTATCATACACTCTACTGAAGACTCATGTACCAACTGAGTCCATGTTTTCTTACTCACATAATCAACCACACTCTTCCCCTTTCATCATTTATATGCTTGTTCAAAATTTAAGGACTTAATATACTCTACCGATTTTTGCTTCCGAAGATTCATGTCACATAGTGAAAAGAAATATTTCAATCTATTTTGATTAATAAATTGTTTAAATATTTATCCCAAATGGTAGTGTCTCCAATAATGAAGAGAATAAACCACCACTTCCAACATTATTTCATGCATGGGATAATTCTATTCATGCGACCTCAACTTCCAAGACCAATAGGAAAAAACTAATCCCTTAGCATCAAAACAACTCTGATTATGATTCCAAAAGAATCAAAATACACTGTGTACTGCTCACTTTACTCGTTTGTAATAAAAATTCATGTTGATGTCAAGTAATTCTTTAACTCATATAATGAATTATGGAATTCCTTCATCCATTCAAACATTAACCCTTTATTTTTGAAACCAGAAAGTGGCACTGCTAATTGGGGAAAGCACTAGATGAATAGCCTGTAATATCTAGCTAAACCGGAAAATCGCCAGATTTCAAAAAAAAGCTTGGGATGATCCCAATAAAACATCAATTTCGCTTTATTCAAGTCCACTACAACACATTATTCTGATATGATGTGACCAAAAAAGCATAAGATGTCAATCCAAACTGACACTTAGATAACTTGGAGTATAACCAATGCTCTATTAGTGTAGTATATAAAATTTCAAGACGTGGGGAATAATAGACATGAGACATGGAGTACACCAAGATGTCGCCCAAAAACACCCCGATAAACTGATATAGGTATGGATTAATGATCTTATTCATCATGGTCATAAAAACTACCGGAGCATTTATCAAACTAAATATAATTACAACAATCTCATAATGTCTATACATTCTTCTGAATGTAGTTATCGGTATATCAAAAGTCTGAACACTCGCCTAAGGAAACTCTAATCTCAAATCAATCTTTCATATCACACATTCCCCCTTTAGTTGGTAAAATATATCATCAAAATGCGTAATAGGATATCAATTATTCATAGTGATTTTATTCAACATTCAATAATAGACACACATGCATAAACTCCCATCATCCTTCTTTGAGAACAACATAGCTGATCCCCAAGGTGATTTACTTGGATGAATAAACCCTTTATCCTTCCACTCCACCAACTGCTTCATGAGGTCTTGAATCTTAGTTGGTGCCATTATGCAAGGTGGAATAGATCCTTGTTCAGTCCTCAACATTACTTCAATATTGAACTGCACATCTCATTCTAGTTGAAATTGTGATAAATATTTAGGAAAAACATCATGAAATAATTCTAATACAAGTGGAATGACATCTCTCCTTACACTCCAATCATCTAGAAAAAAACAAAAAAGTTCTTCTATGATCTCTCATAGTAGTTGAGTAGAATGAGCTTATATTATTTCATGGATATATCATTCTCCATGATGAACATACTAGTCACCCTTATGAGACACAAAGGTTAGTCTCCTGTAGAAAAAGTAGATGTAGACTCGGTCTTTGACTAACCATTACATACCCATAATCAGGTTGAATATGGGATCCTGAATCTGGGAATGGTATGTTCTCAATGGATTTTTGGTTTCAATCCTCTTTTGGTTAACTATGTGCTTACCCAAGTCCTAGAGGAAGCTCGAGGGTGTTCCGAGGTTTTAGGACAAAAAAAGTAGAGAAAAATGGGTTTTCTGGGAAGACTGCACAGTCTCCACACAATTATTGATAACCTTATGGAAATCCCATGTAAACCACACAAGAGGAAGTTTTTTTGATAGTATCCGCTTTAATGTGTGAGTACATTTTGAAAACTTTTGTGGCTAAATCGTGCGAGGGGGATCCTTTGGGCCGAAGCATCTACACAGTCTGCCCATGGTTTGGAAAACCATGAGAGAAACCATGTGAGGGGGCCTTTTTTGGGATAGTAGCATCCTCACGGTCTTTTCATGGTTTGGAAGAATATGTGGGTTATCCATGTGGCCTAGAAACTTCTAAAAAATAATAATTTTACCACTACGAGATTTTTTTACCCCAACTTGGGAATTCCACCTACTTCTTATCACTTCTCCATAGGGTCAATCCAAAATCTCCCAAGAGATCCAAGATATCAATATCCATCCTCTATATGGCGTTTTTGGTGCCTTTGGATTCAGATCAATGCTCCGGGTAAAGCTAATCCCATCCTTGATTATACTTGGAGTTTAGGGTTTGTATCTTCCCCTCATATCCTTATGAATCTCTAAAACGCTAATCTTTGGGTGAGATAAAGGGTTATGTTTCAATGGTTGGATGAAGTGCAATCTAATGGATTGATTAAAAATGTATTCAACCGCAGAATCGAGGTAGGTGGTCTACAAGTTTTATACCATGGTTTATATGGGGATTTATACATCTGTGGTTTTGTTTTTTAGTGTGTCTTGGTGTGTTTTGATTAAATATTTAATGTTTTGGTATGATGGTTATTAAAAATGTAAAGGGGAACCCTAATGATCCCCATGGGATTCGTTGAGGATGATGAGAGTAAAATGGGGCCACCCATGTGGTGACCTGACTTTCCCAGAACTAGGGATTTGTGGAGAAAAAGTGAAATTGTAGAGTTTTTATGTACATACCTTGATAAACATGTTTACGTGATTGTGTGTGTTGGGTTAGAAGCTAGGTTTTACACATAGTCTAGATAATAACCTAAGGTATATTGATTTGTGATGTGGAAATGACTAAATACCATAATTGAATGGGTCAAGAGCAAGGTAATTAATCCTAGCGAGTTAGGAAAAATGAAAAAAGCCAACTGATATTGGCACAAAGAATGAATTCCTTGTGAGATAACCATAATGAAATAGAATTGCGTAAAATGTATAAATGATGTGATGTGTGGTAAACATGTGGATGGGTCAAGGCATGGTGTTATCCATCATATTATTTTTGTGTTTTATGTTTTCCTTGGGAAACAGTTGTGATTTCATGTAAATGGTTGATAGTTAAATATATATATATATAGCAAGTGCACGTAGCTTGGTACAATGGGGTATTGACTAAAGATCTATGCCCATGGGTTGAGTTGGACTGAGGCTCTAAACTCCACCCCTAATGAATGGGGTAAGGATAGGACATATGCTCTCTTTCCTTATCGGTTGCATCCAGCCGGACAGATGCAAAGATGGATGGACATGGTTGACATCCACCCGAATGGATTCATCATGGTGAGGTTATGGTTGAGATGAGGAAGTCATTCCTAGTAGGATAAGACAATTCTGTTTTTTTTCACATGTATGTGATTTTTTACTTTGATCCCATGTATGTTTTTTTGTGATGAACCCATGATAGATGTGTGGGAAATGAGATGATATGCTAAGTTATTGAAAGGGTAATAAATGTTGTTAATGGACCTAAAATTGCTAAGGGAAATTATTCTTTCCATTGTCATTTATCATTAATTATTCCTTTTTACATGCCCTATTGTTTATACTAGAAAGTTTGTAGACACTATTGCTGTTGGACAATTGATTTGTACTCACACCCTGCTCGGGAATCCATTGGGTACCCGAGAATACTTCATATATGCTAGTTAGGAGAAGGAAAAAGGCCCTTATTAGGCAGTTGGGTTGGCATGGTGGTACGTGGAAGATGACCTATACATGGTGTTAGGACCATTTTGGGGATTTTTCAATTTTTTTTCATTTTGGGTTTTGTTCACTTTTTTACTTGTACCATTGAAAGTCATATTTACTATTGGACATGGTTGTACCCAATTTGCGGGGAATGGGTTTTTACACTTTCTCATATATTATTGATTTCTATTCTACTATTTTTATCTTATGTTGTGGTTGACTTTTATAAATTGGTGTATAGTCTCCCCAATTGACTATTAAAATCCCCATAGCTAGTCAGAAACTATTGACATGTAGGGAGGCATGATTAATGCATGTAACCGCCCAACTCGGAGCACTAGTTTAGTGGCTTCTATGTCGGGGATGTTAAAAAGTTGTATCAGTAGAGGTCTTTCTTATCCTTCTTGAATATCTTTTCATTTATGATAGTATACAAAAGTTAGGATGTGTCGGGCCTTGGTAATGAGCTTTTGATTGGGAGTAGGTAACCCCTGTACGAGGGAAAACCCATGTCACACATGTTGGGAATATTTTATCTGGATTGTACGTTGTTACAGTTGATGGTATTTCCCAATTGGGGGATGTCCATATTTTTTTATGTGATTAATTTATGAAATTTGGAACATGGATTCAATGGAATGAGGTTGTGAATTCAGGCTTCATTGTAGGAACCATTAGAGGTTGGTGACATGCATCATGGTTGGCACAGAAAGGTTGGGTGAGTGAGACATGAAATGTAGAATGCACTTTGGATTTTGATAACTAAAATGGGAAATTTTGGTAAATTAAACAATTCTTGTGGGTTATGATAAATGAATTATAAGTGATTAAAAAAATATGTGTAGTTAAGGGTTGTGATGAATTGAAAATATTGTTATAACACATTGTGTGATCTTCATGGTGGGGTATGGTTGTTTACCCCTTTGGGACCATGGCCCATGGTAGGGATGTTCGGGGCAATGTTTTCAGAACACTATGGTTTATTGGGATGCAACATGTATGGTGGGATGTTGTGGCCGGTGAAGAGATTTCTAGTTATGTTGTATTTAATTTTCATTGGAATGTGTTCTAAACCTCATCTTTGTAAATGTAGAGAAATTCCCTGATGACATTGAGCACTGGCTGTGAAATAAGATGATGTTGTGGAAAACACACCTCTAGTAGAGGGGAATGCGAATGTTGTGATCTAAGATAGTGGGGAAGAGCAGTTCCAAGAGAACATGGATTTTTTTTGCATATAATGGATCATGACCCAGGGCCGGTTGAACTGATTATGTTTGAGCTGACGAGAGAGTATCATCTGTAGTAACCAATTACCGTTACTCGAGAGGGTGGTCTTGAGGCCGCAGAGTTTTAGATAGAGTCTTTCCAGAAAATAAATTATCATTTTGAGATACCCTATGGGAACCAGGTCAATTTGGAAGCTCATATTTTGTGGGGAAAAGAAAAGCGTTGGTGGTATATCCTGGATCAGACTGAGTAGCATAGGTTATGATGTGGAAATATAACGATGAAATTTTTTTAGAGAATTTTTACATAGATACTTTGGGGAAAGATCGGGTTGCAGAGTTCATGATCCTTACTGATGGATCGATGTCTGTGATGAAGTACGTTAGCTGCTTCACAGACCTGAAATGCTTTTTTCCAGCATTAGTGGGGGATTAGGCATCAGTTGCGTGGTGTTTCCAGGATAGCATGATTCACATGATCAGGACTGAGGTTAATATATTTCTCTTGAATAGGTTTACATTGGTAGTGGATTAGGAATTGATATATCATAAAGGAAAATAAAGTGTGTTTCAGGTAGTGGCCATCTCATTCTATCTGGGAAGACAAGTGGTAGAGCTTCTGAGGGCCGGAAGCATCGTTTTGGATGGTTTCAGTAGGATAGAAGTGTGCCTGGTGTTCATAAGAGAGGTTCATACTCTCAGTGTGGTGATATGGTGTTCTTATATCTGTGTGGAATGTCGGGGCCCATGTGTGGCTAGTGTCCTCGACCTCCAGTAGAGTGTTGGTCATGCGGTAGATTGGGACAGGTGCAATGGTTCTTTAGGAACCCTCAACAATCGAGTATTAATGTTGGTGACAGGAAAATGCATAGAAAAGTTAGGTGATCAGTTTCCCAATATTTAGAATGAAGTTGGAGCTCCACGGGTCATACAAGAAGGGGATGTGGACGCAGGACTTTGGGGCAGGATCGCCCTCGTCAAATAGGTAGTGATGTGCTAGGAACGTAGGTTTGAGCCCTGGGTAGATGGGTCAGTCAGCTTCATGCAGTTCAGTATTCACATGGTGATGACGAGGTTGGGAAATCGATAGTTCTAGGTATGATCATTGTATCTTCTACTATTTCTAGTGTGTTTTTAACACTCCTTCCACACACTCTTTAATTTCTTATCAGCTTTTCATAGTTTTGTGTTTGCCTATGGAAGGTGTGTGGGGGGTTTTTTCGATTGCCACACTTATGGGGGTGAAGAATGAGAAAATCAAGCATTGTAAGGGATGTGCTCTTGATGTTCGGTGGGTATCATTTCCTATGGGACTTGTTCATTCTATATATGTCGGGGTTTAACCAGATATTGTCTATGGATTTTTTAGTATTGTATCGGGCACACATAGACTGTACCATTTCAAGGTATCATTCAGGTCACTTAAGGGTGATGTTTATGTCCATCTTTGAGAGTGGGATGTTCGAGCAGGTTGTGCATGACCATTCTGTCAGTGGTTGGATTGGCTCAAGGCTCAAGTAGCTTGTATTGTTCTTTATGTTAAAAGAGGGGAACAATCTGTCTTCCCTCTATTAGTGGATCAGTTTTAGGATATGTTTCTTAATGATTTCTAGGGTATTCCACCTGAGAGGGATGTTGAGTTCAGGATCATGTTTCTACTAGGAGTGGAGCTAGTTTCTTTTCCACCATGATGAATGGCACTGTAGGAACTCCAAGAGATAATGGATCATCTTGATGAGTTGGAATGAAATGGGTTCGTACGTCCTAGTATGTCTCCTTGTGTATCTCTAGTGGGTCTTTCAAAGAAGGATGAAAGTTCATTAGGGTTGTGCGTTGATTATGAGATGTTAAATGAGATGATAATGAAAAATTGTTTCCCTCTTCTAAGAATTGAAGATCTATTTGAACAGTTCAGGGTGAGGTTTTTTGACATACTATAGATAGATTTCTGTAGTCGGTAAAGGTTGATTGATTTTGTGGTGATGCCTTTTGGCATGACTAATGCACTAGCAATGTTCATGAATTTTATGAATCGAGTCTTTAATCCGGGTTTGGATTAGTTTGTGGTTGTCTTTGTTAACGACCGTTTTGTGTTCTTTAAGGCCCATGATGATCACCTCCAACATCTTGACTTCATGTTGAGTATACTAATAGAGCATCAACATTATGCTATGTTGTCTAAGTGTCAGTTATGGATTGGAGAAGTTCATTTTCTGGGTCACATCATCTTGTATGTTGGTTATTCGGTGGATCTAGAGAATGTTATGGGTGTTTTGTCTTGGTAGAATCCCAAGAGTGTTTCATACATTCATAGTTTTCTGGGTTTTGACATATTTTACCGGTGGTTCAGTTAGGATTTCTCTCATTTGGTAGCACCAAATTCTGTTATGACTGAGAAGGGAATTAGTTTTCAGTTGTCAGATTCTAGTGACAATTCATTTCAAGAGTTGAAAAAGTGATTGACGACCACAGATATCTTAATCTAACTTGTGCCAGATAGAAATTATGTTCGATTTTGTGATACATATGGTATCAGGAGTGGGGTTGTGTTGAAGAAATATGAGCGGGTTGTGGTTTATGGGTTGAGGAAATTTATACACCATGATTGTAATTATCCCCCTCATGATCTTGAGTTGGCTATAGTAGTGTATGTCGTAATGTGTTGGAGGCACTACTTGTTGGGGGAACAGTTCACAGTGTATACCGACCACAAGAGATTAATGTATATATTTTCTCTATGGGATTTTAATATTCGATATTGATGATGGGTGAATTATATCCTATCTTTTGACTTTGATATGTTATAAACACCGGGGAAAGGGAACAACATAGTTGTTGTTTGGAGTAGTAAGGCTTGGAACCAAATGGTTCAGAAATCAAGAACTGATTGGAAGGTGATGACATTATTCACAGAGATGCACCTGGAGGTGTGGGAGGAAAATGCTAAGGTGAATTTTTCTAATGTGGTTGTTGAATCGATGCTTTTGATCTGTGTTAATGTAAGTCATATTGAAAATTCTGAATGTTTTTCCATGAAAGAAATTATTTATGGTGGGGATCCTCCTTCGGGTTGTGCAGTTGGTGTTGATGGGGTTGTATATGTTCATTATTGTGTGGATGTGCCAGTGTGAATGCGGGAGGATTAATGCATAAGTTCCATGCTTCAAAATGTGTATTGAATCCTATTTTGACAATGATGTATCGTTATCTCTGTGGAAGCTTTGGGGGCCAGGAATGAAAAAGGAAGTTGTAGGCTTTGTGGCATGGTACCTTACTTGTCAACAGGTGAAGGGAAAACATCAATGCCCGGGTGTACTATTACATCCCTTGCCCTTTCTGAAATGGAAGTGGGATAACGTGACAATGTATTTTTTGGTGGGTCTTCCAAGGATTCCTTAAAATAATGATACAATCATGGAGTTTGTGGATCAGCTAATTAAAGTTGCTCATTTATTACCAATTTAGGAGACTTATAGAGTTGATCTTTTGGGTGAGTTGTATATTTGGGAAATTGTACGGTTTCATGGTGTACCACATACTATAGTTTCTGATCTGGATCTTCATTTCAAATTTCAATTTTTTCAAGGGTTGTAGAAGGCACTAGGTACTCACCTGTTTTTGAATACAGCTTTCCATCTATAGAAAAATGGGAAGTCATAGCATACAATCCAAGTGGTGGAAGAAATGATGATGTTTTGTGACATGGATTTCAGTGGATCCTGGGAGAATCACCTGTAACTTGTCAAATTTTCCAAAAAAAATAGTTTTCATGTGACAGTTCAGATGGTAATGTTAGAGGTAATCTATGGGAGACTACGTAGATCCATGTTGTGTTGGTTGGAGGCCAATGAAGTCAAGTTGTAGGGACCAAGTATCATATAGGAGACATTAGAGAAGGTTGAGTTCATTCAGAAATAGATGTAAATGGATCCAAGTAGGTATAAATCTTATAAGGATCAGAGATGTAAAATTATTGAGTTCGAGGTTTTTGATAGTGTGTTCAATCGGGTGTTTTCATGGTTGGGTCATCGACGAATTCAAATACAGGGAATTTTGGTTCCCATGTACATTGGGCCATTTGAGATTGTGGAGAGGATCAGGCCGGTGGCATAATTATTGCCTCTTCAAAAATTGTATATAGGGATTCATGATGTCATTTAGGTGTCGCGGCTTCAGTGGTATCAACCTGACCTGACCCACATAGTGGATGTTGAGGATATTGTGCTTGGGGATGATGTTTCCTTTGAGGAACATCTAGTTCATGTCATGGAATACAGTGATAATGTATTACTAGGAAAGTTTGTGACATTAGTGAGAGTATTTTGGAAGCATGGAAATGTTCAAGAGGAAACTTGGGAGTGGGAATCAGATATGTGGTCTCAGTGGACCGATCTCTTTTCCTTCTATGTGAAATGATGCTTGGGAGATCAGCTCAAGCATTATCTGTTATAAGGTGGGGATGATGTAAGTTCCTGGATCTTTGAATGTTATGTTCACATTTATGTTTCGTTTTCAATCCCTTTTATATGTTAATAATGTGCCTACCAAAGTCTTAGAGGAGGCTAAGGGGTGTTCCGAGGGTTCGGGACTCAAAAATTGGAGACAAAATGGTTTTTTTGGTTGGCTGCATGGTGTGTTCATGGTTAGTGCTAACCGGGAATAAAACCTTGGAAAATAATGTATGATGACGATTTTTTGGATTGTGGCCTCTACATGGTTTGTGCATGGTTTTGAATACCATTCGACAAAACTATGTGAGGGGGCTCTTTTGGGCAGATGCATCTGAACCGTTTGTGCACGGTTACAGAAACCATGTGGGTAAACCGTGTGGGTTAACTATGTGAGGGGGACTATTTGATATTGAACCATCCGCACAATTTGCGCTTGTTTTGGAAACTGTGTGGGTAAACTGGGCAGCCCAGAAACATCAAAAAAATTACAATTTTAGCACTCTAGGATTTTTAACCCCTACTTGGGAATTCCTCCCATTTAACCTCACATCACCTTGGGATGAAAAAAATATCCCAAGGGCTCTTATAGATCAATATCCTCTGTTTATATGGAATTTTTGGTTATGTTGTTTGCGGTTCAACTCTCCAGGTAATGCTACTCTTATCATTGATTCTATTTTGAGTTTAGGGGTTGTATCTTCCACTACTCTCCTTAAAATGCTCTAAAACCCTAATCATTGGGTGATATTTGTTTTTTTCTTCAAAATATTGTTGATTTTAAATTTAAAGGCTTCATTGAGAGTTCATTCAAACGGAAAATCAAGGTAGGTGGTCGAAAAGTTATATCCCTTGGTATATTTGAGGATTTTTTCTTGTGTGGTTTTGTTCATGGGTGTCTCTTGGTATGTTTTGATTACCCATGGACTGTTTTTTTAATATAGTCATTAAAAATTTAATGGGGAACCCTCATGATCCCCATATGAAGCATTGAGGGTTATGACACTAATCTGGGCCCCCATTGGGTGAGATGACTTTCTTGGACATTGGGATTTGTGAAGAAAAAGTGAGATTGATGAGTATTGATGTAGAGCCCTTGATAAAAATCTTTATGTGATTGCTAGTGTTGGGTAGGGAGCTAGGTGATGCACCTAGTCTTTATAATTACCTAAGGTATATTTGGTTAAGATATGTCAATGACTAAAGATCATAATGGAATGGTTCATGAGCTTGGTAATGAAGCTAGGTGAGTTAGGCATAATGAACAATGCCTAATGAGATATGCACTATGAATAAATTCTTAGTGATATAAGCATAATGAAATGGAATTGGGTTAAATGCAAAAATGATGTGATGTGTGGTAAATGTGTTAATGGGTTATGTAATGGTTTTAACATTTATGTTATTGTTATGGTTAATGTTTTCCTTGGGCAGTGGATGTGATGTTTTGTAAATGGTTAATAGTTACATATATGTATAGCATGGACACAAATCTTGGTAGTGTGTAGTATTGAATGAGGATCTACGCACATGGGTCAAGTTATAATGAGTATCTAAACTCCTCCCATGATGCATGGGGTAGGTATGGGACTGATTCTCTCTTTACCTATTGGTTGCATCCACCCGAACTGATGTTTTGAGGGGAGGACATGGTTTTAATCCACCCAAAAATATGCTTTGTGGTGAGGTTATGGTTGAAATGATGAAGTTGTTCCTAGTTATATTGGACATATGTGTGTTTATCCACAAGTTTTGTATTTTTTACATTGACCCAGTGTAACTTTCTCTGTGATGAACCCATGATAAATGTGTTGGAAATGGTATGTAACAGGATATGGGATGATATGGTAAGTTATGGAAATGGTAAAAATTGTTGTTAATGGACCTGAACTATATTTGAAAACTTAATATTTTCATTGTAATTTATCATTCATTTTCCTTTGTTCATGCACAATTTTTTATAATGGATATTTTTCAGACAACATTGTTGGTGACCTACTGATTTGTACTCACACCCTGCATAGAAAACCATTTTGTACTCGAGAATATTTCATGTTTTCAAGATAAGAGTAGGTAAAAGGCCCTTGATAAGATTTTGGGTAGGAATGGGTGTATGTGGAGGAGGACCCATAGTGTCGGGATCATTTTTATTCATTTTGGGGTTTTTCACTTTTATAGTCATAACATGGGATGTCAAATTTACTATTAGACATGGTTGTACCCCATTTTGTGGAATCGTTTTTTATACATGGTGTTGTATTATTGATAGTTATTCCACTATTTGTTTATCTTCTATTGTGGATTACTTAGATAAACATAGGTATAGTTTCCCCAATTGATTATTCAGACCCCCTCTACAAATCATCGACCTTTGGCGTTCAAGGAGGAATTCTTAAGGTCATGTAACCACCAGGCTTAGAGAACCGATTTATTGCCATCTGGGTAAGATATGTCACATTGAATCTCGTCAAATAATATAAAAAGATATCCAAAAGAAAAAGATATTCTATATTTTCTAGTGAATATCCCAAATATAAATAGATTTCTCTATACCATGTGCCCAACAATTTATCGATATTCATCACTGCCCTTATGGAAACCATCTACATGATCAATATTTTAACAATATGTGAAGATATAAAGGAATGAGTTGCACCATTAACAAAAAAGGATGTTTCTATATTTAAACCTACTATAATTTTACCTCTAACTATAGACGGACTAACCTCACTTTTCAAAATTGTATGTTGTACTACATGTAACTGTCCTTCCCCGCTTTACTATGGATTCATCTGACTCCCCTGAGTATCACCACTCTGTTGATATGGGAGCTGAAACCCTATTTCACCATGTCCACTACCACAACTACCTCTTCCAGTTGAACTCCGGATTCCAAACTTATAAGGATTAAATGACCCACATCCCACACTCTATCTTTTCAAATCTACTCCCTCGACACCAGCTTGTCGCTGCATCCTACAGAACTTCTGTAAGTGCCCCATTTTTTAGAAAAATGGGCAATCCAGAGGTGGTTGAGGATAATGTGTGAAATAGTGTCACAACCTACCACATTAGTGAATAGAAAATGATAATGGTATTTTGCAACTATTCCACCTATTTTTTCACAATTAATTCCACTATTGTGATTATGGTTATTGTAATGGCTCTTCCGACTCTCAAAAGGATCACTTTATGATCATACAGTGATAGCTACATGTCTAGTACAAGAAGCCTCATTTAGGTTCCCATATAAAATTATAGCCTCATTCCCTGTTTCTGAGAACATTTTTTACCTAATATATACAACTGTTATTTAATATCACACATAATTCTATCCTGAAAACATTTTTCTCATGTAGCATCATCTCTTTCCGACGCTAGTGAAAACATTATTAATCTATGAAACATTTATCATTATCCATTATAGACATTCATCCCATTGTCTGATACACAATCAATGAATCCCTCCCTCGTCTTAGTGTCTTTGGATAGAAGTACTACATGAACTTCTCCTTAATGTCCTTCCATATCATACCACCAGTATGTCAAGATCATACCTGAATGTCCCAGTAGCGCTTTGATGACCCCCAAATCATATAAATAGACCAATTGAATCTCCTCTCAATTGGAGTCTCCAAATGGTCATGTATTGTCTATATGGATCATATCCATAATTCATATCCCTCAGGTCCACCATCTCCAATTAATGTCAGAGGTTGCTGTAGCTAAAACTACCATGTCAACTAAGACATGCTTTTCAAAACCATCCCTTGGTCTCTCTCTTAAAATTACATGAAATGAGAACTTTTTCTCTTTGAACAACTCCACTACCTCTTGATCTTGAACCAACGATGCCTCATGTTCCAGGCCTAGATGTTTGATCTGATCCATACAACTTTGTATCCCTCTCAATAAGATTCAAGTAAGCATATCTCTTCCAAGAGAATAACATGTATTTATTCTCATAACACAACCTTAAAACATTTATGTAATAGGATAATAAAACCCTACAAGATTGAAAATTTACTTTCCCATATCCCACCACACAATCTATATAGAGCCCTTAACACTACCCATAACCATCGTACCCCTATGACTTTGTTAACAAAGATACACACATTTTTATTAATTAATTCCAAAAATTAATAAATTACATCAATTAAAACTATATAATTAATCAATTAATTAATTAATCAAACTCATTTCATCAATAAATAGTATCACTATACACCCATTTATTCTCATTTTTCAATGTTATTTCAATATCACCACAAAGAAATAGTTCATGTTCCACAACATACTAATAACATGTTTTCACGTGAGTTCCTAAAATAATGCACATGACAATAACCCTAAGTGCCTAGAATGAAGCATGTAGACTCAATTCTCATTCCTCTTTAGGCAATCAGTCGACGTTCAAGAATTTTCAAAACAAATATCACATCACCAGACAAATGTGTCACCCAATGAAAAATATTATCCAACTTTTACAACAAATAACAATCACAATAATTCCACCTTGAGTACCTAGATTTTCCCCATTACATGGGTTTGAAACACATTTTCATGAGCTCATTACCATGAACCACACCTTTATATTATCCTCTCTATCATTCCCAAAATAGTAATACAATTCATAATAAATAATAGAAAACTCTTTTGATACCGCATTTTCACACCCCAACTTGGGTTCCACTAAACGGTGACTCAAGCAGGTTGGTCATATGCCCTCTAGTGCGCCTCCTCATATGTTAGAGGGTGCTGACTAGCAGCAAGGGTCAAGTAATTCATCCATATGGTATAATACACTCTATTATCAAAATTAAACACTAATAGAAGAAAAAATAATAAACTAGTATGTGAGAATATAAATAACCTGAAAAATACCAAGTCACATGATTTTCGAAAAAGGAAAAAATACACTCATCTAAAAATGGAAAGCATGTTATGAAAATAAAAGAATAAAGTGTATATAATGAAATTGAAAATATAGATAGAATGACTCCCAAGATGATCCCAAACCATGTATGGTTCCCTCACCCATGGTCTATTCCCTAACAACATCCTATGCGTGGGATATTCCATTATCTGGTCGAGCAATAAGAAAATCCTCACTATTTCCATCCAAGCGGACAGAATATCGTGTGAGTAAAACTTTGTAGGCCACCAAAAAAGGATTCTAAGACAAGTATAGTCATAAGCTTGTGAATTCCATTATATGAAGCAATAAATACAAGGAATAATTAAATAGAAATCACAATTTAATTTATTCATTCATCATTATATTAGATCAGGTTTCAATTCAAGCCTGAAATTTAAATAATAATTCATTATTTACATTCATTTGGTGTAAAATTCCATGTCAAGCATCTCAAATCCCATACGGTGTTGAAAACAATGTCAAGAACCCAAAGTCACATTTGGGTTAGTTCTTCTTATCTAACAACCCACAACAGAATCGCTTGGCTAACTATTGTGGAGGAACATCTTGTCCAAGTCCTCACATCTAAATCGGTGTTGAACTCCATATCTATCACCGACATTCTTAATAATTTAAACCATCTATTAATTGAAATGAATTACACACATCATTACCTTATTAATCCTATGATATGTTAAACATGCAAAAGTACATAAGTCGACCAATCAATTTACTAAGTATACAATAAATTAAAAAATTCATCTAATAATTAATCAATCAACATAAATCATATTAAATAACTAATTAAAAAATATTAATTATAAAAATAATATATCAAATGGTCAAAATTAATTTAAAAATTAATTATATTTAATAAATATCGTGGTACATAATTAATTCACCATTAATCATCTCACATAGGAAAACATCGTCTCATAATTAATTCCCCTAAATAATTATCTCAAACCAAACCGTATTATATATCTCTACTATAGTATCCGAAATCATAAACAAAATCCTCAAATAATCTATTTGAGAATCCCCTTTTTCAGAGGATTAAATCCTCAATTATTAATCTATATATCTATTGAAATAATTAATTAAAATTACATTCCATATTGTACCAATTTTGGAAATCAATTTCCCAGAGATTCTATAAATTAATCAATCACAAAATCACATATAAAATTCATGACTATGGGATATTGATTTAAATCACCTACATCTGTTTGTATATGGATGTTCTCCTAATGAAAATACCAAAAATTAGAGCATAACAACGATGTTGTTCATGCTCTGGATCTATATCCCAAAACAAAAAATTATGATCAAAAGCATCAAAATCCAAAACTCTAGATTGAGATCCACAATCCTAGATCTATATCTCTACTCATAGGTATGGATACTTGGATATAATAATGATATTCCATGAAAATGTCAAAAAATGATCGAGTAACGAACATAATAACCAAGGTAATGATATCCACTTACCAGGAAGAGTGTAAATATTTAATGAGGGAATCAGATGTTGAGAATGGTGTTTGAATCTACTCATAATCCCTGTGTAGGGATCTTGGATCACCTAGAATTCATCAATCGTAATCCAAGGTAAAAATATAAGAGTTTCAGGAGATCTGGTGACTTAAAAACCAATTTTCGTATAATAAAAACTTATGTGCATTATTAGGGTACACTGTAGGCCTACCATGTAGACTTCTTTATCCGGGTTTGCATGGTTACCAAGGTTTATGTGTAGAGATTCTCAATTTGTGTGAAAAATGGGCACAACCCTATGTTGGTTAATTTTCCTAAAAACCCCACCCAAATTCCCCCAAATCCAGAAGTCCAAAAATATTGGAACATAAAAACAATTCTTTTAAACTGGCCCTTTATGACTCTATAATATGCAGGGATATTACTTGGATACATGGAATAAAATATGTACATGTGTTATGGATGGTGGGAGTTCTAGTCAATCAGACACACCACTAAAGAGATTTAGAATCTCAAATGGTTCAACGAACTTTGGTCATAGGATGCATTTCTTCCAAAATATGACAACTCAACTTCATGTTTAAATTCATCGAAAAACATTTTCTCTTATCACAACCTCTTGATCTCATCAATTATTGTCGGCATAGATCTTTTATCAACCTTAAGCAGCCCTGATTTGTTTTTGACCAGTCTTAATGATTCCTTCCTTTTCCTTATCCATTTCATGTACCCCTATCTTGTATTCAAAAATTTCATTTGAATAGTTAGGTGTTCTACAACTCTTCCTATAATGGGATTCATATTTATCCATTAGGATGAATGAGTGATATATTATATTTTATGATAATTATACCTGATAAAGATGTTGATACCATCCTCCAATGAATTTCATCAAGCATTTTCTCAAAAAGATCTATTGTCTCTCAATTTTCAACTAAAATTTACCATAATTTTTTGTTACACTCCATGATTTTTATGAAAATTATATTTTTTAGTTTCTATGATGTCTTTTGTTTTATACTAAAAAAATATTAGCTTGTGCAATATGTAATTCTAACTGAGCTTCTGAAATATATAACACTATACATGGGTTCTGTTGAAAAAAAAATTAATGTTCTTTTGATAAAATTCATTTTATGAAAGATCTAGTTTAATTTAACAAATAAATATTATTATTTTACCTTATAACCAATTCATTATAATTCCAGGTATGAAAAATATTAACCATCATCTGAAATCTATTTCAACGAAAATAAGTGAGTTTATAAAATTTAAAAATAAAACATTATGTATTTTATTATTGCAATATATATATATTTAATAAAATCCATCTGATATTTAAAATTCATCTAATATTTTTTCTACAAATGATATTAGAATAAATTCATTTTTTGGGATAAAATTTTTATTTTTCAAAAACTGTAGTTGTGAAGCATTTTGATGGCACACCCATTTTAAATACAGTATTGAAACTTTTATATATTCTATATAAAAAAATAAACATCTTATTTGGTTGCTTGATATAATATTTTACATTGGCTGATGTTTTTATATTTTGTGATATGTTTAATGTTTTGATAAACAGTAAAAATTTAATAAATTTTAATTGAAAATTTATTTTTTCATGAAATATATTTTTTTCAGTAAGTTATATTATTTAATGGTATTAATATAAAAATATAATGTATTTTAATCTTTTAATATAATTTTTGTCATTGTAATTAATTTTACTATGAAATTGGACATAAAAACAGTTCAATCTTTTATAATGATTTATCTTTTAAAAACATGTTTTTTTTTTCTAAAAAAAAGGAGAAATTTAAAATTAATAATTAGCACTTTTTTTAGAATTTTTAAAAATGGCATCCATACTTGTAATAATTAGTTCTAAATTGTTTAAATATCATTTTTTTAGTAAATATGAATAGTATCATTCTTAATTTTTATTAATATGGTAAAAATGAAAATCTGTTAAATATGGGTAAATATAATTTTATAAAATTACCTTAATACTTTACCTAATAAGATTTTTTGATTATTTTCTACATAAACCATCGGTACATAATAATGATAACTATATGATTTGAATTGGATGAGATTATTACATTTAATATATTTTATTTAAAGGAATGTAAAATATGTTTTACTCAAATATTAATAACTTTACCATTTGTAAAATATGATTATAAAAAACTAAATTGGATTATAAATACTCATTTTACATATAAAATTTTTTCCTTTATCATTGTAATTTATTAATAATTTTTTGTATATAATTAACTAACTTTACATTTTATATATGGATGATGCATTAATTATTTAATTGATGAAAAATCAATAAAAAAATTTATATTAAAATGATAATAACCATTAAAAGGAAAAAACACTTTGAAAAATCCTGTTTGTTGAATTTATAGAGAAACTAATTATCCAAGGTTTTATATATTGAAAATTTAAATCCTTATAGTATAGATTATAACAGTTATATTATTTTATTTAATGTGATGTTAAACATGTCACATTCAAGTTATAATAATTATAACATTTTCAAAATTGGATATTATAGGATATATCGTCAACTATAAGTATTATTATGAATCCAATAGGATTTACATTCATCATAGTATTTTATTTTTAGTCTTTACCCAATAAATATGTATATTAAATAATTACATAATATTGATTTATTAGTTATTTTTTTTAATAGAAGCATGTAATTAATGTTATTAAAAATAATTATATTAATATTATTTTGGATAATTAGAAAAACCAAAAAAAATTCAAGTTTACATTGACCCCTTAGCGATATAATAAAATATTTTTTTAGAGGATAATATAATATCTTCATATTTTTATAAAATCTATTAAATTAATATTGTTAAAATGTATATATTGATATTTGTTAAAAAATGTAATAGAATTTTTTAAAAAAAAATAATAAAATATTTTAAAAAATATAAAATAAATATTTATTAGTCAATAATTTTATTTATTTATCGTCTATTTCCTAATTTACATATAATATTTAAAAATTACTCTATTTTAATGTTGCAAATTTTATTACAAATAGTACAATAAAATCAGAGTACTTAAGGGTAAAACCAAACGATAAGGATTAAAGTGAAATATAACCATGTATTAAACTTATTGGATGAAAATAATGCAACCCAATATCATCAAATAATATAAATAAGGATGTTTTTTATTTTTTATTATGTGGATTGATTTTATTATAAATTAATATTTTTGATGTTACAAAAATATCCCCTTACCTCAATTATAAAGAGAACCTCCACCCTTATCTCTTCACTTTACTTAGAGAATTCATTCTTGGTAATCACCTTCCAATTTCATTTATAATATTTACTAGTTATATTATATTTGTTTTGTTATTCTTAAAAAAACTATAGTTCATTTAAGAGGGGTTATAGAGGAAGTATGTCGAAGAAGATATACTATCCTCTACCGATTCATTCAAAATTATTTCTTCTTCGACCACTTCTTTATGAGTTATTTAAATTTCAAAATATTACGTATTGTATCAGTATTATAATGATATATTATTATAATTATGTAACAACCATATTTCTCCTTTAATAGATGATATGAGAAAATAAATCACCACGTGTGCAAATGTACAACTTACCATCTCCACATTGTGATAAATTCTGTAATTCATTAACCCTTGACATGGTTGGATATAATAAAAGGAATAATAACTATATATAATTATTATTAAATTATATATATTATGTTGTAAAATATATACCATCCACTTTCATAACATTTCAAAATATAGGGAATGATATCATCGCTCGAGCGTACGTACAACTAACCATCTCTACGATGTGATGTGATTCATTATACATGATATATATTAAAGAATTATTATATAAATTTAATGAATGAAATAGTATGGTATATTTTTAATTAATATAATGATGGAAATTAGATACCTATAAACTATGAAGAGGTACAATAATTTATCTGATCCAATATGCATAATAAGATAAAGCAGTTAATAGCCGATTGATATATAATAATGTTATTAAAAAATAGACGATAATATGATTAAATGTTTCATTGTAAAATGAATATAGATCTTGAATAAATCAATAAAATTGTTTAAATAATTTTAAATGACATTCAGATACATATAAAGGATACTAGACAAATGGTAAGGGATTATTTGGTCTCACGCGTATTTCTGTGGAAGTTATGCCTTATACCCCTCCTAATTTTTTATGCGTTGTGTTTTTGCTTCCCAAGAATGTGTTTATTATAAAATTTTGAATATTATTGTATTTACATATTAATATAACTTTATTTATATTCTTAGGAATGTTATTCGATTGATTATAAAGTGCAAAAGAATAATTTCACAATTTTATTATAATTAGTGATTTTTTATATGTAAGTATTTACTCATGTATATTTATAATCCATGTCCATTTTTTCTATAAGATTTTTAATAATCTTTTTAATATTCTCATATTGAGGTTTAATGCAATTTTTACCCATTTTAAATGTTTACTACATTGTTTAGAAGAAATATTTCATTCCTTTTCCCAATGAGGTATTTTTTGACTTTTCCATAAAAAGTAAGACAAGAATGGTTTTTTAATTATACAGAATGAATGGATTTTTACACATTAATAACAACTTATTTCCATTAAACGTCCCTTATATGTTTTCAAGCTTGTTTTCTATGAAATTATTTTAACCTAAAATTGTGTGTTGTTTTAAGAGGATAAACTATTTTGATGGAGAAAGGATATTTTCATTACAAGTAAATTTCAAGTGCGTTATAGAAATTATTTTCCATCTAATATTACAAATATTTTTCAAGAATAATATCCCTATTATTATTATGGTAGATAATTTTTTTGATTAAATTATATTTTTAAAATAAATTTGTTCTAAATAGAATATGGATTGATGGGATGGTGTTTAAAAGACAAATATTATTACTTGGATTTTTTAATGCCAAATGATTTTAGTTTTTTTGGTGCATGTATGCTTGATTTAATTATGATATGTTTGGGACCTATATATCCCTCAAATTCATTAGGTAAATATTTATAACTTATTAGATAGACATGACTGAAATGGAATATAAATCATGCTTTGTAATATACGGATGGAATGATAAGTAAATTTGACATAGTAATAAAGGGATGGAATGATAAGAAAACCCAGTTCAGTAATATACTTTTTCAATTATGATGGTCATGGAAATAAACCTTGGCTAATATGGAAATTATTTTCTATGCTTATGTTCTTTCCATAATTACATGTTTTATGTCGCTGTTATTTTATCATGTATTTTGTTTCTATATGATTTATGTCTTATGAATTACAATGATTTATTTCATGACACAAGATTTTGATATATGTTATATATTGTATGATTTTAAAAAGTAATGTTAATGTGTTTAAATTCTTATTTTCATGTTTTGTTAGATATTTTATATTTATACCCTAAATAGAAATTGAGCTCACCTTTTCATATTTTTTCATTTCCCCTAGATATAGAGAAACACATTAGGTTGGAAAACTAATGTGGTGATCATTATCAGAGATGTTGATGATCAGTCACCAACATAGAAGAATGTTTTTAATGATTCCAAAGGATCTAAACTAATACATTTATTGTGTTTTTGTTTGTGTAACATATTAAGTATTCTAAAAAAGTAATGTAATGTCAATGTATGTCAAGCTACTATCTTTATATTTTTTATCAGAGTGAATTTTTAGTCAACTATTGGAAACTAGGATGATAAAAGATTAGTGATATCCCTATAGATATTTCTAAGTATATGCATTGGGGTGTCCAAATTATAAGTCTATATATAGATTACAATCCAATATTTATTTTTATAATCATGAATAACCTTGGATTAAACCTAAGATATAATATATTGAAATATTATACGTAATTTACATTTCTTATGTGTTTTTGGTTTCTGATAGAAATTTCCTGCACCTTGCTTTTTGGACAAAGTCAATAGCTAGAACTAGAAAAAAGATAAATAACCATTAATGTTTAAGATGTGTTATGTATGGGAATATTAATAACTAATTTCCTAGGTTGAAATATAATAATGGGATCCATTAAGGATGTATGAGTATGGGTTATTATAATGATTATAAAGAGGTTGTAAATGACCTGTGAATGGTATGGGGTGTTCTAGAATTATTGTATACTTTAACCCTAATATGAATGGTTAGATTAATGTTAAGTATTGTTAATACATTAATTGTCTTTTATAAATGAATACGATGTTGTATCATGAGTAATGGTTTAAGAATAAATTTGAATTATTGAGGTGTATATGTTTCAGAATTCAAAGATTATTTTTTACGAATCATGACATATATATTTTTTTTCAATATAAGTTGTTCATTAGGGATTGTAATTGATATGTGGAATAGTTATAGGTACCAAGACAAGTGATTTATGGTTATGGTGATATATATTGAGGACACAAGATTAATAAACATGAAACCCTTAATTTTTCCATTTTGATAAGGTAATGATGTTTGTATAATGATATGATTGATTTCAAAAAATAAATTGGATGATTCTAGTTATAGGGAATGTAATTATGGATTTGTGGTCAAGCGGTTTATGATATAATGGATGAAGTATACAATTTTTTTGAACTTGAAGAATATATAAAAAAAGTTTTGGAATAAGAAAACATGCATGTTTTCAATAAGGTTGTATGGTAATTTGGGTAATTACCATGTCTCAAGAGAATTCTTGATTAAAGAGATGAGATTTTTGGAATGTGACCAAAAGGAAATACCATGTGATATATGTGGGATAAATGATAATCCGAGTAAGACTACATCATTCAAATTTTTCAGATTTTCATTTTTCGGAAGGATTGTATGCTTATTCATTTATGGATTGTATAAGATAAACATTTCATGAAGTTTTTATTATAAAAATATAGGTGGAATTATTCATATTATATAACTTGTGTTATCCTTTTTAATTTGATATAGACAAATGGATTGATGTATCATTCTATTAATGGAACACATGTTCTACTAACACTTTAGGAAAGACAATTTCAATATCAAATAAATTAATAAGAACTGAAGGGGAAATTGTTTAAGACATGACCAATATTTATATTGTACTAAAAACAAGTATGTATACATAATCATGCAAATAAATAAACAATAATAAAAATTGAATTTGATGTAAAAGGGTTTCTTATTGTAATAAATTTTTATGGTATCAATGTCCCCATTTATGCTTCTTTGGTTTATGTTTTTGTGATTGTTAACATTCATTGGATCACCAATTTTCCTATGATTAGGGAATTTTATCACTATCTATTATTATTTATTCCTTTACTCCATACCAAATCATCACTTATGTTCTCCTATGTGGATACCATGTTGTGATTTACTTTCGGTAACTATTATGTTTTAATTATTCATATTTAAAAGGATGTTTTAGTCCTAGTTTTTATGATTCGTTTTTTGTGAAATAAATATTCTCATATTAAATTCATTAACAACCAAGATGAAATCCAAGGTATAAATTCATTTTATGGGGGTATTAATGTCACACTGTGAGTTTTTTTGAGACATATTTTTTAAATTTGTTTTATGTATTGTGTTGTATGGTACAGAATGAAATTGTTTCATTATAAGTAACACCAACATAGCTTGTGGTATATGAAACACTATTATTGGATTGTGCTACACACAATTTCATGTTCTTCGGATAGAATTAATTTCACCAAGGAACTAGTTTTTTTGAACAAATATAAATTACTATATTACCTTACAACATTTTCATTATAATGGTGAGTTTGAATAGTATTAACATTATTCTGAAAAACTTTTAAAATAAAAATAAGTGAGATTATAAATTAATAAAATAAAATATTATAGATTTAATTAATTTTATATACATACATGTAATATATTCAATATAATGTTTTTGTTCATCGTATATGTTTTCTAGACATGATATATGAATAAATTCAATTTTTCAGATAAAAGAAGTATTTTTCAAAAAATATTGTTTTGTTAGCATTTGATGCCAGCCCCATTTAAAATATACTCTTTGAAACTTTTTTGTGTTATATTAAACAAAAATATTTATTATTTGGAATTTTTATATTAAAATTTACCTTGGATTATTTTTCTATATTTTTATGATAAGTGTGATGTTTTCATAAATACTAAAAATATTATATATTTTAATTGAAAACAACTTTTTCCAATAAAATAATTTATGCAAATAAGTTATATTTTGTGAAAAGTTTTAAAGTAAAAATAATATAAATTTTTATCATTTAAAATAAATTTTTTCATTGGAATTAAATTTTTCCTCATTTTGTATGTAAAAGTTTTTCAAACATATGCAATGTTTTCAATTTTAAAATCCCATTTTTTATTCTAACAATTGGATTAATTTTAAATTAATTACTAAAACTTATATGTTTTTAAATTTTTAAAATGGATTATATATTTTGAATCATTAGGTACACATTATGTAAATATAAATCTATTTTTTTTTGGATTATGAATAAGAATTTGAATAATTTTAATTAATACGGTAAAAATATAATTCTGGTAATTAAGGTTAAATATAATCTAAAAAGTACCTTAATACATGTCCTGATATGATTTTATGAGATATTTTTTACCTTAACCATCCATAGGTCGAAATTATACACTTCTTAAAGGCATGTGGATGAGAATTGGATATTTAATATTTTTTAACTAATGAAATGTTTTATATAGATAAGAAAAATGTTCATATCATTTTAATTTTTTAAACAAGGATATAAAGAAGATTCCATTTATTATAAATACTCATTAAAAATATAATATGCTTTTCTATATCATGGTTAATTTTTTTTCAATTTTTTGGAAATAATTAATTACCTTATGTGTTTATGTATTTGTGTGAGGAAATTATTTAATTAATGGAAAATCAATAAATTAATTTTTATTAAAATGATAATAACCAATAAAAGAGACAGAAACATTACAAAAAATTATTGGTATAATATATGTCGACCATTACCATCCAACGGTGCAGTTATTGAGTAGTTGGAGCCTAGTAGAAGTGATTATGCCACTAATATAATTTTATATAATGTGATGTTAAAATTGGCACATTCTTGTTTTAATAAGTATATCATTTTTAATGTAGGATTTTTAAGAAGACATATTGATTTATATTTATTTCTATGAAATATATAGGATATATATTCATCATAGTATATTATTTTTAATTTTTACACAATAGATATGTATATTAAATAACTTCCCAAAATTGATGTAGTTATTATTTTATTAATAGAAATATCAAATTTATGTTACTAAAAATACTAAAATAAATAAAATTTATTATAATTAATATATCCAAATAAATGAAAATATTAACTTTCTCTAAATATAAATTATTTTTTTCAAGGTTATCATATCCTCTAGATATTTTTAAAAAATCCATTCCATGATTAGTTTCAAAATGAATCTATTGAAATTTTTTCAAAATAATGTTTTATTAAATTAATTAAAAATCATTTAATATTTATTTTTTACATTAAAATTTTTATATATTGTTCATTTATGGTCTAACAAAAATTAGATAAGTAAAATCTAAAAGATTTTAATATGTAAAAATTTGTTACATTTGTTAAAAGGAAAATAGAATAATTAATGGTAAAACAAAATGATAAGGTTTAAAATGAACTGAAAACAAGTATATAAATTATTCAATGATGATATTACAACCTATATAGTATCATAAACCAAATAAGGTAATTTGGTGGTATTTGGATGTGGTTTGAGTTAATTATAAATTAATTTATTTTGGAGTTTTGATATGTGCCCCTAACCTCAATTATAAAGGGTAACATCCTCCCTCACCTCTTCAAATCACATTGTTCTTTCAAGTTAGGCCATCCTATTACTATTTCCTTTATCAACTTCCCTATTAACATTATAGGGGTTTTTTCTTCCCAAATGGCATACTATAGTACCTTTAAGAGGAGTTTTAAGGGAATCACTTCAGTGAAAAGGTAATATCCTCTACCGATTCATTCAAACTTCAATATTCTAATTTTCCTTCTTCAAAAGTTTTTTACAATTAAAATTAATAACTTCGGTATTAGTTTTATAATTATATGTAATTATAATTATGAAAAACCCATATTCTAACTTCGAAAAATCCTATGAAAAACGATATCACAAAGCATGTATACGTATGACAAATCATCTCCACACTATGGTGTAATCTATTTTTTTCTACCACATTACATGGATGTGTATAATTATGAAAATGATAACTATATGTTATTTTTATAACCATATATGGATTACTAACTCAAGGATATACCATCCACTTCCATTCCATTTAACAATTATTGGAATTATATAGTATCTCGTGCATTTGTATGAAATACTGTCTCCACAATGCTACATGATTCATTCTACATGATATCAATTAATGTTTGATTATATAAATGAACTAAAAGAAAAAATATGATATATATTATATAAATATAATTATGTAAATGATATAACTATAATATATGATGTGGGTAAAGAAATTATCTCATGAAACATGCGTACAAAAATAATGCAATTAATACAGAATGGATGAATAATAATGTATTCACAAACAAATAATAATATGATCATATTTGATTTAAAAAATAAATAATATTCTATAATAATTCATCGATGTTATTTATATTATTATACATTATGGTTGGAAATAGAAAAAGTATATCAGACCTAAGGTAAGGGATTAGTTTGTCTTACTTTTATTTTTATGGGACATATGCCTTATACGTCACCTATTTGTTTTTAGTTGCTTTTATGCTTCCCATGAATGTTTATAGGTTTCATATTCTAAATGTTATGGAATTTAAAAATTCAAATAATTTTATTTATTTTATGACACTTATTATTTGTCTACTTATAATGTGGTACGTTATCATTTTTGACTATCATTATTATATAAAATTAATTATAGGAATGTATTTACTAGGGTATATTTATCATCCATGTGTGTGTTCCCTAAATGTTATTTTTTATAATGTTTTATGACTCTCATATGTATGTTTAATGTCATTTTTACCCATTTTGATATTTACTACAGTGTTTGGTTGGAATATTTCTATAGTCATCCATATGAGGTATTATTTTCTTTCCTGACTAAAGTACAAGAAGAATGTTTATTTATCATATAATACATGAAAAGATATTGACTACTGCATAATTCATGTTTTCTATAAAAATTATCAAAAATGTTTTTATAATTATTCTCAAATAATCTCTATTATTTTATATTTTTTCATTGTTTTATGAAATGAAAATGTTTTTGAAGAAGGATATTTTCCTCATAAAATAATTTCAATTGTTTTATAAAAAATAATTTCCTTCCATGATTATGAATTGTTTTCCAATATAATATCACTATTAGTATATTGGTTTATTATATTTATGATGGAATTATATTTAGGAATTCCATTTTTTTCATTGATTATTTTATTATGGAATGATGTTTCAGAAACCATTTATTCCATGGGAAATGTTATGATGAATGAATTATGTTTTTGTGGAAAACTTGAAAATGATTTCATTATGAGATGGGTGGGACCTATATCTCCCTCCAATGCATTGGAAAATGATTTATATATCATGATATAGACATGACCAGAATGAAAAGTAAATCCAATTCTGTAATAAATGGATGTAATTTCATGTAAACCTAGTTTAGTAATAGTCTTTGTCCACTATGATGGTAATATAAATAATATTTGGCTAAAAAATGATTTTATATGCTTCTGTGTTTTCAAAAAAATTATGTTCTTTTCCAGTGATATTTTCTCTCAAATTATGCCTTTATGATTTATGACTAATGAACAGAAATGATTTATTTCATGAAAAAATATATTGATATATGTTATCAATGTAATGATTTTAAAAAAATATGTTCATGTTTTTACATTATTATTTTCATCATTTGTTGGATATCTTCAATTTTTACCCATACTGATAATTTTAGATCACCCATTTCATATGTTTTCTTCTCCCCAATATATAACGATTGGTTTTCAGTGGGAAAACTAAAATTGGAGATCGTTGATAGGGATATTGATTATCTTTAAAAAAATAAAAACAATGTGGTCCATGTATACAAAAAAATATAATAAAGTGTTTTGGATTTTTTTGTGTAATATAATAATTATTCTTCAATAAAAATGTAATGTCCATGCATGTCAAACACTGTTCTTTATAGTTCTTCAATGATAAGATATACTAAATTTCAATCTAGTTTTTAAAGGATATGAGATTCTCTTCAAGAGCATGGAGTTATGCATGATATATCAATTAGATATAATTTAGAGTGGTATTTCATTCATCATCATAGCCTCTATAATTTATATCCTTGAATTTTTTTTTGAGTGAAAATTTATCTATAGTTTCAATAAATACAACAATCTTTGTAATATGATCCACCAAAACCCTATTATCAACATTACCTATTGATTTGTTTGGAATATATATGGTAAATCCCATGTTAGCGTTTTTACATTTCCAATTAGGTATGATTAATGGTTGTTTCAACCCATATGACTATTTCCATTCAACATTAAATTATTGGTATACTTGAAAAATTATTGTATATCTATTTTCCCCATTATCATATGTTCATTTCAATATTTCTCTTGGAAATATTTGATAATATTTTTTATATTTGAGTGGATGTAGAATGAAGTGTTTTTTGAATCATTTTACATCACATTATTTATATTAGTATTATATGGTACACATATTCATGATCCAAATAATATATTTCTTTCTTTTTTAGTACTAAACTCAATGTTTTTTATTTGTTATTATAGATTTTTTTTCTTCTAAATTTATACATAAACAATTTTATAATCCTTTATCTTATCCAGAAGGGACAGTTGTTAAGTAATTTGAGAAATGAAATATATTTTATTTCCCTTGTTATTCAAAAGTTTATCTTCTTCAATGATAATATGATTGGACCCTTTCAGTTATCATATTTGATAATTTTTTTGGAACCATTCAACTTAAATCATCTTCCATATTCATTCATTACCTGATAGTAATTGATTGCAAAATTAAAGTCCATGATTATCTAAAACCATATTCACTAGATAATATTATTATCCATATATGTGAATATGTATTTCGGTATCTTATGAATCTTTTATTTTAACCATTCTCCCAATAGTGACAATTTCACTATATTTATAATGCAATGATCACTACATCCAATTCTGAATCATGTTTGGTATAGTTCTATAAATGGTCATCCAATAAAAATGAGGTCTAACTTAGCAATATTTCATTTTTTTATACAAAACCCCAATCATTCTATGAAGATTCATTAAATTCCTAGAAAATCTCCACACATATAGTAATTTCTAGGAATGACATAGTGATAAAAATAATTTTCAATTCCATAAAACCCTGTAAAAAGCCACTGGAGAAAAAATTGTTACTTCCATATCTGTTATCTTGGTTACTACATTTCAAAATCATCATATGATTCTCAAAAATCATAGGTAATTCCAATCTACTCTAATGAAACTATCTATCTCTATTTTTTTCTAGACATGTTTTCAATTGCTTTTGTCATATAATAGTACATATGTATCACTTTTTTGGTGATAACATGACACATTAATGATACATTATTCATCCATACTTCACATTGTCTATATGATTCATATTTATAATTATTTTGAAAATTCATTAACATACTATTCAAATACATATCATTATCTACCTTTGTTTTATAGAATATAAAAATATCATCTATAAATTCAATACCATATTTTTTTCATTTAATAAATTAATATTATATTTCTAATGACTATAATTATAACTAGGTATCAAGTGAGTTTGAATGGAACAACTCTTAACCCATAGTTCCCATATCTTTTAGAATGATTTTTTTGAAATATCTTATGTATTCTTCTTTAATTTCTGATATCCTGACCCAAATTTCACATTGGAGAAACATTGGCACACATTTAGTTGAAATAAAATAAATATATCCACTGATTTGGGTAATTAATACTTATTTTGTTTTGATATTGAGATAATAAATGTAGAGGTGTATTGACCCATCATTCTTCTTTAAAAAGATAATAGGAGAACCCCATGAGGATGTACCAGCCTATATAAAACCCTTCTCAAAATTCCCTTGTATATAATTTATTAGTCCATTCAAATTAAATGCTTCCATTATGTAATGAATATCTGATATGGGAAGAGATCTAGGTAATGTATTGATTGATAACCCAACCAATCATTCATATGGAGGACTGGGAATTTGTTCAATGAATAAATCAGTATAATCCCTTATAATGGTCATGTTATAATGAAGGATCACCATCTATTAAACAATATATGATTACACATAAGGGTATAAAATCTATTATTGAGAAAAATATTCAAATGGAGTTTCATTCATCTCCTTATAATTCTACCAAATTAGATGATGAGTACTGATGGAAAGGGTGATCACTCTCCCATGATAGTTGATATTTTAATTATTTTATGGCTAGAAATACATTCCAATTATGTCATAAAAATACACTAAATTATGTAATATGATATTTTATATAATATCTAGTTGACAAAAAATTAATGGGGGGGAAATATGAGTTTTGTATAAAACACTTTCTGTCTTTGATGTTCTCCCATATTTCTTTACAATAGTATTTTTGGTGGTTTTTGAATGGTGTTTCTAAAATTTAAATATATTTAAGAATTTTTAGAAACAAAATAATAATGTACATACACTGCTATTTAATTAATTACTTATACATCTATCACCACTTCTTGGTTGGGAAAAACCTCAGAAGTAGTTAGATAATATTCCCTTCTATTTTGTCTCAGACTTTATAGTATTTTTTGTTGATTGTCTCTAACAACCCATGGGGAAGGGAATTGAATTTCCCATTTCTTTTATTTAAAATAGTTTAGAAAATATGTTTTATATTGAGAGTAAATTTGATCATTGTATTACATCATTTAATCAATGGGTTCTATCACCTCCATTTGGATTTGATTAGCCCAATTCCCTTCATTTCCACACATGCAGAATCTTCGAGTTCCCTCCATATAGCATTCAAGATTCATCTTCCCAAAATATTGACAAATGGCTTGTTGGGTTTTATTTACCAAAATATATTTTTCTATTTATCCTCTTGATGAAGAAGCAATTATATAATTTCATACAGATATTTATATGAAACTGTTAATATTCTTAAATCTAAATCTTGACAATGAGGGCACAATTGATAATATATTTATAGCTTTCAATGTCCCAAATAAATATATATTTTCAATGAATTGTATTTTATAAAATAATTAGGGATTCCATTATATTTATCCATTTATGATTAAGTAATATGTGTATCATTCTATATTTATGATTTATTATTTATACACCCCAATATCGTCATCTTCAATTTACATTATTCTAGTGAACTACCTCCCTGTTTTACGATTGGGAGTTGATGGGAAATACTTTTTGGAAAATATTTTCATGAATACATTCAATTTCAGGGAATGTATATAATATTTGGAATTCATTTAATTGATTAGCATCTACCACTGATCCAAATGACCACCCATGATATAAACATCAAGAATAAATTTCACATGCACTATGAATTGGATAAAATTGAATCTCTCCTCAATAGTGTTATCCATTTTTTCATATTGAGGGTATTATTAGAACCACTAATAGCTGGATTAATTTTTCAAATAATATAATCAAAGAAAACATTCTCTATTATAGTATAATAAGGGAATTCTATATTTAATAATTTATAATACATCTTATGAGTCTGTTGAAACAATACTGGAATTATGATCCCAAATCCTCCTTCCATATGGTTTGATATATCATTATGTCAATCATCACATTACTTATCATTTTGGTTTTTGGGATCGTTTATTATATTTCCTACCATGATATAAGAAAGGAAATACATGATGATAATAATTTAACTAATAAACATTGAAATGGGAAACATATACTATTATATGTAATAACATATAAAATATAATTATATTGAAACTTATTCGACTATAGGATACAATATAGGGTATCAATTTTAATTTCCTAATTAAATTTTGTATCTCATTAGACTATTTAAATATTTAAAAATATTTTTTAAAGTGTTTTTCAATTTGCTAAATCAAATCCATTTGGAGTGTTAATACATATTTATATAAAGGCCCCTTTATCATAAACTAGGTGATGATCATGTTAGTGAACAATATACCATTTTCATGTATATTAATCCTAATTATAACTAATTTAAATCTACAACCACTACTAGTATATAATAAAGTATACAATTCCATGGAAACAACTATGTGAACACGTCATTGAAATTATAGGATAATTTAATATACTTATAATTATCCATATATTTCTTACTTATTTTTTCACGTTCTAATACGTAAAAACCACTAAAAATTATCTATTACCATGTATAGATACCCAACCAGTCTAAATATAAAGAAACCTGATTTTAAATATAAATATCAAATTAATGCAACAAAAATATAAAAATTCCTAGTGTCTTAGAAGGAATAGGTACATAAATCTTATTTATAGAAATGCCCATAATCTAGTCTAAAATATTTTAGAGATTCTTAAATATTAACATGAAACAAAGAGAATACAAAGAAAAATGGGGTGATTTGAAAATCATAGTATGGGAATAATTATGATAATGTAGCGTAACATGTGACTCGATTGTATAATGTGATATAACAAATGTTAAGGATCATGAGTAACCATATTGGATAATAACATAATGAAAATGGTATAACTAGATATTGGAAATATATGAAATTTTGATGTAATAATAAAAATGACATAATCATAATGCAATGATGATTAGAAATAGAACATCACATGCATGGAGGAATCCCAATAAATATTTGGTTTACTCCTTAATCCCATACATTTTGTCTCATGAAAAAAATTTATTACCCAATGAATTTGAGTTATGTAAAGAAATAAAAATCCCAAAATGTACATTATAATGTGTTCCACAAAAGGAAATAAATCATATGATAATAAATTATGAATTATCCAAGAAACATAATGGGTTTAAACATCTTTTCACATAACATATTCAAAAACAATTTTTTAAAAAAGTATTTTTTATATGAACATAAATATTAGATTACCATATAATATAATTTTAGATTAATTATTTTACATATTTTTGATACATATATATAGAATTTTGAAAAATTAGAAAATAGTAATTATAGAGTGAAAGAGAGCTTGGGATAAAATTATCAAAACCTAAAGAAGAATTGTGCTTTAGAGAGTTCCCTTACATTAAATATCTTATTTATTCATATGTATTAGAAAATAATTTATAATAAATTTAAATTTAATAAATAATATTTTAAAATCTGTAATAATATATATTATTCTATATAAAATTTTATTATAACGTCATACATACCATTAACTAATAGTTCTATACTAATATATGTGTTTTTTATGATAAATGCATCATTCTTATACAATTGTTTTTCTGAAAGTATCTATCTTTTATAATTGATTGTGGTTATATAATCTCTTTAATGTTAACCATGATATTAAAATCATACATATATTGTAAATATATGTTTATATTAATTTATAGTATTTATATATAGAAAATAAAATACACTATTTTTTGTCATGGTAGAATTTATTAAGCGTTAACTCCATTTCAATTTTAAATTGAAGGAATGTTAGAAATGTAAATAATGAATAAAATTAGAAAAATAATAATTCAGTCAAAAATAAAAAAATATATTTATTAAATATGTAACTATAACCATCCTTGATAGGATGTGATGGAAAAATAGTAACATCAGTTCTTGAGATGGTAGTCCATTGTACACCCAAATGTTGATTTTTCTTCCCATTTGATGGA
This sequence comes from Viscum album, assembly GCA_963277665.1. Taxonomy (NCBI): domain Eukaryota; kingdom Viridiplantae; phylum Streptophyta; class Magnoliopsida; order Santalales; family Viscaceae; genus Viscum; species Viscum album. The sequence goes on from OY728122.1 coordinate 185,398,669, forward strand.
AGAGGGGGTGGATTTAGGTGATTACATTAAAAGAATAGAATATAATTATATGTAATTTATTTTATATATTATTTCATAATGATTTATGAATATTAAAATGATGTGGAAAAATAAATGAAACAAAAATATTAAGGTTACGACTATACCGATTCATTAGACAACATCATAACATGTATATGTTAAAACATCTAAGGATTTTATTATATCTGAAATAAGGGACCATTAATGTTGTTAGGATGTTACGAATGTACTTTTTTATGTATTTTCCTAACTAAAATTCTTTTTATGTGGGATGAAAAAATATAGTGTGGTTCGTTTTTTAAATAATTGTTGGGACACTCTAGGAAAAAAAATTGTATATAATAATATTCATTGGTAAAATGTTCCAATATGATAGAATTAGAATATAATAAGATGATGGGTTAAAATTATATAATATAACAATATTTTTAAATGTTTTTATATGGTTTTTACCTTTATCTATTTGTATACTCAGGTTAACCATTTTTATTTATTACGATAATAAAGATTTTATTTATTTTTTGGGGTTACAATAATTAATATAAAAAAATTTCTTCATAAATAGATGATAGACTATATTTTTAAATAAATACCAATAACATGGATATTGATACGTTTTTTGGGAATTCTAAATCACCAAAAAAATATCATTTTTTATTAAATTACATTACTATGATTTTTGGGACATTTCATTTGATGTGATTATCAAAAACCTGAAAATAATTGAATTTTAATATAATACATCGAAACATAGCTAAAAGATTATTTTTATTATAGAAATTCATGGAACATAATTATTCAGTCAAAATATATTAATTTTAGTATTTTAAATTCCATTTATATTATTTTCCAATAAATTGAAAAAATAATTTTTCTATATTATCTAAGATTGTAATGTAACTACTTCATATATGAATAATTGAATAAAATAACATGATTAAAATAATTTATCATTGAAATAACCCCATTATAACGAAACAAAACATCACTCAATTTGTAGGTAAAAATATTGATATAACTAAAAATATGATATTTTTTTACATTTCATTATATTAAATAATATTAATGTCACAATAAATGAAATATGGTACCAAGTGACCATAATTTATAAACATTTTTGGAAATGGATGAACATAATTCTTCAAATATGATTAATTAATGTGCGGCTATCATTTGTTTCCTCATCATATTATTTTCAATAATAATTACCTTATTTATGCTTACCATGATGGAAATTGATTTCAAATGATTTTATTTATTCTGTATAAAAATAAAAGGGATGTATTTACCTTATTAGAAATCTTGATTCCAAATATGAAATCCATTTTTCATGATTGAATATTTATTACCCCTTGTTTGAGGTATGTAACAATTATTTATTCCTTTTTATGTATGGATAGGTGTTGGGTATTGATTGGGAGAATTTGGAATGGATTTGGGAATGTTTTGGAGGATTTATAAGTGATCACATTTTTAAAATGTTTAGTGGAAACCATTAGTATACCTAGTTAATCATGCACTATGAGGTAATTTATAAAGGGTTGGTGCAAGGAAAACGTGTACATTTTTCCATCTATGGTGGGATGTCCATGTAAACCATGAAGCATGTGAATGTGGGATTTATAAAAATAGTTTCATAGCTTTCCCAACCATGTGAGACAACCATGTGTGGTACCCATTGAGGATGTAATAAATGTTCATTTTTTACACAATTTGTTTAACTATGAGGATAAACCTTATGTGGCTTAAAATAAGGGTTTCTAAAAACAGGCCTTTGTTAGGATTTTTTCCGAACACCCCATTATAGCTTCCTTGTGTCCCAAACATGGTATTTCCTCTTATCCACGAATATGGAACCTATCCCACTATTTATAGAATCATTTTGAATTGTTTTCTTGTTGGTTTAATTGAATATCAAACTTGTTATTTCTTCTCTATTGGTATTTTTCTGGTTTTCCTTAATATACTCCCCCACTCTCCAAGTTTCAGAGATATACAGATATTGTGGACATATCACAGTTTTTATTTAAAATAATAGATAAATTTATAAGTATTTTTATTACATGAGGTTATCTAAGGCGATTTTGTTGACTTTTTAACCAGTTTTGGTGTGTGGTTGTGTGGTGGGTCGATTTCCCAAAACCCTAAGGTAGGAGGATTCACTCTCTACTGCATTTTTCTATAACAAAATGGTTTCAATTCAAATTATTTTTATTTTATTGATATTAATTTTGATTTTTATGTGTGAATATTGGTTGATATACATTTTGGAATGTTTTTTAGATTTTGGGAATACTAATTTATGTTTATGAAATGTTATTTGTTGTAGGAATTCAAAATGATGATTTTAAATTTTGTGGATTGGTTGATTTATAGAATTTTTTTTGAGAAAAATGGTTTTCAATAAAAATGTTTTTTTATTAAAGTGCTATATTTCATGGATAACGTATTAATGGAGTTTTCAAAAAATGTGTTCATTATTGAAGTTTTTTCCCATTCGATTTGATTTATTTATTTTCTTAATTGTTTTTTGGTTTAATATTTTTTTTGGTTTTATGTATTTTCATGAAATTTATTATATGATTTTGAAAATTGTGGATTTCCATTTTGTTGTAACTTTGGATAATGTTGTTGTGAAATTTTAGGTGTTTTATGTGATTAATAATGTGTCATATGATATGGAGAGTGGTGTGTGGAATTATTTGAGTCTTAATTTATTAAGCATTTGTTGTATAAGATGGATAGTGGTGTGATGTACCATTATAACAAGGGATGGATAGTTGTGTGAAGTACCACTATAGAAACGATTGGAAATTGGAATGATTTACCAATATAAATTTGTTCGGGTTTGGATGTGAATATCCACTAGAATTGGAACACCATTATTGGGACTGTGGAACTTGTAAATATTTTTGAAAGGTCCATGCAACCATGTAATGTGAATTGATTTATGCCAACTTGATTTTGTTAAATTCTACAATGAGGTGTTTGGTGATGTTTCAATGGAAATGTAATTATTTACGATGAATGTGCCCTAATTTTGATTTTTTTTGGTTTGATGAAATTTATTTCATTGCTCATTTTTTATATAAATTATTTTATATAAATGTGATAACGTGTTCTGTGTTAATGGTGTCTGTAGGTAAGTCATTTAGAGAAAACCTACTGATTATTTATACTCAACCCATTATATTGGAACATTGGTTCTTCTACAGATGTTGTAATCATTGACAGAAATAATTATAGGGCATACATTTTCTTGAGTAGTGCCTCTTGATGCTTCGTCGGTTGTGTAGTTAGAGCATGGAGCATGGTGTGGAGCTGTGGAGTGATATCATAACATCCATGGATTTTTTGTTATGTTTTCAACTTATTACTCTAATTATGGATTATTATGGTTTTTTAATATTTGTTCATTGGTAATTTTTTATTTCATTACGTTTTTTACATGAATCGTGTATTGGTTTTGTAATGGAACATTTGGTTGGATGTTTTAATTTTGGAACGGAAAATAATACCACCATTTTCCTGAATCCCTCGACATTTATTTCTATCCATTGGTTCCTTGGAGATGTCTCTTAAAACCAACTATCACATCTAACACGATTCAATCCAATGATTTTGGGAGGAATGAAAAAAGTGGTATCATTTTGTTCGTTCGATTAGTATTAAGTGAGATTATTATTTTTTGGATTCAATAGTGTTAATTGTCGATCTTTGAGTTGAAATTCAGTATTTTTTTAGTCCTTCAGTTAAGAATGTAGTTTGAAATATGATTTATGAAAAAAGAAATGTATAGAATAAATGGAAAAATACAAGACTTATTTTTTGAACTTTATGTTATTACAGATTTTTGTACAAAAGTGTATTAGAGACATTTATAGGAACATGCTCTCAATATCGTGTGGGTATCCAATAAGACAATCTTGGAATGCATGGTATTAACGACTTCCCATTAAAATTTCATATTTCATTTGGATTAATGAATTATGTCGTGATGTTGATGTGTGGATTTTTTAAAAAAATCTAGAAATATTTTCCAAATTTTCTACTTTTAATAGAGATTTATTGCTGTATATTTAAAATGGATTGATGTATAAATCATAGTATAATTTTTAAAAAAAATTATGAACATGGATAGTAGTAATTTGGGAAAGCAAGGTTGTGATAATTTAAATGTGATATAATTATAGATTGTAATCCATCAGTGGACACTAAGTGATATCATTGATGGTAGTTATATTGACAGAAATGGGATCGAGTGGGAATCATAGAGACCAACTGGACAATGTTTCTGAAAATGTGGTTGCACAAGAGGCTCATGTGAACCAGTTGCTTTTTCAAATCATAATGACATCTTTGAAAGCTATGTAAAGTGATAATAAGAAGGATAAACAAAGCATGTATACCACTCAGTTTTGTTTCAAAATTAGAATCCACTAATATTTAGGGTGATTATGAATTCGAATGGTCAGAAGGGTGGTTTAATCAGATTATTCAAATCATCGAATTTGTTGGCATAGCAGTGGAGCTTGAAGTAAACTTAGTGACATAATCAATGTAATATATTTCACGTCAATGGTGGGAGTTAGTCTTCAATGATGGAATAGAAAAACGTGTGACCTTGAAGGGTTTTTATGAAATATCTATCAAAAAATTATACCCTCACACATTTAGTATTCACTGAAAAATAGTTTTCGTCATCATGAACCATGATATATTTTTGGTAATATAATATGCAGAAAATTTCATGAACATAGTCTAATTTTTGTCCAACAATGTATCTATAGTTTCTTTTTATGGGTAGATCATTAAATCGAGCATGAGGTAATAAATTTAATATTTTGTTACCTTGTTCAGGGATATTATAACTATTTCTATGTGCCATTTTGTTTAGAAGTCCGTAAGAGTGGTTTTATGGATTTTCTATAGGCTATAGACTAGGTACATGTTGTGTATTGGAGGTACACATTGTGTACTAGTTTCTGGATACATGTTGGGAATGTGGATATTAGGATGTGAATATATACAAGCTGTTTACCTAATGTACACATCGTGCAGTGTTTAAATATCTTGTTTTTTAACCTAAAATGACAGGATTTTCAGAATACATTAACAGCAAGGCCTACACAACGTGAACAAGGGGTACATGTCATGTATCTGCCCATGCCCATGTCAAAATAATTTATCTGGAAGTTTCTATTGGACCTATTTCCACATAATTGTTTGCTCTTGACCCTAGGATACACCTAGGCATTTTTCAGAGGTGCCCCTCCATCTGGATTAATCTGATCAGCATTGGATCTTTGTTGCGTTTATGGTAAATATCTCCATGTAAGTATTCTTTCAAATTATTCATTGAGATTGATCATTGAAGAACCATATATTTATGTTAAAAGATCTGTTTTATCATTATTGAATTATCCTGGTTGTCTTTATTTATATCCTTTGTGAGATCTTGTTTTGGTGGCCTTACCATTGTTGGTTGTGTTGCAACAAGCATTCGTCTTAGTGATATGGAGTTTCACTCTCTTCCTCTAACATCTTCTGTTTATATTTGGATAAATACAAAAATTTGGGGATTTTATTATAGGTCATTCATTGATGTTTCCATGTTTCATTAATCATGAACTCTATAGCGGGCATGTGCGACCCGAACATCGAGGTATGTGGTTCTATCGCTACCCTATACTAATAATCATTCTTGTGTTTCTTTATGATATAATTTATTAATTCTTAATTATTTTTTCCTGTGTTAAAAAGGTTTTAAAAATGTAAATAGTTTTCCATGTTTTTTATAAATCTATTGTGAAATTGTTTTCAAATGTTTTCTAAGTATATAAATTGGTTTGTGAAATTGATCCCATGGCTTAGAATAGCTATTTAGAGTAAGGAATAGAATGAGAACATCATCCATTATATTCTGATTATCAATGAATTCTATCTTGGTACATTACTCAGTTTCATATTCCTATTGTTATAGGGGAATAATTATGACATTTTTGGGGGTTTACTAATGGGGTATTCCGCTTCTTCCTGGTCCAGTGTTCTAGGACTAGTTTTTGTGCACATGATTATTCTAGTATGAGTATTCTATGGAGTAGCCCAACAGTATTCCTTGGTGTTTTGATACCTATGATTCTATTTTTTATTGAATGGATTTTTGAGTTATACATCATATACATTTTTATGATTGTGAAAAATTACAAGGATAATATTATATAAAACTGATATACCTACTTTTTTTATAACTGTGGAAATGGGAAATGTTTACCATTTTTTTCTGTAAATCTTTTTACTGATTGTCATTACATGTTTCATTTTAAAATAATCATACATGGATTTTGGTATAGAGACTCATTATGAAACATCTAGGTGGGATCTTACTGATCATATTAGCTCACACCCAGTTCACCATTTTGGCAGTGTGTAGACTTCTATTTGATTTTTATTAAAGGGAAATTCATGTTTCCAAGTGAGGTGACCAGGTTCATGTCCACTAGTTTGGGTAGCCTGTGGTGATATGGTGGTGTTTTATCCACTCTATCAAATAGAGTAGATGTTGGATGTATTCCATTGAAGATGGAATTGTCATTTGTAGTTATTGTTGTCTTATATTTGTCCATTTCATCTGTCTTTCTTACACTAATTTCATATATAGTTTCAAGTATTTTGTTGTTTCATTGTTGATGAATTTAAATATTCCATGTATTTGTTCAGGTTGGTATAAATCATTTCTTCTGTAGTGTTGTTTGATACATGTGTTCTTGTTGCCAGTCCATGGGGATTATGAACACCTTTCGGGTATATGATGGATCAGGTCAGGAGCTTGGTTTGAGGGAAACCCAGGGCAGTTCATTAATGTTTGTATCAGAGTAGGTTTGTCCTCAAGGGTCCATGTCATTGGATATATATTTTAGTGGATATTTTAATGTTGGAACTTGAGAGGTATGTTTCAATTAGTTTGTGGAAAGCTCTTGTCATAATGAGAGTTATGTTATCATGGGATGTTGGGATATGTATCTCTAGTTTTTTTTTAAAAATTAGTTGTTTTTATGAGGCTTCTACTTTGGGCTATGATTTTTTTTGTTTCTTGATCATTAATATGTTTTGGTGTGTGTTAGTATTCTTATGGGACGTCGTCCACGAGTTCCTTAGGAGGGTGTAACATATCGTCTTCAAGGGAACACGTCTATAGATCATAATCTAATTGAGGATATTATACGAGATGTATGTGATATCGATCATGATGTTCCACGAGTCCAGAACACAGTGGTTGATGTAAAAACCATAGTTGAAGGAGAGTGAGATCAGTCACATGGGTTATTCCCTAAAAAACAAATGTTCATTAATGGAATAAATGAACCACAATAAGCGAGCAAATGACGGAAAAGATATATCAAGTATTTTAATTCCTTGAGACACCTGAGAATATAAGGGTGATCTGTGTAGTGATTAGACTTAAGGTTTATAAAAATCATTGGTTGGATTATTTGGTCCAGGAAAACATACATGTGGGATTGGATTGGAAGGGTTTCGAAACCCTGTTCTTTTAATAGTTTTTTCCAGAGTCTATTATGGTGGAAAATTATCTGGAGTTCCTATAATTGCAGGTGGGATGGATTTTAGTGTCAATAAAAACTAACTGATTTATTGACCATGTTCTTTTTTCAGATGTGGTAATGAATGTCCAACCATAGGTGGAGAAGTACCTACATGGTTTACGACTACATATCAGATCATTGGTGTTTATGATTATACAATCAACGTATGTGGAGATGATATATAGAGCTATTTTTTAGAGATAAATATGGTAGGAAAGGTCGGAATTACCACATATTATATTCCAACTAGTGAACTCTTGGGAGGCGTGCATGGGATGAAGAGGAAGTGTCATGTCCATTGCAGAAGTGGTAGGGATGGGTCTAATAGTGGGCCTCCTATAAACTGACCATTGTAGCTGAAAGCATGCCTCAAACTTTCAATCAATGTTGAAAGTATGTGGATACCTTATTTTCATGTCCTATTCACGTTATGAAATTTAATGGTAGTGGATGTGTTGGTCATCTACAACGTTTCTCTTAGGCTATAACTATGCCTCGCTATGGTAAGGTTTTTTCACCTCCAAAGGCTACTATAGAGCTCTCAGAAGCTACAATGGCTACATAGCCCCATCCATAGGCCTAAAAAGTAAATAACTTTCACATAGTAATAGAGTTTCCAATATAAGTTGATGTAGGTCCAACAACAGTGGGATGTACTATAAAAATAGCATCATTATTATAAATTTTACTGGCTCTCCCACTCGTTTATATCTTTATACTTTTTTGATTGGCATAAAAATCCAATAGAACATATCATTTATCAATGGAGATATAGAATCCTACTGGAAAAAAGAATATATAAGGATTTTCATTGTCCTTATTTTTTCGTTAATGATGGATGATACAGAGTCGGTATGATATTTTCTCATTCTTGATCTGGATTAATTTGACATCATCATTTGTATGAATTGGATTTTCACTCATCAAGATGATGTTGATTGTTAGTATCGCCATGTATTGTTTCTTGATTTTGAAGGGACATATCATTTGTCACAAGGAGAGTGAGACCTAAGTTCTGGTCATGATAAACCTTAATACATAGAGCTCATGTGTTTTTTGGTTTCTATTATGTTTGATCCTCAGTATGTTTCTTCTATTGAGGACCTTCTTTTTTTTTATTGAGATTTCACTAATGTTTTTGAGATGAGTTTTTTGGTCTTCTTATAGAGAGAGAGGTAGAGTTTATGATTGAAATAGTTCTAGTTACACATCCAATATCAATTCCTTCATATCAAGTGGTACCATCAAAGAAGAAATAAATCTATATTTAGTTGGATGGACTATTAGAGAATGGTTTCATTCACCGCAGTGACTCTCCTTGGGCATCCCTAATTCTCTTTTTTTAAGAAAGCAGATGGTTCACTTTGGTTATGTGTGGACTATCAGAATTTGAAATCGGGTAACAATTATGTAAAGATAATCATTTACTCATTTGGATGATTTTTTTGATCAATTGAAGGAGGAAAAGTGGTTCTTGGAGATTGATCTTCATTCAAGTTGACATACGCATAGGCTTCTGAACTCTATTGTACTGAAGATTGGCATCTGGTGTAGGTATAGAAATTATGAATATCATGTGATGCCTTTTGTTTTGAACAACACTACTACATTTTTTAAGGATTTGATGAATCTCATTTTCCATTAATATCATGACACTATTGTGGTTGTGTACATGGATGCTATTTTGGTTTATTCTAAATTCGAGTGTGAGCATGATCACCATTTGAGTTTGGTGTTGGAAATTATATGAAATATCAATATGTAAGGAATGATTTCGAAATATATTTTCGGTATTTGAGAAGTGATGTTCAAGGGAAAAATAATTTCAAATCATTGCATATCACTTGATCCAGATAAGGTAAATGATTTTTTTCCGTGGATAAAACAGTAGAATGTCATTGAGATACAAATATTCATTGGTATTACATGATACTACCGATAGTTCATCAAGGATTTCTCAAAGATTTCATCTCCTTTGACTACTCTTACCAGAAATGAGTTAAAATTCACATGGGATGTGATTTTTCAGTATTCATTGGATGAACTGAACTGAATTCTGACATTATCTCCAATTATAATCTTACCTATGCCCTATAAGGGGTATATGCTGTTTTTGGAATCATCTAGTTCTGGTTTGGTATGTGTGCTTATGAAGTATTGTTATGTTGTAGCTTACCACTCTCTTATGATCTGACCGCATGAGAAGAAAAACCCAAATCATCATTTCGAGCTTTTTTAGTTATGAATGTGATTAAATGATTGTTGCACTATCTATTTGGGGATATGTTCATGTCCATTTATGATCATAAGAGTCAGAGATATATATTTTATCAGAAATACATGAACCACATATAGAGATGATGAAAATAATACCTTCAGTAATTTGACATTGAAATTACCTACATGATGTGAAAAAGCAAATGATGATGAATATTCTCTTTGTAAGAATGTACCTTCACATGTTGTTTTAGAAATGATGGAGGAGTGGAATATTATGCTGATTTTCACATAGTTTTACATGGATTCTCAATAGGATGTTCCAGGTATGGTTATGAAAACTACTCAGTGATCATTAACTCTCATGGAGTCCTATTATCTTATTCATAAGTGGGATGGTTATTTTTAGAGGGTACGCTATATCATTTATGATATGGAGATCATTTATGGTTATCACCTTTTTCTGATGGCATACATCACATCAGAAGGATATTTTCATCACAACACTTATAAGATGATCTGTTTTGTATGATTGGAATAACTCTTTATGGGTAATTCATCCAAGTGCAATGAAGATGTATTATGACATGATTAAAAGATTTTTTTGGCCGAATTTGAAGCATGAAATTTTATATTTTGTGTCCCGCTATTATTCCTACGAACAGATAAAATTAGATCCCTTTAAACATGTTGGGGTGCGTCCGCCTCTTATGATTCCATTTTGGAAATGGGATATGGTATCCGTGGACATTGTTGTGGATTTCCAAAGACTTCTAGAGGGAGAAAATCTATGTAGGTTGTTGTTGGTCCATTTAAGAAGTATGATCACTTCATTCCAATCAAAGACACCACTAAAGAAGAATATCTATGTATGTTGTATGTACATGAGATTGTGATGGTACATGGGAGACCTTATGATGTTGTTTTGGATATGGATATAGGGTTTACCAATAGATTCTGTAGTTTCTCCAAGAGGCAATGTGTTGTCATATAATGTTGATCAATGCTTACCTTCCACAAACAGATGGTCAGACGAAATGTGTAATTTAGATCCTGGAGGATTTGTTTCATGCTAATGACTTGGGATTTATTGGATCATGGGGTATCCATTGGGGACTCGTTATGTTTATTCACAATAATATTTATCAATCATTTGTTAGAATTTAACCATTATTAGGTTATTCATGGTTTATACTGTAGACCACATGTATGTTGGGCTGAGCTAGGATAAGTATCCTAGGCTGTACTATGTCTACTTCATGAGACATCTGCAAAGATTCAGGATGTGAGATGACATCTGGTGATAGACTATAGTTGAGATAAATATTACTCAGAATGGAAGAATCAACCATTATATTTTTCCACTAGTGATAAGGTTCTTCTTGAATGTTTATCTTTATCTGGGTCATTGTTAACATGGAAAATATAGAAAACTGGCTCTAAGCTATTTTGGAACATTAGAGATCACTGAGTAGCTTGGATGGGTTGCTTATCGGTTAGATTTGATGTTTTTGTTGACGAGAATCCATTATGTTTTCCACATATCTCTACTTAGGATTAATCTCCCTCATCCCACTCACCTTATATGTTGGGAATAAATTGAGCTATAACCATATGATTTGGCCTTATTGGAACCAGTTGAGAACATTTAATCTCAAGAGAAAGTCTTTCATGGGAACTCGATTCCATTTTCCCGAGTTGTATGGAAATAAAGATTGTATTCTCTTGAGTCTTGGGAACACATGATGTTAATGAGGGAGTAGTGGCCTCATCTGTATCTAGATATAACATCTTCAACATGATTCCACAAGGAAATAATGTCATTATTGTGGGGAGTTTATAACATAGTGTTACCATGATCATGTATTTTTTCCCTTTTTCTATGTTCCATATTTCATTAATGTCCATAATAGTGGTTTTCTGAATTTTCAGCAAGGTATAGAGAGGTTACACAATGTGTATTGGATGTACATGCTACGCACTGGAGGTACACAACATGTACTAGAGGTACACGTCTTGTACTCTTTTTAGGGTTAATGTTGTGAATGGGGAGATCATGTTGTTAGTAGGTACATGTAGTTTACCTATGGTATAGATCATGGTGGGTTTAAATATTAGATTTATAACCCAAGGTGATGTGTCTTTCGATGTAATTATAAATTATAGCCTACATGACTTAAAAAATTTGTACACATCAAGACTCATCATGTCCCCAAGTTAAAGTCATGCATGTGGTTTTTCTCGTGTCCCTTTATTAGTAGAAATTTTTCCCCCAACCATAGGATTATCCTAGGATAATTTTAGAGGCTTCCATCATTCCAAATCGATCCAATATACTTTCTATCTTTGTTGCATATCCGGTGTAATTCTTCAGGTAAGTGATCTTTCTGGTTATTCATTTTTTTGATCGTGGAAGAACCCAAGAATTGCTTTATCATATCCATTAAGCCTTTTTGGATGATCTTTGTTTTCATCTTCTACATCCATTGTGATATCTCATTTTTGGGGTTGTTTCCTTCGATTATCCGGGTGTGACACAAATTTGACATCGAGGTATGTTGGTTTAGTCTCTTCCTCCAACCTTTTGTGATAATATTTTCATCAATCCAATGATGTTTTTATTTTATTATAAGGCCTTCATTGATGTTTTTAGGTTTTCTTAATCATGTATTTTGTTGTGGGTGTGTGTGACCAGGACATCAAGTTAGGTGGTTCAATCTCCTTCATATGTTAATATATAAACATGTATTGCATTATAAACTTATTTACTAAATAAGAATGATAATTTGGGTTTGATGAAAAAAGGTTTTAAATGAGAGATATATTTTCTTAGTTTTTTTAAGGGATTTATCAATGGTTTTGAATGGTTTTCAATGAATTGAAATTGGTTTGTGAAATCTAGCACATGAGTTACCTTGCATACTTAGGTGGATTATGTATCTTGATGGAATAATTCTATGTTTTGTGATTATCATGTATGTATTTCATGGGGAATTACTTAGTTCTAGAGGACTATTGTTTTAGGGAACTAATATTGACATTTGAGGGGGGGGGTTACACATGGGGTATTCCTCTTCATCTTCAGCATGAGTTCTAAGATCCGTTTTATGATTTTGATTATTATGGTATGAGTAGACTTTAAACAAGTCATGTAGTTTTCCATGGTGTTTTGATACATGTTCTACTGTTTTGTATTGCTCTATTTTCAGATTTGGCCTTTATATGGATGTGTAATCTTGTGAAAAATGATATGGAAAATATTCCATCGAACGGATATACCTACATTATTTTGAACTATGGAAAAAGAGAATTGTTTTCCTTGTTTGCTTTAAAAATTCTTTACAGCATATCATGCCATGTTTTATTTTAAAATAACTATACGTAGAGTTTTTAATAGATACTAGCCACGGAACACCAAGGTGGGATCAAACTATGCTTGTCAGCTCAAACCCTACGCCCCACATTGGTAGTGTGTAAAAATTTTAATTTATTCTTGGGAAGGGAATGTAATGGTTCCACTATGAGGAGATGAGGATTCTATGAATTGGGATGAGTATCTGGTGGTGATATGGTGGGGGTATTTCCAATCAATTTCTTATAGTAGTTATTGGTTTTTGTCCTTTGTAGCTGGACAAGTCTTTTGGAGTTCTAACTTCTTTGTAGTTGTATGTTTCCACTATATTTATTAATGTTATGGAATATTTATATATTAATATTAAAATCTTTCATTAATTCATTATATATATATATTTATATTCCCTGTGGTTGTTTAGGTTGGGCGAACTAATTCCTTTTGTTGGGTTGTTTGATTCCCGGGTTCTTGTCGCCTGCCCATGGGGATCGAGAACGCCCTTCGGGTATGTGAAGGATCATGTCAGGTGTTGGGATTTAGTGCAACCCAGGTTGGATCATTATAAGAAATGTGTTCAAGAATTTTGGTCGTATATGAAATAGATTATAAAGTGATGGTGAATAGTTCCTAGGTGAAAAAAGGGACATCTTGGGGGACACAAGAGGGGGAAGAATGTTGGTACCCTTGGAAAATTGTGGGAAATAAAAAACACAGAGTAAGAGGAAGAGGATCACAAATTTATAGGGTGGTTGAATGGTTAATAACTTGATGGAATGATTAGTGAATAATCCTATCAATCCTCAGACTAAGACATGATGATTTGAGTGTTGCGATATAAGTCAATTGAAGTGGGATTATATGAAACATCCTTGATCATGTCATAACTACATGAATATGGGGTATTATAATTTTTATTGTGGAAATGGTTATTGTTTTGGAGATTTTGAAAATCCTCATGGGTCGTATGATTCCTATTCCATGATGGGATGATGGAATCATCATACTCTATTTCAGTAAAGAATAAGTAATAAGGTTGATTCTTCAAATACCTTGACGGTTCAGTAGGGGAATAAAGAGCCATATGTGGCCAATAAAAATTTTCTGAAGTAGAAAAGGTTGTCAAGCATGAACATTTGGGACCATCCTTGGTTAGAGGTATGGTTCCATTGAATCCAACATTTATGAATGTTTTTTTGATATGGGAGTGTATCATTCTTTTAAATTTCCCCTTATGTTGTTGATTTTCTGGGTTTATGTGTAGTAAAGATTACTTCTATGTTTGATATTCAAACTCCTCTTGGTGGAAGATAATGTTATGACATAATTTATAGAGAATATTCCTTAATGGTTTATGGGGTTGAGTTGATGTTGGAATTCTCAGCCCTCACAATGGTTTTCTATGATAAAACCCATGGTATTGATTTTGTTGATGATGTTTACGGCCCACATAGATTGTTATGTGAGAACAAAGATATATATTGAAGAGGATGGTTATCGAATCTCTTCATGTTGTCTGGGATATAAAGATTGGTGAACGGATCTCTTTTGGAACCAGTGGATGAGACAATATCATATAAGATAGTGGATTTTTCTTTTTAATTGATGGAAGGGGGTTCTGGAAGTTGTTTTCCAATAGTTGTGGATCAGTTTTTGGATGTCTATCCGAAATAATTATCAAGGTTTTCAGAAATTTTAGAAGTGTTTTGTATGATTGAACACCTTCTATGTAATAGTCCTATATCAATTCTATATTACCAGATGGAAACAAAATAATTTAGGGAATAGAAAAAGTACGTATAGGAGAAAGAAAATAAAGGGTTCATTCGGACTATGACATCCCCATGGGCAACACCAGTCATGTTCGTGGTGTATTTTGATGAATATGGATCCGTTTTGTGGTGTTTTATCCTATAAGTGGAACAAGTGGTTTTGTATAGATCATGACATATGAGTTTTCATGTGAATAACTACACAACACAAGATTTAGAGTTTGTGGGGGTGGTTCATGTCTTGAAAATTTGGATTCATTATCTTTTCAATGCAAAATTCATGGAGTTTAACAATTATAAGAGACTAAATAATATATTTATAAAAGAGATATTTGAATTTGAGGTTACGGATATGAATAGAGTATATCCGTATGTTTGAATTCGAATTGATGTACAAATAGGGTTAGGGAAATTAGTTGGTAGATGCATTGAGTAGGATTTCATATGATCAATTTGTGAAAGATGATTTGGATATATAGATGTTGATGTCGGTCATAGCCAACTTGAAGCTGTAATGTGAATAAATGGTTGATGTAGAATTTTTATTTCATGATTTTTTGCTTCATGGATTGTTTGGTCTTGTTTAAGTGGAAATATAAGGACCGATCCTTAAAACATTACTTAATCTTAAATTAAATGAATAGTTCACATTGAGGATCTTTTTAGGTTTAGATTATTAGAGGATTAGAACATAACTATTTCATCTCAAAAAAAATACAAAGTAGACACTTCTACTCTGTTTCCATTTTTTTTCATAAAATATAAACTCATAAAAAGAAACATGTATAGTTCCATGTTTTAAATAGCATGTCATTCCTTGAACCCATTCTTTACCCTATTCATCTTTATGTCTTGTGGAAAACATTTCAAAAACATGGGATGAGCATAAAAATATTAGTAAGGGATACACAAAAAAGGGAACTGTTAGTTTTTAAAATCAACAAGTAAACCATGATTACTTAATCATTAGTGATACTTTTCACCTTTATGAAGTAGTAAATACTATTCACTGAATAAAAGATCATTTCTTACCCTTTTGTTAACAAAATATCACCATAAAACCCATATAAAGAACACATAACATATAAAGGTAACTTGGGACATAAACATACTTAAATTGAATAACCATATGGTTGACTTCCACACATATAACTAAATGGAATAGCCATACAGCCGACTTCCATACCCAATGCATTGGAGGTTATAACATAACCACACGCCCTAGTATTCACGACACCACCCATTATATGGTTTATCATGTAACCACACGTCAAATTTCTAAGTACCATTTTAACACATAACATATTTCAAATATAAACATTTTACTAATAACATTTCATTTTCCATCACAAGATGTAATTTAATGATATTGAAATAATCCATCCATTTTCATAAACCATTTAAAAATAGATTTTTGCATCATAGTGTCCCATATCACTTTGATGATTTTAAATGAATTATCATTTGAAAACATTAATTTCCATATATATAAATCCCACAAACCATTTTTAAAACATGGAAATTAAGGATAGATATTTAGAAGAATAAATAATTAAAACATTTAAAACATTATTTTAGTTAAAGAGGTTTTCAAACAAAAAGAGAGACGCTTGAATAAAAATAATTGATGAATAACATTTAATCAGAACATTTTAATGTCATGAGAATAAAAGGATTCTTGATATAATATGTCAAAGCATACTATATAAACCATATAATAGTTAATTGGTGCATAACAACAATGATGTCTCAATAGAAATGTAAATTGAGAAGAAATCCCTTATAAAGATGGTATCTTTAAATTTAGGATTAATAAATCATAAAATTATGTGTGACAAATATAAATACACCCAATATGTGTGGATATTAAGTGTAATAAAATCAGAGTTCATTCACACATATTCATGGAATTACATAATGAAGAAGTAGAGGTTTAACCCAAAGGATTGAAATTGGGTTAAGAAGTTCCTTTACAAAAATTCGATAGCCTAACATCGTCACATTAAAAATCATAAAATGAGTTGAAGAGAGAGAAAATGTTACATCATCAGTTGGACATAAAAATTTACATTAATATGGATATAAAATAACATATCCTAACATAATATGATGTAAACTAAAAGACATAACAAAAGAAGTCTTTTAAAATGAAGAGGGTGAAAGGTTCCCCTACCGATTTGGTAACTTACATAACGTACATCAAATGAAAGAATGAACATAAATTGTTTATTTAAATACCCATAAATGAATGTATATTACAGAAATAGTTGAATCATGCGTAGTACATACACCACTCAAAGGTGAAGGTGAAAAATATAGCATTAATCTCACATGAATAAAAAGTGAGATAAAAACCCCTTACCTCATTGTAATAAATCGAGTCATATGGCCAAAAGATAATAAAATCCAAATTAAACATAGAATACCATGAATATAAATTGAATCATGATAACATATATCAAATTTAAGTACACAATACACCACTTTAAATAAATAATTGGTGAACAATGTAAATCTCACCGAATTAAAAGTGAGATTAGAAATCCCCTTATAAAAATTCGGCAGCCTAACGACACCACATAAAACATCCAAAAATGGATTAATGAAATCAAATAGGGTCTCTCATTATAATAAAAAAAATATAGTAAGAGAAAGATAAAAGAACATCCCCTAACATAAGAAAGATGATCTTAAAAGAAAATGACAAAAAAGAGAGTACTTAAAAAGAAAGAGAGAGGTAGGATCTCTTACCTCGAGTTCGAATTGTCTTTTCGTTTCTTTATATTATGGAATAATAAACTTAGATCAATTTATAATTTCATAAATAATTACTTTAAATATTATTATTCAATTCATATCACATATTATCAGGTTATAATAATTAGTTAATTATTTGATTTCATGTCATACGTTTTGTTGATGTTCGGTATGTGACTCAAAAATGAACTTGTTTCAAAATAATTTCCCATGTAGTTATAAGTAAATCACATACAGAATTTTATTAATGATTTAAATATCATATATATTTATTCTATATTCATTTAATACTATTCCATAACATTTAGAGATAAAAAATGAAATGCACAGTTCATGGAGACCGTAGGCCGTACGTACGTATGAACGAGATATTCATTTCTTTGTCATATTAATGGACTTAAAAAATAAATTAGACATAGATATATTATAATTCCAGTATAATATATATTTTATATAGGTAAGATAATTTCAATAATTAAATTATTTGTAAATTCCATGTTTGGAATTAATGAGTCACATCACTTGAGGGGGGCGGTAGTCCACACATCCTCATATGAAATTATCGCATTTGCGCAACATGAAAAGCATAAAGGTATGATTTAAATATAAAATACAGAATCATTGAGAGGACATAAATATAAAATATATCATATATAAACATATTTCCATCATAATGGACTCCATGAAAGGTGATAAAAGAATATTGAACAATCATTGTTTCTTGAGGCAGTAATTCACCACCCACATAAACAGTATTTTTTTTAACCATTAGACGGAGGTGTCTGTATGTTTAGGTAGAATCCTTATCATAACAACATACTAGTATATTGGATATAGGGGTGTTATTATGTGATCAAATAATAATAATATATTGGATAGTTACAAAGGAAAATAAAAGAACGGAAATCGAGAGAATACATTACCGCTAAATCATGTAACTCTTTTTGATTTGAGCCAAATGCTTCCTTGGAAAGACTTATACCCAAAGAGATGCTTCTATTTGTAATAGAGGTATGTGGATAGATAATATTAGTATAGTTTTGATGATAAAATGTCTTGAGAAGTGTGGGTAAGGGGGTAGAGGTGGGGGCCATTTCTAAAAGGGAGGATGGTCACCTTCTGAATGTCTTGAAATATGACTTTATTATAAAATGATTTTCTGATTTTTAAAGTCCCATACTAATATATTTAGAGGATAAGATGATAAGGGTTTCAAATACACACATACAATATGTTTTTGACAAGTTTAAGGGTTATATTATACCTTATCTTTTCATTTTATTTAAATCGTTAATTAATGAGGTAATCACTACATCATCATGTTGTCATAAATAAATTTATTTATTTAATGTCAAAAAATTAAAAAAAATATATCATGATGTAGTTAATATTATTATATTTTCAAGGACTATTTATAGTCTATGAGATCATTTATGTAAACAAAATTAAAATTGTTTTACTTAGGATACACAAACCTTTGTTATGTTTCCCATTATTTTAAAAAATAATGTCATAAATGTCACTATTACACCCATGTTACTCCATGGGCCCTCAAGTTCGGTAAAATGCTCCCCATGGTGATCCATTACCCAATAAATATTATTTGGACACATTTTAGGGTTATTTTTTTACAATGATATTATTTTGTTACCCTTAAATACCTAATTACTAATTAATCATGATAATTAATGATAATTACCGTCGTTACATTCATAATGTCCAAAAATCAAATAGTATTAAATTACATAATATGGACCATATGATTCCAAATATGGAATAAATTTTACCAAATTATAAACACATAAAATGGAATAATTAAATTAAAATATTTATCATTGTCACAAATAAAGACGGGTTTTTATGAAGTTAAATTTATCAAAAGAATGACTTGTTTTTACATCCAATTGAAAAGTGAAATTACATTCAATGAAAAAAATTGTATTAAGTGATAAAAACATAATTCAATTACACTTTAAAACCAATTAAAAAGAATGTATATCTATATAATTAAATTATTGAAAAAGTAGTTTTGAAATACAATGCAGTATTTTTCACTATTCATTTAAAATGAACTTTTGTCAGAAAAATTCCAAAAATATATCGAAATTAAATTTGATATTCCAAATTCAAAAATTATGTCCATTTTACCAAATTCATAACATATAAGTTCCATTAATTAAATTTATAAATAATTCCCACTGCCAAAACAAATAGCGTGTTTTTTCGAAACAATATTTATCAAAAGATTGATACTTATTTAGGTCCAATTTCAAAGTGAAATTAATTACAATGACCACCATTGAATTAAATGGTAAAACTATATTTTAAATACACATTAAACACAATTGAAAATATAATCTAACCATATAAATAAATTATATTAAATGGAGTTTTTGAATTAAAATACATCATTTTCACTATTTATTAAAAAATGAACTTTATCGGAAAAATAAAAAAAATTTAAAAAAATTATATCTTGATGTCTTGAGTCTAAAAAAGGGATTTTATATTTTCAAATATAACATATTAAATTTAAAAAATTTAGTTTTAAAAAGGGTTCACCATCAAAAGGCGGTTATTCGACCTTTAAAAGAACATTAGAATATTTATGTTTAAAATCGAATTATTTTCTTAATTTAAGCCTCTAACAATTATTGGATAAATGTAAAAATATTTAACAAACATATATAATAATTTTTTATTTATTAATATAAATTCCCGCCATTACAATGGCTAGGCGTTAACTACAATTTAAAATAATAATATTATATTGTAAGATTCCAAAGAAACTCGTTGTTGTGTATTAGGTAATCCATAGAACATTGCCTTCCCTTTAAAGTAATAGTAACATTTTATTCACAAATATTAATAAATATGAAAATTGCATATTCTATATTTACTTGGGACGTTACATCCTTCCCCCCCTTTGGGAATTACGTCCTTTCAATTTTAAAATTGGGCTTAGAAACATCATTGAAAGTATCATATCAGAAAAAGAGTCAATAAAACCATAACTTTAAAAGAAAGAAAGAGAAGTAAAAAAGGTCACCCGAGACAATAGATACAACAGTTACATGAAAAAAAGGATATGTAAGAGAAAAAAAACCATTGGGGTTTGATGGAGAGTGATACAAAACATGTGTAAGGGAAAGATAACCACTTGAAAATCACAAAATTATGATGGGTTAAACGGTATTTGATTCCCTGTAGGAAACGTTAACAGACATTGTTTTTGTTTTAAGATACTTTTCATTGTGGAATTTATTTATTGGCTTAACTAAAAAATAAGTTAACATACTTAATTGTCATATAGTCTTTCATGTCTTACTATATTTCTAACACAAACTCATATTTTCAACAAAATAAGAGTATTTAGGATGACTTGGTCACAATAGGAGCGCTATAATCAACTTCTAGAGAATCACTTAATCCCCAACAGAGAACAATATATTTAAAATGTCTTTAAACCTTAACCAAAACCAAAATGTTTAGTACAAGATTATATAGTCCCTAAATAGGATAATCTCTAAAAATAAAAACTACTCTTAATCTCTAAAATTTTTCCAACAAAACCCAAATTTCAGAAAATACCATTCAATAAACAGCTATCCATAAAATTCTTCAGAGTACTCCAAACTATGATTGAAAACCAAATCTCTGAAGGATTTAATCACATAGTCTTCCAAGGAAAATCTTAACATTTATCTCCAAATAACATCAATTACTCTTAAATTATCATACTGAAAAGTAATTATCCTAATCATATATCCTCCATGATAGGTTAATCATTTCCTTATATTACCCAAAATCAAATTATTCCTGATTCATAAGATAATCTAACTAAAAAATTAGTCATACTAACAAGGGACTTCACATAGTCCAGTGATAGGAGATAAATCCTAGTCACACTTTGGTTGTGGGTTCGATTCTCGTAGCTTCGTCCTATGTGATGGGTTGCCACATTGTTTGTGTGTTGTCATCTTTACAAAACTATATAATTCTTAAAACATTCCCCAAAAAGAGATAAAATCATAAAACATAACAATACCATAATTTATGCTCAAGATTACCTCATGCCTTTCATTTTCCATAATAACATATAGTAACCCATAATTACCTCAAAATTATGGATCATATAAACCCAAATGGTTACCTTTATAATTATTACATGAACATCCATGTTGAGTTGGTTCTCTCGTACATGATGAATTAGAGAACTCACCATGGTTAAAGTGGTTAATCATGACTCTTCTTAGTTGGTTGAGAATAACCACAAGAGTTCTCATTGTAGCTCCCATATCTATCAGTTTTTCTTTCACAAAACCATCCCAGTTTTCTTCACATCCACTGTTACTTTGGTGCCTGCTAGATCCAACCTTTTACTAAAACTAAAAAGGTTTGTTTGATTATATCATTAGAATCATCATATAATATTTTATGAGGAGGGTAAATACTAAGATATAATTATTCATGTTATCTTAAACTCATTCACTTTATCTATACCTATGACTCTTTCTGAAATCCTAACCATTATGGTAATTTCACTTATTCTTAAAGAATACCTAAACCTTTAATGTCATCTAAACCTACCTCTGATACCAACTATAAAGACCCAGCCTTAAAACAACACATATTATTTAATTAAATGAATAATTCACATTGTGGATCTTTTCAGGTTTAGGGTTTTAGAGAATTAGGATATAAATATTTAATCTCAAAAAAAATTACAAAGTAGGTAGTTCTTACTCATTTTCCATTTTTTTCATAAAATGAAAACTCTTAAAAAGAAACATGCATAGTTCCATGTTTTAGATAGCATGTCTTTCCTTGATCCCATCCTTTACCATTTTCATCTTTAAGTCCTGTTGAAAAAATTTCAAAAACATGGGATGAGCATAAAAACCTCATTAAGGGATACACAAAGTAGGAAACAGTTAGTTTTTCAAAACAACAAGTAAAACATGAATACTTACTAATAAGTGATGCATTTCACCTTTATGAGGTAGTAAATACTCTTCACATAATAAAAAATCATTTATTACCCTTTTGTAACCAAGAGATCACCATAAAACCCATATAAAGAACACATAACATATAATGGTTACTTGGGAGAGAAACATACTTAAATGTAATAACCATACAGTTGACTTCCACACATATCACTAATTGGAATATCCATACGACCGACTTCCATACCCAATGCATTTGAGGTTATAACGTGACCACCTGTCCTGGTATTCACGACACCACCCATCATATGATTTATCATGTAACCACCCATCAAATTTCCATGTTCCATTACATCACATAAAATATTTCAAATATAAACATTTCACTAATAAAATTTTATTTTCGATCACAAGAAGTAATTTCAAGATGTTGAAATAATCAACCATTTTCATAAACCATTTAAAAATATATTTTTGAATTATAGTGTCCCATATCACTTTGAAGCTTTTAAATGAATTATCATTTGAAAAAATTAATGTTAATATAAATAAATCCTAATACCCATTTTGAAAACATGGACATTAAGTAGAAAAGTTTAGAAGAATAAAATTTTAAATCATTTAAAACTATATTTTAGTAAAATAGTTTTTCTAACAAAAAGAGAGATGGTTGAATACAAATAATCGAGGAATAAAAGTTAATAAAAACTTTATAATATCATGAGAATAAAGGGATTCATGAAATAATATGTCAAAGTATAGTATATAAACCATATAAGAGTGAATTGGTGCATAACAACAATGAAGTCTTGATGGAAATGTAAATTGAGATGAAATCCTATATAAAGATGGTATCCATAATTTAAGGATAAATAAATCACATAATTATGTGTGACAAATATAAATACACATAATAAGAGTGGATATTAAGTTTAAAAAAATCATAGTTCATTAACACATATTCATATAATTACATAATCAAGAAGTACAGTTTTAACCCAAAGAATTGATATTGGGTTATGAAGTTCCTTTACAAAAATTTGACAGCCTAACGAAGTCACATTAAAATTCAGAAAATGAGTTGACGAGAGAGAAAATGGTATCTCATCATTTTGAAAAAAAAATTTACATCAGTAAGGATATAGAAGA
The DNA here is from genome assembly GCA_963277665.1 of Viscum album. Lineage (NCBI taxonomy): Eukaryota > Viridiplantae > Streptophyta > Magnoliopsida > Santalales > Viscaceae > Viscum > Viscum album. The sequence continues at coordinate 185,422,487 of OY728122.1, forward strand.
ACATATACCTACATAATATTATGTAATAGAATTGACATAATAAAAAAGTATTTTATAAAGAAGAGGGTGAATGGTTCCCTTACTGATTTGGTAAATTACAAAAGTACATCATATGAAAGAAGGACCATAAAGTGTTGATCTAAATAACCATAAATTAATTTATACTACACAAATAGTAGAATCATGGCCAGTAAATACACCACTCAAAGGGGATAGTGAAAAATATAGCTTGAATCTCACGGGAATAAAAAGTGAGATAAAAACCCCTTACCTCATTGTAATAAATCGAGTCGTATGAACAAAAGATAATGAACACCAAATTAATCATAGAATACCATTAGTATAAATAGAATAATTATATCATATATAAAATGGAAGTATACAATACACCACATGCAATAAATAATTGGTGAACAATGGAAATCTCCCGGAATTAAAAGTGAGAGAAGAAATCCCCTTACAAAAATTCGGCAGCCTAACGGTGCCACATAAAACTTCTAAAAATGGATTGATGAGATAAAATATGGTCTCTCGACATAATAACATAAAAAGTAGAGTAATAGGAATATAAAAGAATATCCCCTAACATAAGAAAGTGGATCTTAAAGTAAAAGGCATATAAGAGAGTACTTAAAAAGAATGAGAGAGGTATGATCCCCTACCTCGAGTCCAACTTGTCTTGTTAGTTTATTTATATTCCTGAATAATAAGCACATGTCCATTTATAATTTCTTAAATACATCCTTTAATGTTTATTATTCAATTCATATCACATATTATCGGGTTATAATAATTAGTTAAAAATGTGAGTTCATGTCATACGTTTTGTCGATGTTCGGTACATGAGTAAAAAATGAACTTGTTTGAAAAGAATTTCCCATGTAGTTATAATTATATCATCTTAATAATGATATTACTGATATAAATATCATATATATCCAGTATATATTCATTTTATACTATTCCATATCATTTGGATATAAAAAAATTAAATGCACCGTTCATGGAGACAGAGGCCGTACGTACGCGTGATCACTCCTTTCATTTCTTTCTCATATTAATGGACTTTAAAAATAAATTATACATATATATGTTATAATTATAGTATAATATATTTTTTATATAGGTAAAATTGGTTTATTAATTTTATTATTTATAAATTCCATTTTTGGCATAAATGAGTCACATCACCTAAGGGGGCGGTAGTCCACACTTCCTCGTATGAAATTATCGCATTTGCACAACCTGAAAAGCATAAAGGTTTGTTTTCAATATAAAATACAGAAGCATTTAAAAGAAATAAATATAAAATATATCATATATAAATATCATTCCATCATAATGTTCACCATTAAAGGTGTTAAAAGAAGATTGAACAATCATCATTTTGTGAGGCAGTAATTCGCCACCCACAGAAACAGTATAATCTTTAAACATTAGACGGAGGTGTGTGTAAGTGTAGGTAGAATCATTATCATAAAAACATCTAAGTATATTTAGGATACTATTGTTTTTATGGGATAAAATAATAAGAAGACAATGGTGAGTGAAGAAGGAAAAATGATTCTTGAGAGAAGACATTACCTCTGAATCAGGTACCTCTTTTTGATTTGAACCAAAGGCTTCCTTGGAATGACTTTTTCCCAAAGTGGGGCTTCTAGGATTAAGAGAGGGATGTGGATATATAATATGAGAAGAGTTTGGACGAGCCAAGGTCTTGAGAGGTGTGTTTAAGGGGGTAGAGTTGGGGGCCTTTTATAAGAGGGAGGAGGGTCAGTTTTGGAAGGTCTTGAAATGTTATTTTATTATAAAATGATTTTCTGATTTTAAAGGTCCCAAAACGATATATTTCTAGGATAAGGTGATAAGGGTCCGAAATACAACCATACAATAGGTTTTTGACAAGTTTATGTATTATATTTTACCTTATATTTTCATTTTATTTAAATCATTCATTAATGATGTAATCACTGTATCATCGTGGTGCCATAAATAACTTTATATATTTAATGTCTAAAATTTAAAAAAAAATCATGATGTAGGAAATATTATTATATTTCCAATTACTATTTATAGTTTAAGAGATAATTTATGTAATCAAAATTAAAATTGTTTTACTTGGGATACACAAACTTTTGTTATATTTCTCTTCTTTTTAAAAAATAATGTCATAAATGCCACTATTACAACCATGTGACTCCAAGGGCCCTCAAGTTCGGTAAAAAGCTTCTCATGGTCGGCCGTGACTCAAAATAGAGTATTTGGAAACATGTTGGGGTTATTTAATTTTATTAAGATATTATTTTTTTACCCTTAACTACCTTATTACAAATTAATCACGATAACTAATGATAAATACCATCATTACTATTCATAATGTCCAAAAAACAACGGACTATTAATTAAATAATTTGGACATTTTGATTCAAAATATGGAATCTATTTTATCAAATTCTAAACAAGAAATTTAAATAATTAATTTAAAAATAATTCTCATTGTCAGAACCAAAGATGGGTTTATAACAAGTAAAATTTATCAAAAGATTGACTTGTTTTTACATCCAATTGAAAAGTGAAATTACTTCCAATGAACAAAATTTTATTAAGATATAAGAACATAATTCAATTCAACTTTAAACCCTATTTATAAGATATTCTAACTATATAATTAAATTTGATGAAAAGGCAGTTTTGAATTAAAATACAGTATTTTTCACTATTCATTAAAAATGAACTTTTGTCAGAAAAATTCCAAAAATCTATCCAAAGTAAATTTCATATTCCTAATTAAAAAATTATGTGAATTTTAACAAATTTAAAACATATAATTTTCATTAATAAATTTTATAATTAATTCCTGCTATCAAAACAAATAGCATGTTTTTAAGAAACAATGTTTATCAAAAGATTGACTCTTGTTTACGTCCAATTTAAAAGTGAAATTAAATCCAATAAACACTATTTAATTAAATGGTAAAAATATATTTTAACTTAACTTTAATCTCAATTAAAAATATAATCTAACAATATAGATAAATTAGATTAAAATGAGGTTTTGAATTAAAATACAACATTTTCACAATTCATTAAAGAATGAACATTATTGAGAAAACAACAAAATTTTACACAAAGTAAATCATGATGTATTCATTATAAAGAATGATTTTATTTTTTCAAATAATACATATAAAATTAACAAAATCTAGTTTTAAAAAGGGTTCACCATCAAATGGTGGTTAATCGACCTTTTAAAGTACATTAGAATATTTATGCTTAAAATTGAATTCTTTTCTTATTTTAAGCCTTTAACTTTAATTGGATAAATGTAAGAATATTTAACAAACATATATAATCATTTTGTTGTTTGTTCTGTTCATTATATCCATTACAATGGCTAGGTGTTAACTACCATTTATAATAATATTATTATATTGTAAGATTTCAAAGAAACTCGTCGTTGTGTATTAGGTACGCCATCGAACATATAATTACCTTTAATGTAATATTAACATTTTATTCAAAAATATTAATAAATATGAAAATGTCATATTCTATATTTACTTGGGATGTTATAGGAAATTTTTTCTAATTTAGAGTGTGTGGAAATGAGGTTGAAACTCAATGGTGTTGAGACCGTTGAGGGCTAGAAACTGGATGGGAGATTTGTTGTGTGGTTTCAAAAATGGATGGTTGTACCAATGAATTTTTAAGAGAAACATCATTGTTCATATATTTTTTCCATATAGTTGGTTCGTCCATGAATTTAGAAGTTGTATAATGTGTTGAAAGTATAGTTATGGTGGGTGGTTACAAAAAATATTTTTGTATTGTTTCCTTCAATATTATTTATTTGTTAGCGGATCAATGTATAAAATTAGTGGCTCATAGGAACGTTTCAATAATTACCTATACCTATGAGAAAATGAGTGATGGTAATGATGTGTTTTGTTACAGGTCTTCCATGAACGATCTAGAAACACAATTCTGTATGTGTAATTGTGGATTGACTCACATTTTCATCCCATTTCATCCCTATAAGTGAATCTCATATGGTGGAGGATCTTTCCAATATATACATCCATGTGGATGTAAAGATGTATGGGGTGTATGATTTTATCATATCAGGAAAATAACTGAAGTTTACATTGTGGTTCTCAAAATCCTTTTCACACACCCTGGGACATAGTTGATGATGAGTATGCAATATCATCCTCGTACAGAAGGGAATCTAAGAGGATGATACAAATGTTGGAAGTTATTTTGTATACTAGTGTGATGGATTTTTGTGGCTCGTGGGAGTATAATTTTCCTTTATTGTAGTTATTCTACAATAATACTTTTCATGCATCGATACACGTGGATCTATTTGATTAATTTTAAATTCATCTATTTCATTCTATGATATTCTTTGTGGAAAGAGTTGAGACTTTTATGTATGGGAATAATATTTTAAAGAGGCAATGGAAATGTCTAAGAAAATGAAGAGGGGAATGAATATGGATCAGAGTTATAAAAAATTGTATGTACACTATCTTCAATGAGGATTGTACTTCAAGGATGTTGATCATTTTTTTTAAATTATCTCTCATGATGGGGAATAACCCTTTTGGAATGCATGGAATGTTTTATCTAAATTATATGCATCATCACAAGATACTTCATTGATTTGAAGAGTTATAATAATTGTTGGTTTTTAAAAAATGGTTTTTTGTGGGGCACAATGTACTTCATGTTTATTAGATGATAAAATGTCAACCAAATCCTTAATATGGGATTCAATGGGATCATGATTAGGTAGAGCTCGATTATTCATTTGTGAATCTTCTAGTGATGCTTGTGGATAGGAAAGAGAATTTCATTCATGGAAAAAGCATCAATCTGGTTTCATTGTTGTCTAATAAAGGTCACATTTTGGGGAGACCAAGAAATAGATGAATGAAACAGTCTAGCAATGGCCAGAGATTTTTCAGGAATGAATTGTTTTCTACATTCTACGGATATGAAGTCTAATGATGCGGTGAATATACTACCCCCAATATAAAATATGAAACCATTATTTAAATATTTTTATGTAATTAATTTTTTTGGCTAATGATTGGGAGAGTTTTTGATTGTTTTGGGATGGTCTTAGTGCTTTTATAAGGGTGGATGGTTTTAGCTTGTTTAGTGGAAATCATGTAATAACCCCATGTAATATTTCACAATGAGGAACATGATAAGGGGTTGGTTCAAGGTTAAGGTCATATTTTTCAAAACCATACATCCAACCCTTGTAAACCCTATAACGTGGGATACAAGGATTTGTAATGGTTGGTGTACAATTTTTCAAATCATGTAGTCCAACATGGAAGGACCCCCCTTGAGCTAGTAGAAATTGTATATTTATAATACTATTTTTCTAATCGGGTCGATATACCATGCATGGATTAATAATTGGATTATTAAAAATAATTATTGGTTGAAATTTTCCCTAAACACCCCAATATTCCTCCCATGTGGCCCTACCATAGGATTTCTTCCTATCAAAGGTTAGGGAACCTCTCCCACACATTATGAAGCATTTTAAAGGTTTTTCATATTGTTTTGAAGGATGACATACCATGGAAAGTATCCTCTTTAGTATTGTTGTTGATAACATTAGATCTACTTATCCATCTCTCCTGGTTTGACTGATTTATTTCTATTATGGATATATGTAGCAGTATTGTTTCCAATAATGGAAATATTTCTGATTTTTAATATTAGGGAAATGAATCTATGTTGGTTTTGTGGGTTTTCACCCAGTTTTCCTGTGTAGTTTTATTGTGGATCAACTTCTCAAAACCCCCTGGTATGTTATAAAGACCCTAGCATTTGTCCTATAAAATGACAAGTTTTTAAGAAAAATTTAACATTAGATTACAAGACAAGGATCATTACGTTTAGTTTCATGGAAGAAAAGGTACATAAAACATAAAACATGGTTATAAAAAAACACTTCCATATTTAAACTCCATATAGAGTTCCTAACTTCATTTGAGCCCTTACATGTGAATAGGGTACCCTAGGGAACACATGAACAAATGGATGAGCTAAAAATCCTAGTAAGGGAATAAAAATAAGAATACAACTTCCAGAAATTTGTTAGGAGGCATGAAATAATGATATAAATAACATGGACATATGTAATCATATAATATAATCATGGGATCAAATAAACATGGAATCACATAAATATGGCAGAACAATAAAAGTTGTCTTTTGTACGAGTCCAGGATAACCGCCAATCAATTTTCCCACAGTAGTATGGGTCAAGTCTAACCACCCATCCCGTTTCCCATTGAAGTATGGTTCATGGGTAACCGTCAATCCTATTTTACATCACATACCATGAGACATAACATAACCCAATGCATTTGTGTGCTATATGGGTACATCGATCTCTAAATTTTCATGAATATTATTTCAACATAAATAATCATACAATATAAACCACACATAAACATAAGGGAACCCATGGAAGGAATTGGGTACCACAATCATGACATAACGCATAACCAATGGGCATATCATGAATGTGTCCATAGAGTGCATTTGAAATTAGATAAAAATTCGTGAAGTTTCCTTAAAATAGGTTTGCTTATGAGAATGTTCTATGGAGGGAATATTTTTAAAACAAGTATATCCCCAAAACATAGGGATTGATGGGTCTTTTTAAATGAATTTATTTAAATCAATACATAATTTAGAATATGTACATAAACATATAAGATAACTTCATTTTGATATAATGAAATATAAGGCAAAAAGAAAGAAAAAGAATGTTCGGGTAGAATTTGTTACGGTTTAAAGTCATGGTATATGGTATACCAAAGAGGCATTTATGAGAGTGAGAAATGGTTTCTCATAACATATACATCATGGGGGTGTATGTGGTAGGTGTGTAACTATACCCCATCATTAGATATTATGCATAAAATGGCATATTATGAAGGACATCTTGATTAAGAGTGAAATGGAGAGGATTTGTTGCCATAAGTCTGTTGGTGTTCCGGACATGTTATTAATGACCTAAATAAACAAATTAGGTTTATTGATTTATAATTCCATAAATTAATCTATATTTAAAATATTTATTGCAACCTTTTTATGTTCATTTTGGCCTTTTTGATGGGTTATTATGTTCAATTTTATTGTTTGGGTCTGTTTTTTGCCATAACATTCATTACCAGTTTATTTATGAACAGATAATCATGTAAGATGAGAATTGTTGTATAGAATTGAATTAATAATTTATTATTGAAAAAAATGAATATTAGATGATTGTAAAGATCCATTTGGTTTTTGGAATTTTTGATTAATTATTATATAAAACATTAGTTATAACCATTTTTGTTAATCGGTGGGTTTGATTACAATGAACATGTTTTGATTTATAACATAATTCCATTTGTTCAAAAGGATTATGGAAGAATAACTAGGATATATTTCATATATTATAATATTCGTCATCCATAACACAAATGGTTTCATTAACAAAAATAATGATGATTTTAGAAATTGATAAATCGATGTCCATGAATGTGATAAATTAGCACATCTCAAAATGTGATTTCATTTCATTCAAATAAAAGATTGGGAAAGGAGAAAAGATAATAAAGTATCCCACTATCAAAATAGAGTTATAGTAAATTTATTTTATTGGATTTATCATACCATGTTAGTTAAACTAGTGTAGGAATGAATCTTAAAAGATAAGAACATTATAGAAATGATGAAATGGAAATGTGAATTTAGCTCTTGATTCTACCTCCTTTGAGAACCAAATAAATGGAGATGTGTGGGTATTTTGAAGAGACTATGTGACATTTTACACGTGGTAGGATCTTAGGGAGAGATTTTTGTCGAATATTATCAAGTAATAAGGCCTGAGAATAATGATGAGAAGAGTGATGGGGTTTATAGTGGAGTAGAGGAGGGTTTTCATAATCTGTTAATCATTAGTTTATTTTTTCCCTCAAGACTAGAAATAGTAATGATTTCAAGAACTAAAATTGTCATATATACATGAGATTTTGAACTAATGTCCATTAAAAAAATACATGAACCATTCATAATGCATAAATTCTGGTCTTAGCATCTATTTGGAATTATCATAATTTATTATTCTTACAAAATTCATGTATTTTAGAAAAAATCCCAAATATTCTCCCTAACCATTTTTTGATGTGTAGAATCCAAAAATGAAATCTACATATCAAAAATAATTTTCTAAATATTATTAATTTAATATTTAATTAAAATCATAATTTTGTATTAAAAACACGATGTCAAAACATTCAATTACTTATTATAAAATAAAGGTACATCATACTTCCAATTGAATATTATTTTTATACTATCATATATATTGATACAATTTAGTAGGGTATGTCACTATTAATATGGTACTATTCAAATGGGTAGGTTATTAGTCACGAAAAATTATGTTTTTCCTATCTGACTCAAAATGACATACTGATCACAACCATGTATGTCAGATTTTCGAAATTCTAGACACATAAGGGACAAAAAAATACGTTTAATGGTCTCATAGCATATAGTATTTAAACATGTTATGTTTTCATGTGATTTTGAGACATAATTATATGAATTAAATTTCCATATAAAACATTGTCTCGTTACATTCATCCCCCTTTAAAAAATTTCTCCATCGAAATTTTGTTTTACTTTCTAGGACATAAATATGTGTGAGTACTTTTCCTTCATTGATTCTTCAAGTTCCCATGTTGACACCTCATTTTTATGGTTTCTCTAGAGTACTGTGACTAGATGATCAGTATTGTTGCATAGAACATTGTCTCTATGTTCCAAGATCATTACAGATTTCTCCTCATAAGAATGATCATCCTCAAACTGTACCACCTATGAAAAGAGTACATGAGAAGGGTTTGGTATTTACTTACATTATTGGGATACATGAATGATATCATGTACATTGGCCAAGGTAGGTGGATGTTATATTTGATAGGCCATAGAATTGACCCGATCAAGAATCTTGAAGCGGCCGATGTAACTAGGACTTAACATTCCTTTCATTCCAAACATCTTGAACTTCATCCACGGAGATATGCGTATAAATACCGTGTCTCCAACTTTGAACTCAAGGTATCGTCAACGATTGTCTGCAAAACTTTTCTATTAACATTGGGCGGCCTTGATATGTTTTTGAATAGTTTTCACATTCTACACCATTTCTTCGACCATTTTAGGTCCTAGAATCTTACGTTCACCAACTTCATCCCGGAACGCCAGTGTTCTGTAGCTTTTCCCAAAAAAGTTCTTCTTATGGTGCCATTTAGAAGCTCGAGTGGAAACTCTTGTTGTATAAGAATTCAACTAGTAGAAGATGTAGTTCATATCCTCTTTTTAATTCCATTGAACATTCTCTAAATAATTCTTTCAATGTCAGAATAATCTGCTCCGATTTTCCATCAGTTTGAAGATGATAGGATGTATTATATTTTAGGTCATTGCATAGAGCATGTTAAAAAATTTTCAGAACATCCTGGTGAATCTAGGATCCCGATAGGATAAAATAGATAGTGGTAATCCATGTCATTTTATCACTTCATTGATGTCAATCTATTCAATTTGATCTAATTTGAAGTCCTTTCTAATTGCAATAAAGTGAGTTTTCTTGGTAAGATGCTCCACAATGACCAATATATCATTGTTCCCTATATATGTCCTTGGATTTCCAATGGAAATGTCCATGGTAATGTTCCCCCACTTCAATGTTGGTATGGGTAGTGGTTGTATCATCCCCTTAGACCTTTTCTTCTCAGCCTCCACTTACTTACCTACCATGAACATTGATGTATATTCAATAATCTCCCCATTCATATATTTACATCAAAAGTTTTCTCAAATATTGTTATACGTCATTGTGCTCCTTAGGTGGATCAGGATGGTTGATAAATGTTAGTCATTCAGAAGACCCTTCTTTGTATTTGGATCAGATGGTATCCATAATAATGAAACAAATCGTACAACTCAATCCAAACCAAAAATTATCTCCCAGGATTTCCATTTTTTAATAGCTTCCACCCTTTTCATAATTTCCACATCGTTTCTTTGATAATCCTTTTTTATCCACACGAGGGATTGTTGAGCAATCATTTGATAAATTATTGATGATGATCCAGCCATTATGAATACCATATCCATCATATACATATATAAGAAGATTGGATCAATTTCAATTCACAACATTGATAATGATTTATGATCATTTCTAAAGAGAGCATCATGCACCATTTTCTCTTTACCGAGATGGTAGTGGATTGTGTAGACATTATCCTTGATGAGATTTATCCATCTTCACTGGGTCATATTATGATTTTTTTTGTGTAAATATATATTGGAGACACTTGTGGTCACTATATATCTCCAACTTCTCCATGAAAAGATAATTCAATTATATTTTCAACACAATGATCACAATTTCCAACCCTAGATCATGAATGAGATAGTTTTTATCATGTATCTTCAGCTACCTTGATGAATATTCTATCACTTTATCATTTTCCATCAACAAACAACCTATGATCATTTAAAAATCATCACTATACACCACAAAAATTTATCCACTTGGTGGTAATGTGATTATAGTGCATTGATGATCCTCTCTTTCATCATCATGAAATAGGCTTCAGATTCTTGAGTGAAGAAAGAATTTACTCCCTTTCATGTTTTTTTGGTCATTAGGTTTGAAAATCATCAAAATTTCTTCACAAATCGTCTATAATACCTCGTAAGAACAAAAAATATGTGGATCTCCATTAATGAAGTTCCCATGGGCCACACTTCAATTTCCATTGTATTGGAAGGTTCCACAGATATCACATTACTGGTGCAACAAAACCCAATAATGATTTTCATCCATCAAGAACTCACATTTACCATACTTTGGAAACAACTACTCTCTTCACAAAGTCTTCACCATAATATTCAAATCCTACTCAAGTTACTCCTACCTTATTGAGTATATTAGAATATCATTAATAAATACTACCACAAATTTATCGATGTAATATCTAAAGACTATATTCATAAAATCCAGGAAAATTGATAGAGCATTAGTGAGTTCGAAGCGAATCACTAAGACCTCATTGTTTCTATACCTCGTTCGAAATTTTGTCTTGTCAATGTCATATTTCCTCTCATTTTATTGGTGATATCCCAACCAAAGTGCCAAATTAAAGAAATAAAAGGACCCACAAAGCTAATTCAAAAATTCATCTATCTGTGGAAGCGGATACTTGTTCTTTATCATGATTTAATTGAGCTCACGATAATAAATGAAGAGGTTCATTTATCCGTCCTTATTATTTTCAAAAAAGACTAGTTCACCCCATAGTGATGAACAAGGGCATATAAAACACTTCTCTAGATTCACGTGTAACTTCTACTTCATCACATCAAGCTCTATGGTGGCTATTCTGTAAGGTTTCGTTGAGATAATTAGAAATTCAGGGATAAGTTCAATTGCGAACTCAAACTCTCTGTCATTAGGAAGATCTAAACACTCTTAAGGGAATACATTGTTGTAATCCATCACAATGGCCATGTCTTCACAAATGATTCTCTCATTTGTCTCAATTAGTTCAGAATGATAGGCTTGCTCATAAGGAAACAATTTCCACACATGAGATGATGATTCTAAAGGACTTTCATCTTCCTCCTTACACTTGTAAAGAGTTGAAGGATGAATCAAGATATGAAGAGTGATCTCATATTATTTATTGTTGATGTTGGACTTGTATAGAGAAATACAATACAAGCCCACGATTGCGTCACACTCCACTAAAGGAAGTATGAATAGATTTGTTGTGAGGTTCAGTCCACAAACATTAACCGGGGAGGAGATGTAAACCATGGATGCAATAATATCCCCATTATATGTTCTCATAGATAAATTTTTCTACTAATTTTGAGTTGGTGGTTGAATATTTCTACTAAACATGCATGATATGAATGAATGCGTAGAACCATAATCAAATAGTATATTCCCTAATCAAGAATGAACATCTAGCGTACCTAACACCTCTACATTGTATGGAACCACCTTATTAGTAGTGATAGAATAATATCTTCCATGTGGCCTTATAGTTTGTTGTTGATTTCCTCAGATAACCCATATTTTTGGAAAATTGTTTGAATAATGCCAATGCTCTTTCCATCTGTAAAATTGATCCACTAGTTGAGGGTTGATCTGAACCTTCATTTCATCTTCAGTATTAGCAGGATTCCTCATATCCCATAGGTTGTTTTTAGAATGATGACCAAAATATCCACATTTTAAGCAATTCTTTGTTCCCTTCAGACAGTTCCAATTATGCTTCTTCCCACAACATTTACTAGGGGAAAAGTCAAGCTTTTTTCATAGTGGGATTTTTTTGTCGAAACCCCCATGTTGTTCTCCATTTTTTGCTTCATGTCAACTGGACCACAAGGCAACTGAGAGACTACAATCACCATTTCATCCATGAGGGAAAAAATGAAAAATATATTCATAGATTTCGAAGTATCGAATCTCCAATGCTTTTCGTAGACTCACCATTAGTTTGATAATGAATCGATCCACCTTGCATTCAGTGTTCATGACAATGCTTGAGGAATACCACGAAAGCATTGTAATGTTTTCATCATATGACCTAATGGAATCATCTTCCTTCTACTTGAGTTTGAGGAACTATCTTTCCATTTTAAGATGGATCGATCAAGGAAAATTGTTCTTAAAAAACATCTTCTTGAATTACTCCCAAAACATGGAATCAATTTCCTTTTGGGACATTGTATTTTTTATTAGTTTCCACCATTGATCAGCTTACCAATCCAAATGATTGACTTCTAGTACAACTTTTTACTATTGTATGCATAGGAGGACAAATAATATCATTTCAATGGAGTTAATAAATTTTTCTATGAAGATGGGATCAGAATATCCCTTAAACATGGGAGTCATTTTTTGAATGAAGTATTCTATGGAAAAATTTTCATTCCATAAAGGAAGAGGGCATTATGAATGATTTATATTATTATTCATAAATGGATCAATCTGAGCAAGTACATTGATGATGTTTTGAGCAGCCATTCCTGTCATGTTAGACATATCATTAGGGAAATATCCACATTTCCTATCACATTGATTTTTAGAACATGTTCTTCTATTTCCCTTCACTAACTATGAAAATGAACATACAATTTGAGGTCTTGGATATTTAGTTATTGATCATTAAAAAGGAAACATTTATACAAAAAAGGATAAACTTATAGAGGACAAGAATATCCTATCATGTGATTCCTTAGGTTAAAATATAGTTTATAATTGATCTATTTCTTAACATATATTATTATGGAATTTTTTTATTGCCTTAATAAGGTTCTGTACAATGTTCATGAATTTTCTAAAGCATATCCCCTTGGAGTTTCAATATAGAGTGTGCAACATGGCCCGTTTTCATGTACTAGGATACCCCTAGTAAAGAAAAAAAACTCTCTGTCGGAGTTTTCAATCCAAGGTATATCTATGCTAGAGCCACCTCTACCTATTTGAATCCCTAAAGGGATGTATATTCTTGATAAATAACTTACATTATACTTACAAAATTTTTGATTGTATTCTTATAAATAGTCTCTTCATTGAGTTTCTCACTAATGTTCTTTATTCATAATCTCAAAAAATAACTAGACCAAAGCATGATTAAAACTATAGAAAACCTTTCCTTTTTCATAAAACTTTTCAATTTCTAATGTGTAATTATACATCATATTACATGTCGAGGATCATTATGTCTAGTTTCTTCGAAGATGAGTTATATAAAACATAAAACATGGGTCTAAAAAACACTTCTTTATTTATTCTCTATAAAGAGATCCAAACTTTCTTTGATCCCTTACATCTGTATATGGTACACTGGGGAACACATGGACAAATGATGATCTAAAAAGTGCAGTAACTGAATGAACATAATAATTCAACATCAACACGTGTTTAAGAGGCACGGAATAATGATATCAAAATCATTGGGATATGAAATAATATCATATAATCATGAGATCATATACACAAGGAATCATTTAAATGTGTAAGAATCATAAATAATGTATTTATTATGAGTCAACGCTAACCACCAATCTCATTTCTCATAGAAGTACGGGTCAAGGATAACTGCTAATCATGTTTCCCATTGTAGTATGGGTCAAGTCTAACCACAAATCCCATTTCAAATCTCCTCTCCTTAGACTTATCTTTAACCAATTAATTGGATTGCTATATGGGCGCACCTATAACACCCCAAGCTTCCACGATAGGCTTTTCGATGATTAATACTATAGTGTGCGATGTACGCCACACAGAGTTCAAGTGCACCATGACCTATCAATCTATCTATTTAAAAAGCTGTTATAAATAGTAATAACCACATTTTTAATTTTTTATATATATCCCTTATAATTTTAACATTCGCATTTTGTGTTTCATAGACATAATATAAGGAAAAATATAGTTTTTCAGATAAAAGATGTATTTTTCAAAAAAAAATTGTGTTTTATAGCCTTTTAATGGAAACCCCTTTCAAATAAAATATTCGACAGTATTATATATTCAATATGATGAAATTAAATTCTTTTTTAGAATTGGGACAAAAAATGATTTTGTATAATTTTTTGGTTTTTTTTGATAACTTTTAAATGTTGATGAATAGTGGATGATACTAAATATTAATTGAAAAAATATTTTTTATTCAAAATGTTATTTAGTTTAAAATTATACATTTTAATGGTAAGGATGTATAATTTTATTATATTTTTATCATTTAGTCCAATTTTGGTCATTGGTTGTAATTTCACTCTTAACTATGACATAATCACATATCAATCATTTGATAGTTTTTATTTCTCCAGAACCTTCTTTCTGGTTTTCATTATAAGAATTAATTTTAAATTAATTAATTCACCTCATATATTTTGTATTTGGGAAAATAGGTGTAACAAACGAGAATTTTATGTTATATAAATCATCAAATGAATCTTTTTCTACACAACAACATGTGCTTGGCTTGCTTTACACGAAATCGCGACCTTCCTCGATAGCTTCTGTTGTACGCAATACCGAGTTTCACTAAACAACGATATACTATTAAAATATTATTAAAACTAGTCGTTTTGAATAGTAATAACAAATTTTTGAAATTTTATAAATTTTATTTTTCAAAATGGTCTTCATTTTTGGATTCGGAATATTGAAATTAGCCTAGGGTGAAATTTTGATATTTTTCTGAAAACTTTCAATTTTTGATGAATAGTGAAACCACTAAGTGGTAGTTAAAAACTGAATTTTTCATAAAACTTAATCTTACCGCTTCGGTGAGTGGAATCTCAAAAATCTGAGAGACACAGTTGATGTCAGTATGTAAAATGTGTTTCAATGAGATGAAAATAATTTTTGGTGAATAGTAACTTTTTACTTTTAATTACCACGGTTAAAAGTAAATAGGGTAATTAAGGGTAACAATGATATTATTATTACCCTAAAACATGTCCTAATTCTATTGGACAAATGTAATTCGAACAAAAACAACCTTAGGAATAAAATATGAGCATTTTGGCCCACTTGGATTAGATTAGGACATTTATTATTAATTTATTTAAAGAAAGGGTGAAATAGTTAAAATCAATGTTTAATAAGTATATCATTTTTAATATATGGTTATACATAAGATAAATTCCACCATAAATATAAATTACAAAGCTAAAAAGATTTCCTACATAATCATATATTATTTGTAATTTTTAGACTTTATGTAATTTAATTTATTTATAACACAAAGATGATGCAGTAATTAACTTATTAATGAAATATTGACATAATTGATGTCATAAATACCCAAATAAATGTAATTTGAGACTTTATATGAATTACAATAATTTTATAGGTTACTATGACATGTTATTATTGATATAATTAACTTTGTTAGAACTAATAATACTATAATGATTTTTACAAAAATCAATTACTAAATAGTGTCAAAATAGACATAAAATAGTTTTTAAAACAAATATTATATTATTAATTGTTATTTTATTCCTAAAAATATAAGTATCAGCCAAATGACTAAGATAATGTTATATATATTAATAATAAACAACTTTTTCTTCGTTTATCTTGTTATAGTTAGTTTATTAACCCTATAGTACAAGAACACAAGAAGACACATTAAAAGTAAAATTATTTAACTTAATGATAAATCTAAATGATAAGGTTAAAATAGGAACCTAAACTTGACTAAATTCTATTGTATGAGAGGATTTAGACCCATTACCACCTTATCTTATAAATAAATCAATTTGGAGCTATTTAGAACTGAACTTGACTTTATAATAAAATAATATTTTTAGTTTTTCCATAGAGCCCCTCTCCTCCCTTATAAAAGGGCACCTCCTCCCCCTATTCCTCACACCACATTGAGCGTTCAAGCTCAGCCAAACCCTGACAATATCTCCTCTCCACATCCCTAGAGACATCCTAGAGGTCCTTTTCTTCTTCAAAGACCAATTTTAGTTCCCAAAAAGGAGGTCTCAAAGAGGCATTTCAAAGAAGAGGTAATGTCTGTTACCAATTCTTTCAACTTTATTTCTTCTTCCACTTCTTCTTCATTAGTTGTTTCATTATTAAGTAATAAAATAAGTATCACTCATATAATTATATTTTATTATAAGTATGGAAAAACTCTATTTCACTATCTATCCATCCTACGGAAAACGAAATCACCGCGCGTGCGTACGTACGAAATATCGTCTCCACGCCATGGTGTAATATATTATCCACCACCACCTTACTTGGATGGGTATAATGGTGTAAATAATGACTGTATATGAATATTTTAATTTGATATTGATTCTGAAATAGTATACATACACTCCAATACAATTCCATGATCATGGGAATGATATCATCGCTCGTGCGTACGTACGGAATACCGTCTCCACGATGTGATGCGACTCATTCTACATGATTTTCATTGAATAATGATTAAATAAATGAATTGAGTGAATAAATATGATATATATTACACTAATAACATTCTGGAAATGAGGTATTTATAAAATAAAAAGAAAAAAAAGAATTTATTCGACAAGACACGCATAAGATAAAAAAGTAGTAAACACCAGAATAAGAAGTAGTAATGAAATATTACTAATAAGAAGCTAAGAATATGAACATATATGATATCATAAAAATAATTATGATTCTGGAATATGTCAATAACATTATTTAAATCATTATACAGGAGGTTCAGTCATGTAGAAAGCATATCGGACCTAAGGTAAGGGAAATATCACAATCTCATTTTTATCTGAGATTGTTTATACTTTGGTATTTACTGGGGTGTATTTTATCATCCACATCCATGTTTCTTCAATATGTAATATTATTTCCATCCACCTAATATTTTTTAAATCCAATTTTACCCTTCGGTGAGTTTTTAGTAAAATATATGAAAGGAATCTTTTTTCGTTTTTCATACGAGGTACTTTTTGACTTTTCTGACAAAAGTACGAGAATAATGTTTTTTTAACTGATACGGAATGAATGGATTTTTAAAAAATTATTTACAAGAATCTTCCTTTACATGTTTCCAAGTTTATTTTTAATCATCTTATTTTAGTTTAAAATTGTAAGACATGTTAATAAATGAAAATGTTTTTGAAGTAGAAATGATATTTTCCTCAAGAATATAGTTTAAGTGTTTTATCAAAATTATTTTCCATCTAAGATAATATAGGGTTCTGTTTCTGTCCCTATTATTACATTGATTTGATTATTTTGTGATGGAATTATTTTTATGAATTCCTTTATCTTATATGAATTGTTTTATGATGTCACGATGTTTAAAAATCCCATTTTTATTACATGGGTTATGCTATGATGTATGGTTTATGATTTTGTGGCACACATAAGAATGGTATCATTATGAGATTGGTGGGACCTATATCTCCCTCCAATGCATTGGGTAAAGATTTTATATCTCATTAGATAGACATGGTTGGAATGAAAGGTTAAACAAGTTCAGTGAAACAGGACTGAAATGAGGAGTGAACTCGGTTTAGAAATGGACATTGTCCACTAAGATAGTCTTGGGAATGAGTCTTGACTAATAAGAAATTATTATCTATGATTATGTGTGTATGACACAATGTTTCATGTTTTATGTTATGATTATTGGGATTACATTTCACTACTATGATTTATCCCATGTTATGAAATTATGATTTCTTTTGCAGGTTAAGATTTCCAAAAGTTGTGTTCTTATATATATGATGTGATTGATATTTCTTTTGTTTACCCTTACTAAGAATTTTAGCTCACACTTTTGTATGTTTTATTTCCCCAGGTCAGGAATAAGGTTATTAAGTAGGATATTCCAAAAAGGGACTCTAGATATAATGAAATAAATGGGAGGCAAAGTAGACGCTTCATAAACCAGTCGTTTATGTTTCCCAGTTTCTAAAGACACTATACCTATACGGTCCTTTCCTAGTTTTGTTATATGTTGTAATAAGTGTGCTTCAATTGTGAAGTAATAACAATGTATGTAAAGTATGTGTCGTTATATTTGGTATCAGAGGAAAGGTATAGTCAACCTTTGGAAACTAGGATGTGAAAGCCTTAGTAAGAACCCTAAGGATAAGTCTAAGAAATAGAACACAATCTTAGTGTTTTAGAAATGTCCATGAATAACCTAGGATAATAACTTAAGTGTGAAATTTTATTCTTGATTATGTGGTTTTACTATTATAATTAGTGTTGCTCACACTATTCTTCTTTGTTTTAGTCAATGGCAGGAACCCGAAGGAACCGTGTTAATGCGGAATGCGATGGGAAATGAAATGATTGTCCCCCTGAGAAACCAAATGTTATGGGAGCTGGAATGCAAATTCTTGTAGCCATGCTCACACAACATTCTAAAGATATGAATCATGCAGGACTTTCAAATGAGAAAAGGAAGGAGCATCATTTTGTTGAACCCTTCATGAGGCAGCGTCCACCTTCATTCAGCGGGTCTACTGATCCATTAGTTGCTGAACAATGATTTAGTACTACTGAAAAGATATTTTCAGTTCTTCATTGTTCTGGACATGATAAATTCATATCAGCAGTGTATCATTTGGAAGGTGATGCGGATCAATGGTGGAATCTTATCAAGAATACGAGGCAAAGAAATGAAATTGAGTCCCTGGAATGGGACGAGTTCAAGAACATATTTTTCAATAACTACTTCCCTCGTATTCTCCGAACAAAGATGGAGAAGGAGTTTCCTGAACTGAGGAAAAAGGATGATGAATGTCTTGGTACCTATGAAGCAAATTTTACAAGACTTGCAAGCTACTCTTCTGGTATTATTATCCGACCTGAGAGTATGATCGATCGATTCTTTAGTGTCTTAAAACCAAGACTTCGAAGGGCGTTAGCCATAAGGGACTTTAATAGCTACGAGGAAGTCGTTCAATGTGCTCTCAAAGTCGAGATGGAGATTTGAGTAACCCATCAGTCATATGGGTTTGATAAGAAGATGAAAATTGAATTCAAAGGAAAATCTAAAGAACACACTAAAAAGAAAATGTGTTTTTCCATATGCTCAAAGTGTGGAAAGAAACATGGAGGGAGTTTTCTTAAAGGGACAAGTAAATGTTTCCAATGTGGAAAGGAAGGTCATAGGGTATTTGAATTCTGCAATGATGGGAAGAAGATGTTTAATGATGCAAACAACGGAAGGGATACACATAATGAACCTACTACACTTCAATGTTTCAAGTTCAAGGAGATGGGGCCTTATGTCAATCAATTCCCAAATTAAAGGGTTTATGATGATGGTCGACATCAACAAACTCTTAAGGATAAAGACAAAGGAATGTCACATGCAATTTCTATCAGCGATGTGGAGTACGATAACGATGTGGTGAAAGGTACACTTACCATCCACTCTAAAGTAGCAAATGTTTTATTTGATTCTGGATCCACCCACTCCTTTATTTCTGAATATTTTTCTAAGGATATCACTGTATTACGTCAACAATTAGATGTTGAGTTAGCTGTGACAACCCCTAATGGCACAACAGTCACATAAAAAGTTTATAATTCTTCTCTGATCGAAGTTCGTGGGAAAGTGCTTCCTGAAAATCATGTGATCCTTCCTATAGTGGAATTTGATGTGATTATTGGCATGGATTGGATTTCTTTATATGGAGCTCATATCAATTTCCAAAGAAGGGAAGTCACATTTCATATTCCAGATCAATCTATGATCGTCTATCAATGCAAGGATGAACATAACCTACCAGTGGGAATTCCTTCCATCTTATGGGTCTTTATTCCACTAAATGAAGGTTATTTATCTCAAATGGTTGGTGAGATACTCACGATTAAGAATATGCCCATTGTACGAGAGTTTTATGATATCTTTCTAGTGTAATTACTGGGTCTTCCACCAAATCGTGAAGTTCAGTTTTCAATAGAACTCGTACCAGGTGCTTTGCCTATTTCAAAGACACCATATAGAATGTCCCCAATTGAGTTGCAGGAATTGATGAAGCAACTCCAAGAGTATCTTGATAAGGGGTTCATACGCCCTAGTGTGTCACCTTGGGGAGAACCTGTTCTTTTTGTTAAGAAGAAAGATGGATCAATGAGACTCTGTATTGATTATCGAGAACTTAACAAGATCACTATCAAGAACAAATATCCTCTCCCATGCATTGATGACTTATTTGACCAACTATGCGGAGCTCAATAATTTTCCAAGATTAATCTTCGTTCAGGGTATCATCAATTAAGGGTCAAAAGGGAGGATATAACAAAGACGACTTTTCGTACAAGGTATAGACACTATGAATTTATAGTGATGCCATTTGGTCATACTAATTCCCCTGATATATTCATGGATCTGATGAATAGAGTCTTTAGAGACTATCTTGATCAGTTTGTGGTAGTCTTTATAGACGATGTTCTTGTCTACTCAAAGAGCAAGGAAGAACATGAATATCACTTGAGAATTATATTAAAGACGCTGAGAAAGGCGAAGCTTTATGAAAAATTTACCAAGTGTGAACTTTTGCTTCAAAAAGTTTCATTTTTGGGTCACACAATCTCAAAAGAGGGGATATCCATGGATCCAGCAAAAACAGAGGTTATCGAAAGATGGTCGAGACAAACAACAGTGACTGAGATCGGAATTTTTCTTGGTTTGGCTGGATATTATCGACGTTTCGTGAATGATTTTTCACGATTATCTAACCCACTCACCAAGTTGACTCGGAAAGGAGTTAAGTTTGTTTGTACGGAGGAATGTGAAGAGAATTTCAAGGAGTTGAAAAGAAGGTTATCTAGTGCACCTGTGCTCACACTGACTTGTAGTGGAGAAAGCTTTGTGATCTATAGTGATGCATCAAAGAACAGTTTGATGTGTGTCTTTTTGTAGAATGATATGGTGATAGGTTATGCCTCACGACAGTTGAAAATACATGATCAAAATTACCCAACTCATGATTTGGAGTTAGCTGCGTTAGTCTTTGCATTAAAGAATTGGAGGCATTATCTTTATGGAGAAAGGTGTGACATTTATACTGATCATAAAAGTTTAAAGTATATTTTCACTCAAAAGGAGAAGAATATGCGGCAATGAAGATGGTTGGAGATGATTAAGGATTACGACTGCTCAATCAATTACCACCATGGGAAAGCAAACAAGGTGGTAGATGCATTAAGTCGACAAGACCATGCCAGTTTATCCATGATGGGGATCACAAAAGATCCAATATTTATGAATTTACAAAGGATGGATCATGGAATTATAATGGAAAGGAAAAAATCTTATCTTTCTCAAATGAATGTTCAACCATCTATACATATGAAGATTAAATAGGCGCAGAAATAAGTTGTAGAGTTACAAAAGAAGGTGAGAAATATTCCTGAATTCAACCTTGATTGTGATGGGATAATAAAGATCAGGAATCGGGTTTGTGTTACTCTCATCTTGGAATTAAAGAAGGAGCTGCTGGATTAGGCTCATAGTTCTTCATTCTCTATTCATCCTGGAAGCACGAAGATGTATAGGGACCAGAAAGAGTACTTCTGGTGGGATGGCATGAAAAGAGATGTTGCTGAATATGTCTCTCGATGCTTGGTTTGTCAGCAAGTTAAAGCTGAGAGACAGAAGTCTAAGGGGATGTTTCAACCATTAACCATACCCGAATGGAAATGGGAAAACATCAATATGGACATTGTCACCGGACTTCCTAAAACATCCAAAGGATATAATGCTATCTGGGTCATAGTTGATCGTCTTACAAAGTCTGCACACTTCATCACTATTAGAGAGGATTTCTCTCTAGATCATCTTGCCATGATATATGTAAAGGAAGTGGTAAGATTTCATGGAGTACCACATTCTATTATATCTGATCAGGATCCGAGGTTTACCTCAATGTTCTGGAGAAGTCTTCAGCATACTCTGGATACAGAGTTATGTTTCAGCACTGCTTATCATCCTCAGACAGATGTTCAGTCTGAGAGAACAATTCAAACTCTAGAAGATAAGTTGAGAGCTTGCTATATGGATTAAAAAGGTGGTTGGGATCAACACCTACATTTAGTAGAATTGTCTAATAATAATTGCTTTCACTCCAGTATTCAGATGTCTCCTTATGAAGCTCTCTATGGAAAGAAATGCAGAACTCCAACTTGATGGAATGAAGTTGGGGAAAGAAAGCTATTAAGACCTGATCTCGTTGATAAAATGGCATAAAAGGTCAGATCTATTCAATAACACATAAGAGCAGCTCAGAGTCGACAGAAAAGTTATGCTGAAACCCGAAGAAAATACCTAGAGTTTGAAGTGGGTGATAATGTTTTCTTATGAATATCTCCCTAGAAGACGGTCATGAGATTTGGAAAGAAGGGGAAGTTGAGCCCTACATATATCGGTCCTTTCGAAATACTGGATCGTGTTGTGAAGGTAGCTTACCGATTGGCAGTTCCATCGAATCTCTCTCAAGCTCACGATATGTTCCATGTATCTTTCCTGAGAATGTACATACCTACTCCTTAACATGTACTCAGCTCAGAAGTTTTACCGCTGGAGCAAGATCTTTCTTATGGAGAACAGCCGATAGAGATTCTGGATCGTAGTGAAAAAGTCCTACGAAACAAGACCACTCGATTGTTGAATGTTTTATGGTGGAATGACCAATTAGAAAGAAGCTACATGGGAGTTTGAGGATATGATGAGGGAGAGGTATCCTCATCTGTTTGTAACAAAGTGGCGAATTTCGGGGGCAAAATTCATTTTAAGGGGGGTAGAATGTAACAACCGAGACTTTTATGTTATATAAATCATCAAAGGAATATTTTTGTACACACAACACTTGCTTGGCTTTCTTTACACGAAATCGCAACCTTCCTCGATATCTTGCATCGTACGCAATACCGAGTTTCACCAAACAACGATATACTATTAAAATATTTTTAAAACTAGCCGTTATGAATAGTAATAACCACTTTTTGAAATTTTATAAATTTTATTTTTCAAAATGGACTTCATTTTTGGATTCGGAATATCGAAATTAGCCTTGGGAGAAATTTTGGTATTTTTCTGAAAATATTCAATTTTTGATGAATAGTGAAACCACTAAGTGGTAGTTAAAAAACTGAATTTTTCATAAAACATAATTTTACCACTTCTGTGAGTGGAATCTCAAAAATCCGAGAGACATGGTTGATGTGATTAAGTAAAATGTGGTTCAATGAGATGAAAATAATTTTTGGTGAATGGTAATTTTTTACTTTTATTTACCATGATTAAAAGTAAATAGGGTAATTAACGGTAAAAATGATATTATTATTACCATAACACATTTCCTAATTTTATTCGAGAAGTTTAATTCGAACAAAAGAAACCTTAGGAATAAAATATGACCATTTAGGCACACGTGGATTAGATTAGGACATTTATTATTAATTTATTTAACGAGGGGTTAAAATAGTTAAAATCAATTTTAAATTAGTATATCATTTTTAATATAGGTTTATACATAAGATAAATTCTACAATAAATTTAAATTAGAAATCTAAAAAGATTTTCTACATAATGATATTTTATTTGTAATTTTTAGACTTTAAATAATTTAATTAATTTATGACACAAAGATGATGCAGTAATAATCTTATTAATGAAATATTGACATAATTGATGTTATAAATTCCCAAATAAATGTAATTTGAGACATTTCATGAATTACATTAATTTTATACATTAATATGACATGTTAGTATTGATTTAATTAACTCTTTTCGAACTAATCATTCTGTTATGATTTTCACAAAAATCAATTACTAAATAGTGACAAAATTGACATAAAATAGTTTTTAAAACAAATATTATATTATTAATTGTTATTTTATTCTTATAAATATAAGGTTAGGCCAAATGTCATAGATAAGGTTAGATATATTAATAATAAACAACATGGGGTTTGTTTTGCTTGTTATTGTGAGTTTATTAACCTTATAGTATAAGAACACAAGAAGACACGGTAAAAGTAAAATTATTGAACTTAATGATAAATCTAAATGATAAGGTTAAAATAGGAACCTAAACATTTCTAAATTCTATTTTATGAGAGGATTTAGACCCATACCCACCTTAGATTAGAAATAAATCAATTTGGAGCTATTTAAAACCGATCTTGACTTTATAATAAAATAATATTTTTCGTTTTTCCAAAGGAGCCCCTCTCCTCCCTTATAAAAGGGAACCTCCTCCCCCTCTTCCTCATACCACTTTGAGCCTTCAAGCTCGGCCAAACCCTTCCAATTTATTCTCTGCATTTCCCTAGAGACATCCTAGAGTTCCTGGTCTTCTTCAAAGACCAATTTTAGTTCCTTAAAAGGAGGTTTCAAAGAGGCGTTTCAAAGAAGAGGTAATGTCTGTTACGAATTCTTTCAACTTTTTTTCTTCTTCCACTTCTTATTTAGTTTTATCATTATGAAGTAATAAAATAAGTATCAATAATATCCTGATATGGTATTATAAGTATGAATCAACTCTATTTCACCATCTATCCATCCTACGAAAAAAGAAATCACCGCGTGTGCGTACGTACGGAATACCGTCTCCACGCCATGGTGTAATCTATTTTCCACTACCACCTTACTTGGATGGGTATAATGGTGTAAATAATGACTATATATGACTATTGTAATGTGATATTGATTCTGAAATAGTATACATACACTTCAATACAATTCCACGATCATGGGAACGATATCATCGCTCGTGCGTACGTACGGAATACCGTCTCCACGATGTGATGCGACTCGTTCTACATTTCATTGCATAATGATTACATAAATGAATTGAGTGAATAAATATGATATATATTACACTAATACCATTCTAGAAATGAGGTATTTATAAACTGAAAAGAAAAATAAGAATTTATTCAACAAGACACGCATAAGAACAAAAAGTAATAAACACCCGAATAACATGTAGTAATGAAATATTACTAATAAGAAGATAAGAATATGACCATATATGATAGCATAAAAATAATTATGATTCTGGAATAAGTCAATAACATTATTTAAACCATTATAAAGGAGGTTCAAACATGTACAAAGCATATCATACCTAAGGTAAGGGAAATATCACAATCTCATTTTTATCCGAGATTGTTTATACTTTGGTATTTACTGGGGTGTATTTTATCATCCACATCCTTTTTTCCTTAATATGTAATATTATTTCCATCCACCTACAATTGTTTAAATCCAATTTTACCCTTCTTTGAGTTTTTAGTAAAATATATGAAAGGAATCTTTTGTCATTTTTCAGACGAGATACTTTTTGACTCTTCCGAAAAAAGTACGAGAAGAATGTTTTTTTAACTTATACGGCATGAATGGATTTTTAAAACATTATTTACAATAATATTCCTTTACAAGTTTTCAAGTTTATTTTTAATCAACTTCTTTTAGTTTAAATTGTAAGACATGTTAAGAAAGGAAAATGTTTTTGAAGTAGAAAGTATATTTTCCTCATGAATAGATTTTAAGTGTTTTATCAAAATTATTTTCCATCCAAGATAATATAGGGTTCTGTTTCTATACCTATTATTAC
Source organism: Viscum album (assembly GCA_963277665.1). Lineage (NCBI taxonomy): Eukaryota > Viridiplantae > Streptophyta > Magnoliopsida > Santalales > Viscaceae > Viscum > Viscum album. The sequence continues at coordinate 185,448,712 of OY728122.1, forward strand.
ATTGATTTGATTATGTTGTGATGGAATTATTTTTATGAATTAATTTATCTTATATGAATTGTTTTATGATGTCACGATGTTTAAGAATCCCATTTTTATTACATGGGTTATGCTGTGATGTATGGTTTATGATTTCTTGGAACATATAAGAATGGTATCATTATGAGATGGGTGTGACCTATATCTCCCTCCAATGAATTGGGTAAAGATTTTATATCTCATGATATAGACATGGCTGGAGCGACAGGTTATACCGGTTCAGTGAAACCGGACCGAAACGAGGAGTGAACTTAGTTCAGAAATGGACTTTGTCCACTAAGATAGTCTTGGCAATGAGTCTTGACTTATAAGAAATGATTCTATATGATTATGTGTGTATGACACAAATTTTCATGTTTTACGTTATGATTATTGGGATTATATTTCACTACTATGATTTATCCCATGTTATGAAATTATGATTTCTTTTGCAGGTTAAGATTTCCAAAAGTTATGTTCTTATATATATGATGTGATTGATATTTCTTTTGTTTACCCTTACTGAGCATTTGAGCTCACCCTTTTGTATGTTTTATTTCCCCATGTCAGAAAGAAGGTTATTAAGTAGGATATGCCAAAAAGGGACTCTAGATATGTTGAAATAAATGGGAGGCAAAGTAGACTCTTTATGAACAAGTTGTTCATGTTTCCCAGTTTCTAAAGACACTATACCTATACGTTCCTTTCATGGTTTTGTTATATGTTGTAATAAGTTTTCTTCAATTCTGAAGTAATAACAATGTATGTAAAGTATGGTTCGTTATAATAGGAATCATTTTTAGATTTGTAATATCAAAATTATTATAGGGTGAATTTTTGATATTTTTTGATAACATTCATTTTTTGTGGAATAATGAAAAATACTGTGTTATTGTTTAAAAACCTAATTTTTTATAAAATAATTATTTATTATATTTAAATTAATTTTATGTAAAAATAAATTCATAATACTTATATTAGTTCAATTTAATTCATTGGTGTCATTTTATAATAAAATTAGAGGTATAAAATTTTATTGAATATTATTAACGTTTTTACCCACCTTTTAGGAAGGTTGGAAAATTTGCCTAAAACATAATTTTACTACTTCTATAAATTGGATTTCCCAAATCTGAGAGACACAGTTGACATCAGTATGTAAAATGTTGTTAAATAAGACGAAAATAATTTTTCGTGAATAGTAACTTTTGACTTTAATTTACCACGGATAAAAGTAAATAAGATAATTAAAGGTAAAAATGATATTTTAATTACCCTAACACATGTCCTAATTCTATTGGATAAGTGTTTATTGACCAAAATTAACCTTATAAAAAAATATGATCATCAGTGGCCCACATGGTTTAGATTAGAACAATTATTATTATTTTATTTAGATTAGAGTTAAAAGTGTTAAATTTAAATATTCATAGCCAAAACATATTTAATTTAGAGATATAAAGAAGATAAATTCGACTATAAATATTCATTAGAATGTAAAAATATTTCTTACATAATTGTATTTTATTTGTAATTTTTTGTCTTTAATTAATAAATTTATTTATGACACAATGATGATGCAGTAATTGCCTTATTAAGGAATGATTAAAATAGTTGATATTATAAATATCCAAATAAATGTATATTGATACTTTTTATTCATTCCACAAAATTTATAAACTAATATGTCATGTTTGTGTGGATTTAATGAAATTTTTTCAAAGTAATCATGTTGTTATGACTTTCAGAAAAAGAAAATACTAAATTATTTCAAAATTGACATAACTAAGTTTTTATAACAAATATTATATCATTAAATGATATAATATTCCAAAAAAAATAAGACATGTCCAACAGACACATATAATGATAGATATACAATTAATGATCCACTCGAGGACCACTTGGAAATTTATTGTTTTTCTATTAACCATAGAGTGTAATAATACAAGAACACATGGTAAAAGTTAAACATATTAAAAAAAAGATAAATCTAAATAATAAGGTTAATATGTGGACCAAAACATGCCTAAAACCTATTGGTTGAAGTTATTTAGACCCATATAAACCTTATACTAGAAATAAATCCATTTTGAGCAATTATAAATAGAAAATTGTTATATAATAAAATAATATTTTAATCTTTTCTTAAAGGGAATTCCACCTCTATTATAAAAGGGTACTTACCCATTTCTGAATTTCCCACCAACGTAGACATTTGGCTAGGCCAAAAAATAACTAAATGTCCTCCCAACTACCCTCACATTATCCTAGAGTCCTTATATTGATCATATATCCAACTTAAGGATCCCTTTTGATTAAATCCAAAGGAAGAACTCGAAGAAGAAGTAATAATTTCAGCACTTCTTTCAATGTTTTTTCTTCTTCCACTTCATATTACAATGTTTCTTATATGATAAAATAGTAAATACAGTAGCTTCTACATATTTATATTTTATTATAAATATTTTATGACAATATTCCTTATTCTATCAATCTTATGAATGACAATGTCAACATACGTGCGTACGTACGACTTACCGTCTCCACGTCGTGGTGTAGTTTGATATTCCACACATCATTTTTTTAATGGATATAATAATGAGTAAAGTTGGTGTAAATAATAAATAAAACATTTTAATTATTATTTATATATTATATACCATCTAATATCATATGATTTTACCATCTATAGAATTATATTGTCGCTCGTGCGTATGTACGAATTACCGTCTCCACAAACATGATAAGATTCATTACCCAACACAACCATTCAAGAATAATTTTCATTTTATGAATAAAAAATAATGTTTAAAAACATAATTTCATTATGTATATGAATCAAATTCATCCAACGCATAAAAAATATGGCATATGTAACAAAACATATAAAGGAAAATGAATTAGTTAACACTCAAAACAATGATACTACTAAAATTTTCTTAGCAAAGCAATTTTATAATATCATATATGAAATAACATTTATGTATTTGGTAATTTAATAATTTAAAAAAATGGTTTAACCATTATACATGAGGTTAAACTACCCTATACTAAGAAAAATTAAGCTGTAAGGGGTTTCTTATCTCACCTTTAATTCCGTGATATTTCCCTTGATCACCACTTATTTATTGCATGTGGTGTATTGTGTACATCCATTTGTTATATATTATCATGATTAAATTAATATTAATGGAATTATATGATTAATTTTGTGGTTATTAACATTTAGTCATACTACTTTATTGATTAAATCGTGGCAATGGGTTTTCATCTCACTTTTATTCCTATGATATTCATGCTATATTTTCCACTATTACCTTTTGTGTGGTGAATGTGATGCCCATGATTGGATTATTATTTTAATATAATTTAATTTATGGTTATTTACATAATAATTTTATTATAATTCTTTAATGGGGTGTATGTTTCTTAATTTACCCAATCAGTAAGGGAATATCAAATTTCAATTTCCACTCATTCTGTTTTACGCAAACATCATTGATTATTTTACTCTATGATTATCTGTGAAATTACTATTAATTTAGTTATATATTAATTTCCACTTCACTTTGTGTGGATATAATTTTTATACACTTAATCTTCCAATTTATAAATTCTCAATTCATCAATATGAACTTGATATGAGTAATTTTAACTCAATATCAATTCATTGAGTAAAACATCAAAGTCATTGGTGTTGTTTTTTTTTAAAAAAAATGGGTGAAAGTCCTCTAATTTATTTAAATATAATATGCAATCATATTTAGTGTGTTTATTTATGTCAGAATTAATTATTTAATTTATTTTACATTAACATATCGATATGGTATTTATAAGGGATTCTATCACAACATACATTACCTTGAGACTTATTTGTTTTTAGGCGGAAATTCACTTTTATATGGTGTATATAATGTAAATTGACATAGAATATAATTAATCCCTTTATTATCATTGTATTATAATGTTTTCATTGTGTAAATAATTTGTATTCAAGTGTCACTCATTTGGAAAGGAACTCTAACTAAAATATCTCTTTAAATGTTTTAAAATATTATTCTTCAAATTCTATCTAATAAATGTCGATGTTTTAAAATTGGTTTTAAGGATTTATTTATATGAACATTAATGTTTTAAATTTAAAATTACTCTTAAAAGCATAAAATTGGTATGATACTCTTTGATTCAAAAATCTATTTTGAACAAAATCTTGATAAATAGTTATACATTCAAATGTTTTCAATAAAAAGGTGGATATTTCTCTCAAATAGTTTTGATGATTATTTTCTTCTATGTAAATATTCTTCATTATTCATGATTGAGGTTATTTTATTATAATAAAATCTTTAAATTTTTTTTAATGAGTTATGTTTGACTAAGGATGGGTTCTTTTTTACCATTCATGGTTTGTGGTTAAAAATTTGACATTTCAAATGCTAGTTTTAGTTCAAATGATTTGATTATGTTTCAAAAAATTTATATGACTAATGCATTGGACATAGTATGTGACGGGTGGAGCACAGTATAGTTCCTCGATGTATCGGTGGGTCTCATTGTAAAATCAAGTGTCTTCGAACAAGGACTTGCCATAATCATATTTCTGGTCTTGGCACGAGTCCTTGACTATGTGGTTATGATGTTCGACATTATGCATTCCATCATTATGAAATTGACTGTTGATATTAGATGGGGTTATTAGAATAGTATAATATCCATGTGAATAAGTAAATGGAATAATTTGATGTATATTTTCCATATTATGATGAAATTAATGATTAAAAGGCTTGTGTTTTAGTCTTATACACTACATTATCTGTTTAGGATTATTTATGATAGTTCCCGTGATATTGTTATACCTACTGACCATCTGAGCACACCCCTTTCGCATGTTTTGTTTTTCTAGGATTTTAAGAAGTATATTTTGTTTAACCTATTGGGATTGACCAACAAATATGAGTGGGTTCAAAGGAGGCATAATGTTGTTTTTATTTATTTCTTGATGTAATGTAAAATATATGTATGTATCAAGTACATACAAGCCCACTAAACTAACTAGCCTTTCAAGACATGATATCTGGAGATCATGGAAACATTATTTAATAATGCATAAAATATGGGTAAATAGGGTCGGGGAGTTATTAATGATATTAGAGGAAGTTTAGTACAAACCATGGAAACTAGATTTAAAAAATTCTGATCATAGAACATTACTCTAAGATTAAATTTGGGGATTAATATAGAAAAAAAATCCTATTTTATTATAATTAATATATTATGTGGGTTTTCTATGAAATACATCCCTGTATAGATATGAGTAGGTAGAGGGTGCTCTAGAAAAAAAATTATATAGGGTTAAAACCGAAAAACACCGCTTTGATCTAGACTCGAATGAGAACTAGTGCACCATAATGGGCCTTGTTGCACTCTTAGATACGACACTCCCAGAGGATATACTTATGATAATTTAAAATTTCTTTGAAAATCAATTTGATTGATTTTAATATTATAAGAGAATAAATAACCTTGGTAAAACTTCAGGTTTTTTAGATTGAGAATAATGTTTCATGATATTATCTTAATAAATTTATTACTATTAGTACTTACACAATGCTTTATAGTTTTAGTCAATGGCTAGAATCCAAGGAAATATTAGTATCATTGAAAATGATGTATTAGGTGGGAATAGGGTTTTAAATGATCAATGAAATGGAATGTTAATAGGCAAAAAATATTTCATGTTCATGCCAAATTAGTTTTCCAAAAAATTGATCATCATCATATATATTGACCAACTCCCTGACACCAAAATTAATAGAATGGTGGTGAATGATAAGAGCGTCAGTAGCGGAGACCATAGAGAAAAGAAATATCAATATCATACTGGCAGGAAATGTGGATGAAGATGCATAGAAAGTGTCTCAATGGAGCTATGAAAAAAATTATGTGTGGTAAATGAGGACATTAAGTAAAGAAATGGATAGGAAAAAATGAAGAGTACCATGGGAGAAAATAAAAATGATCCAAAGAATCCATTTAAAGTCATTTTCCTTAAATTTAGGGGACCTAGGCATTACCCGATTGAATTCCCTATTCTATAGGACAAACACATGGTCAAGGAACAACCTATGTGTAAATAAATGAATGGTGAAATGTTTAAAGGTATTTGTTCTCTTTTTTGATGTGATTACTTTCGAGGACTTTTCTCTTGTGTGTGAAACCCTATAGTTTGGTATGTGAAAATTATATTTGAGGAAGAATTAACTTTTCTATTGTGGATATAGTTACAAATAACAATTTGGGTATATAAGATCCTTGAATTTGAAGAAATTACATGCTATTAAATTTTTGGATGAAAATAAGATGTTTGAGATAACATTTGTAGTAATATTATGTTATTGTTATTTTAATGTAATTATCACATTTTGGGAATGTTAAAAAATATATTTTTTGAAAAGGACAACATGAATTCTATGTGACAACCCATCACGTCGGAAAAAGCTATGGGAATCGAACCTACAACCAAGGTCCAACTGGGATTTATCGCCTACCACTGGACTACGTGAAGTCCCTGGTTAGTGTGACAAATTATTTTTAGTTAAATGATTTTATTGACCAATACAATGTTTATTCGGGATCATATGTTAATCAAATGGACAACATTAGTATAGGAATATGTTTTTGTGATTAAGTGATAAATGTTATTTTGGAATAAATTCTCTCTATTGGGAACACTATATGCCTATAGAAAATAGAATAATATGAGATTTCATTTGATAAGTAATGGTGGATTTTAATCTATGTTTTTATTGGGGACTTATAGCTATATAGGTTATTTTTAGAAAAAATTAACCTATCATAGTAAATATGTGAATAGGTTAATTAAATTTAAATATGTTACTTTAATAGTAGTCGATGATGTTTGGTGATTCAATTTAACATGGATGACTACTCAATAAATTTCTTTTTGAGTTTTGGGTTTCAATCCAAGTTTGGATTATATTGACCGATTTTTTGGATAATTTTTATTGAATGGTATTTATTTATCTTTTGGTATTGTTGGTTTAATTAAAAAATTCAGATTAGTATTTGTTTCTCTGAGGGATTTTTTAGGGTTCATCTGATCTTTTACTAACCATTTTGATTTGGTTTCATATATAATTAGTTGGGATATATATAGTTCATCCATTGTGGATTATGTTATTCTCTGTAAGTTGATTCTAGTGCTTTAAGTGTGACATAGTCATCTTGAATACTCATTGTTTGGAGATAAAGATAAGTTTGTGGTAGAAATTTGTTAAAGGATGGAACACTACTTATCAAGTATTTTATATTCTATGAATAAATTAATTCTTAAGCTTTTGGAAAAGTATATTAAACCCAAAAATGAGTTATCCTAACACCTTACATTATTATTCATAAATTTATGGCTTGGAGGCCATCAATATTCAATTCACTTATTTCTAATTGATGACCTCAATCACGCGTTATAAATAATTACGTTTTCCTCCAAGAATAATTGGCACCAGAATTCTCTTTTTCGAAATCCTAATTTTGTGGTGACTTTTTAATTTCCTTTTCCCTCTTATTAATAATAATATTTATTTACCATATTTTTTATATAGGTTTTCCAGAAAGGAATTTTCGATTTTTTTTTACTTTTATATCCAAGGAACAATTTCAAATTGTCCTAATTCAATTTATTACTAGATTGAAGAATGTAACACCTCAAGCATCCATAATATGCTTCTCTTTTAATAATACAGTTGTGTTTGATGTACGCAACACCAAGTACAAACGTATGATGACCTATAAAAAATTCTATTTAAAAAGGTCTTAGGAAGAGTAATAACCACATTTTTAATTATATATATATATATATCCCATGTAATTTTAAATTTTATCTTTTTTTTATTATACATAATATATGGATAAATTCAATTTTTCAGATAAAAGAAGTATTTTTCAAAAAAAAAAAGGTGTTTTTCTTGCCTTTTAATGAAAGACATATTCTAATCCTGTATTTGACAATTATATATATATATATATATATATATATAATTTGATTAAATTAAATTATTCTTTATTAGCGGGACCTAAAAATTTAGTTTCGATAAATTTTTTGTGTTTTTTTAATAACTTGCATATTTTGATGAATTGTGAACGATACAAATTTTTAATTGAAAACAAATTTTTTATTCCAAATAATTTATAATGATTAATTATATATTTGGATGGTTTTAAAGTATAATTAGTTTATATTTTTATCATTAAATTTAATTTTGGTCATTGGATATAATTTCACTTTTAAATTGGACATAAACACATACTAATCTTTTGATGGTTTTTACTTCTCAAAAACACGATTTTTTGTATTTACAACAATAATTAATTTTAAATTAATTAATGAACCTTATATATTTTTAATTAGGTAAAATATACATCATTTTTGATTCGGAATATCAAAATATCTTATGATGAATTTTGGGTAATTTTCTGAAAACATTCAATTTTTTATGAATAGTGAAAACAATACGTTATTATTTAAAAACAGACTTTTTATTTCATTAAGTATTTGTTTTATTTAGATTAATTTTAATTAAAAGTATATAAATAAAACCAATATTAGTTAAATGTAATTATTTTGAGTCACTATATTATAAAATTAGATGTATAAAATTTTATTGAATTATTTTATCATTTTTATGCGCCTTCTAGTAAAGTTAGTAAATTTTCATAAAACATAATTTTACCGATTCTGTGAATTGAATTTATAAAATACCAGAAACACAGTTGACATCAGTAAGTATAATGTGGTTCAATAAGATTAAAATTTTATTTTGGTTAATAGTTACTTTTGACATTTATTAACCACAATTAAAAGTTAATAGGGTAATTAAAGGTATAAATGATATTATAATTACGCTACCAAATTTCCTAATTCTATTGCAAAATGTTTTTGACCCAAATAATATTTTGTAATAAAATATGATCATATTTGGTCAACATGGTTTAGATTAAGACATTTATTATTATTTTTTAAAAAGTAGAGTTAAAATTATTAAATTGAAATTTTCATAACTAAAATATTTTTAATATAGATTTATACATAAGATAAATTAGAAAATAAATATTCATTAGAAATATAAAAAGATTTACAATGTCATGGTAGTTTATTTATTATATTTATAAATTAAATAGTTAAATTTATGTATGACACAATGATGATGAAGTAATTACCTTAGTAATTAATGATTAAAATAATTGATATTATAAATATAAAAATAAATGTAATTTGATACTTTTGATGAATTTATCGAATTCTATGATTAATATGACATGTTAGGGTTGATTGAATGGGTTTTTTCAAAGTAATCATTATTTTATGACTTTCACAAAAAACAAATACTAAATAGTGTCAATATTGACATAAATGAGTATTTAAAATTTATATTATACTATTAAATGATATAATATTACTAAAAATATACGGTCCAACCAAAGGAAATATATAATGATATATTTATCATTAATTAACCACAATTTGTTATTATGGTAGTTTATAGTATGTTTATTAACCATATAGTGTAAGAATACATGAAGACGTGGAGTAAAACTAATTAACTAAGAAGAATATCTAAAAGATAAGGTTAATATGCTGATCTAAACTTTTATAAAACCTATTAATTGAAGGTATTTAGTCCAATACCTAACTTATACTGATATTAATCCATTTGGAGCACTTATAATCTGAAAATTATTATATAATAAAATAATACTTCACGCTTTTCCAGAAGTGACCCTCATCTCTCTTATAAAAGGGTACATCCTCTTATCTTAATTTCACATCTCCAAATCCATTTGGCTTGGCCGACCCCTACTATAATATCTTCAAAACTAACCATGATTCAACCTAGAGGCCATACATTGATCATATCTACAACCCCTGGATCCCATTTGATCTAATCAAAAGGAATCATTTGAAGAAGATGTAATAATTTCACCTCCTCTTCCAAATTTCTTTTCTTCTTCCACATCCTCTTTCATTATTGTTTTGATAGAAAAATTATAACTCAAGTACCTTATAAATACTGTTATTTTTTATAATTATTCTACCACCATTTTCATTATTCTATCCATCATATGAATGACAAAGTCACCATACGTGTGTACATATGGCTTACCGTCTCCACCTAGTGGTGTAGTTTGATACACAAAAATTCATTATTTGGATGGGTATAATAATTTGTAAAATTGATTTTAATAATAAATAAAATATTTTAATGATTCTATATATATGATATACCACACAATTATATACGTTTTTACAATCATTTGAATGATATTATCGATTGAGCATATGTATGGATTACCGTATCCACAAACGTGACAAGATTCATTCCCATCAAAACCATTCTAGAGTAATTTTTATTTTATGATTTATAAATAATTATTAATAACATATTGTCATTATGGATATGAATCAAATACATCCTATACATCACAAACATGGCTTACATAACAAAACATATACTGGAAATCAAAATAGTTAACACCCAAAACAATGATACAACTTAAATATCATCAACAATTATATTTTTGAAGATCATATATGATATCATATTAATGTACATGGTTATTTTATATTTTAATTATAATGATTTCACCATTAAACAGCTGTTTAACTACCTTGTACTAAGGAAAAGTGCATGGTAAGGGTTTTCTAATCTAACTATTAATTCTATGAGATTTCCATTATTCACCACTTATTTATTTCATGTGGTGTATTGTGAAATGCCATTTGATATATATTATCATGATTATATTTATATTCATTAAATTATAAGATTCATTTTTTGGTAATTAACATTTGGTCATACGACTCGATTGATAACAATGTGCTTAAGGGTTTTCATCTCACATTTATTCCTGTGAGATTCAAGCTCTATTTTCCACTATTACATTGTGTGCGGTGTATGTACTATACATTATTGTATTATATGTGTAATATAATTTTATTTTTGTTTATTCACATCATCATAATTTGATCCAAAATTCAGGGGGTATATTTTTTTTCATGTTAATAATTCATAAGGGAATTTCAAATAACAATTTCCACGCACTCAATTTTACTCAAACATAATTTATTATTTTACTCTAATATTAGGTTTGAAATCACTATTTATTTACTTATATAGTAGATTACACTACACATTGTGTAGATATAATTTTTATACACATAATAAATCCATTGATAAGTGCCAAAGATATCGATATGAACGTAATAAGTGTAATTTTAACTCAATTTCTATTCATTGAGTTAAACATCCTGTTCATTGGTGTTTTTTTTCAAGAACATATGTGAACGTCGTCTAATTGATTTACACTGAATTTCCCATTATATTGAGTACAATTTTTTTTCATGATAATTATGTCATTGATTGATCTATATCCTAAGGATACGTTCATTATAAGGGATTTCATCTCAACATACATTCCATTGATTCCTCTTTGTTGTTATGTGATGATTCACTTTTATTATATATTTTTAGACAACGTTAAATCTATATAAATTCTCTATACAAAAGTAATATTAAACTAGGTTTCTTTATGGAAAATAAATTTAAAAAATATTTTAATTTGACACATTATCATTTACTAAATATTTCCAATCTAGCAAAAAACATTAAAAAAGGAAAAAATTATTTTTTCCATGTATCTACTTTGTCCTAATTAGAATATTTTCCAAAAAATATCATTAATAAAACACATTTTTATTGAATATTTTATTGATATTAATGGGTAATATTTCCTCAAATTTTGTTAAATATATTTCGTTATAATATATTTTTGATTAGATCATTCATTTGAAAATTTGATTAAAATTACAGTTTTCCCCTTTATAGTAAACTATAGAATTTCAAAGATAAATATTTTAATATATAATATTCCAATTTCAAATTATGTAAATGTTTTCCTGAATTAATGAGATACATATTTTGTTCTGGTCATTGGAGCTAAATTGTATATTTGTTTGGACTAAATGGACCATGAATTCAGAGGTTGGCTTGGCCCGCCAGATTGGATATTGGTTTTGTATTTGTGCCATAACATCTTCATCTGATCATGGATTGGGACCAAATTTTGAGCGGAGCCCTTGAAACCAATTTTGAAGAAATAATTATTCTTGAATAACATCTAGTTGATGTGTTTTCAGGTAAAATGGGCGGTGCTAATTGGCTTAAAATATTTTTCTAACATTCCCCATTCATACTTGAAACCTCTTTAAACCAACCCTCCCCTCTACTATATAGAATAGTGTTTATATAATTTGGAGGGGTTGGGACGTGAATTATGAGATTTGGAGAATAAGAGAAGTGGTTTTATGCCATTTCAATTCACAACTAGATGAGGGAAGCTACCAATCTAGGATCACTTCCAAAATGCTCTTCTTTCCCTCTTCACTTTGTAATATTGTTGTGCATTATGTAAACTCTTAGACTCTCTTCCATTTCTTCTGTTATATTCAATTTTATTCTTCATTTAATATTACTCTTTTTTATTTAACTCAAGAGTAGAAACAAGATTGGGCTATACAATTTCTGACCCCTTATGAAGGCAAAATGCTTCTACGATTACTACACCGCCCATGGAAGAGTAGTTTTTTTAGAAATCGGTCGACATCTATCTGTATTCATTAATTTATTTGGAATATATGAGATAATTTAATTCAAAAAATATGATCTATCAATTAATATTAGAATATAATGGAATCAAATCAACCAATTTAATAATAAACACACATCACGAGAGGTAGAGAATTATGTCAATTGTGAGAGAGTGAACTTAATTGGTAATTCAAAACCAGACATGATAATTTTGTAGTGATAAAATATATTCCTTAAACTCAATTATTTATAATTTATAGAGAGGATATGTGAGTTTATTTAAAACTATCCGTAATCTATCCTTATAACCTTAATCAAAACAGGGTGTTGTGATTGCATGTACCGAAATTAGCATAGGGTTAAATTCACTTCATCTTTGTGGAAAAGTTAATTATCATAGGGTTCAATATTTAAAAAATCAAGGGATAATAATTAAGTTTATATTAATTTAAATGTAAATGAGAAGAAAATTATTTAAGAGTTAGAGTTATATTGATTACTCCTTTTAATAATTTCTAAAAAATTGCTTCTTATTGGTTCATTTTAATTGAACATTATTTCAAAAATAAAAACAAAAACAATTATATAATATTAATCTAGAAATTTTTTTCTAGATTTATAATTGGTAAACAACCACCCACATCCATTTATGTAGTTTTTTATTTCATTTGATGTTATTTTCAAAATATCTTTAATATGTTGTCAAATTTAATTCCTCCAATGAGAGACGACCTTGGTCAGCCACTCTGATGCACCTAAGTACACAAAAAAAACTATTCATTTGAGGGTGCTCAAGACAGCATCTTTCAATCAATACCACATATAAAAGTATTAAATAATAAAATTTATCAGATATTAAAAATTATTTATATCTATAAATCAAATTGGATAGTATGGAATGATCTACATCAAGACACATTGGAATAAATACTAAATGTTAAAAAATTATTATTTATTAAAAATACTAATGTAGAAAATCCAACTAGAGTGGCTAATACTTATTTCACTAAAATAAGTTATTCTTCATCTCTATGTCTCCTTTTGTATATTCTCAATATATCATAGTTTATCAAGGAAAATTTATGGTGGGGGATGACTTTCACACCATTATTATCCATGGCTAGTTTCATTTTTATTTTCCTATATTTATTAATTTACATGTACCAATTTCCAATTATTTAAAATATACGTTATAATTCTTATTTATATGACCAATTGTTTCATATTGATAACATAAACAACGTGAGAAAGGTAAATGGGTATTCATATGACCCATACCCCCGCATTTAATGAAATAATGATAGTTATATCTTCTCATATCATTATTTTTTGATGTACTCCAAATGAATAGAATAGAAATTATTATATCAAATACGTTGTATAAATATGATGATTAATTTTAGTAGTAATATGATTATATTTGATAGGGTTTTCATCATGAATCTTAAAAAATTATAGAGTATCCAAAGTATAATCACACATTCTCTATATAAGAATCTACCCAGTGGCTCTATATTTTACATTGGTTGACTATACTAATTATAAAATAAAAATATTTGTAAAAATTTGTTATAATTGAATAAAAATCTTTTTTCCTCAAAAGAATTAATCCATTAAAATAAATATTTATCTACATAATGTAGAAGGAAAATTTATAATATTCTATATTTCACTCAATATTATACAAAATAATGACCATTATGAAAAAATTCCCCTATATCATATATAAAGATTGTATTTATTTAAGTTATTTGTGATAAAAACTAATAATTTTTCTTTTAAATATTTTTTAACCACATATATTCAATTAATATTTAATTCTCCAAGTGAAAATATATTTTAATTCCATGTTCATTTAACAAAAAATTATCCAAAAATAATGGAAAAATTTATAATCTAAAAATGTCTAATCCTAATTTCAATATTTATATTACATAAAGGATTTAAGAATATAAATAATAATAGTTAGTAAAATAGGGCCCAATAAAAATAAATTGGTAATAAAATAATCAGAAATAATAAAATCATGATAAAAAATTAAAAAATATTCTAAATTCATTTTTCCTAAAATTCCTTCAATGTTAATGTCATAAGAACCCATGATGTGATGTCTTGGACAAGAATACCACATAATAAGTGACACAAACCTGGTGGACACATGTCCTCAAGAATATCTCCTAAAACGCATGAGGTATCTCACTAGCTGGAAGGTCTTATTGTGTGTCCATGTGGAGACTATGCCTACACCCCTAAAGTGTAGAACATCAGATAAATAATAATAGCGGTACATAGTTGTTGCAATATAATTATACAGAAGGTTGATTTTAAAATTAGAAAATAATAAAAATAACTTAATCAACTGGAATAACTGATGATGATATGTCCTGTCACTAGAAAACTGGAAAACATGGATATAAAAAAGTAGCATAAAATGTTCCACATAAGCATAATAGAAATCAAAAAGACAACCCCAATCATCCCGAGATCCTGCTCAGTCATATGCTATCATGATCCATCAAAAATAACATTCAATTATTTTTTTCAATGATGTATTATTCTCTTCATCAAAAACACCATTCATGTAATCTTCCCTGGGTACCGAATGATGATTGGAGAGGGTGTGAGAAAAATCTCAACGGGCCACTGCCGACGGTGTCTGTAATATCATGTGTATAAAATGGATATATAATAATGTAAATGAATACATATATATAACTAATGTATTATAATGTAACTAAATACCCAATAGCACATATCAACATTTGGAAAATGTTAAAACATCTAACCAGATCATTTTTTGATTGTTTTTGATTTTTAAATAAGTCACATGTCAACAATAGAGACGGTTAAAAGATATAACAAGGAATCCTATAATGATATTTAATAATTTTGTAAGAAGGATATATCATGGAAATGTAGAACAATGGGTTCTACAACTTAGTAATTAATCTAGTCAGGCATTGGGTTAGTGTATAATATGATGATCATTGTCCAAGGAATTCCACTAGAATATACCTACTAATTAAAAGGAGTTAATATAATGTAAAATGGTGTTGTACAATGGCTATAATTTATGGGATATAACCATGGAACATACATCACATTTAATTATCCATGGAGTTTATCTTATGCTTCATATATTATTATTTATGGGATACTACATTGTCATACATGAAAACCAAAGATATTCATGAATCAGGTTCTTGGTGGGTCTCAACCAAAGCAATCAATATTCTTTAATCAGAACGGTTTTCCCGAGTGTTGAAGGATTTCCTAGTAAAATGCAAGGTGATATAGAGTGAGGAAACTCTACATGATAATTATTTTTGTATAATACACCATATTGTCCAGGCCATTACCTTTAATTAGTGTGTTAATGGTATTTGGTCAGGAAACTATTTAATCAAGTCATTATTAATTAGTTATTCGATATTGTTAATTCCTTGCCATTAATTATTGTTAGAAGGTCTGGTAGCATACATCTATTCATTAAATTCTTTTAAAAAAATCTATATTCATAGATCACTCTTATAACATCCATTAACATGTTATGTGTTGATATAGACATGAAACCTATTATTCAATTACACATATTAAGGACAAGTCATATACTTAGTATACATTCAAATTTCAATGAATAAGATACATTATATGGGTCAATTTGCATTAGTACATGCTACATTTCATTATTCAATTCAAAATTTATATCATTCAATTTAATATATAATATATTACCCTTAGAAATTTCAAGCCCAGAATCACTAGAATGACGGCTCCAAAGTGTCAAAACACTAAAATGAAAATTATGGAAAATAATATAATCTGGGATTGGTTGAGTTGTGGGTGTGACCACTATAAACTAATAACATAAATTTAAATATCATAACTATATGTTTCTAATGATCATAATCATTACATGTAAATTCAATTAACATATTCTGATGACATCAGAGGGCTTCACATGATAATTCGAAAATCAACAAGCTTGACAGATGAGCTATATACCACCTACCATAAGCCTTTATGACTATCCTCCCAAAGTATTATCCTATCATTTTTCATGGAGTATAGTATATATGTGAAAATTTTAAAAACCCTCAAACCTCGATAATTAGGTTGAGAGAAAGATAGAATAAGAACAACTAAATTGGACTACTGTACCTAATTTTTTGAAACCAACAATATAAATGAAAGCCCGAATGGATCCAGGATGAAGGAGATATCATGAATCATATATTAAGAATTCGTAAACCTCCAAATGGGATAAAATTAATGTCATCCCACTGAAAAATATTACAGGATTATGGAGGAGGTTAAATTAGATCATTACAGGAAAAATGGATAAATTACCCAAAATATTTCATGTGCATGGTTTGTCCGCATGGTTTACCAATCTGTGCTCCAAAATTAATGAAAAACTTTAAGAAGGTTTATAACACATGATTCTAATGAATGGTTAGGGAAACTGTTCAGACATCGTGTGAGATGGATTGTCCTGATAAATTGAAGATCATCATCATGATTATAACTATCCTTGCGTACTACGTGCATTTTTTACTCTTAGTATGAGACGGGGATATTTTTTTCAAAAAAGGGGGGTTCCTTGCTCAGAACATGCCCCAAACACTATTGGGACCATTGGTAACTCAAAATTCATCCATACAATGTCTAAAATAATGAATTACATGAAATTTTAAAAGATGCATACTTGAGTGGAAAATGATATTCTTCATGTCTTCCCCCTTAAAATAAATCGACACCTATATATCCTAGAGGTGGTGGTAAAACACTATCTGATAATATATCTAGACACATGGCATGTATTTCTGCCTCTCAATCCCTGGTCTCATCCTTAATGTGGTCATTCTACCATAACAGCAATACTAGAGGGACATACCAACCTCAAATATCCTTCATGATCTAGTCAATGATGTGTACTGGATAGTCCTTAAAGGAAGAATCGTCATCTAACTCAACTTTCTCATGATAAAATTTATTAGGAAATCCACCATGATGAAGGTGATGGTGTGAAATATGGAAGACTTCATGTATGACACAATACCTCTTAGTTAATAGTAACTGTTAGGTTATCATATTGACTCTATAGAATTTCATGTGGCCCTACATTATCAGGTGATATATTCCATTTAATAGGTAAATTAATTGTTCCCAAGCTTGGATTATAAATAAATTAAAACAAAATCCTCATCCTCAAACACTAGAGGCCATCGATAGAGTTCAGCATGATATTTCTATCTTGACTAAGTAGTTGTCATACACTTCTCTATCATTTATTCCATCTTTGAATTATCCTAAATGAGATAAGGACATACAAGGGATTCCTCACATACCTATATAAATCATAGGTGTGAATGGAAATACCTACAATATAAGACCTTATATAGATCCATCTAAATTGTCACCTGAAATCATTTATTATAGTCGAACTCAAAGAGAGGGATATGGAACTCCCAATAATCACTAATATCATGGTCACATCCTCAGAGGGTGTCCTCAAGGACATATACTATCTTCTCCTATTGTCCCTCATTCCATGAACAGTGACCCTACCATTTTAAATATAACATTACATGATTTTAAGATTAATTATACAACTGAGTACAAGCCATGGATGGTTAAGTCTACTGTCTTGGAAGACTAGGTACATAAAACATAAAACATGGGTCTAAAAAACATTTCATCATTCAAACTCCATAAAGATATCATAACTACCTTTGATCTCTTACATCTACCTAGGGTACCCAGATGAACACATGAACAAAGATATGAGCTAAAAAACCTAGTAAGTTAATGAACATAAGAACGTAGCATAAAAACTTGAGTTAGGAGGCATGACATAACGATATCAAAAGCATGAAACATATGAAATGATATAATATATGCATGGGTTAATATAAACATGGAATCATATAAATGAGGAAGAATTATAAAACATGGCTTTAGTATGTGTCAATGATAACCTCTAATCCTGTTTCCCATATTTGTATGAGTCAAGGCTAACTGCCAATCATGATTCCCATAGTCGTATAAGTTATGGATAACCGCCAATCCCGTTTCCCATAAAATCTCGGGAGACTAAACACTACCTAATACTTTGGGGTGATATCTAGGCAGAACTATCATACATTTCATGAATTTTTTAACACATAAATAATCATACATAATCAATATTAAATAATCATAAGGGATACCAATGGGAAGAATTTAGGTGCTACAATCATTACATAATGCATAACCAAAGGTCTCTCATGAATGAGTCTATAAACGAAATGAATTAGAACATACATAGATGTTAATAAGGTAAAATATCTATATATAATGAAAAGTGATGTCTAATAGAAGTGACAACATGTAGTAAATGTATTTGATAAATTTTAGCCAAAAAACATTTTTGTGTTGTTTTTAGGAAGATAATATAGAGATTTTAAAATTGAAGAGGGAAAAATATTTTATATAAACCAAGAATTGAAACAAGATTGTTTTATTAATAAAAGGACGGATTTTATAAACAAAATGTGGGCTTAAAATATATTATAGAGTTTATATGAAATCGGGTAAGAGTTTTTGAATTTCCCTTAAAATAGGTTTTCGTATTGAAATGTACTAATGAGAAAATCATTTAAAAACATGTATATCTATGAAAGAGATTGATGAAAGGGGATTCATAAATGAATTATGTACAACTAAAAAGAATTTATATTATTCAAATAATCATATTTTACAATTATATTTTGTTATAATGATTGATAAGTTAACCGGAAAGAACAAAGGAGGTTCGTGTAATATTATTTACGGTTTATTGGCATGGTGTCAGGTGTACCTAAGAGGGATGGATGAGAGAGAAAAGGGGGTTTTCATCACTTAAACATCCTGAGATGTGTATTGGTGATGTTAAAAATCATACCCCATATTTTTGGATTACACATAAAATGTAATATCATAGAGGACATCTTGATTAAGATTGAAATAAAGAGGATCAATTACCTTAAATTCGATGGTGTTATCCACTTGTGATTAATGACTTGAATAAAAAAATTATTTTTACTAATTATTAATTAAATAACCTCATCTACATGTAACTGATTTATTATAAAACCTTTTAATTTATTAAAAATCATTCTTATTGGTTATAAGGTTCAATTTCATGGTTTGGGTTCGCTTTCTTACTTTGTTTCAATGTCTGGTTCGCTTATATTTATGTTCGTATAAACATGTAAGATGAAAGGGGTTGTACAGAATTGGTGTTTAATGTTATTCGTCAACATCCATTTGATTACTTGGTTATAAAAATTCATTCTGTTATTGTGAATGAAGATAAATTATTGTGTAAAACCATACTGATAACTATTTTGGTTAATCGGTGGGTTTTGATTACAACGAATTGTTTTTTATTATAACATAATACCATTTGTACAAAAGTATTATAGATCCATAAATAAGATATATCAAATATATAATAATTTGGTTCAACCATAAAACAAATGGTATCATTACCAGAATTAAATATGATTATAGAGATTGATTAATTGTGGTCCTTGAATGTGATAAATTAACTCATCTCAAACGTTGTTTTTATTTCATTGAAATAAAATACGGGGATAGGATATATGATAATGAAATATCACATTATAATAATCTAATTACTTTAAATTTATGTTATTGGGCTTATTAAACTATTTGGGTATAGGTAGGTGAGGAATGAAATATCGAAAGAAAAGAACGTAAATGAAATAAAAGAATTTGAATGAGGAATTTACCACTTGATTTAATCTCCATTGCTAGCCTCTTAAGGGTATTTTTTGGTATAAAGAAGACACTTGGGGATGTTGGAAGTGAGGGATGATCTTGGGGAGAGATTTGAACAGAATATTGGCAAGGAATAGGGCTTTAGAGTATTGAAGAGAAAAGGTAGTGAGGGGGTATTATATTGGAGTAGAGGAGTGTTTTCATAATTTTTTAATCATGAGATTGTTAATTTCCCTCAAGCCTAGAAATAGTGCATATTACCTGACCTATAATATTAATAAATTCTTTTGAGCTAGTGAATTGTTTTCTTACCACACATGTGATGTTTGGAATAATGTATTTGAATTACAATGTATTAATATAGTAAATTAATTAATTGTATTATTCACTAAAAATTCATGTATTTCAAAAAAATCCCAAAAATTCACCATATGTTTTTTTTGACGTGTAGCATCCACAATTGAAATATATTTTTCAAAAATATTTTTCTATATATGAAAAAATTAATATTTAATTAAAATCCTAATCTATTATTAAAAACCAGTTTTAAAACATTCATTTACATATTCTAAAATATAGGTAAAACATCGATTCACTTGAATATTATTTTTATTCTATAATATGTAAGGTTACTATTAATTAGGTCAAATCAGTATTCATAAGAGTGTGTTACTATTTATAAGGGTAGGTTAATATTCACAAAAAAAAATTATGTTTTTCTTATCTGACTCAAAATAAATTACTGATCGCAACATTGAATGTCAGATTTTCAAAATTCAAAGCACATAAGTGAAAAACTTATATTTAAAGTTCACATAACACCTAGAAGTTTATAATTTTTTTATTTCATGTGATTAAATGACATAATTTTAAAAATGGAATTTCCATTAAAAATACTTTGGGTCGTTAGATTCTTCCCCCCTTAGGAATATTTTTCCCTAAACTTTGTTTTACATTATTAGCCATGTCCAAGGGTAGGTAATTTTCCATAATTGCTTCCTCCAGTTCCCATGTTGCCTCTATATACATATAGTTTCTCCATAGTACCTTGACAACCTGAGTAGTCTTGTTATGTAAAACCTTATCTATATGATCCATGATCTTAACATGCGGATCCTTATAGAAAAGATCATCTTCAAACTGTACCACCTATGTTGAGAGTATATATGATGGGTATGGTATGTAATTATTTAAGAGGGATACATATAATAAATCATGTACTTTCGACATGGTAGTTGGATGTTACAGTTAATAGGCCATAGCTCCAACTCGATCAAGGATCTCTAAGAGGCCGATATACCGGGGACATACCTATCCATTATTCCAAAATATCATGAACTTCTTCCACGTATATAGTAATAAAAATACCATGTATCTAACATTGATATCAAGGTATCATCGATGGTTATCTAAAAAATGATTCTATCGACTTTGGGGTGCCTTGATATGCTGCTAAATTGTTTTAACCCTCTCCACCATTTCTTCAATAATTTCAGGTCCTAGAAGCATACACTAATTGAAATTATCCCAACACACTGATGATCTACACCTTTTCCAAAAAAAAGGATTCATATGGTTCCATTTAGAGGCTTTTTTTGAAACATTAGTTTTTGGAGAATTCAACTGGTGGAAGATGTAAGTCTGATCCTCTGTCAAATTCCATAGGAAAATCTCACAACATATCTTCTAGTGTTTGAATAGTTTGCTAATATTGGCCATAAGATTGAGGATGATAGGCTTTAATGTTCATTAATTTAGTGCATAGAGCATGTTGGATAATATTTCCAGACCATTGAAGTGAATCTTGGATAATGATCAGATATAATTCATAGTGTTACTACATGTAGTCTTACCGCTTCTTTAATGATAATAAGTGCCTGTTAATCCAATGAGATGTCCTCTCTAATCCTGATAAATTGAGATGTCATTATAAGGCGGTCCACAATGACACATATAGCATTTATTCCTCTAGATGTCCTTGGATGTATAGTAATAATGTCCATAGTAATTTTCTCCCACTTCTATGTTAGAATGTGTAGTGGTTACATCATCCCCTTATACAATATCATCTCATCCTTCACTTGATACCATATCAGGAACTTTTATGTATATTCCAAAATATCTCTTTTAATATTGTCCCAATAGAAGTTTTCTGGGAAATCTCGATACATCTTTCTGCTCCCTGGGTGAATTGAAAAGGTCGATCAATATGCGTCTTTCAAAAGATCCTTCTTTATCTCTGGAACAGATGGTACACATAATCATTATCCAAAATCATACATATCATTCTTTATTATTTTTGAAATCTAATGATTTACAATTTTAGATAGCTTCAACCCTTTTTATATTCTAAACAAGTTTTCTTTATTAATCATTTATATTCTCCATGAGAGACTATTGAGAAAACATTTGAGAAAGGATTTATGATGTTCCTCTATAAATGATTCCATGTCCATCCTCAAAAAAATCTAAGAAGATCAAATCCTTGTCAATTATCATCATTGATAATGATGCAAGATCCTTTCTACAGAGAGTATCCTACTCCTTGTTAGCCTTACCAGGATGGTAGTGGATTGAGTAGTCATAATCATAAATGAGATCTGTCCATATTCACTTGTGCATATTAAGTTTTTTTGTAAGAATATATATTTCAGACTGTTGTGGTCAGTATATATGTCACACTTCTCTCCATATAGATAATGCCAACATATTTTCAACGCAAAGGTCACCACTGCCAACTTTAGATCATGTGTAGGATAGTTATGATCCTAGATTATTAGCAGACTTAGGGCTTAGTATATCACATTATAATATTTCATTAGCACATAGCCTAAGACCTTCTTTGAAGTATCACTATAAACCACAAAGTGTTCTCATCTTTTTGGTAGTGTGAGTACTGTTTTAGTGATAATAATTTTTTAAACTCTTTAAAAAAGTATTCACATTCATGATTCTAGAAAAAAAATTCTACCTTATATGTCATCTTGTTCATTGGGTTTGATAATTATGAAATTTTCATTAAAAATCCTCGATAATACCCACCTAGACCCAAAATTATATGGATAATTTTTACAGAAGTTGGCTTGGTCCACTTTTCAATTGGCTTTGTCTTGGAAGGGTCCATAGATATCCTTTTCTTGGTGATAACATGACCCAAGAATGATACGTCCTCCATTCAAACGTCACATTCACTATACATTGCATATAACTTCTTCCTTCACAAATTCCTTAACATATTATTCAAATGCTCCTCATTTTCCTCCTTGATCATGGAGTATATAAGAATGTCATCAATAAAGACTACAACAAATTTTCAAGGTAATATCTGACAAATCTATTCATTAAATCCATGAAAATTGTTGACGCATTAATGAGTCTAAAGGGAATCACTACGAACTCATAGTGTCCATACCTTGTGATTTTTTAAGACCATTATAATCAATGTTGAGTCTCATTGATCCATCCTTCTTCCCGTTGAAGTGGACTGTCTCACGTCAAGATGAAGCACTCAGGTATATAAAATCATTCTCTGGATTCTCTTGTTACTACTTCTTCAGCTCATCTAGCTCAACAATGTCCATTCTATAAGGTATTATAAATATATGTAGATATCCAAGGATATGTTCAATTGAGAAGTCAACAACATGATCAAAAGGAAGTCATGGAAAATATTTAGGGAATACATTAGTGTGATCCCTCATGATGGGATAGTCATTAAGCATCATTCTCTCATTTTTCTCAATAATTAGTAGGAGATATGATGGATCATAAGGAAAAAGATATCCCCACTTGTGTTGATGATTCTAAAAGAGATTAAACATCCTCCTTATACTGATAAATAATCATGGGATTATTTAGGATGTGAAAATTGATCTCCCATTGCCGACAGTTAATGTAGGATTTGTATAAAGATATGCAATCCATTCCCAAGATAGCATCGAAATACACTAAAGAATGTATGAAGAGATTTGCTGGGAGGTTCAGTCCAAAAACATTAACCAGGGAGGAGTTATAAACCATTGATACAATAATTTCCCCATTCTCTATTATCACAGATAACTTTTCCATCTATTTTTGTGGAGTTGTTTGAATATTTCTTCTAAACATTAAAATTATGAAATAATGTGTAGATCAAAAATCAAATAGTGTATTTGTTGTTTTTGTATAAATAACAAGCATACCTGTCATGATATCATTATCTGTCTCCACCTTCGTAGTAGTGATTGCATAATCCCTCACATGCTTCCTTGGAGGCTATTTTTGATCTCCTCTGAAAACCATTAGTTTAGAGATATAGTTTTCATAATGCCCATGATCCTTGTTTTTGTAAAATTGCACTACAAGCAGAGTGTGGATCTGAACCATCCATTCTTATTCTTCATTATAGGGATTCTACATATCCCAGAAGATGTTTTTATTGACATGAAAAAACATTCCACATTTGAAGAAATTCGTGGTTCCCTTCAGATAGTTTCTAGGATTCTTCTTCCCTTAACTACTACAATTGGAGTATTCAAGATTCTTTCCATCATGGGTTCTTTTGTCAAACCACCCATTTTTTCTCCATTTTCCACTTCTTATCACTATTCCTAAAAGACCACAATGAGCCTACAATATCCATTTATACCTTGAGGGAGAAATATAAAACATCTTTATAATGGTCGAAGTCTGGAATCAGCAATTATTTTCGTAGACTAATCTTTAGTCTTTTAAAAAGTTATCCACCCAGATTTCTGTATTCATGAAAAGGCCATAAGAATACCTTCCATTCCTTGAGGTGTTTTCTTCATTCACCCCGATTAACTCAACTTCCTTCTAATTGATTCCTAGGAATACTCTTTACTTATTGAGATGGAGTGTTCAACCAAAATATTTGTCTAAAAGCATCCTCTTGAATTTCTCCCAATCCATGGAATCAAATTCCTCTTGGGAAGTTGTATTCATGATCAGTGTTCACCACTGATCAACTTCCCAAACAAAACTATAGACCGTCATTATAAAATTTTATTATTCCATGGACTATAAGATGTGGAATATCATTTAAATGTAGTTAATCCATGATTCTGTGATGAGGGGATTACAATTTTCACTAAACACGGGAGTCCTTTTCCGCCTGAATGACTCTACCGCAACTTGCTCTTTCCTTGGAGGAGGAGGGTGTTCCACATGAATCAAGTTTTTATGTTTTGAGAACCTATTCATGTCATATTAGGCATATAATTATGGAAATCTTCACATTTACTATCACATTGGTTTTTGGAACATGTTCTTTTATTTCCTTCAATTTACATGGAAAAAGAACAATGATTTAGAGGGATTGAATACATAGATATTATGAATAAAAAGGAAACATTGATCATAAAAGGATAAACATGCATTGGAGAAATATATCATAATATGAGATTCCTTAGGTTTAAATCTATGTTAGCCTTGACCAATTTCATTAGTTATATACTTATGGGATTTTTTTAATAATGTTTTGTACTATGTTCTAGAATTTATAAAACGATATCCCCGGGGAGTGTCAACAACAAGACTATAGCAAGGCCCGTTCTCATGTACTAGGTTACACCGAGTCAAACCAGAAAATCATTGTTGGAGTTTTCACTCCTAGGTATATTTGTGCCAAATCATCCTCTAGATATTTGTTTCCAGACCTGGACGTATTTTCTTGATAAACAAATTACTCTATACATTCCAAAACAAGGGGGTGTTTCCTTATATTTAATCTCATCCTTAAAGTTCTCATTGATGTGCTCTATTTTCAATCCTTATAAATAACTAGACCATCCTCTAATACTAACAATTGTTGCACTATCATTTTATATATAACAATACAATATTTTAAGAATAATTATACATCAGAGTACAAGCCATGGATCAATATGTAAAGTGTCTTGGAAGACTAGGTACATAAAACCTAAAACATTGGGATGAAAAAACATGACTTTATTCTATCTCCATAAACAAGTGCTAACTTCCTTTGGGCCCTTACATATGCATAGTGTACCTTGAGTAACACATTAACAAAGGGATGATGTAGAAAGACCAGTAATGGAACGAACATAAGAACATAGCATAAGTACGTGAGTTAGGAGGCATGACATAATGATATCAAAAGCATGAAAAAAATGAAATCATATAATATACGCATGGGATCATATAAATATTGAATCATATAATTGTGGCACAATCATAAAAAATGACTTTAGTAGGGGTAAATGCTAACTTCCAATCCAGTTTCTCATATAATTTTGGGTCAAGGATACGTGTCATTCCCATTTCCGATAGTTGTACGGGTCATGGATAATCGTCAATACTGCTTCACATTACATCCCACGAGACATAGTTTACCCAAGGCATAGGTGCGCTATCTAGGTTCACCCATATTACATCTCACGGATTTTTTCCACATAATGAATCATAAATAATCATTATTACATAAACATTACGGTTACCCATAGGAAGAACATGGGTACCATAATCATGAAATTAAGAACAACCCAAAGTGTACCATTAAATTGTCCATGAAATAAAAGAATTAGAACATAAATGGACGTTCATAAGGTAAAATAGGCATATATCGTGAAAATTAATTTCAAAATGAAGTGACAACATGTAGGAAATGTATTTGAGAAAATTTAATCTTAATACATTTTTGTGCGGTTTTAAGGAAGATATTATAGAGATTTTAAAATTGAAATGAGAAAAGTAATTTATATAAATCTATAACTGAAACAAGAATGTTTCAATAATAGAAATATTTATTTTAAAAATACAATGGTTGATTAAAAATAGATTATAGAGTTTTCTTATAATGGGGTATGAAATCAGGATGTTCACTTAAATTATGTTTTCTTATTAGAATATACTAATTAGGGAATATTTAAAAAAAATGTATATCCCTAAAAAATTGTGATGAAAGGGTCATAATAAATGATTTTTTTACAAAATCACAGAATTTATAAGATACAATTAAAGAAATAAGATAACTCCATTTTTATATAAAGAATGATATGGAAACCCAACGAATAAAGGAAGTTCGGTAAAAATTCAATAAGGTTTATCAGCCTGGTGTCAGGTGTAACTAAGAGGTCATTATGATAGATAAAAGGGGGTTTCTAAACACTTATACATCATGAGGGTAGTATGGGGAAAGTTAAATATCACACCCTATAATTTTATATTACAAATAAAAAGGTATATCATAAAGGACATCTTGATTTATCATGAAATGGATAGGATCCCTTACCTTAAATCTTGCGGTGTCCTCCACTTTTTATTAATGGCCAAAATAAAAAAATTAGGATTATTAATTAATATTTATATAACCTCATATATATTTATTTGATTTAGTATAACCTTTTTTAATTAATTAATACCCCTACTTTTTATTTATAAGGTTCAATTTCATTGTCTGGGTCCGCTTTCTTACTTGGTTTCATGCTCTAATTAACTAATATTCATGTTTGAATAAACATTTAAGATGAAAGTGGTTGTCCATAATTGATATTTTATGTTATTAGTGAACATCTATGAGATTACATGGATATACAAATTCATTCGATAATTGAGATTTATGATGAGTTATCATATAAAATTTTAGTGATAACTATTTTGGTTAATCGGTGGGTTTTTATTAAAAGGAACATGTTTTGCTTTATATGATAATAAAATTTGTATAAAAGTATCATAGAAAAAGAAAATTGGATTTATTACATATATTATAATAGGGTTCTACCATAAAACATGTGGTTTCAAGACCAGAATGAAATATGATAAGAAATAATGATAAATGGTTGTCTTTGAATATGCTAAATTAACACATCTCAAATGGTGGTTTCATTTTTTTTCAAATAAATGATGTGGAAAGGATAGTTGATAACAAAATAACAAATTAGAATAATATAATTTTAGTACAATTATGTTACTGCATTTAACATACCATTTTGGTGGAAGGTGGTGAGGGATGAAAAATGAAAAAAAGAACTTAAATGAAATAAATGAATTGGAAATAAGAATATACCTCAAGATTTTATCTCTTTAGGAAAAGCTTTATGGGAGATGTTTGGGTATATAGAAGATACTAGGGGATATTGGATGCAGGGGAAGATCTTTGGGATTGATTATGGTAGAATATCGGTAAGGAACAAGGCTTTAGAGTAGTGAAGAGAAGAGGGAGTGAGGCAGGTTTTATAGTGGATGAGAGGAGGGTTTTCATAATTTTTAACCATTAGTTTATTAATTTCCCTCAAGATGAAAAATAGTCAGTTTTCCATGAAATTGAATAGTAATAAATGCATGTTAGTTCGATATTTTGGCTCCTACATCACTTGTGATGTCAGGAATAGTGGATTTGAATTATAATGTATTTATATAGTAAATTAATGTATTTTACTATTCACTAAAAATTCAAGTATTCCAGAAAAATCCAAAAAATTCATTGAAACCATTTTTCAACGTGTAAAATACAAAATTGAAATTAAATTTTCAAACATATTTATCTATATTCGAATAATTTAATTTCTAATTAAAATCATAATTTTTTAGTAATAAACCTTTTTTTAAACAATCATTTATTTATTCTGAAATATAGGTAGATCAAAATTTCACATGAATATTATTTTTATACAGTAATATGTTAGGTTACTTTTCATTTGGTTTTCTCACTATTCATAAGGGTTAGTCAATAGTCATAAGGGTAGGTTACTATTCACTAAAGCTTTATTTTTCCTTATCGAACTCCATATAACAAACAGATCGCAACTGTGAATGTAATATTTTTTGAAATTCAATGCACAGAAGTGAAAAAAAATATGTTTAAATGTCACATAGGAAATAATAGTTCATTTTGTTATGATTTCATGTGATTATATGAAATAATTATAAGAATGGAATTTCCATTAAATATTCTGGGGTTGTTACACTAATGGTGAAAATATATTATTTGAAGATGATATGTTCTCGTGGCCTTCGAAATTCCCTGCTTGATCCAGCATGTGAAATGAGCATCCCTATCAAATGTTATATTATTAGAGATCTCATGCAGTCATATGATCTCATTTACATATAGTATTCTCAACTCATAAAATTATAAATCATTCAAATATGAACGAACTGACCCATATCTGTTGGTCTATGAATGAAAACACATACAACATCTCTACCACTAGGCGACCTAGGTATTTTGACAAAAAAGTCCATGTAAAAATTATCTCATTTCTATATAGGATAGAAATAGGTTTTAACAAGACTATAGGACTCTAGTTCTCCAACTTCACTTACTGAGAGGTGGAACACCTAGTGATAAAGCATACAATATAATGTCTCATCCCAATCCCCCAATAATAGCATCACATATCATTATACATCATGGAGATTCATGTGTCAACATTTAACTAAGAAGCATGGTGATTTTCCTTCAACTCGACTATCAAATGTTTTTGAACCCAAAAACGATCATGAATCCCCATAAGTTCATCTCTATGCACATTCCAAACATGAGGTGGGTTGTTTTATGATGTACATTCATATATAACCATTCCATCAAAATCTTAAAATTGTATACCCATAACCATCACAAAGAGGGAAGATATGACTATCAAATATGATAGGTAATACTATGAAAAAATATTATGAAACATCAGATGAAACATAAAAAATAGTTCCGTTATCATCCATTCATTTATGGCTTTTCATCCGGCAAGTTCCTATATTTTCTAACTGAGCACATCGGCAACTATGTTTCCCTTCATATGCGTATAAGGATGCTCAATCTCAATGGATTTTAGATATTCGACCAATATACATTTTCCAAGGTTCAAGTCAAGCTAAATAAAGATATATTTTAGGCTTTTGTGGTCAGTGTATTCCATAATGATATCACCTTACATATATTGTCTACAACTATAAAAGGCATAGATAACTGATTCTAGATCATTGTTGTGTGTCAAATTATTTCTCCCATGAGGCCTCAATTGTTAGGATCCGTACACAACAATTATGTACTCATGCATAATTACTGCTCCTAGTCCAATTCATGATGCATAATAGAAGACTATAGAACCTATTACAGTCTCTAGAATAATCATAATAGGCGATCATACTATATTTATTTCCATCTCCTGAAAGGCATTCTCACATGATTCTAATAATTGGAACTTAACACCCATCTTTCTAAAGCTAGTAAGACGTAAATATATTTGTGATAAGTAATAAATTAAGCACTTGTTTTATCCATTAATCAATAAGAAACTCCATATATAAACTTGTTATTAGGATTCTCCTATTTAACTACAACACTTTCATTTTCTATGTAAATAGAAACACAAGATTTCGACATGATATGACCTGACAAGTGAACTTTTTCAATCTAAAAGTACCACTTATCAATATTGGTTTAAATATGATGCTCTCTTAGTGTACTCATATTGATCTCAGTATGATTTAAATGGTCTCTACATGTTTCATAATACATATAGATTTCATCCATAATTACTATGAAAAAAAATCCAAACAAGTGTAAAACACCCTATTCATCATAATCATTAAATTGGAAGGCTTGTTCGTTAGACCGAATGACATTACTAGGAAAACATATAGACCATAACTACTATAAAATTATGTATAGGGTATGTATGATGGGATTATTTTCAACTGGAGACATACAGACCACAGGTTGATCTTAGAGAATACACATGATCCTCGTAGCAGGTCAACAAGATCATCTATTCGAAGTAGTGGATACATTTTCCTAACCGTAAGTTGGTTCAACCATCTATAAACTTTTCCTAGATATAGGTTTCTAATCTCTTAATAGGTGAAAACCATGGGATAACCCCAAGAGGGTATATAGGGCTGTATAGAACCTTTATCCACTAATTCCTATAATAACCTCTTGAGATCTTGAAGCACTGTAAGATCCGTCATGTACAAAGGAATGGAAACAAGAAATGATCTTGGAGAATGATAGATCATAAACACTACCTCTCTATCAGTATTTAATCAAGAAACTTTCACCAATAAATATGTCCTTAAAAAAAATACTACTGGATGGATATTATCTTTATGTAATCCTCTGATCCTCCATGAAGTGATTTTCAATCTGGCTAGACACCCCACCTAACCCATGATTCTCTAGTGCCTATCTACCATCCTGGAAATCCCACTAAAATTTATGTTCATAATTGCTACCATCTGGTGACATAAATGATACCTTTTGGAGAGATATGACTACGAAATCATGGAATCAAACCCGCCAATCCATCCTAATAATGGAATCTAGGCCTGTCCAATCATGAACTACAAGGTTTAATAAGAATGTACGACTTCAATCTCAATGGGAAAGTACTTATATTAGTGATTTCCCTCTGAACTCACTCTTAATGGTGTATCTTGGTTCATTACACCATTGTAATATTGTTACTCTAGGATAATAATCTCCATGGTAGATATAGATACTAAATAGATAAAATCACCCCTATCAAATAAACAAGATACTATAGTGGAGGATAGTAGAATCGTCAATCATACTGTGGATGGTCCTATAGACCAATCCTTAGGTATCAGTTGTAGCGAAATTATCTGATATGTTGTTTGACTATTTCTAACATCTTGACAACCATGGTCATAAATATCATGTTGGAACTACTATTGATCAAAATTTTGACTATTGCAGCCATGTCTTCATCCATGGAATGCCCTGTGGGTTCTATTCCAAATCCCTTCCTGAAGTGGTCCAAAATAACAAACTAT
The DNA here is from genome assembly GCA_963277665.1 of Viscum album. Classification (NCBI taxonomy): domain Eukaryota; kingdom Viridiplantae; phylum Streptophyta; class Magnoliopsida; order Santalales; family Viscaceae; genus Viscum; species Viscum album. Next base: position 185,480,919 of record OY728122.1, read on the forward strand.
TGATGGTGGAGAGGGTGTAGATCCTTTTCCAATCGAATCTAGTAGAAATATCCTATAGAATCTATAAAGATTCCCCATTTGGACACAATACCAGCACTCCATGGGGTCTTTATCACACCAAGTCTTCATATGACCTTGATATCCCTACTGATAAAACACCATGGAGTTGTCAAAACATTTACTATAGTTTTCACTTTCTTGACTAGGAACCTCGAGGAAAGGTGTCCGTCCACTAGCGGAGCAACTGGTCTTCCACGATATAGATCCTATATGCTTGGTATTATTTCCATCCCTTAATTTACGCTGAGTAACAACGGAATAATTTATTTTTTGATAAAAAACTCATAGGTGTAACAAAATCAACTATGTATGTATTACATACAAAACCCCTCCCTCATGTAATCTAGCACACGAAATATCATCACTAACAAGAAGATGTTAAAAGAGTTTTAACACAATGAAACATGCTGAATACTCTATAACCAACATAGATTCCAACTCGAGATGCATGAACTCTCTGGAACTCTCATCTCTCAACATCTATGGAAGGAACTGATCATTGAAAGCAGTATGGAAGTCAGACCATACCATTCCTTGATAGTGATCATCCTGGGTGACCACATCACCCCAACACATGGACGAATCCGAGAGTATTTATGCTAAAATATTGAACCGAATATCTATAGGCATCTCTAAAAGATCATATATTGACAAAAAGGACTCTAGAAAATACTAAGTAGCCTTCAGACCACCATCCCCTAAGAATGTGGGATAGTACTACTGTTGGAACTCCCAAGGAAAAATATCCATCATGAATAAAAATAATGGGGCACCATACATGGACTACATCAGACATTGGAAACTATCACAGTCTTCGACATCAGTTCTCAGATAAGGTATATAAGGTGGTGCTTCATGTGTAACTCCTATATGTAAGGTATGTGGATCATGGACCACCTTGTCTAGATCATGGCCATCACCTCCTTTAGGAAATATGACACGAAGACGTCATTTAGGCGTTGGCCTAAAAATTTTGAAGCACATGCCTTTGAAAAAGGTTTAACTTGATAGATATCAACAAATACATAATTTAATCATGGATGGACATACTATCCAACGTATCCTTCCCCAAATACCATCATAGATTACCTGGTACTAGAATGTTATCTGGTATATGTTTCATTTCATTTTATATTTAATTACCAGGTCCACTCCTCTACATTTCATAAAAATGAAAAGGAAGGATAAGGATGTGAAACCATTTCATTATATATTTCACAATTAATTTTATAATGAATTTTTATTCCAATTTAATCAGTGACCCTAAACATTATAATTGAAAATGAAAACCATTTTTATAGCATAATGGGTCGACGAAGAAAATTACTCCTCCCAAACAATGATGGTCAAAGAAACTCAACAATTGAAATAGAAAATCACTAAATCACAACCAAAAGTAATACAAGAATAATCTAACTCTCACAACATCACTCAACAATCATAGGCACATCATGAAATGAATTTTTTGAAATGCACCAATTTTTCATGGTTGTATGCATGAAATGCGAATTATAGGACCCTATAATAATTCATGTAACAGTGCCCCATTCCCTAATAGAATCATGCTAGGGATGAAAAAAATACATAAACATAATAATAATGATATCCTTATCAAATCATGTCCGTTTCCCAATTGTGAAATGATATCAATTATGACTATCCATGAAAAAAAAAATTATATTTTAGGAAACACATATTTTACCCCAAACATAGGTTTGGAATGCCCAAGAATGATATTTTTCCATCATAGAAGAATTTATAAACATTTATATATTGAATACAAATAGTAAAGTAAAAATGTAAAACCTCCTCTAATACAACATTGGGAAATCACTAACCTGAATTCCACTTAATAGGTCCCCCACACCCAGGTATCAAATGGAATCAAGTGCATCTCTTCAAATTCATGTGGTTTACAACATGTAGCGAGGGCCTAGGGTGTGTCCATGGGGAGACTATACACTCATTACTAAATTGTATAATAATGGATAAATAATAATACTGGTAAATATAGGAATAAATATACGTAAATAGAAGGAACAACATAAATAGATTCAATAGTAATAATTACTAAATCAATTGGTATAACTGATGATGATATGTCATTCCACTAGAAAACATGAAAACATGGATACAAGATAGTACGCATAACATGTTCCACATAATAATAATGCAAATAAATAGACAATCCCATGAATTCTAATATCCTTCTGGGTTTTCTTCTATCATGCTCCCTCCTAAACAACAATCAGTCATGTGTTCGAAGCCATATGCTTCCCCTTATCGACACATTCATTCAGGAAATCTTCCCCGAGTAATATATAGTACTCTAAGAGTGTGTTAGATAAGTCTCAGAGGACCACCAACAAAAGTGTCTATAACATGTGTCCCTTGAAATGGAATTGTTGTAGTCTACAAGCATTCATATATATCCGTAATTCAGTATAATGTTAATGAATAACCATGTACAATATTCTTCCCATGGCAGGAGTATAAACATAGAACCTTTTCATTAATTGAATGTCACTAGTTTATAAATATGTCACCTGGAAAAAATACACAAGGTTCTAGAAGTAACAAAGAAACCTATAATTATATTTAATAATGAATTTCCACGGTATTTATCAAGGCCACATAAACCTAATGGTTTTCCAACTGAGAAATGATTGTATGTTGGATGAGGTTAAGAGTGTAATACAAGGAGAATGGTCCAAGGCATTCCACAATAATATTCCAATAGATTCCATGTAGTTTTGTATTGGTAAAATGTTCTTAACCAATGAGTGGGATCGATGGCCTTTAAACATGGAACAAATATGTCAGTACTAGATCCACAGAGTGTATCCATAGAAACTTGTGGTATATGTTATTATATGTGGAAAAAACAAAATATTGTTTAATGCTAGACCATCAATTTAAATTTGTTCAATAAAATGAAAACAACAACAATATGGAACCATGATTTTAAGAATTTTCACTATAATTTTTTGGTGGAATGACCTTTCTAAGGTGTTGGTTATAATTAAAATATGTTGTTTGACTCATTTGTTTCAATAACAATAATGAATGAAAATTGGTGAAGAATATTTGGGCATATGTTTATATGTATAGCTTATTTGTCTCATGTATATCACCTATAAAATGATATATGGATATATGGTGAATATTGAGAGAAGAAATATAGGAATTGAAAATTTTGAATTTGCATATTCATGCTTCCAAATAAAATATAAAAGAGCCTAGTGGATGAACATTACTAACAATAACCTTTTCATCATAATCTATTTTTTCACCAAATAGTGAAATTATGCAATAAAATAAAATAAAATCACTATAATAAAAATATTTACAATATTTATTTTTATTTAAAATTGAGGTATTAAAGGGTTCTTTGATGATTACCATAATCTCTTTATTTATTCCTCATTTATCACATATATATCTCTTAATAACAATAATTACACCATCAATATCCCTCAATATTAATAGACAATAATAAAAAAATTGACTAATATATCACAATTAATGGTATTATTTCCATATTAAATAAATAATAATAATTTAGTCCACTATTTGGGGGACAATAATAATGTTTTTGTAAATTTCATCACCAACGTTACTTACAACTTGACATCAAAATATGTTATCATCACAAATATTCCATAGGATCCCTATTATTATAAATCATCCATATATTTCCAAAAAATATTTAAATGTCTTATTGAACTGAATATGAAAATATAAAAAAATAAATTTTATTAATTTTAATGTTATCCTAAATCAGCCTCAATCATATTCTAAAATTCCAATTTTTTTTAAAAATTTAATATGAAATCTATTATTTAACAGCCAATTTATATAATTATAAATGGTGCATAAATAATTTTATATATTTCTAAATTATGAGATTAAATAATAAAAAAAGTTATTTTTTAGTTTTAAAACATTAGTTCACAAGTTTAACTGGTTATTTCATAAATATTTCCATATAGTGCAAAAAATAGAAATATTAAATTTTTCCATGTATTTTTTGCGCTATTTCTAGATCAGAAAAAATAAATTAAATTTAATTTAATTTAAATAATTATTTATATCTAAATAAAATTATATATTTCTATGAAAAAATTTAATATATCAAATATTTTTTTTGATATATCAAAATCTAGCAGTGGTCGTATTTTTATATTAAAAGTCTTCTTTCATCATCATGAAATAACCTTTTTGAACATCAACTTCATGAGTTTAAATATTCTAAATCAAACCTTGTATTAAGATTATTAAAGCTATGAATTAAAAATTAATTCATTTTAGATAGTAATTTTTTTTAAAATAATTAGAATTGAATGACTTTAATATCATATTGACCACAAAGTTTTTTTATTATACTCTCTATGTTGATCTGTTTCTGAAATACTGGCTGATAAAACATTATCCATTTATTGAGAACTCATATTTATGTTATTTAAATCATTTTATAAATATTAATTTACTTTAAATATATATTTAATTATCCATAAAATATTAATCATTAATTATTGAGGTCATACATCCCTCAGAACAGATGTATATTATATTTTCCAAACTAGTGTGATGACACCATTCCCATTTTTTATATAATTTAACACTAAATAATAATCCAAAAATATTTACTTTAAATGAGATTTGTTTTTTATATTTATAATATAAATATATATAATCATTGATAATAAAGAATTTTGATGCATCATCATCAAAACTTTATTCTTTGACACATTTTCTCTAGAGGATATAATTTGTTCTTCATAAATGTATGTTCAAATAGATTGTCTTCTATTTCCTAAAACATGATATAAAACTACTCAATTAATACTTATAAATCTTTAGAATCATATTGAAAATACTTATTCATTATAAATTCCACTAAAATATGATCATTTTCACTCATAATAGAAATATAATATACATAATATGTTGATTGAAAATTCAATATTCAACTCATGATAAGGTATAAATTACAAACAATTATACTAATATCATTACATAAAAGTGTTTTCTAAAAACAAGAAGGGATCAATTAAAACTATTCATTGGATTGTGTGAATATTTTATAAAATCAATATCTCTTGGTGATAATAAAAAAATGAACATATGGTTAACATAAATGCGATTATTCATGGTCTCTTTAATATCCTAGTCTTTATATGATGCTATCAAACACAACATTATTCTAAATGGGTAAATTGAAAAAAAAATATACAATCACATAATGTGAATTATATATAAATCACTCCCCTTAAAATATTTCGATAATTATTATCATTCCATTTTATACCATCATGATTTGACAAATAATACTAATTATTTTTAAGAAAACTACTTTTTTTAATGAATTTCTCTACAATTTTAATATATTTAAGTGTGTTATTATTTTACATTTCTCATTGTATAGAGTCAAATACTATATAATATTTATTGTAACCATGAAAGAGAAGACTCACAACTATTTTTGGAGGTGTATAACCTCTATGATGGGCATCATATTATGAAATAAAATCCATACAAAATAACATCAACAAAATGTTTTCCACATTTTCCATTGTAGAAATCAAATCCATCATAAAAGGCCAGGCTCTATATGCCTAATAATTAATTGATACATTATGTCAATGTGTTTTTATAATGAGTTTTTTATCATGTTCTTGGTTAATTTATCAGTTATTTGATTTTCATGCCCAGTCATAAATTGAACATTCACCTTCACTCACTTATCCGACAATTGGGACATAATCAACACTATTAATATGTTATATTGAGATTTTTAACACATATTTGACCTTATTTTTCAAATATTTGATGGTTTTATTTATAGTTCCATGAAACACACATTATTTTACGAATGAAAATTTATCTATATGTGGATCTATGATCATATATATTGTTGGTCCCATATACATCAAGGTATCCATGGACTTTAAGCATTAAATGTTGATGAAAACATCTCATTGAAAATTGTTCCATTCACATATTATAGGATCCAAATTTTTTGAATTATATAAAAATCATTCATTTTTATAAAAATTTAGTATATAGATTCACTATTACTAGAATTTATGTTCAAGAATTTAAGAGATATAATAAAAAAATAAAGACTTCATTTTAATTTCAATTGATAAATTAACATTTCATTATCAACCACACTAATTTTTTTCCCATTATGATATCAATTATTGATTATTTTTGGTCCACCATTCTAAATTGATTTATAATTTTCCAATAATAATTTTATTTTCAATACATAATTTAAATTAAAGTGTATGAAACTCAAAATATCATATAATATTTCATCCATATAATGTCTAAAACCGCAAACAAATTATCCATTTCTGAAAAATTCACTACCCGATTTATTTTTTTCAATTTATAATATTATTACATCAATATAAATTGTCCCCATGATATAAGGTGTTATTATATTCTTTAATATAATGTTCCTTTCCCACTATACCAGTCATGAAATTAATACTCATTATGAACATGTATTGTTTTTAATTCCATGCCTCAAGGTATTTATTTATATTAGAGATAACCTTATTTTACATAAAAACACATCTTACATCATTATCTTATAAGGGTACCTATGGTTTTTCAATTTACACCTTCTCATTGTGATAAATATTTAGGAATGTGACTATAATGTGTTTAAAATTTCCCACTAATTATTATATACCAATTAGAAGGTATATTTGTAAGGTTTTAATCCATGAAGTTGGTGAAAATATTCAAAAAAATAAATTCTTTTGTCCTCTGGATATCCTTTTATCACATGCCAATGTTTTTTCAATCAATGTCATCAATTTAATTTATCATCTTATGAAATTTTATCTTTTTCTCAATTAAATTATTCAATTTATTTCTTGGTAAAATTTCCCATGTCGTTTAAATATATAACTTCCGGAGAGAATTTTTAACACCATTTATCCACTTTTATTTTAATATTTCATCCTCTATAAATTCTTTTTCCACTATGGAAATTAAGATATTGTGGAAAAAGGTCCTCAATCTTCATTATATTAAACAACGTCATCCTTTATTACAATTATATACCTAGGGTAAAATTATTAAAAAAAATATGTATTTCATTATTGGTAATAAAATATCTCTATTTAAACATGAATTTGATAAATCTATATCATTACCATCTTATTTGACATAATTTTTATAGTGGTTACTATAATATCCAACTGTTTCATCTTGTATTTATTTAATGTTCTAAATGATATATGGTTGAATTATTTATCTTAAATAGTAATTAAAAACCATTACATCAAATATACCATGAATCATTCCAATTTCATTTCTTAAAATTAATATCTCCATATATATGGCATTTAACAAAGTAATATCCCTTCATGAGATCGATCAAAAAATTATCCAAAATACATAAATATAACATTAATCATAGATGAGATTCTAAAAATCTCATATTATTTATCATTCGGCTAATTTTATACCAAATATCATAGTGATTCAGGTCATATTTTGTGCCAATATCAAAATGTATTTAGATATATATCAATTTTTATGTATGTTTTCTAAAACGTATTGATTTGTGTCATGATCCACTAACATAGGCATTCCCATGAAAAAATATGATTCTATATTTACTTTTGAATGCACAATATTTAGAGTTTTAAATGGTTATAAAAACACATTATTTATTCGTTGATTCTTACGTAAATCCACAATTATTTTATTCTTGAGTTGGTGTTATTTTATGTTCAATATTCCTAATCACATTAATAGATTTATTTTTACACAATTAATTGTATCTCTTTAATGTATAAAATATTTTTTAACTTCTTCCAATATACATCAATCTATTTATACTTTGGAAATCAAAAATTGAAATTATTATCATCATTGGTTGGTTTATTTTTCCATACCCCACACATATCAATCTAAAAATCCATAAATGATTTTCATGTGGTGATATCTACTCCATAAAGATGTAAATTTATAATAGTACTATTATTAAATGTGTCAGATGATGATACTATAGAAATTTTTAGATTTAAGATATATTATAAATAATTTTTCATATTAATCCTTTTTTTTTAATTTCACTAATGTGGAAAAACCACTAATTCTATAAGTTGTTCTCGTCTATTATGGTCGTGTAGCATCATATAACAAACCACATGAAAAAATATCCATTTTTTCCCTTATAATTTGATATTATGGATGACACACTATATATAATCATGAAAATACTATACTATTATAACATTAAATTGTTTCCAATGTCAAAATTCTGATATACATTAATCAAAATGTTTTTACCCCTTTGACATACAATTCATTCATCGATTTGGTCATAATATGAGTAATGTATTTTGATTTGAAGATATTATTCTTTTTGAAGATACCATTACCAAATCTTTCATCAACTAAAATATATTTATCAATTACTTATAGAAGTAATTTTACCCACGTGTTTGATTAACATCAAATTCTCATTATCAATGAATCCTCCATATTTAAATCTTATTAAGTCATAGAAACTATAATGGAATTTTTCACAATTCATTTGTTATATTATGTTATTTTTAAGTTGCTTATTAATTGTATTTATCATATAGTATTCTGAGATATTATATCATCATCTAAAAATTTTAATCACACCTTTAACATAAATCTCTATTAGAATCAAAACATCTCATGGTTTTAATATTTTTCATCATATTTTATGGAGAAAATTTCAAGTATTTCGTGGATCTGTCCAAAAAATATAATGACTCATACATAGTTCTTTATAAGTAATATCTTATGAATAAATGTTTCATTTTCGTCATTAAATCTATAGTAAAATATTTGTCCATAAAACAAAAATTTTCCTTTTAAACAAAAAAATTGACTTACACATAAACCATTCCATTTTGTGTTTATATTCACTCTATCAATGTATATATTTTCATAAACTATATTCCCAATAATATTAATCTCCTTAATAAACATGTTAGTGTTTTTCATTTACCTATTTCAATATGATAATTTTATTGATATGTAAATATTGGATTTATTAGAGGTAATAAATTTCCTTCCATATATTGTAGGGTTGAAATCATAATTATTTTTGTTTGATGGTATATAAAAACTAAACTTTGAATATATAAACCCATGCTTTAATATAGAGGGAAGCATTTTCTTGTTCAAGAACCCTTAGATGATATATTTGATGAATTAATACTTCAAATTTCATTTGGATCCATATTATATCATCTGAATGGATAATTCATAGTAAAACATAAACTCTAAAAAAAAATATCCAAGTAGATTTATTTATGAACATTGACTATCTTATACATTCTAATAAAAGTTTACGACTTCCAATTGATGACCATAATCAATTTTATTCTAATTATGATCAATTAATCAATTTTATCATCGATTTCAGCTTTTTTCCTTCCCTAAATATATCTCGTCGGCAATTGTGATAAATAATTTTATTAATGAGTACCTTAATTATTCATGTTAATATGCGATTGATAATTTCATGAGAATATTTAATTTTTATATTAATTTATAGTTAATTTTACGTAGATAAAATTAAAATTATGTTTTCGTATTTTAAACACATAAAATTGGTGTTTCATAGGATTAATAATTTTTTAATGGTGTTAATGGGGTTTGTGAGATATCAAGAAAGGTTAGGGTGGTTTTTATTTCCTAGGATATAAAACACCATCAATTCGTAGGTGGACTCCACATATAGGCCACTATTGTCTAGAAATAATAGCTACTACTTTAAGTATCCAACTTCTATCCTATGGTATTTTTATGAGGAAATGTTATATCTTTTTCCCCCATAATATTTTAAAGGTGGGAATCCCCTATTCCCCTCATTTTTACTCACATAAATAGAATATAGACCTCCCACCATACTCATTGAAGTCCCCATGATCCAGGATGATTTCATTCAATTACATAAAATGATGAAAATATAGTTACTCCCTCTACCAACAACTTTTGACATCATCAACCATTTAATATAATTTCCTCATCTAGGATGTCGTAATTCAATGGACATTCCACTGAATCATGATGGAATAAAAAAATATGTTTGGTCTTTTGTTGATATATGGTAGAGGAAATCTTGTAGTAATTGTTTCCTTTGGAATCTCAATATTCCATATTAAAATGATACTTTTTTGTAGGATTTTTAAAATTATCCTTCAATTAAATGTTGAGTAAATAATTCCAGTTCGAGATTTTGTTGAGGAATTGTATCAAGATATATTATGGTCCTCCCACTGAAGGCAATTAATAGTTTCGTTGAGTGGTATGTTCTAGATTATTTAATTGAAAATATTTAATTTTAAAATTAATTTTTATAATAAATTATAAATTGTTAAAATATAATATTTTTTTATTTATTAACATTGGTTCTTGAGAATGAGTTAGAGGGTCATTTATTGATTACAGATTCATTTGGTCTTATACAATGATTGGTTCGTTGGAGCTCTGAATCTTTGGCTATAAAAATACATCAGATTGATTTAATTATGTTATATAGTCTCACATACATTTCCATGGTAGTTATTGTTATTTTTAAGTTCCATGAGTGGTGTAAGTATCCTCTATTATTTGTTCCCTCCATTTAAATTAGGAACTTTAAATTGAAAAAAATGTTTAATTATATAGTAACTAATTAATTTAATGGTAGAAAATAAATGATTATGTGTGTATATTTTTTGTACAACAGTTTGTTATTGATTTATTTGTAATTGATGGTTTATTCCTTGATATGAGTCATTTTTGATGATGTATGAACCCTATTTTAGGGGAGTACCCATAATAATCAATTTTTTCTACCACAATGGACATATTTATGAGCCCCTAGAACCTCTAAATAGGGTTCGTATGAAATAGACAAAAATGGATTTATTAGTGCTCTGAGGACCCTTAGTATAACTTTCATTTCTAATGTATAATTATGTTTAAGATGATTGAGTGAGTATCTCTCATATGGCCTGCCTTGGATATGCTGAGAGACATTATGATGTGAATGATATATTGGGTGATAATACCTTCTGAGTGATAGAATGAGGACCAATATAGGTCATGGTCTATATCCTTACCTATTTTCAATGTCTCATAGCATATGTAAATGGTGATTCCTCTCTATATTGATGATGATTTTGAGATACACAAATCCAAAGGTAATCGAGTGACGTCTCATCATTGAGTTTGATATTCTGGAATCAAATATGAGTGCCTATGTTTTTTTTTCTGATCTTTTGATTCATTATACCATGCCAAAACTATATACCAACCCTAACTAGCGCTTGTTGTCATTTAGTGACGATTGTAGGCATAACCTTATACTCTAAACCATTGTATAAACCTAATTGGGATGTGGTGTTCATGATGGTCTATGGTGTTCATTTATACCTTATCTATATTATTTTATTTAGGTGTTTTGATATATATAATTACTAGGACAATTTGGTATCATCTATGGGCCAAGAGCTATTATGATAACTCAGGATGCCCATAAATCCCATGTATAGATAGATGAAACAATTGGAATCAAATATTTTTGTATCTGGCCACATGGAATATTAGGGCAATATATCTATTCTTACTAGAATATAGTAGTATGGATTATTAAATAGTGTATACATAGAGATATAAAATAGGATCTTCCATAATTTCATATATTTCATTATGTATATAGGTATTCCTAGGATAAATGGGATTCCATTCTTATATTAGGACCATTATGAATTACAAGGGAGATTATGTATTTAATAGAGATAACATTAGAAAATTTAAAATTCATGGGAATCTTATGATTTTAATATTGGTATGAGGTTCTATGTAGATTTATATCCCCAGTACAAGATGTTGGAAATCATGAGGTTGACTGTTGGGTGACCATATTTATTACAAGGATACATCATATGATTGGATGGATGCATGAGTTATGTTTTTCAAATTGAGATGTTATTTAATAAATTCCAAAGTTTTTGTCTGTGGGATATAAGAGGTTATTCTATTTGAATTATTTGGTTTCTCCTAAATTATACATTCTTAGGAATATTTTATTTCCAAGGAACTCCCCCAAAAGGAATTATACGAATGTTTAGTTATAAATAAAACAATTTAGTATCATTGTTTTTAACCTAAGGGATTGAGGATATAGGGTCCCTGATGAGTCCATGAGATATTTTATTCATCATTGTGAAGGAATTTTCTTTGGATCTAAAATGTTTTGATAGAGGTCCCCCCATATTTTTTTCTCATTCTATATGAAATTCTCACACGGGCCAAGGAAGGTAAGATAGATCAGTGTCCTAGAATTGAGGACCGTCAATGATTATTATGATTGTATGGGGCTATTTTTATATTCCCTTTAGGTGGTTATTTCACTATCAATTCATCATGATTATGAAACAATCATAAACATTATGGAATTAGATAAATAATTTCTTGAATTGTTTATTTATTTAAGTAGTTTTTTGTATATGCATAATTCATTTCATCCCATAATATCATCTACACATATCTGAACATATCTCTATTACTACATGACCTGGTGGATGGGGTTGTACTGATTTATGTACTCAAATCCATCTTTGGGTACCATTTCACATAGTCACCCATGCAACTCTAATATATTGACAGAACTAGTTGGTCTATTTCATGTAGTAATATTTTCAATCAACGAGTGGTATATCATAGATTAGAACATGAGATTAGGATGAGGAATAATATAGAGTTGTGGTAGCACCCATAGTATTTTTTATTTCATATTCTTATAATAATCATACTGTTAGGAGATATGTCATGATTTTAATTTCAACGCATTACTATTCAAGATGTTTTTAATATTTCATTTTGTTATTTCGTGTCTTATGTGTACTAATTTTCTACCTAGTTTATTTATATAACAAGTGATACTTTGTTATGCATGTTTTAATATTTTACTATAATAGTAGGTTAATAGTCAACTCGTTGTACATATTTATACCCCCACTACTATTCATAAACCCTTATAGTTTATGGAGGTTCCATTGAGGTTATATAGTGTCCTCATCTATTTATTATTAAATGTGGTCTATGTCGGGATGTTATAATGTGGTATCAAAGGTGTTTTATTTTGCCTACCTATATAAGGAATTTTTATATAGGGGACATAGTAACGGGTCAAACCATTTTATGGAACCTGGATTACTATTTTTTGAAAAACTTTTCTGAGGGACTTCTATGTTTCCAAGTTGTGATTTTAGATCATGGTATTCATTTTGATAGTCTCAGGGTTTCTCATTCTGTAACAAAAAATATTTTTTTTATTCATTATTTATTTATATATTTTTTATCATGTCCAATATATCTAATTATATTACCATGAATCATATAAGATATGTAGGATTCACCTGATATATTGGCCTTCTATTGTGATTAACATCATATATTTGTTTTCTGAACAATTTAGTTGGTAATGGATTTATCATAAATTAATTTCATATATATGTATATTGTTGAATTATTATATAAAAATATAAACTAAATGATTGTAATTTGAGTTACTGTCAAGTCTTATGGATCCTATGGTGAGATTATTGATGATTTTGGTGTTGATATTGTCCGACCAGTAATGGCTTTGTAAATACAGTGATTGGAAAAAAGTGTAATTAATTCCTTAATGGAACACCATGAGTGGGATAATATAGAGTAGTTTCATTTTACATGTGGTGATATAAACAAAAAATATATTGATATTACATATAAATTGGATTGGAATTATATATAAATATTCCATTCAACATTGGTTCATTGACAAAGATCGTCTCATATGATGTGGTGTGTGATCATTCTAATATTTTTCTTCCTGATGGCGTAGTCCAGTATAAGGATGATTGATGATAATATGTTCCAAAATAATCTAATTTGTTTTTTTGATGATTTTATATAGATGAGACCCTAAACATTGTGATGTCAATGTAAATTATGCATAGTTGTGTGTGGTACACGTGTGTTGTTTCCTATGTGTTCTGGCAACAGGGAATCCTGAATTTTGGGATATATGTGATTGTATAGAGACCTAGAGATACAAGTCATTGTTTAGTTAGTAGGATCACCTACAATTATTGAGTTAATATATATTTAGTGGTTATATGTGATTCATGAGAGACATATAAAGAAAATTTATAGGTACATTCTAACATTTGATAGTGATACATGGTAGTTATAGTTGAGTTATGGTCATGGAATAATAGTGTATGATTTTCAAAAAAATGGTATAAAGGTAAAATAATGTTTTTGGGATAAAATTTCATAGGGTTTGATTAGGTCTTCGGGCTCATGATCTAATATTTGTGGAATATAAATCACTTGGGAGTGAGTTGTTTTTAGTTTTATATGAATCATAATGTATTGAAAACACTAGGTTTTGATGAAAATGACCCAATGTATTCCATCTATGAATGGACACTTGGAATAAATCTTATAAGATTTTGGTAGTAATTGTCAAGTAGAACATTTAATAAAAATAAGGATTGTAGACACTTTTTTGGAAAATTTTATTGAATATAATAATATAAGTGGTGTAAAATGATAAGTGTGTCCTAAGAGAAGTGATTTATGGAAGATAAAAGTCAATAATGATTTTCTCAAAGAGACGAATGATGAATGATATTTAGTTGGGAGTGCACGATAATCCAATAGATGGTGATACCATTTTCATGAATCAAATATTATTTAATTTCCTGGTTTTTATTCATTGATGTCAAGAATGGGATGTAGTTGATATTCGTACTATGAAGTTAGTGAGATCAGGAAGGCCATGTCTATCATATGAGTTCACCAACTAATCGATCATTAGTAATTATGGTCTATAAACATATTTTTTGAAGAAAAAACAATTACACATAAATAGTGGGAAGAGATATATTGGTTATTGGACTGTCACACTCATGTGAGAAAGGTCATGGGTGTATGGGATCAAATTTGGATGATAGTTTTATCATTTTTATACTTGTTAGTAAATAAAACAAAATAAATATAGATTCCATAGAAAATTACTGTTATAAATTTGGATATGGTTCAATGAGGATTTCAACTATAGGGGTAAGGATATAGATTGTAATGATGATATAAAATGTTGGATTATGAATACATCATTTCTCATCGAATGAATCATGTAAGTTTAGCTAAATAATTTTCCAATTGAAGAAATCAATCTAGGTTTCGGGTATTGGTTTTCTTGTTTTGGTATTTTTACAATCATGAGATTCCATAGGGGATAATCTCATTATGATATGTTAGTTTGAATGTTTATCGATATTTTATTTCATTAATCTTCATACATGATTATTTAAATAAGGTTTAGTCAATTACTTATCATGTAATTTGACGTGGTTAGATTGAAACATCATTATGTTAATTTTTATTGATTTCAAAAGCATATTTTGGGAATTTATTAGGTCTAGTGAAGAAAGTCAGAATATTTAGGGTCCTCATGAATTTATAGAGAGACCTGTTATTTTTTAGTCATAAATTAGGTTGAGGGGTGTTATTTTTATTTCCATGGTATTTTCATTTGAATTATAATGTATTGAGTAAGGAATAAAAGTATGAATGTCCTTGGAACACATGTATATAGTTTTAACATTTAATTATATTTTAAAGAGTAACTAAAGAATCATAATTGGTAATTGAATGATAAAAACTATTTATTAGAGAACCACAGACCAGCTGTGTAATTGGAAATCCATACGATGACATACATAGATAGATGGTCTCAAGATATTATCATAGTAGTTTTTCAATGATGAAAATGGGAATTGGATTATGTTGTGTCAGTATAACAACCTTTTAATTGAGGTTATTCCATAGATATATTGTAGTAACTTGGGAAAAGAATTCCCTTACTTTGCCTTGAATTAGTGGCCAATGTAGATTCAGTCATCTGGTTGGACTGGATAATGAAACTTCTCAAAGAAGAAAAGTGTTATCATGGGGAGTTTATAGTACCCCATTTCATACATGATTTTGAACATCACGATAAGTTTTAAATTATAATTTGGAAGAAAGGGTAATTTTAGGAACGAGGATTTGAAAATGAATTTGGGATTTTTGGATGCCTCAAATGGGAGTTTTTTGGATGAGGAATTTGATTCCGGTGGAGTCTTGGGGGATCACAAGAACCTAGGTGAGGCCATGGTTATTGTAACAACAATGGATATAAAAAATAGTAACTTTTAGATCCTATGTAGAAGTATAAGATTCTACAACCATCAACCACAATTCATGTATTTGGGTTTAATATGGAAAATTTCATATTTCCATCTGGTGTTTTAAGATTGGGAGACACCATTCTCCCCTCATGTTTACATATAATAGGTTTATCCTATCCTTCTTCCCTCCACCTTAAAAAACAATTTATTATGGGGTGGTTTTATGTAATTTCAATAGTTATTAATAGTTCCCATAACCCACCACCAAATTTTATTGAACATGTCCCCCATTTCGACTACATTACACTTCTTAATAAATTTTTTCCATTAAATATTCTTCCATATCAGTGTGGTTTCATCTGACTTTCGTGGGTATTTTTTTCATCCTTGGTACATGACATCTCACGGGATCATTTTCCTACAGATGATCAGTGATTCTTCATGTTATGATGTCATTGTGATTTTTTTCATATTTTGTAAATTTTGGTTAAATTAATGTTATAAATTTCATTTCCTACTATGTATTTTCCTTCTAATTGTATCTATAGTCCATATAAACAACTCGTAGGTGGTTTCTCAAGGTTTCATCTGGTGGATGGTTCTTAGTGTGTTAGATATAAATTATTCCATTTTGAATGAAATGGGAAATAAAATTATTTTTTATTTAATTATGAATTTATTATAGTTATTTATCATTATTTATTAGATGAGAATTATATGATTATGTATCAATATAATATTTTTTTGAATGTGTAAAAGGCTCAGTGATTAGATGTTTGTAGGTGTCGACCTATGAGAGTAAATTAGAAACCTTAATTTTAGGTAGGTGGTATCACATACAGTCCCATTTCTTTTATTTTTTATATGGAATTTTATGCGTGGGATTCCATTCGAGTTTTTTTCTCCTATTAAATTAGTTTCTTTAATCTAAATTAAAATATTATTATATAGTGATCATATAATTTAATTTCATGTACATAATGAATATAATCCTAGGAAATATTTCTTCTATGGGATCATCTTGATACCTTAGATAGAAATTATTGAGGCCGGAAAATAAATATTTACCACAGATGTATGAACCCTATTCTGGGGTTTCAACTATGTTAACATATATGTTTAACATGGTGGCCTTATATAAGAGCCTTTGTAATCTCTTGGTGATATGACATAGATAGCAAAGTGTTTTTGTGCTCAGTGTACCCCAGTTATGCCTTCAAGTCATTCTGTCCCATTATGTTGAGAACAATGGTGTGGGACTCTATCGTATTATATGAAATTACAAGGTAGATAAACCATATGATATAAACATCTTGTTAGGTGATAAAAACAGCATTGTGAGGCTATGTGGACTGAGATGGTTCCGGGGAAATCTCCTTGACTTTTCCTTTGAGACAAACCTAATACAACTATGCAGAACCCAATATTTTGATGAATGTGATATAGGATTTAGAATACTATTAGTATAAGGTGTTTTCCTGAGATCAATATTAATATAAAGGAATAAATTTAGGGTTACTATGTTAGGTTTTTAACATATATTACTTAGGAGGTTACAAAAATAAAAGATCATAACTTGGTTGGTGATTGTTGTATGGTATTTACTATATTGGGGGTCATTATAGAACATGATATGACATATAATCATTACCAGACTATAGGTTTCATAATGGGTGTGGCTATTTAGGAATCCATTATGTACTTCATTTTATTTATGTCTGTGAAAATTATGACATATTATTATGATTGGGAATCATTCAATGTCCTAAAACTTTTTTAATTTCAATGGATTCCTAATAATCACCTATTGAGATTGATGAGACCATAGGTTCCATTTACATTTATGATTTGGCCTCATTGTGAAATATGATTGTATTAATAGATTCAAATTCATCAAGTCTTATAGTTGATGAAACATTACATACATATAGGTGGAACCTAGGATCTATCATTGAACCATGTGTCTTTGTTGGTTGTGAAATTACAAGGATGCATATGATTCCCTTCTTATAGTGAGACCACTATGAATACTCGATGATATAGGGATTCCAATTGAATAAACAATATATTATTAATAATTTTAGAGAAATTAATGATTCAAATTAGGTTATAGGGTGTCTGGTGGTCATATATACTCGAGAACTAACAATAGAGATCCTGAGGGGTATTTCTTTATCCCCTTTACGGATTATAAGGATACCCCCAGGATAGTGTGGATAAACTAGTTATGTTTTTTAGGTGCTAGGGGTAGTTGTATTAAAAGATTATTGGCCCTAAGATCAATGAGTGTATTCATTTTTATTATCTCATTTTTAAAACAATCAGTCATGCTTGGGAATATATAATTTCATATGACCACAAAATCCTAGGAATTAGAAGTCTACTTATCATGTAGAATTTTCATGTAATACCATCATTTTCAGAAATATGTATTGAGGATGTGGGACCCCATGTGACCCCAAATGATCTACTAGTCCTCATAGTTAATGTGTTAACATGTTATCCTTACTATATATAATAGATCCTCTTTTGAGGATGCCCATGTTCAAAGAAATCTTATAACTAGATAATGAATGGTCAATCTAGGTCATAGAGGAGAGGATCTTCAATGATTATTGGCCCTGGCCTAGGATATTGTTTATGAACATGATGTGGCCAGGTAATTATAAATGCATAGTCCACAATATGTTCTATGTGAATTTATAACAGTGGTAAAAATGTATATTGATATGTTTTTTATTTGTATTGTTCTCTATAGTATATTTATTTAATTTCGTTAATCCTATAACAAGCATAAATAATAACATATATTTCTTATTATACATCAAAATTAGAGGTTACCAATTAAGTTATACAACGAAAACATGCTTGAACCATAATTTTATAAGGGTACCAAAGCATATATCACTTTCTTTAGTAATAATTTTGTATATTGTATATGATCAGGTTTACCATTGTCATGTAGACCAACTTTTAAGAGATCCAGATATCATGATGAGGTATGGATTAGAGTTATAGTATAAGCAAGAGTCTTGGTATTTTTTTATCAACATAGTGTCAATCTCTTTTTATTTATATTTCCTATCATGAATGATTGAGTTTTTTTTAATTATCCAATTTTGATGTCGCATGACAAATATTCATTAATATTGTCACCAAATTTATTTATATTATATCTTATACTTTTTTATTTCAGTTTTTATTGTCTACATTGATGCTTGATTATAGTCTCTCCATGAAAAATCCATATAACTTCTCTAATAATCAATAGCCTCTATCATTTTAGTTGTTAGGCCAGGGGTCAGGTGTAGGTCTTGTTTGATTACTATTTATAGTGACCTAGTCTGGGGTGTTACAATTCATTCCCATTATCTAGATTGAAAATCCTCTCAAAAAACATTTATGTGTATGTCATTGAACATAATATAATTAGGTTTTTCATCTACTACATTATCCTAATGTAATTAATTATTATATTAATTTTTTTCATGAAATATATATACTCATTCAGCGATATATTTAGATAATTCTATATCAACATAAAATCCATTATGGCGTGTATCATCCAATCCTAAAAAAATATGTAACTAATTTTTATTCATTTTCTAATCTTCGACTTTTCATTTTCAAAATTAACTCCCAGGATTCTACTTGAACCATTATTACTAACCATTTCAAATTTTCACCTCAAGTCATCTACATCACAGTTTTTATTGATATATATTGATTGATTTTTTTGAATAAATTCTTCAAAAATCCCATGGTTGGAACATAATAATAGAAAAATTATTTTATGCATCCATTTACCTTCATTGATTTCAATATATAGTAATTATAAAATTAAATCATATAATGAATTATTTTAAGGACTCGACCCCAGTTGCCTGAAGCCAGTGCCTTATTAAATTACATTTTCATTATTACAAAGAATCAAATATAGAAGGACCGATCGGTTTATTAGTCTTGAAGAAACTATATACATACAAGGAACTAATTTTACATTTTGAATGGAAACAAAGTATGATACATAACAAAACCTAATAAACTACATCCTTGAAAACTCAATAAATAATATCTTATTCTTAATCTGGGGAAGGAAAAACAAACGAAAGGTGTGAGACCTAATGCTTAGTAATAGTATTAAGAATAGTAGAAGATGTCATAACATAAGCTTTAGGAATGTTTAATAAATAAAAATATGCGACTATAAAAAAATTAAAAACATTATGGAAGGAATAAGAACTGAATAAATAATGTCCTAATACAACATAATAATGGGTATTCTAAAAATCAAACAACCACATTAACATTAAATTACAAGATTCATTATGTTGGAAGTGCATATTCCAAACATTACAAAACATATTTTCAATCCCTTTTCCAAGACTTCTAAAAACTATTATGTCCTCGTCCAAAACCATATCACTAATTGAGGTAAAGGCCTCGACCAAGTCCACGTCTATTTATTTAATGATATCTATCATTGCATCGAGGGGCTATAACGGGTCTCACCCGCAACATACTAAGTCTAATTCATTCCACTTATGAACGAGGTGAACATAATCAACATATACATTCTTATTGAAACTAACATATTAAATTTATATAACTTTCACAAATCATTGAACATAAATACCAACAATTTTTAATAATGTGAGGAATGGTATCAAAATAGCACATACATAGTTATAATGACTAGAAAACCTTCAAAAACATATTTTAGATGAAATTTTAATAGATAAAACACAATGACGTACAATATTAAACAAAGGATGTAGACATAGATGAATATATTTTTAAATGAGACAGTTGAAAAATTCATGATGAAATAATATGCAAAATATTTCAAAAGGGTCACATACCACCTCAAATCATTCAAATAATAATCCCATAAAATAAAATGAGAATAAGGAGTCACTTGATATTATATACCAAATGGCAGTACATAAACCATGATAAATAAATAAGTGGTGAAAATGGAATATATCTCATGAACGCTAATGTGATATGAGAATAATCCTTTTTTCTTTTGAAAGAAATGATCTTTTGGAAAATAATTTATATTTTATAAGATATCATATTATAAACATGATTATCACATAAAAAAATACTAGGACATTGAAATTATATTTTAGGCATATATGATGTCCCACTTATGTGAAATTATGTAAAACGTTTTCTTAAAATTCTTTTTAAATAAAACATTTTAGAACATTTTAATGAATGTATTAAAGAGAATTTGAAGGCAAAAAAAATAATTTGTTCTATTAAATCCATAAATGAACCAAGATAATTTATTAATGTAAAATGAGTGTTTTTATAAAAATAGCGGTGTTTTCAAACAGATTCTAATGTACAGTTGAAAACATCTATGAATTGGAAAATATCCCTTGAATCAGGTAAGATTATCGGAATTATATTTTTCAATAATACTTTTAAAACCTACAAATCCACATACAATAAATATTTATTCTAGAATATAAACATATATATTACAATAAAACATAATTTATTTTTAGTACATAATAATATATAAAATTGTGGTATGTTGAGAATAAGATTAACCTGAATGAAAATGTAGGTTTAAGTAGAAATCCCTTACCACTTTATAATCAATCGATTCATATGACCCAAAATTAATAATATTCATATGATAAGTTGAATAAAAGGAAAATACATATATTCCTCTTATGTTACGTCAATTGTATTTATATATATACCATAAACATGTATTATGAGTGAATACCGAGAATCTAACAAAAATGAATGTGAGATGAAGAAACCCTTACCTTATGTCTGATAGTGTTTTTCACTTGAACATAGTGTCCTGGATAAAAAAATTAAATTTTATAAATAATATTTCCAAACCACCTATTTCTTTTAATTATTTAGTATATATTTATTATGTTCATCCATTTCCTTTTTTAAGGGTATAAGAGGTTCAATTTTATTGTTTGGGAGCTTTCTCTCCATGATTGATACACTAATATACATGAACAAAGAATCATATAAAATAAGGATGGTAATCCAAAATTCAAGTTATATATTATTTAGTGAATATCCATAAGGATACAAGGATCTAAATTTTATTTGTTTACTTTTAGTGAAGATAAATCATTATATAAATCATTTAATGGAAACTGTTTGGGTAAATTGGTAGATTTTTGAACACAATGAACTCATTTTGCTTTATAAATATAAACTATGAGTACAAAAAGATTACAAAACCTTCGATTGGACATAGTAGAAATATTATTTTCAGTTTTTACAAAATATTGTTTTAATTACCATTATATAATATTGTAGTATAAATAGAAAACACATCATCCTTGAATATGTTAAATTAGCACATCTCGGATGGTGATTCAATTTTAGTATAAAAAATGGGAAACGAGAAAGATGATGAAATATTCATTTTGAATAATAAAATTAAAAATCATGTAATCTACTGGAATTATCATATAAGTTGGATGACGGAGATGAGTAATGAAAAATAAAATAAAGGAACACGATATAAAAAAATATGAGAAATCCCTTACGAAAATCGGCCAGCTTAACGTTGTAACTTAAAAGTTCATAAAAAATACCGATGAGGGAAAATGGGTATGTCATAATTATTATATAATATTTTCAGTAAAAGATTTATTTAATTATATATCACAAAATAATAAAATATAATCTAAAATATAATAACATAATAAGAGTGAATGAAAATTGGAGAGATTTTGAGATGAAAAATTATGCAGTATACCGGTTATGCAACATGGTTTTAGAAAACATTAAAAAGATTGGGGAAAGGGGTAAACCACTCATAGAAGACTCATAAAAAATTACTGGGAAATAATATATTGGAAATAAGAACATGATATGAAAACTTGAAATACATGCCACAAAAAAGTGAAGTTGGAATAAAAGAAATGAAAAGAGGAATTCACCACTTGAATATAGCTCCTTGAGGATCCATCAAATGGGAGGAATTATAGACTTTTGAAAAGAAAAAAAGACTTCTTGATGTAGGTAGTGACTAGGTAATGGTATTTAGACAGAAATTTTTGGAGATTCATGTCTTAGAGGAGTGAGGAGAAGAGGGAGTGAGGGGGGTTTTATTGTGGAGGAGATGAGTAAATTTTGAATATTATATTCATTATTTAATTATTTCCATAAAGACAACCAATACAATTCTTTCATGTGTCCACTAGAAGTAATAAGATCATGTGAGTTTGAACCATGTGTCTTTACAACACTAATGATATCATAAATTTTTTATTTAACTAATAATTTGTATATTCGGTATTTTACCGTATTTCACTATCCATAAAAAATTCATGTATTTCTGAAAAATCAAAGAAATTCATCCTAAGCATTTTTTTGATGTTTTAAATTCAAAAATTAAATTAATTTCTTTAAATTAATTTTATATGTATTTTTAAATTAATTTATAAATAAAATCATATTTTCTCCCAAAAAACCAACATTCAAACTATTACTAATTTTATAACACGTTGAGAAATTAATTAAGGTCCCATAAAATTAAATTATAACCAAAATAAAATAAAGTAACAATTTATGAATAAATTTTATTAAATTAAATTTCCATGTTAAATTATTAAATTACTCATAAAATTTTATTGAAAATATTTATGACATGAGAAATACCAATACATATACTATGATCAAATTTTTACTTTTAAGTTGTGTAAATTGTATTTATACATTTATGGGTGAAGTTTCTATTTTTTCACCAATTTACTACTAATTAATATTCATTAGTATTCATAATGGTATGTTACTGTTCACAAGGGTATGTTACTATTCACTAAATAAATATGTTTCTCTTATCAGACTAAATATTATACCGAATGCAACTGTGTGTGTCCATTTTTTGAAATTAAAAACCGAGAGGTAGAAAAAAATTATGTTTACTTGGATAGGTTATAAAAATGATGTATTTTTAAGAGACTCATTATTTCATTCATGGTATATTAAATCTTTTTTTAAATTCATGGGGTGTTACATTATCCCTTCCTACTAGAAATTTCATCCTATAAATTTGAAATTGTATATCGAATTTTAATGGTTGATACATGAAAATTCTTTGTGGGAAGACCACATAAAGAATATAGTTAAATTATTATATTAATAGGAGGAATGATAAATTCATTAGCGACTACAAAAAACACATTCTAATTATACAACATGGTCATGGAAGAATAATCAAACCATCATGTAGTGACATTAATCTCTAAAAACCCATAAAATGATCAACTTAAACCATTTTGTAAATACAGAGATTTAAAAAATATAATGAATTTACACATTATAATGAAGTTATCTATATTTAAATGATGAACATATCATTAACCCTTAATAAATAAGAAGCATCTCTAAAAATCACATTCCAAACATGTGAAAAACTTCATCATGTATCTTTTTCAAATATGGTAATAGCAGGAATTACTATACAAACCATATTTTAAAAATGCATTATTCTCTATTGTTTATATAAGATTAATGTTATTTTATAAATTATATAAATACAAATGTGTTGTAAACTCCATAAATGATATTATATAGCGCTTATCAATAGGTTAATAATCAGTTCCAAGGTATTCAGTATTTATTTGAATGAGTTATTTCTTCATCATTATCTCAACATCAGATATATATTAAGGGTTGTCTTTCGGTCAATCTGGATTTTTTCATAATGTTTTAACATTCATACTGAATCTCTTTTTCTTTTATACAATTCATCATATGACCTCGAACCCATAATGAAATAGTATTGTAGTACAACTCTTATATATCTCATAAATCTTATAACCAGTACATTACTGATAAAATATTCAAATGACATGATTCTTGTCTATGCTTATTAATTAGTCTACATCATTGGTGACAACATCTTAACATGATAATTATCCAAAATAATCATTTGGGTTATATTCCATTGAAGTTTTGGACATTTATTCACATAGTGTCCCATCTTCTCATAGTTGAATCATTGAATATAAGGAAATTGTTTCCTAGATTTGCAATAATTTTCCTGGTGGCCTTTTTCTCCACACTTGAAGAAAACTCATTTTCCTATCAAGCATATAGAATGGGGTTTCCATTCATAGTTATCACATGTTGGAAAACGTTTCTTTCCCATCTTCACTGTATCGCCAAATTTCTCTTCCATCCTCTTATTCATTTTCTTCCCTTCAAATCCATAGGACTCGAATAAGTTTTTATATACCATGTTAACTCATGATATTATTTACTCATATTATGAGGATACTATGGAGACAATATTTTTTTGAAATGAAGTCTTTAGAACATTAGTGATATGATCCTTTTTACAGCTTACATTATGTGAATTGGTGAATTTATCATTCCTTACACTAGGAACCATTTCTAATCAATTCCATGTTATATAATAGCTGGAAACATTTTGAACTGTCTGTGACTCAAACATGGTATTGAACATAGCCTAAATTTATACATCATAAATCCTAGGACCATATTCTCTGGTTACTTTGGGGGAATACATCATTCATAACGGTGGGTAAATAAATATTGAATTATCCTATGCATATCCCCTGGTAGTGTCAAACCAGGTGCATAGTAAGGCTAGTTTTCGTGTACCAAGATACCTCAGGTCAGGCCTGAATCTCCTTTTAGGAGTTGTTACTCCTAGTTACATCGGTGCCAGAACAACGTCCACTTGTCTTATCCAGAGAGGGATATATTGGCAAGAAATATCCCCATAATCTATTATATACTAATAATTTATTAAAGTTCTTGCAATTTTATCCTGAATTTATATTTTATGTATTTGTTCACAAGTCTACATTTTCTAAAACTAGTTTCTATATTTTCTACTCAACATCCATTGAATACAAATGAAAGGAATAGACACCAGTTTCCCGATGCCGATGCCTTATTATATTACATTGGAATTATTACATGGAGTCAAATCCTAAAGGAATAATCATTTTATTTATCTTGAATAAACTATATACAAACAAGGAACCCATTTTACATTTTGGAAGGTGAAAAAATATGATACATAATAAAATCTAATAAACAACATCCTTGAAAACTCAATAAATCTTCTATTCTACTTAACATGTGAAAGGATAAAAAATTAAAGGTGTGAGATCAAAAACTCAATATGGTTATGTTATATAGAGAAATATGTCATAACCTAAACATTATGAATTTTGAATAATGAAAAACAAATGGCATTAATAATAACACTAACTCATTATGGCTGGAATAAGAGATGAATACAAAATGACATAGTAAAACATAATCATGGGTATTCTAATAATAAAATAACCACATTTACATTCAATTATTAGCTTCATAATAAGGTATGTTCTTAGGCTAGATATTATAAAACATATTGTCAAGGCCTCATCCATGAAGTCTAAAAATTATAATGGCCTCAGCCAAAACCATATCCCATATTCGAGCAAGGCCTCGACGAAGTCCATGTATATTCATTTAATAGGACCTGCCGATGAATCGAGGGGCTGTAATGGGCCCCACCCATAACATAATAATTCTAATGCATTCCTCATATGATAGGTGTGAACATAATCAACATATAAATTCATATTGAATCTACCATATAAAATTTTATTTACATTCCATAATCATTGAACATAAATACTAACCATTCATAATAATATGGTGAATTGTATCGAAATAGAACATCCATAGTCAGAATTACTATAAAACCTTAAAAATCATATTTTAGATTATATCTAAATCGATAAACCTCAATGAATTACCTTATTTAACATATAATGTTGACATAGACTAATATATTTTAAAATGAGACCAATGACAAATTCAAGAAGAAATAATCCTTTAACATTCCCAAGTATCCCATTCCAAGCTGAAATAATAAAATAGTAATCCTTTAAGATATCATCAAAATATAGAGATTAGTGATATGATATTCCAAAGGGATGTATATACACCATGAGAAAGAAATATGTGGTGAACATGCATATATCTAATAAATGTTAATGTTAGTTGAGAAAAATCCTTTTTAATTTTGAAAGAATAATTCATCTGGAAAATCAATTATATATTCCCTAAAATCAGATTGTAAACATGAATGTCCACTAAAATAAAAGACTAAGACATTGAAATTAAATTTTATGAATAAATGATTTCCCCCTAAAGTGGAATCATCTAAAAGTGTTCTTAAGATTCATTAGAAATAAAACATTTTAGAGCATTTTAAGGAATGTATTAAATAGAATTTTAGAGTGGAAAATAACATTTGTTCTTTTAAATCTAGAAATTATCCAAAATTATTTTCCATGATAAAATTAGTTTTTTATAAAGTCAATGGTGTTTTAAAACATATTCTAGTGTAAACATGAAAATAGGTATGAATTTTAAATTTTCCCTTGAATCAGGTATGTTTATCGGGATAAAATTATTGAATGATCTGTTAAAAACATATAAATCCCCATAAAATAAAGAGGGATTTTTTATGGTAAACATATATATAATATTCACAAAAAAATATTTGGATTAAAAAAAATTAATTGAGTAATGTATAGAATAAGAGTAGCCTGAATGTAAATGGAGGTTCAGGTAGAAATATCATACCACATTGTAATCAATTGATTCGTATTACCCAAATTTAATAATTTTAAAATAATAATTTTAATACCATGAATATATATATATATATATTAATGTAATATTACATCATTGTGAAGTATACAATCACCATACACAAGTATCAGTACTAAATACGGGAATTGTCACAAAAAATGGAGGTGAGATGAAGAAACACATAACTTAACTATGATGGTTTTCTTCTCTTAATCTTACACTCTTGGATAAAAAAATTAAATACATTAATTAATATATCCAGAACCATTTATTTCTATATATGATTTTATATAGACTAATTTAGATCATTGATAGCCTTCTTTATGTGTTTTTGAGGTTCAATTTTGTTGTTTTGAAGGATTTTCATCATAGTCGTTAAAATTATATATATGAACGAAGAATCATATAAAATGGTGATGGTTTTCTATTATTAAAGTTATATGTTATTTAGTGAATATACAGAAGTATAAATGGTTGTAAATTACATTTATTTACATGCAGTGAATATGAATATTTATATAAAATAGTTAATGAAAACTCTTTGGGTTAATTGGCCTTTTTTGAACACAACGACCTCATTTTTCTGTATAAATCTAAACAATGGGTACAAAATGATTCCAAAACAATATATGAGACATAATACATATATTATAGTAATTTTAAACAATATTAATGGTTTTATAACCATATATTAATATGGTATTTGATATTGAAAACCAATCATCCATGAATGTGGTAAATTCACACATCTCGGATGGTGTTTTCCTTTTTAATATAAAACAATGTGAATGGAGAAATGATGATGAAATGACATTTTTAGAATAAAATTATAGTTCATTTATGGTACTTGAAATATCATATCATTTTTATGAGGGGTGATGATGAAGGAAAAAGAAAATTAAGGATATTTAAATAAAAGAAAAGTGGACAAATTACTTATGAAAATCTGGAAACCTAATAGCATCCCTTAAAAATTCATAAACAATATTGAAGTGTGAAAAAGGGAATTTAATAATTATTATATAATATAGACATTAAGGGGGGTATTTAATTATATTTCCTGAAATCGTACAACATACATTAAAATATAATTACATAATAATAGTTATTGAAAAACAGAGATATTTTGAGACAAAAAATTTTACAACATAATAGCCATGCATCATAGATTTAGAAAACAATAAAAAGAGTGGGTAAATAAGTTACCCATTAATTGAAGAATGATGAACCTGAATATGTATATAATAAAATGGAAATAAGAACTGGCTATAAAAAATAGAAATACAGACCACATAAAAGAGAACATGAAATAAATGAAATGAATAGATGATTTTTCCTCTTAAATCCACCTCTTTGAGAATCTCATAAAGAGAAGGTTTTTTGAAATTTTGGAATGACCAAGAGATTCCTTGATACTGGGAGATACTAGGGATGTGTATTTGGGATGAACATTGAGGAGTTTATAGGCATAAATAAGTGAGGAGAAGAGGGAGTGAGGGGGTTTTTATAGTGGTGGAGAGGAGTATATTTTAAACATTGTATAAATTTTTTAATTATTTCCATCAAGACAACTAATAGTGTTGTTTAATGTGACCCCTAATATTTATTAGTGCACGTGAGTTGGAAACAAATTTTCTTACATCACAAATGATTCCATCAATAGCATATTTAACTGATAATTTGTATATATAATATTTTACCATATTTCACTACTTATAAAAAATTCATGTATTTAAGATAAACCCAAAAAAATTCACCAAACCAATATTTTATGTTTAGAATTAAAAAATGAAATCCATTTTTTGAAATTAATTTTCTTAATATTTTTAATTTAAATTTAAAATAAAATCATAATTTATTCTAAAAAAACAACATTAAAACTTTTACTTGATTTATAATGTATTGAGAAATTAATAAAGTGACCATTAAATTATCATATAACCATATGAAAATAATAGAATTTTTTTGAATAAATCTTATAATTATACAATTCTATTCTTAATTATTAAATTAATCATAAAAGTTTATTAAAAATATTTATGACATGAAAAATACCAATATTATTCGTTACTATTCATTTCTAATCATTACTATTCATTACTATTCTCAAGGTTATGTTACTATTCATATGGGTGTGTTTATATTAATAAAAAATTATGTTCAACTTATTAGACCCTAAATATCTAACTAAATGACATCATGTGTGTAAGTTTTTCGAAATTCAAAAAACAAATGTGGAAAAAATTTATGTTTACATTGATATGTTATAACAATGTGGTGTTTTGGGGAGAATTAGTGATTAATGCATTCTATATTAAATATATTTGTAAATTATTGGGGAGTTACAATTAATATATTCTATATTAGATTCCCCATGATGGGTAATAATTTTTTCACAAATTTTCTTCCATTTCAATTAATTGTAGAAATCAATATTACCCATTTAACCATATCTTTTTATGTTGAGCCTATCCTAACTTCCTATGAATTCATTATGGAATGAAGTAAACTGCGTAAAATTTCCCTATCACTATCATTAATTCAAAAAAATTCATATTTAATCTTCTCTAGAATAAGAAAGAGAATCAGCATGACCATAGTTGAGTCTTATAACACTTCTATATAGTATTATATACTATTAACCAATAAATTAACTAAAATAAAGAAATAAAAATCTACTTCATTTCACCCAGATTAATAATTCATCATATTTTTTTTGAAAAATTTATATCCATATATTTTCAACCTATAATCCCATTTAGAAAAGATAAACAATTTAGAGAATTTCATTTTCAGGTATATATCACAATACCATCACTAAATCCTTATAATATAAGATGGATAGAAATGAATTCTTCAGCCATATAATTTTTTTAATTTTATTCAATAACATTTTAGTGAGGGTAGAAACATCTTGGAGTGACACACATTCATTTAAATTTATATTTAACACACAAAGTCTAAATAAAAAAACATGTAGTCCCATTTTTTTCCTTCATTATGTGAAGAATATTTCCATTAAAATTTTTTATTCATTAAGTATTATTATAAATTATAATCTAAAAAGTGAATTAATTTAAAAAATATATTTGATAATGAGTAGGGTTCATTGATAGTATTCCCTACTTTGAAACTAATAATAGATCCTGTAATAATATACTAATTATTAAAAGATGGTTGGATTATATCCTAATTTAACTTTTTTATACCAAAATCATATTTATTTTTTATCTCTCATTATAGATTAGTAAAAGTGGATTCACATGATGATATATAAGGTATTTTCACTTCATTATCACTTTTAGAACAACTGAGAACAAAAAAGTAGAAGATGCCTCGCCTTTTACATGGTCTCTATCATTTTTTTGGATACTAATCTTTGGTGCTGAGACAATCATTTACCACTACCCATTAATTGAGGGAATCTTTAAAAATAGAATGTATTAGAAAAAATTAGATGGAATTATGATTATATGTTTCATTTTATAGAAGTTTTACTTCTTATATTGACTCTATTAATGTTATGGAGATAGCAAGTTTTTATGGATTTTTGTATTATGATTATTACACTACATTAAATTTTATAAAAAAATAGATAATTACTATTTAGATAAGTGTAACTTCACCTAATATTATATATATTTGGATTAAAACTTATTTGTTAATGATTAATCAATATTTATAATTTTTTATGATTAATTTCCTCATCGTTGTCATTTTTTATTGTATTAACATTAAGCATTCATGTCATGACATTGTGATGGGTTTTTCGAACCTTGTGATGGTTTATATAAACCATAAAATGGGTCTATATTAATATTAATATGATTTTTCAATACCATATAAGTAATTAATATTACATTAGCATCCTAACCATACAATATCAAATATTTAGTCTCAAACTTTCACATGTTATTATATTATATATATATTTATTTTATCATAGTTCTCATACATAGATTGGAGTTTTATTTTTGGAAATTATTTGAAATGTTGATATAATTCATAAAATATTGAAACATCCATGTAGATAAGATAATGAATCACATTATAGGTCACCATTTATATTTTGTTTTTAAATTATATTTTAAGGAACACATTCTACAAATGTTATTACATACAAAAAATAAAATATTTGACAATTTTATTGACTACTATTTTTTTCAATACTGGTGATATCATGAATATAAAATAATTATGAATCTTTTAACTAATGTGATAAAGACAAAACATTGACATTAAATTTATTATTATTTTTCTATTATTGTTTAATCGCTATACTCATTTAATTTTTGATTCTGATTTCACAGAAGATTTATGAATTCCACTTTTATATTTTGGATTACTTATTTTGTAAAACATAAAAAAATGGTTATATTTTCATTTTGATAATCATTTTCAAAGATTTATTTCATTCAATGTTTTTCCTTAGTGAATTATATTTAAGGGATTATTTTTCTGATCTGTTATCCTTTATACAAAAATGTAAGTGCCTTATAAAATTTGATCACATTTATTCAAAATTGAGGATTATTTTAGTGTGTTCCAATTCACTCATTGTGAAGAGAGTTTTATGATTGGATTCATGATAAAAAATATATAAAAAACTATAATATATTATTGTTAATTATTTTCAAATTATTTTCACTAATTTATTCAAGAAAATAATTCACCCATATTATTCATGATTGAACTATATCATACTCATATTTTTAATCCTCTTAGAAAATGAATTATATGATTTTAATCTATAAAAATTTTATAGAGATGGTATATTCACCACCTATCCAATTTTCATTCAATAAAAACATCAATTTATATCCAAGCCTATACCTTTCGATAATAGTTATAGATTTATGTATTTTTCAATTTTCTAACCTTGTCTTATAAAAAATCATTTATGGAAAATATTTTTGTTAATATATATGAAAAAATAAATAATTATGGATTGATCCTTTAAAAATCACAATGATTAGATGGTAGCATTTTTCACTATAAGTAGTTAAGGATTGAATCAATCATGAATCATAAGAGCATATATCAATAGATTATAACTCTGATAGGAAATAAACTTCCAAATTCATATCTATATAATCTTATAT
Source organism: Viscum album (assembly GCA_963277665.1). NCBI lineage: Eukaryota > Viridiplantae > Streptophyta > Magnoliopsida > Santalales > Viscaceae > Viscum > Viscum album. Next base: position 185,513,926 of record OY728122.1, read on the forward strand.
GAAACATTGTGTTAATTTATATTTGGAATAAAAATGTAAGGGATATATTATAATATTATATTATATAATGTTTAATATCTATGATTCATCATGAAATAGAGATCAAGAAATTTGAAAGATTATATTTGTCACAAACTACATTATAGATAAGGTCAAATGAAAATTACATGGAATGTCTTTTACATTTCATATTGAAATAAATATGGGAAAAGAATAATTGTTGTAACAAATGTTTAATATATTAATAACTACCATAAATGGTATGAATGCACTTGGAGAATATTTATATAACACTATTGTTGTTGATTTGGTGTTTCAGTCACTACTGAGACAGTTGCTTGAATATAAGGTAGGAATTGTCGGGAGTAAAAATAATAAAGAGTATACATAGGATTAACATAATAGTCAACTTATAAAATTTGAATTGTAGTTAAAGATAATTGAGGATAATTATAATTAATATAAAAATTTTATTTCATTTATATTATATATAAATGTATCTGCTCACTCTAAAAGATCTCACCTGTAGAAAAAATTAAATATGTGATGGATAAATTCCAGAATATTATTTATTAAAATGTGAAATAATAAATACTATTTAATAAATGTTCTAGAAATGGGAATCCAAATAATGATAAAAATAATAATTATAATTATTGTAAGTATATTGATATTTAATAACTAATGTTTTTTGTGTACAGAGAGAATGGATATATAAAATCAAGAAACCAAAAGTTAAAAAATCTAACATTGGAAAATGATGATAGAAAGAATGAAGAGACATAAATGGTAAATAAATAAAATTATTATACATAAATATTAAATATTAACAGATGAAGAATCATTAAATAAAATAATGATCCATGTAGGAAGTCTTTTGTTTTACTTCTTTTGGATATGAGAAAACATAAACACCATGTTCATATGTCACTTACGTCATTCCTAAAATTGTTTTATATAACTATCACCCATCTTAGAAATATCATACATTATAAATTTTATCATAACCTAGGGAAAAGAACCATAAGAAATGGTGTGCTTAGATTCTCAGGGAGGGTAAACAATAACTATACCAATAGATCATAATCATAAGTTTATAAGATCATGATAATGACATTTGAAAACCTTACCATTCCTATCAAAAATCATAAACAAGTGTCATGTCATAAATCATTTTAGCTCAGAAGAAATTAATTATAATGGAATCAATTAATTTGAAAATTGACAATATAACATTAAAATTTGGCATATATTGGTGGAATATTCCAATGAATGTAAAATAATTTACATAGTGGTTAGATGGTAAAATCCTAGACTATCCTATGGTAATGGGATCACTCCCCAAACCATTAAAGTAGTCATGGATCACTAACAATACAATCATTGTGGGTAGTGTTCTTTATTGAATTCTGTTCAATCATCATTCTAATTCTGTTTTACTTATGAGATATCAATCATTAATTAATGCATTAGAGGGATATTTAGGTCCAATCAATCACATAGTAAAAATTATTAATATGTGTGTCATGGGATCATAAATAATCATATCAGAACTGTTGAAAATAAATGTTTTTCTTAAACATATCATCATAAGATAACCTATAGAAGATAAATAGGTTTCATAATAATTTACAGAAATTATAAAATCATATGTTGTGGATAAAGAAGGGTTCTTCATAATCATTTTATCATGGTATATCAATTTAGGATTTACATGTTTCCCAAAAATAGTGTCATTATAATCATAACCCATATAAAGAAAGAAAAATAAGAGTATCCATGGATCCTATATCTAGTAAATAATAACAACATTAGGGGATGTCATCATAAATATATATTGATATTGATAGATCACATAGAATAGTTCTTAGGGAAAATGGATTTTTATGAATATTAATTTTAAAATCTAAAAAATAATAATCTATTTTTGAAATCAATTTACATGAAAATAAATATGAAAAATTATAGTGTAGTCTATAAATAGTTTTTGTCCTGATTTTGGTAAATTTCATTCATATTTTACTCATTAAATCACATATTCCCTTCTGATATGAATCAAATAATAATTGAAATTTTTTTGGAAATTTACATGAATATTACTTTAACATTTTTTACCTATTGAAACATGGTAAAAATATAATTAACAAATCAATTTTAGAATGTTAAAAAAATTGAATCTAATTATAGAAAACATTTTTTACATGAAACAGTTATTTTGACAGAAAATATATATAAATATTACTTTTCATAAAAACATTCATTATAAAAACATAACTATATATATATAAATGATGTGGAAAATATATTCCCATTTGATTAATATAGTATATTAAAATTAATAAATTTATTTATATTAGGATTATAATATTTCACCATTGGAAACATAATTGTACTCAATCCCAATAAATAATATGATTTAATAAAAAAATACATACTTTTGGTCAGAGTGGACACTCAAGAGGGCGGTGAATTGAGTTCCAAATAAAATTTCTGTTAAAATATTGTCTAATTAAAATCCCCCGATTTATAATATATGTCAAACTGTAGTGAATTTATACAGATTGTAAATTTTCAATTAGCTTCTCAAGTATTGATTAGGTCTCAGTTAATTTAACCACAAGGTAAAACTAACTTTCAAAGCTAACCTATTGATTTACAATATGTCTACACACATGATAATTTAACTATCAAAGTAGCTTCAAAATAGTTTTTTATTTCAAAGTAATAGCAGTGGAATAAATAAGATATATGTAGTATACTTTAATCCCAAATAAAATATGCACATCAGATATAACAAGAGGTTCAGTCTCAAGCCGAGAATTAGTCCTCTCAGATATATATAAATTTGATCCACACCCTGGATCAGGGTTAACAACAGTTTTACAAAACTATCTAGGCCACGCAGGGACCTCTACCACTGTTCTTTGTGGGAAACAAAACAAAGACCAGGTCACACAAGGACCTCTTCCACAGTTGACGTGGGTAAACAGAACTTAAGATAATTTGAGTTAGGATTTTGATATCCTCTAGTTCTGTGCAGACGACAGTGTGTGTAAAGATATACAAAGTACACCACACTGCTCAAAAGATAATAAATAAATCATGTAGATAATATATATGAGAGTTTAGTAAGCTCTAGTGATTATCAATGTAGCTCTAGACTTGTTGGATTCAGCATGAATGCTTCTGAGTCCTTCTCTGGTTTTTATGTTGAAAAATAGAGTGTCGTAGTTCAGCTTGTCTTCTTCAGGAGTGAGAAATATCTCTTGATTCATCGTGCATTCTTCATAAGTATTGTATTGAACTCATGAGAGTTCTCATAAGGTCTTGAACTCTCCTTCTGGTTCAGTATTGTTCTTCTTGTTCAGCACAGTGCACTTGGGTGTATGTAAGTTCTTCGTGTTGTATATTCACACTTGCACACCACTTTTTTTGTACTACATCTCAGTATTTCATATATTCCACGAGTTTTGAAGTAGGAACGATTCCCTTCTCATAGGTATGAGATAAGGATTCCTGACATGACAACAACTATCATTAAATAACATTAATTTCATTAAAAAAACAAATATGACTGTTAGAATTATTTAAATAATACTCACAAAAACTTAAGAAACGGCGTCACAGTGATTATGGAAACGGTATCTTCTTCATGGTATGTGGTTCACAGTATGAGCTTCACGGTGTGAGATTTACGGTGTCTAGTCACGGTGATTCCTTCAAGGTGATTCCTTCACAGTGTCTGGGTCCCGGTGTCTGGTCATGGTGAGTCCTTCACAGTGTCTGGGTCATGGTGATTCCTTCAGGGTGTGTCCTTCACGGTGTCTGGGTCACGGTGTCTGGTCACGGTGTCTGATCACGGTGAGTCCTTCATGGTGTGTCCTGCACAGTGTCTGTGTTACGGTGTCTGGTCACGGTGTCTAGTCATGGTGAGTCCTTCACGGTGTCTCCATACTTAGAAAAATATCTTTATTTGGACTACGAGAGTGATATGCCGAATATAAATTAAGGTTAATCATTAGAGAGTAATATAATGTGAATCATAAATATGAAGGTGTGATAATATATGTGATATTTGTGATTATTCATAAGACTTGTAAATAATAAATAGAGTAATTAACATCCATAAGATTTGTTATTATAAAAACATGATGTGTAGCTATTATTGAGATTGAAGAGCACTGGCAAGATGTGCAATGAAGATCAAGATTAAGTTACAGTAATGATATTTGTGATCATTAAAACATGATTAACATATGAGGAGTCCAACAATCTCCCCCCTTTTTATGATCACAAATTATATATAGGCAGAATATAAATGACATGTAATATTAAAGATACTAGCATAGAAAAAACAGTATAGAACTGATGCTTGTAGTTTTTCTCCACCATTTATACTATTATAGAACTGACACCTTTAGTTTTTCTCCCCCTTTTGGAATTATCAAAAAGTAGATATAATGATATGAAACACTGAATTTGGTATAAAAAAGGGTTCAGAATACAATAAAACATGTAACAACAGAAGAAATCCCATCAAAAAGAAAAACAGTCCTCGGAATCTTCAGAGATCCACTTTGTCTCTGCCTTTATCAGCAGCAGGAGCTGGTGCTGAAGTAGAAGAAGGCATAGATGTGGTAGACAATGAGGGTAGGGGTAGACCTTTAAAAACAGATGTAGCCAAAGTAGGAGCATCAGAAGATCTAGGCTGGGGTTGGTCCAGAATGACTGGCCAGATCTGAGAATGAGCGTGGCAAACTGTCATGGCAGATGAGGTTCAGGCAGGTAGTCCAGGTCTAAGAGGTGCAGCAGCTGGAGCAACTATAGCATTACTCTGCACATGAAGATACGAATTCAAAAGATTGATGAAATCAGTAATGATTTCACCACCATACTGCATATCCTTTTCAAAATCATCCTTATTCTCCAGAAATCTGTCCAACAATCTGGTGAACTCTGAATGTTTCTGAACATGATCTTTAAAATCTTGAGTCACCGGAGGGATTCTCAAAATTTCTACAAGATATCTAAAGTGATCTGTCATATAACTTTTAGAGAAAATCCGGGAGAGATACAAATCTATTTTCGTGGAGATCTCTTGTTGATCATCATTGGATATCTTAGAAATAATCCTAACCAAGTACAATTCTCTATCACTATTCTTAATCACTCATGACAAAGAATATAGATCCAAGCCACTGAAGGCATTCTGAAATTATTTATTTATTATGGATCTCCGCATAGAATCATCCAAAGAAGGTGTGAAGGTCTGACCAGAAATAGGTGAAGCCTTGACAACTTCGGTTAGAACTTTGAGCTATTTCAGAACTTTTTTACAGACATCCAGTGTATTCATCTGTAAGCTTATTTACATTTTCCACAAGCTATCTCATTTGTTCCATCATCTTAGTGTGCCTTTTTCCAATATTTTCATCAAAATATAGTAGGTATGGATGAACATGAGACACAATCTCTCTAGCAAAGAGGGAATCAGAAGACTCAGAAGAAACATCAACTGGTGTAGGGGCAGAAACATGAGTAGGCTCTGATCTAAAAGATAACTCATTCTACAGACTTTCTACCATACTTTTCAGATTTGCAACATCAACACTCATCCGCTTATTCTCTACTCTGACTTCTTGAATTTCTCAGATCATCCTTGGTTGAATATGCAAGATAATATTTTCCATGAGAATTGATGCATCTTCTTGACATAACTGAGTCACTGGGTGAGGTTGAGTGGAGAAAATTTTCTCAACTACTGCTAACAAAGTCTCTCCAAAAACATTCAGATCATCTTTGGTCACAAAGGAGTGAATCTTAGGTAAGAATGTAGGTAAAGTTACAAGTTCAGATTCTGGTTGAGGTTCAAAGTGATCTTCAGACTCAGATTCAGATTCATATTGAGTTAGGGGCTCTGGTTCTGGTTCTGAATGAGCTAAGGACTTCAGTTGAAATAGAGAAGAAAGATCCATTCTAGTTTCAGTCACTTGCTGTGACTCATTCACATCATAAAATCTTGGGAACTCATACCAAGAGTACACAGAAAAAGTGACATAAGGTTGAGAAGCTTCAGCGGATCCAACTTCCACAATATCAAGATTTTGAGGTTCCTTCCCCTCAACATGTGCTCCCCTTCCAGATTCTTGAGGTTCAGGAACATGGAAAAGATCCACAGGATCATCCCTAATCTCTTCAGCAAACTCTTGCCTTTCCATATTAAAGGAAATTTAAATTCTTTCTTCAGCAGATGGAATAATCTCACGAACTGATTGTTCCACATGATAATCTTCCAGACTTGCTTCTTTCTCAACAGAAGGAGTCTCTTCAACAAGATCTGCCTCTAAGGTTGCTTGCTGTTCTGAAATATGAAAAACCAATTTCCTTGCAGCATTGGGATGAGCTTCTTCCTCATGAAGAACAACTGAAGGATCCTTAGTCCTTTCGTTTTCAATAACAAATTCCTCTCCTTGAGGTATTTCAGCAGGGATAACAGTAGGGACAAAATCCCTTTCCTCTTCAACTGGAACTGTTTCCATTGGAGGTAGTACAGGTTCTTCTGTAGGTGGTACTTCAGCTGTTACTTCTTCTTGTTCTTCTTCTACTGAATACGCAGCCACTTCATCTGGTTCCAAACCAGGACCATCTAAGTTCTTAGATCTTCTTGGATAGTCAATAGGATTAAACTTTTTATACATTTGATCACTATCCTCAACCCACTGCTTCTTACAGGGGTTCCAGCTTATCTTCATCCTTCTGATGATAGGCATGGATGGGCAGAAATCGAGATCCTCTAACTCATTCTCATTCGGTCCAACCATCACTTTTTCAACTAACATAGCTGAAATCATCCTTGAGTAAAACAGGGAGGTGGATTTGGAAGTTACTTTGATCAGCTCATAGATATGGTTGATAACATACTTACACAGATTGATCTTATGGCCATTCTTCAACAGGTGAATCAGGAACACATCGTGATACTTCATCACAAGAAAATCTACTTTTTTGGGACTAACCAAATTCCGAACAAACTTGAATAGAAGTCTTGTCTCTACATCTAGTTCAGAAGCTATGGCCTTTTGCTTGGTTCCATTTCTAGTTAGACTTTCCAAAGCAATATCCAGGTCAAAGATGTCGGTTTTTGGAGGAGGGTCTCTCTGGTAATCTTCAAAAAATCCTTCATGTGGAATTCTTAGGCATGCAACCAACAGCCTTAAAGAGAAAGAGCACTTCTGACCATCGATCCAGCTGGTCACCATAAAGCTTTATCCAAACACAAAGTAAACTTCACATACTGATAGAATTGAGATACAAGCCTTGGGTAAATCGGTATATTCTGTCCAGTGAACCCTTCATGCCATCCTTTTTCTCTTAAAACATTCAAAAATAACGATATGCTAGACAACAACCATTCAGGGAAAACCTCTTTTTCAGGTACAACTGTACGACTTACCAGGTTTGGGTTTAGAGGTCCTTCGGGAGCTATCCTCGGTATCCTATTTTGTTTCTTAGACCGGTGCTTCTCAGATGAGTGTGAAGATGGACGCTTCATCCTTGACATTCACTAATGGTTTAGGCGAGAGGGAAGAGAAGGATCATGAGAGAGTTCGGGTAAGGAATCGAATGAAACCCTTATGTTTTATCATTTGGGAATGTAAAACGTCATAAAAACAAAGACACAGGAAATCAAATAGCGGTGAAATAAAAATTAACGCGATACAGGTTAAAATAATAAAAATGAAATCATGGTGAGCCTTGAGTCGGCATTACGGTGAGACAGAAAACTTTTCATCACGGTGAGACAGTTTTTAGTCATCATGGTGAGATAGTGAGCATTTTATATAGTCAAGGTGAGACAGCAAGTTGTCAGACCGTGAGCATAAAACAGTAACATAGAAACAGTATGTATGAAACCGTAAAGTATAGTAAAGTATTAAACATTAAAATCAGTAAGATATTCATTTATGATTAATCATACCAAGATCTTGTATGATGTAGTCTAATCTTTCAGAATTTAATGGTTTAGAGAATATATTAGCAAGTTGATATTCAGTACCAATGAATTCCAATGTGATATCACCCTTTTGATAATGATCCCTCAAAAAGTGATGTTTAACATCAATATGTTTTGACCTAGAATGGGAAACAGGATTATTAGAAATATTAATAGCACTTGTGTTGTCACAATTTATTGAGACATGTCTGAATTGATATCCATAGTCTAGTAATGTGTGTTTCATCCACAAAATTTGTGCACAATAACTTCCAGCAGCCATGTATTCAGCTTCTGCAGTTGATAATGCAACAAAATTTTGTTTCTTATTAAACCATGATACTAGTGACTTGCCTAAAAGGTGACATGTTCCAGAGGTGCTTTTTCTATCTAGCTTACATCTATAAAAGTAAGCATCATAATAATTAACTAACTCAAATGATTGTCCTTTGGGATAGAACAGTCCTAAATTGGGACTATGCTTGAGGTATTTTAAAATTCTCTTTACAACAATTAAATGTGACTCTTTAGATTTTTCTTGAAAACGAGCACACATACACACACTAAACATAATATCAGGATGACTAGTAGTCAGGTAGAGTAGACTTCCAATCATTCCTCTACATGTGGTTTGATCATTAGATTTACAATTTTCATCAAGATCCAGCTTATAGATGGTAATCATGGGAGTGTCACTACATTTTGTACTTCCAATCCAAAACTTTTTAAATGATATCTAGTATATTTACTTTGAGTTAAAATAATTCCATCATCATTTTGAAAGATTTGAAAACCAAAAAATAATTTAAGTTCAACCATTAAACTCATTTAAAATTTATTTTGAATAATTTTAGACAAATCAGTACATAAAGTAGTTTGTGAAGATCCAAAAATAATATCATCTACATAAATTTTTACAACTAAAAAATCTTTAGAAATTCTTTTTATAAACAGAGTAGGATCAGCTATTCCTTTTATTAAAATTTAGAAATTAGAAAAGAACTTAATCTATCATACCAAGCTCTGGGAGCTTGCTTTAAACCATATAAAGCATTTGATAGTTTGAAAATATGATTTGGAAAATAAGGGTTTGAAAATCAAGGTGGTTGTTCAAAAAAACATCCTCAGCAATATATAAATTTAAGAATGCACTCTTGACATCCATTTGATATAGTCTGAAATTTAGATGTGAAGCATAAGAAAGTAATATCCTAATAGCTTATAATCTGGCTACTGGAGCTAAGGTCTCCTCATAGTCAATACCTTATTCATGACTATAGCCTTGTGCAACAATTCTAGCTTTATTTCTAACTATGTTTCCGGATTCATATACTTTATTTCTAAACACCCATTTAGTGCCTATTGTGAAAGTTTCCTTAGGTCTTTAACCAAGATTCAAAACATTATTTCCTTCAAATTGACTGAGTTCTTCTTGCATAGCAATTACCCAAAATTCATCAATAATATCATCATCAATGTTTTTAGGTTTAAGCTATGAAAATAATCCTTGATGTTCAACCTGATTTCTAAGAGAAGCTCTAGTCTGTGTCCCTATATCAAGATTTCCTACAACAACATCTAAAAGATGAATCTTTAGAATTATAGTTGATCTAGAAAAGGTAGGACCAGAAACTTCAGGTTCATCAACAGGTTGGGAATCAATATAAGTAGGTTAATTTGATTTTTCATTAGAGTCCATAACAGATAAATCTTCTTCAAGATTTTCAAGAGAGGTTTTAGGCTCATGTGGATCAGTTTCATCAAAATTGATGTGAACAAGTTCTTCCACACACTTTTTTCCTTTATTTAAAACACTATAGGCTTTACTATAAATAGAATAACCTAGGGAAATTCCTTCATCACTCTTAGATTCAAACTTGTCATGATTATATTTGGTATTAAGAATAAAGACTTTGCAAACAAAGATTCTAAAGTAATTGGCTTTAGGTTTTCTATGGTTCCACAACTCATAAGGGGTCCTCTTAAGAACAGGTCTGATCATGACTCTATTGATAATATAACAAGCTTTTTTTACAACTTCAACCCAAAAATAAATAGGTAGGTCATATTCATTAAGCATGGTTCTGGAAATTTCTTGCACGGTTCTATTCCTCCTTTCTACTAAACCATTTTGATGAGGTGTCCTAGGGGCAGAAAAGTTATGATTATAGCCATTGTGTGAGTAATAGGATTCAAATTCATGATTCTCAAACTCACGGCCATGATCACTTCTTAATGTTTTAATCTTATGTCCACTAATATTTTCTACAGATTTGAAGTATTTAGCAATGTAAGAACAAGAATCACTTTTGTTAGCTAAGAAGTATACCCAAGTATATCTAGAAAAGTTATCTACTAAGACATAGACATAGTGCTTCCCATTTAATCTAGAAAATCTAGATGGTCCAAACAAATCCATGTGAACCAACTCAAGAGGTTGAGAAGTTGAAAATTATTTCTTTGTTTGAAAGTGATTTTGTGTTGCTTTCCCTTTTGATAGGGATTACAAACTTTGTCATTTGGAAACTCAAGATTGGGTAGGACTCCCACTATGTTCATCCTAGTAATTTTTCTAAGTGAGTGTATATTGTCATGTCTTAATATTCTAGGCCAAATCCAAGACTATTTATGAAAACCATTTAAACAAGTAATATTTTTCATGGCTAAAGAATTTAAATCAACAGCATAAACATTTTCATTTTGCAAGGCATAAAATACTAAAGCATTTTTAGAATTAAAAATATTGTAAGAATCATTTTCAAATTTATCATTAAAACCATCATCACATAACTGAGAAATACTTAACAGATTATATTTAAGTCCATCAATGAATAAAACTTTAGAAATTAATATTGAGTCAGTGTTACCAATCTGGCCTAAGGCGATGATTTTCCCTTTAGAATTATCACCAAAGGTGACAAAGCCTCCATCAATTCTGACTAAGCTTTTAAGGCATGATAAGTCTCCTGAAATATGTCTTGAACATCCACTGTCCAAGTACCATGTCTTCCTACAGGATCTCTTTAAGCATGTTTCCTACAAAACGGATTTAGATAGGAAATGATTTTGGTACCTAGATCTTCTTGGGTCCAGGCAGGTTAGAAATCAAAGAATTCGGTACACGAATTTCCCTTATGGGTCTCATAAAATTTGTTGAATCAACATACTTTGAAAGATAAACATTATTTGATCTGTAACTATGAATATAACTAGTTTAAGCATATAAATGTCCTGAACTAGAACTAGCAATATTATGTCCAGATTTAGGAATAAATCTATTATTAGTAAAGTGTCTTTGTCTAGGTTTTTAGCCAATTACAGTAGTGTATTTTGGTGAAACATGCTTTCCTATAATTTGAGTTACTATATCCTTTACATTTGTGAATTTCTCTAAATCCTTTCTGAGTTTCTCAATAGACATTTTCAGTTCATTGTTATCCTTTAACAGTTAAGAATTTTTCTCTTTTTCAATAAAAAGTTCAGTTTTAAAAGTAGTACTGAGAGCATGCTGTTTCTTTAATGATTTGTATTTATCCTTAAGTTCATTGCATGTCTCATCCAGCATATTACAATATTCAAACAATTCCTCACTAGTCATGATTTTAGAATCAGAATCAGATTCTGTACTATCTTCAGAACAAGAAGAATTTAAAGCAGGATTATCTAAGATTACCTCAGATGTGATTTTCATAAGACACATGTTTGCCTTATTTCTGGTTTCATTCTCAGAAGCTTCAGATTCACTAGAGCTATCCTCAAAAGAGCTCCAAGTAGCCTCCATAGCCATTTGTACTTACTGTCCTTGTAATCATATTTCTTCTTGAATTAGAGATTTGGCCTGTCTGCTTTAATATGTCCTTTTCTTTTGCACTCATAACAGACAACTTCATCACTTTTATCTTACTTTATCCAATCCTTCTTCCAATGTCCCTTATTGTAATACTTTCCCTTGTAATTTTATTTTCTGAAGAATTTATTCTTCCTATAAAATTTCTTAAACCTTCTGGCTATCTGAGCTATTTCAGCATCAATATCAGACTCTGAATTTTCACTGGTTGAACTGTCAATAGGTAGTTGAGCTTTATCATTGTCATTTCTCATTGAAGCAATATTCTTGAAAGCCACAGATTTCCTCTTAGGTTCATCATCTTCCTCTTTATTCACCTTGAGTTCTTCATCATACATCATAAGCTTACCAATGAGTTCTTTGACAAGTAGAGCAGCTATGTCACATGACTCTCTGATTGAAACAGATGTGCCTCTCCATCGGTCTGGTAAACATCTCAAGATTCTCATAATTTGTTCCTTTGCTGGAACAACCTTTCCAAGTGAATTCATTTTGTTGAATATCTCATTAAACCTGAGATACATGTCAGAAATATGTTCATCATTTTTCATTTAAAAATTATCATATTTAATATTATAAGTATTTAATCTCATTTCTTTAACATTGGTTGTTCCTTCCTGAGAAACGCCCAAAGTATCCCAAATCTCAAAAGCAGTTTTACAAGCAGAAATTCTGTTAAACTCTTCATCTCCTAAAGTACAGTACATGGTATTCATGGATTTACAATTATTATTGTAAGCAGTCTTTGTAGGTTCATCCCACGTTGATCTAGTAGTAGTGGGAAGTTTATATTCTTATTCTATGGAAGTCCAAATATCAAAACCTATGCATTCTAAATGACTTTTCATTTTATGTTTCCACTGAGCATAGTTTGTACCATTGATGAAAGGTGGCATGTTAGTAGCAGCAACCTCTACTGTATTATCCATAACTAGATTTTAGAAAGATAATTTAAAGAGATATAAATTTAGAATTAATAGAAATTTAACTTCATTAAAGATGCAACTAAAATCACAGTTGAAAAACAGAGTATTTCAAAAATGGTTAAACAAAAACTAATCCTCTGATACCAAATGATTTCCAGAGTGGACACTCAAGAGGGGGTGAATTGAGTTCCAATTAAAATTTCTGTTAAAATATTGTCTAGTTAAAATCCCCCAATTTATAAAATAAGTTAAACTGTAGTGAATTTATACATATTGTAAATGTTCACTTACCTTCTCAAAGATTGATTAGGTCTCAATTAATTTCACCACAAGGTCAATCTAACTTTTAAATCTTACCTATTGATTTACAATAAGTGTAAACACTTGATAATTTAACTATCAAAGTAGATTCAAAATAGTTTTGTATTTCTATGTAATAGCAGCGGAATAAATAAGATATATGTAGTATACATTAAACATAAATAAAAGATGCATAAAAGATATAACAAGAGGTTCAGTCTCAAGCCGAGACTTAGTACTCTCAAATATATATAAATTTAATCCACACCCTAGATCGGGGTTAAAAACAGTTTTAAAAAATTGTCCAGGCCACGCAGGGACCTCTACCACTGTTCTTCATGGGAAACAAAACAAAGACCAGGTCACACAAGGACCTCTTCCACAGTTGAAGTGGTTTAACAGAAGTTAAGATAATTTGAGTGAGGATTTTGATATCATCCAATTCAGTGCAGGAGACATTGTGTGTAATGATATACAGAGTACACCACACTGCTCTAAAGTTAATAAATAAATCACGTAGAGAAGATATATGAGATTTTAGAAAGCTCTAGTGATTATCAATGTAGCTCTGGACTCTTTGGATTCAGCAGGAATGCTTCTGAGTCCTTCTCTAGTTTTTCTGTTGAAAAACAGAGTGTTATTGTTCAGCTTGTCTTCTTCAGGAGTGATAAGGATCTCTTGATTCGTCGTGTGTTCTTCAACAGTATTGGATTTCACTCATGAGAGTTATTTTAAGTTCTTGAACTCTCCTTCTTCTTCAGGATTTTTGTTCTTGTTCAGCACAGTGCACATGGGTGTATGTAAGTTTTTCGTGTTGTATATTCGCACTTGCACACCTCTTTTTGTGTAATGCATCTCAGTCTTTCTTATATTCCACGAGTTCTGAAGTAGGAACGATTCCCTTATCATAGGTATGAGATACGGTTTCCGGACATGCCAACAACTATCATTAAATAACACTAATTGCATTTAAAAAACAAATATGATTGTTAGCATTATTTAAATAATATTGAAAAAAACATAAGAAATGGTGTCACAATGATTATGGAAATGATGTATTCTTCATGGTATGTGGTTCATGGTATAAGTTTCACTGTGTGAGCTTCATGGTGTCTGGTCACAGTGAATCCTTAATGGTGAGTCCTTCACGGTGTCTGGGTCACAGTGTCTGGTCACGGTGAGTCCTTCACGGTGTGTCCTTCATGGTGTTTGGGTCACGGTGTCTGGTCACAGTGTCTGGTCATGGTGAGTCCTTCACAGTGTCTCCATACTGAGACAAATATCTGTATTTGGACTAAGACAATGATATGCAGAATATGGATTAAGGTTAATCATTATAGAGTAATAGAATGTGAATCATAAATATAAAGGTGTGATAATATATGTGAGATTTGTGATTATGCATAAGACTTGTAAATAATAAAGAGAGTAATTAACATCCATAAGATTTGTTATTATAAAAACATGATTTTTAGCTATTATTGAGATTGAAGAGCATTAGAATGATTTGCAATGAAGATCATGAATAAGTAACATTAATGAGATTTGTGATCATTAAAACATGATTAGCACATGAGGATTCCAACACATACAAATTTTGTAAATTTGAATAGTATTCTCCATGAAAGAATTATATTAAAATAAAAAAGAAAATATAAAGAAAAAAAATAAATTCACAATATTTTATATCCATGGTTTTTATATACACATCATTTAAGGGGATATGTGAATAAAATAACATTTGTCTCAATGAAGAAAAATTTAGAAGAAAATATATTATGTTAAGTGTTAAATTTCATCAGACACATTAAATACTACTATATAATATATATATTTATATTATAAATATATTATACAACCATATTTATATATATCATACAATATATAATTTACTTATAAAATTTTATTAACTATCTTTTAACAATTCCATGTTAAAAACACATTTCTAGTAACAATTACATTGATTTTCGTGTATGTTTTGATTTGAGATATTCTGATCTATTACATTGATCATTGATAGATAATCTCGCAAATCATAGAATGGTATAAATATCTTATATATTCATTATATATTTTTGTATTTTAATTCATAAAACCAATAGATATATAATGAAATACACCATTCATGGAAATTATATGTCATATGTACAAAAGAATGTTGTTTCCATTTCCTTGACATATTCAATACAATATAGTTAAATAAAAAATTACTAATATATATATATTAAGTCATATATATCAAATATTTTCATTAGACCCTTCCTAATTACCTTTTTCTGTAAACTATGACAGAATCACATTGCATCGTAAGGCGATATCCTGTTGTATAAAGAAGTGATGTTAACATCTTCCCAAATATTGGAAGGTAATAAATTATAGGAGACATAATCTTTTCATAAGAGTAAAAATATCATTAATATCATATATAAACACATTATCCATCATTACATCAATTAAGGATAGGGGTTATAGAATACAAATGATATTAGTTCATGTATAGCTAGTTTTCCATACACATGTTCAATTGAATCATTTCCCATTTGATAGATTCATAGAGACATATAGTTTTTTCAATTTACATAATAAAATATAATTATATGTGATATAAATTTATAACTATATAATCATAATTTATGAAAATTTTAATTATTTTTAATTTAATTTAAAACAAAAACACATTTTAAAAAATATTTCCCCTTCTTTAAAAAACCTCATTCTTTTTAGCCAAATGTATTATTAAATTGCATTTCAAATATAAAAAATGGATATATGATGTGGGATATAATTTAGGTAAATTATATTTTTCATTTATTTTCCAATATGAGTTTTTATGATGTATGAAGAGTATAAGATATGTGAAGACCTTTTATAATTGTAAAGAGGGCACACATGGTTTTTTTATGAAAAATTTGTACCGATGTTTTATTAAGAATAAATAGTCCAATGTTGTGCATAATCAGACCTCATATGTTATAATGTATAAGGATATCCACTAAATAGGTTTTAGAAAAAATTATGTTTATTTTTTAAACCATATAAATTTTTTAACTCTCGGTAAACCCAGTTTTTACCATATCCGTGGTAAATTATTAATAGATTTTAAAACATTAATTATTAAAAAAATAAATTGAACATTTTAAAAAATATTAATAATCTTGATTCCAAATATGGATCTAATTTTCTAAAATTTAAATCACAAAATTGGTAAAATTAAATTTAAAATTAAACATATAGCAGCGATGAAAAAAGGGTTTTAAAATGAAATTCTTCATATGTAGAGATTTTTTAAAAAAAAATTAAAAATTAAATTAATTTGACTAAAATAAATTGGAACATTAAATATATAATATAATTAATTTTACAATTAATACAATTTTTATAAAATTTTATTTATTTAAATTTTTCCAATGGAAGGGAAATTCTAAATGAAACAAGTATTTTTCATAATTCACAAAAAAATTATCATTACAATAAATTATCATTATTTAACTCGAAGATATTTTTGAGGGGTTATTTAAAAAAGTTGTTTTTATATTTTCAAATAATTATTCTAAAATTTTTAAAAACTATATTAAATATTTTATCACAAAATGAAAGAAAAATTTAATGAACTTTATTTTTGATACATATAAATTTAATTGTAAAAAATATGTACTTTTTATAAAAATTTATTCTTTATATAAAAAAATTATTATTCATATTTAAAAATTATGTATTAATATTTATATTTATGTGTTAAATGCATAAGTTATACTGGTTTACAATAAAAAATATAGTTATTTATATATTATGTTTTATTAATACTCACTATCTTGTGTAATGCATGATAAACATGATGTTTTTTGTAATAAAAGATATAAAATAAATTCAATATATTCTGAAAATAATTTATAGAACCTAGATTTTTGCATTACTCCCACCGCCAAATTAAATTAATTCCACCAACAAAATTCAATTCCATGATAAAAAATAATGAGGATATATTTCCGTCTTCATTTCCTCTAGTTCCCCTACTGCTTCGTGAAATTGGTGGTTTCACCAAAAAAATTGACAATGTGATTTTTCATCTTTCCAATAAAATTTTATATTTTATAAAAAATCACTACTCTTTATTCCTCATACGAATGTAATTTCTCCATAAATACTACATTGGATTTCACTACCCTATAAGGTTATGTATGTACTTCCTCTAATGATATTTATGGAACTAATCCTGAACTTCAGAGAGGATTGGTGGAAGTGCTGACTAAAAGGATATTGTCTTGATAAGATAAATAATTTTGAAGGGAATAATGTTGTATGGGAATATTTTTACCTTCCTTCCAAATATCATTAACATATTTCATTCCGAAATTTTTAGGAACACCTTTTAACTAAATTCTAATTCCTCATTTCATGAAAATTTTCAAGATAACTTTTCTTTAATCATTATACCACATGTTTACTTATCCGATGTCACCTAGCACAAATAAAATTTCTTTTAAAATATAATTTCCAAATAGATATATTTATCTTACATCATCCTGTTATATTGTAGTAATACACATATTTCAAAAGATAGATTATAAAGGAGTTATTCAAATAGTTAAGTCAATTAATTTTTGGTGTGAGAACTCAACTAGTGGAAGGTGTTGACCCCAAACATCATTAAAATATAGGGAATAATATCTATAAAATAATCTATGTTTTCAAATATTATCCTGGATAGACCATCTATTTATCGATGATACATATTTACGATATCCAAATTTGTATGAAGATATTTTTGAAGACTATGCTAAAATATCAATGTAATAATTGGATCCCGATAAGATAAAATATAATATGGTACTTCATGATGTCGTAAAACATAATTAATGTAAATAATAATAAGAATATTGATATATAAATATCATGTAATAGAGATTATTTGTACTAATTGTTTATGGTGAATGACTACAACCCATATATCATTATACAATTTAGAGGTTTTGAGATGTTCAAAAACAAAATCAATGTTTATGTTTTACCATTTCCATTGTGGTAGGGATAATAGATGTAAAATACCCTTATTTTTTGCCTCATTCATTACATATTAACCTAAAAATCTATGATACAAAAACATTATAATATCTCTCACCATGAAAATCCACCAAAATTATAATTAAAATATATATAAATATTCTTATGTTGAGGATGAATAGAGAATAATGAATAATTAGATTCCTAAAAAAACTTTATCAAGTCATGTTTTGATGGAAAATATACACGGTTTTGTATCATTTTTATTCCATCATGATCATAGTTAAAAATAGTAATATTTCTAACATTCTTTTCCATCTTCATATCTTTATTCATTCCTCTCCATTGTCTTCCCTTGGACATATGGTACAGTGGTACATCGTCCTGATTGGCAGCCAAACGACCCAAGATCCAATCTGGGTAGGGACGAATTTCAGGTACAGTAGCAGCAATATAGAAGGGAACTGTGGTAGTAGTATAGCAGTGGTGACTGTATCAGTGGTGAACTGTAGTGGTTGAGGAATTATAGCAATAACTGTAGTGGTAGAGTTACTGTAGCCGATATGGTTTTATCTTTATTACAGTATCATTATTGTTCACTGAAGGGCCCTTTGGGCCAATAAATATTCTTTCAAAGCCTTGTATTCATGCCACAAGTAATTGAGCCTTCGAGCTATGTAATCGGTCTCCCTCTTCCAAAATTAAATATGACATTTCATTAATAATAAAATGAGGCTTCGCCGCTATCCTTTTAAAAAAATTAAATAATTAACGATGATATTTATCAACATACTTTGGTATTTATACCTTCATCATTTTCAAATATCATATATTATCTCTTTTTTAATCATCATCATTGATAATCTAGCATATTAAATTTAACTCAATACATTAGTATCATTTTTCAAATTCTATAGGTGGTAACATATTGAGAATTAATATTCTATAATAAGTAATAATCATCTTCTCTATTTCATATTCAACTCCTTCTATGTTGTTATATACATTAATTGTTTTTATTTATAAAAATGTTCCTATTTACAATATAACTACAATTCATATATATAATTAATAATGAAATTACCACAACTAACTACACATCATAAGATACATAATTTATCTCATAAATATTCATTTTATTGTAAGGCATAATCTATAAACATGTTATTATGAATTTTAATCCATCTCAATCACTTCTTGGATACATCAATATATATTAAAAATCCATCTCGACTATTGGTTAGTGTAGGAACATGTGTGATGAATAATATTATATGGAGTTCCTTGATATTTTTCACAAAATTTTCTTTCTAGAGGAACATTGATCCTTGGCATGTTAACTTATTGAAATAATGGATAATTGTTTGAAATTATCGATAAAAAATCTATAGTATACAACTAATCAAAGAAAACAATAGATATCAGGTACTATGATTGGTCTAGACCAACAATCAATAGCCACCATATTTTAATGATCTACTCTTATACCCCCCATTGAGATTATATTACCAAATAATGAATGATTTTGTATCCAAGATTCTCAATTATCTGATTTTTCATATAGTGTATCCTTTATTTGAGTAATTAGTGTAATTATTAAGTGATATTTATTTTATTACTTCCACTTTTATTAGTTTATAATATCATATATAAATTCTTCCTTAAATTGATAAAGGTAATTTATTAATAATGTATTCATTAAATACATTATGATAATGGGGGGATTATTATGATTAAATGGTCTCACTATATATTCATAGTGTACATATCATGTATAGAATGAATCCTTGTATATATCATCATTGACAATAAGTTACAGATATCCAAAATGATAATCAATCATCTAAATGTATTTATCTCCACACAGTTGATCAATTAGTTCATAAATAAAGGGTATATGATTTCTTTAATTGACAATGATCTTGGTAATCTCATAGAAATCTATCAAACGTCACATCAATCCATATATTAATTTTAAAAAATAACTAGTGAAACCCTATAGAGACACACTTCATCGAGTGAAAAATATTAAAGGTTATCTATGAGTTTCTTTTCGATTATTTTATCTCAATCAACAATATTCTATCTGGATCCTTTAAAATAATAGTGATAAAAGGTATTCATTATATTGATAACACAAATTCATGTTTTTTGGGGAAGGACATGGTACTCCTTTAGAGGGATATGAAAAAACACATTCGGGATAGGCATATCATCGATGTTGTGGTTTCCCCAACCATTGAGATTATCTTCCCTCTTAAATAAGAAGAGAACTCTTACAGTATATGTTACTTACATTGGATGTTAAAATTTATCATAACATGGATATATAATAATAATATGCTTTATATTATAAAATATGATTTCCTTTCCTTATAAATTACAATCTGTTTTCTATAGAGAAATCGAACCCATTTCAATGATAAAATCAAATTCATCCAATGGGTGAATTTCACGATTTATAGGATGAAGATTATCAAAAATTACAACTATTTTAGAATCAGATACTTTATATGTGATCATAATACCATTTTGGGGTTTCACTACCAATTATAAAACAAATATTTTTTGGAATCTTTATATCCTTATAAAAGTCATCTGATATTGATGAATGAGATGATCAAGAGTCCAATACGACATTAGTAGTTCAATATTGTATTCTATGTGTACATTCCAAAACATCATTACCGAACAACATGTAATAAATAGTGATTATAGTTTATTTTCCATAGTATCTCTCCTAAAGAGTACATAAATTTCCATCATCACCATTAACAATTTTATTTTGTCATAGGTTATTATAATGAACATACTCCTAGAATATAAAATAGTGGATTTTGGGGTGAATTATATTGAACTTTCTCACTATTCCAATCATTAGTTAACTTATGTCCATCCCTTAAAAATAATATTTCCCTATTACCATTAATTCCAAGAATAAAAAATTTGACACTCTACTTAAATAAATTTAATCCATGTTTCCTTACACAACTAAGCTTGATGGAAATATCCACTGCTTTTTCCAATAGGTCATGGAGTTTTCTTTTAATCTACATTATTATTTATTTTCAAAACAATGTAATTATTGTATAATTATGAAATCAATTTCCACCGTGAAATCACATTGAATGATTTATTCATAGGAACTGAATTTCATTATGGAAAATTCTATTTATTGACTTGGTTTTAAGCCACTGATGATTTGAAAAATCGTAATTTCTTGTTTGTTGATAATCCCATAAGCATACCTCACTAGTCATGAAACATTTAACATATAGTTACCAATGGATTCATTATCCTTCTACATTATCTTACAAAATTTCTTCTCATTTTTTTACAAAGAATATGAAGGATGTACTTATTTAAAATTTTTCCCTTAAACCAATCCCACTCAATGGAGATAATGTCACCATGTTCCAACGTATTTTTTATGAGACATCATCATTAATAAGCCTATCCTTCCATATGAGTGACTACTGAATGTTTTTTCATTGTACCAACTCTAGAGAATGGAAAATAACATTTCAGTGGTACTAATCCATTTTTCTAAATCTAGATGATCTATGGAAGAAATAAAAAAATGTGGATTTTTACTTCTGAAGGACTGAAAAAATGGTGTTCCCATAATTCAATATTCATAATTTTAGCATGATTCATGTCTTGAGTATGTTTATATAGCATAGAAATGATATTTTACAATCCATATTCCCTAATATCAGGCTAAATAGGAGGAAAATCATTTCATCATCTATATAACTCACCATTAACACAGTTCTTTCAGGTTCTAACAACAACAAAAACCAAACTTTGTAGTGTAGGAAACAATAAGCATAGTGGGGAACTACATTATCATAAAACCCAACCAATTCGTCATTTAAACCATGAAACCATATTTTTTTATTAATTAATATATGGTCCAATATTATTCTATTCATTGTTATAAACTATTTAAAAATTTCATGATGATTTGTAATGATTTTTTTAATTTCCAAGGAAAATCGATAAGGAGTGTCAAACCTGATGTATAGTATGGCCTATTTTCATGAACCATTTAATGATAATGTCCTTCTCAATGTGACATTTTTCGATTTATTACCCCAGGAACATATGTACTATAACCATACCTATATATAATATCAAAATAGATTTTAATTTATTGGAATCCACTTAGTGAATCCTTTAAAAAATATAAATGGATTTTTTTCTATAAATTGATTCGCTCTGTAACATGTCCTTAGACACATCCATAAATAAGTCACTAATGTTTTCCCATCCTTGTTTCAAAATGTTATCTAAACCATTATATGCTACAATAATTAATGATAAAAACACATCATATGGAAATATTACAGGTAAAAAAGAAGATATTCATTATATTACATAATGATCCACTCCAACATCATTTTGATATATTTCCATTAGAAACAAAGAAACATAAAAACCAGTGCATGATATAGCTATGTAATATACCATAATAATCATTATAGTTTCCTAGCCTAGGAGCCACTTAAAACTTATGATTTGGTATAGATGATCAATAGGACATTAGAACACCTCACCATACATAAACGTCTTCTAAATAGTAGTGAGGGTGTGTTAGATTATTATGAGGAGACTATACACTTTGGTGATGATATAATAATAATTTTAATAAAAAAAACCTTGATTAAGATTAATTACCAAATCATCGAAAATAATAGTATATATTGGAAATAAACACACTAAATCCATATCCATACATACCAATAAGGTGCACATGTTATGTAGTAATAAAAAATAGATAAGTGGGAATTTCCATGGAAGATCATCTTTGAAATGACTGAAAAGGCCCAAAAAGAAACTTTTGATTGATGAAAAGAACCATCGTGTTCTATCTGCCTTGCATCCCCATAACCATTTCATCCCCCAATGCTCTTTCCCATGGAATGATCCTGGTCCAAAACCTAATAAAAAACATTAAGTCTACAAAAATAATGAGGGCACCATGTAGGTTGTGAGTACGAACTCGGTTGGCCACCTACAATATATTTTTATATTAAATCCAAAACTCTAAAGTGTCTTCATACATAAATAATTTCATCAAATCTCAAATAAAAATAAATAACACCATCCACTTTTTCTCAACAATCATAAGTTATTGTTTACATGGTTTATCCAAATATTCTATATCAATGTATACATTCCAAAATATATATTTTTATATATATACATTACATGTCAATAATGATATGTATTCAAGGCTGAGGACCCAAGGCATAATTCACAGGTGTCAACATTTGTATATCATACCTAGGAGCCTTAAACACCTCCCATGAACATGTAACTTCCACCATGTGCCATCTGACAAGTCATCTGCCAACAATCAAGCAACAAGAATCCAATCAACATTACCATCAACACATATCAAATCCCTTAAACATCAGTTAAAAAAATTAGATATATAACATGAAATCTCAATGTTTGATGATATATGTACTCTAATAATTAATAATCCACTGCGAACTCAATAGATCAACATCAAAGGCATGGTGAGATATGTCCTTAAATAATCCTAGCACATCATCCTTAAATAAATACAATGTGCCAAATCCCACAATAGATTCTCTCAACCACCATCTCGCATTACTTTATACGACGATCACCTTTGCAATAATCGATAGTCCACATCATCAGCAAATCTACACCAACTATGGAGGCCTCCTCCCACAATGAGTAGTCCATAATGAAAAAAAATCGAAATAGTGTTTCCAAAACACTTATGATGATGTATTCCAATAACGGTCAGTATAAATCCATAAAAATTCTTAAGTAACACCATCTAGATATATCTTATAAACATCCAAATCTCATCACCCTTCTATATCATAGTCATCACCATCTCCCTCATCCCAATGATCACATAGCTTCAAGGATGATGGTCAACACCACACCATATTTCTCAAGACACCCCCTTATCCTAACAAATCAGTTCCTCTTAGTCCCAATGATCAACATCATCTTTATACATCTATCCAAACAAAACAAATTTCCATAGAAACCCTGCAGTGGTATCATTATTTAACTAATCAAGGGAATTGAAACAATTTTTATAAAAATCCAAATCAACCGCATGCCCCATACACAATATATCATATTAAAAATGATTTAGTATTCTCATAATCATCTCATAGAAACAATTATATTCCATATAGACATGTATTAATATATTAAGGATTTCTCCCAAACAACTAACATATGATAATTTAGGTATGCATCCCATATTAGACATATAAGTGTATAAATATATTGGGACTACCTACCTTACACTTATATGTGCTCACTCAATGAATATCAGCCTCAAATCAATGAAAAGTGGAGTGATATATGGATTATAGTCTAATTAAACAAATATAGGGAAATTGATATCCCATAAAATTAGAAATCCAAATATTGATAGAAAATAAGAAATGAAGAAAGAGGAAACTGAGGATTAACTCTACACATCCAATACACCTGACAACTTTCAAATCATATATTTAAAAAATGAAGGAGGCTAAATACTAGAGGATGACGAAATGGTACATCTCACTCATGGTATGTGCATGACTAAGGAGAAATGAAGAATGATAGATTAAAGAGAATTGTTGGTAGTTTAGTAATATAACCAATTTTATTAAACTGAATGTTTTGGACTTATTGTTTTGATAATCATTTTTCATCCATGTGGTTAGAATATCCAAAAAGGATCCCTTATAAAATGGTAAACACAATTTTGCCACATGGTTTGACCAGACCATGCCAACTCAATACCTATATGGTAATAATCATGAGGACTTGTAAAAATATCTGTTTCAAGACATGCATAGCCCATGTAAGCCCTATATTAAAAATATAATAAATGATTCATGGCCATTCACCACACCTTGCATGATTTTCCTAATCATTTTTTAGTCCAATGAAGTTCCATATTGATTCTCTTTAAGGGCATCATAATTTAACAAAAACATGGGTCTCTACCTACACATTCCAAAAATGAGTCCTCATTCATTAATTCCTATAAAAATCATCTAAACCTTACATTTACTCAATGGGACATAAAACCCATATGAAAAATGCATTGTGGTGATCATACAAAATGATTTATGATACAACACTAAAAATAAATGTTCTTCCTCTCACCAACCTCAAAATTAATAATCATTCAGAAAACAACTGTTTGAAAATATTTATATTTTAAAGTCTTCGCAACATAATACAGTTCATCCCAATGATGTTTAATCTCGTTCTAGGAGGGTACCGAATTCACATGTATCATAAAAATAATCTCACTTTACTCATATTAATCATTCACATTTTAATTCCCCACATGTCACTCCCCCCCATAAGAACTACCTACTCTATCATTTCCAAATGAATATTCAATACACTAATCATCCCTATAACAAAAACTATAAGTAAACCTCATTATATGACATTCCATAATTCTACCACCTTATCCACTTCACATTCCATAGACATGAAACACACAAAACCCGTGACTCCTACATCACAAAATATGACCATATATTATAAACCACTTTGGATGCCCACCTTGTTTCCATCTCACTTATGACACACATAAGGTCCTTCTTATAATCTTATTATTACATGTACTACATCATAATAATTCTTAAAATGTTATCTAAAAAATATAGAAACATATACATATATATTACTTCCCATAATATTTCATGATGCATAAAACATTACACACACCAAACAATTCCTACCCAATGCACACACGACAATAAATGACTAGATAGTTAAAATACTACATGTGAACCTCATACACTCATATCCTTTATATCAGATAACAAAGGATTTTCCATGATCATGGATTATATTTAAGCTTCATCAGCTCCCTATCATACTCTTACCCTACCTACTCAGTGGTATTAATCTGGCTAGAAGACTGAATTCTTGAGGTGTAACTTCCCTATTGTTATACACTAGTGAATAGCCTCTCATCAATCTGATGCATCCCTCTATCTTCCTTAACATGTGAACATTGTAAAATATCAGATATCATCTCATTGTACCACTCTTGGGACAACCTCATAACCCTGAGTATGACATGTTTCATGACTCCTCTCCTCCTGTGATATTTTCCTATGGAACCTCTATACATTCCACAAATAGAATCATGATCGGTATTCCCTCAGGGGAAAGTCACAAAAATATTGGACATGTCCTATTTTTTCATACTAGATGCACACCATCGACCTCCCACTCCTATATGGTTCTCCAAAATCTTGGGCTTGGTTATCCAACTAATAATCCTCAATGTCATGTTATTGGATGAACAAAGAATCACTAAAATATCACATTGCACTATAACCTTTATTGAAAATGTATGGTATGCGATATTACATTTTTCAATAAAACACTTATTTATTTACTTTTAAAATGGGGTCAACCTTAGGATTTTTACCACACAATGATTTCATTTCATAATCTGTACTTATATTTTTTTCTCCCTTGTGATTATACTGCCTTCAATGGTAGAGAATAATATGGATATGTCTGTGAAACTGAATGAATAATCAATGATATATATATCCACCCAGATGATGGTTCCTGATCTCTCAAACTCAATCATTCATCAATGATTATCAGAAAATTTTCTCGATGAACCTGTCTTTGAAATCCTTTTATTGATGTAATTCACTCTTAATACCCTATACCTATACATTGCACCATCATCTTTACAACCCTATAGAAATATATGTAATAATTTTCACCCACCAACATGCGGATGTCATAATATGGTTGAAAATAAATGTCAACAACTCAAAGCAGTCATATTCTTGAGGAATATGACACTCACCATGGAACATTGGTTAGAGAATAGACTAAATCTCCTGCTTATAATAAGATATGGATGGCTCGACTCCCTAATACCTACGTAAAAAACACATATAACTCTTACAAATATCATCATGGGATTTTAATTTGTCCATAATATAAAATTAGACATATTTTTTAGCTGTCCCACTTAAATCAGATCATCTACATGTGTATCCGTAACAACCCAAAAATCAGGTGTCTTATCTCAACAATTAGGGTGCTCATCCCAATTTATTCTAGAGATGAACCACATATTCACCCTTTTAAACTTCCAACCGTACAGGTCTAGGTGGAATTATATTAATGAAAAAATACCATAGTCAATACATACATATTAGTATTATATATTTCATAGAGAAGGCTAGATGTAATAAGAATCAAATTCAAGGACACTTACACTCTCCTACGTCACCCATGTGACATGTTATCTGTCCTCATAGCTCTATACCTACCCATATCAGAGTCAGATATCACATATCATTCTTATTAGATATCAACAAATTGGGTGGCTATATATAATTTCACCAAAAGGATATGAAGGAAAAAGAATTTCACTTTTTATTGAAAATTTTAATTACTCACCCCATTTCATTATTTCTACCTATCAGTATTTGAGTCAGGACCACATATAACATATATATATATATATATAATCACAAACCAATTTCATCATGAAAAACATACCTGGGATGGATCAGTAGTATTCAAGAAAAATGATATGCCTCAAATCAAATTTTTTTATTTTTTTTGGACATGTTAAATAATCTGAACCCTCTATAAAAATTACATGTTCCCAATGAATATCATAATCACACAAACACCCACCATATTTCCATAATATCCCTCCATTATTCATAAATAATCTTGAATTTCCTTTCCATTCTTAGGGTATATATAATAATCCAATAATATGATACCCATGTGTACCACTTAATGTAGAAATCAATCCTCTTTAATATCACAAAGAATGATAAAAAAAATTGCCCTTGGAAACCTCTATTATCCCCTATGTATGGGGCCAAAGGAACCCAGACATGATTTATTTACCTATTATTGATTATAACAAACTAATTTATCTACAATAAAACAAATAATAAGACAATAAGAACAACAAATACCTTAGATACCATGTGTAGTGCCCCAACTCGATAGCTATATTAAACTCATGGTCTAGGCCCATGGACCACTAGGCCTAAGATGAACCTCCTTGTAAGCCAAATACTTCCATCTAGAAGTTGATGAATCTTAGTTAATATTGTATAGAATAATCCCACTAGTGATGATATAATAACAATTTTCATATAAAAAAGAAATTATAGAATACTTGGTAACACACATAGTGCAAGAAATAATATAAAATTCAAATAACATCACTAAATTAAGAGCCTTACATACAAATAATGTTTAATTATTATGAATGTAGATAAAAATGATACATTCAATACCTCCCATGGATGATTTTATAATATTGAACTCAAAATACAAGAAAAAACACCATATCACTGTATGGATCCCCCGTGGTCCATCTTCCATGAATCCTATACACCTATGCAACCTTTCTCACTATGGTCTAGAAAAAAATCTGAATCCTTGATATAATCTCCAAAGTATGCAGACTATATGCGTCTCATGTAGCTCATATAGAATGTGAGTATGAACTATGTTGGCCCGCTCTAATGGTTTCCCTTCTAAATCCTTAATTATATACTTTCATCATAGAAAAATAATACTCATAAACTCATATCAAAAAATAAATAACATGCTCCATATTTGCTCAAAATTCACAAGATTGATTTTACCAACCTAGGATAATGTTGATACATATCTGAATACGTACTATTAGATATATATTTTTGTGTAATTACATAACTGTAAAGATATATCATCACTGGTGAGGACCCATGTCTTAATTATGGAGAATACATATAATGATATCAAACCTACAAAATTCCCATGCTCCTACCATTAAAATTTCATTGGAACCTCATGCCCTTTGATACCTCATGATCACCAAATTAATAAACTGGAATCCCTCAACATGTCAATAAACATATCCCATGTCCATTAGACAAATGTTTAAAAGTAAACTAAAACATTATATAAATAAATCCTAATGTAAGGTGTTATCTCTCCTCCAAAATATAATTAACCACCGTTGGCTCGACATCAAATCATCCATGCCAGGGTGAAATTTTTCCCTCAATAATCCTAGACTAGTAGTCTCAAATATAAATGATGTGCCTCATACACTAACTGATTTTCTCTAAAAACATCTATTATGGATTTATAAAGTTACATCATTGTTCATAACTATCTTCCACCACAATACATGATTCCTCTATAAATATGGAGGCCTTCACGAAAACATGTATTAGACACCATCTCAATGCATCTGAATAGTGTCCACATGAATCCCCTATAACATTTGGAAAAAAAAGATCAAAAATCAGTAAAAATACATAATAAATGCTGTTTGTAAACCTCATTTCATCATATGATCCCCATCACCCATGTGTAACATCCTCATCATCATCAGCATCATCTTGATGAACGCATCACCCAAAAATAGGTAGTAAAAACCAACCCACATATCTAATTCCATTACCTCTTCTTAGAGAATCTCATTGTCTCAATCATGATGATAAAAATATCATTAATACATCAATCCATTTACATCATGTTCACATGAAACTCATGTAGTCATATAATAATTTAATTAATTAAAACAACTAAAAAATTTGGAAAATCCTTCCCATCCAACGATAATCCCCATACGAATCCTAGAATATTTAAATATTCTAGATCATTATAGGATATATATCAGAAAAAAAATTATTCCCTTTGGAGGAAATTGTTAATTTTTTATATTTTGTACCTAGAAACCGACTTTTGAATATTCAGGTTAGCATCCCATAAAAAATTTATAAATGTGTATAATGATAGGCACCACCAACCATAAACTCATAAGTTGTTTCACATCCAATACCCCCTTCTAAACTGAAATGATATGAAAGAAATTATTGTTATAGAAAATATCATTAAAAACAGGGTTTATAAGATTTCATGGAATTTTCATTAAAAAATATATATAATAAAAATACGTGAATGTCATATCATTGGGTTACCACTACACATAGAAAAACATTACATTCCAATCATATTTCAGGCAATATAATGTGGAAAAATCATAGCGGAGGAAAAATGTAAGTTCTCTAACCTGATATGTACACCACTAAAGAGAAAATAAAAGATAGATAATTAAGAAAATAGCGGTTGTATATGGAACCATACTTGACATACATAGAAATTAAATCAGTTTTATGGTATAAATAAATCGTTATAAAAACATCCCCCCAAAGACCGTATTAGTATAGTGCCTCTGGAATTAGAGAAATATTAACACTAGTACATGATATTGATAAATTATCTCCCACTAGGGTCTCCAATAATTTCACCCCTCTTATACACATCATACAAGAAATATATCTTTACAACATGTATAAGGAAGCATAAAAAGGGGTGATCTTATATCCTCATTAGTGGTAAACATGGGATACATGTTTGAAAAAACCTGGGAATATGAGAATTAGAATATGATAAAAAAATTGATGATCATACCATGCATATCAAATATCATAAGACATGAATCATAAGGGAAAAAATAATAGAACCCATAAAAATCATAACTTGTGAATAATGAATGGATTTGTTGAAAACATTAATCATGTGGTATTATTTCCATAGAATCCAATGAATCACTTCTATGTCCATATTAGTAGTATGGTTTCTCACCCAACACCACATTGGTGGTGAATGTTTACTCCAAGGACATATTAGTAGCAAAACTTCACTCCTCATACCATCTTGGTAGTCAGAGTTCACTCACATGTCCATTATAGTAGTCACAGTTCACTCACAATACCATCTTAGTATATCTCATAAGATATAATTATTTACCCATTTCATTATAGGGTGATGTATATCTTACCCTTATCATATTGAGATAATACCTACATGTTCCACATGATCACAATACTTTACATCATCACCCATGAAATTAAATGGGTATCATAAATATGTAATAATATCTTATTCTATGGAAAAAGTGATAGGGTTCATAATAATTTCATCGAAGCATAACCCATAAAATCAATCTTGTTTCATATACATATAATCCTTGAAATAGAAATCGGTTTCTTAAAAATGTAACCCATGAAATAGAAATAGGTTTCATAAACATATTTCCATAAATACATAAACTATTCATATTTATAATTTTAATTGAATCATGAATAATTTCCCTAGAATACTATGAATAACATCAACATTTGTCTTCTTATATTGAAAATAATTTCAAAATGACTATTAAAACATATCTTCAGGAAAAAATACTTTCATCATTGAAAATTATATTAAATATATAAAACCTTCAGATAACTGTTTTCATGAAAATAAAATTGAGATAATATAATGAAATATTGAAAACATTTTGAAACCAACTTCCTTGAAAACATATAAACAAATCATGAAAAAAAATTTAAAACCATTTCATTAGAAAATACATTCAATAAGTATAATTATATCATTAAAATAATTTCAGAACCATTTCTTTGATAGACTATTTTAAAAATGTTTTCTTTAAAATTAATATTTTAAAATTGAAATTGAAGCAAAAATGAAATGATGGAGGGAAAATTGGTATATATTGTACGATATAAAAAATAATACATCAGCCTGGTAAATGTTTAAAAAAGTCCCTTGTTTAGGATGAGACAAGAAGATTCCTTTGAAAAAAAAATTATGGCACAAAAGGGTAAATATTTACACTCTTTATCATAATTTCTTATTAGAATATTCTGGTTATCCCTTTTTGGAAGTCATGGTTTTGAAACAATATTAAATTTAGTCTGAGGAGAGTGGTAATGTCAAATATTCTGTAAATTGTTTTCTTATTTATCTTATGTACCAATGATTGTTAAAAAGAATTAAAAAAATGAATAAATAAATACTATATATCTGATAATAAAATCCATGAGTTCTCTTGAAATATGGATCATAATATTTTCACCAAAAAACAATATCATAAAAAATCTCGATTAAGTGTGGTATTTTTTCAATGAACTTTTCCCCCAAGGTAACAATGAATCATAGTACCAATTTTGGAAAATAAATTACACATTGAATAAATCATCATGAAAAGATGGATATCCATGATATAACATTTATAATTTATATTATATACCTCATATAAAAATATGAAAGTATAACATTTCACGTGTCACATAGAAGGAAAATGAAGGAAAAATTAATTTTCCGCTTCTGTAAGATTTGAAAACTAAACCCCATGGAAGACAGACAAAAAATGGTTTTGTAAATACCCATAGATTTATGTACAATATATATAATACATTCATTGGTATTATATACACCACATAAAATAAGTGACTGTTGAATAAGGCATTTATCTCACGTAAATAAAAAGTGACATGAAATTTTCTTACCTTGAGTTTAACTTGCCTAATGTGATTTTTTTCTACAATAATAAAATTATGTTAATAAATTACTTTCTCCATAACCTATTTAAATTTTATTATAACTTTTACTTGTCCTATTACCATGTTCTATTCAACTACATACACAATTATGTTTATGGTGGATGTTTTGACTTAATTTGCTTCATGTGTTAACAACGACATTGATTGGATGATATGATCAAATGTGAAATTATATAAATATATCCATAACTATAATATTGAAATTTTTATCAAATTCATAAATTAATTATAATTTTAAGACCAATATTTAAATATGTTTGTGAAAATTGAATAAATTTTGAAATTATTGGGATAGTAGGTTGTACATATAAAAGTGTAAGCTTCCAATTACTCAATGGTCATTAAAAAAGAAATGTAAAAAAAATTAATCGTTAAAGAATGATAATAATATAATAATTAAAATATTATTTAATCACATAAACTTCAGTAAATAATTTTTGGGATTCACAATTAATCACATCAGGTTGAGGATGTGGTAGCCCACAAGTCCACATATGATTTTATAACTATATATCTCTATAAATAAGTAATAAGAAATGGTATATAATATATTATCCAAAAATAAATTATAATAGTTATATCCAAAAAAATTTCTGGAATGTTTTTTAAAAAAAACACTCCATTATACATTCCACGTATCATGTGAATGAATCACATCTCGTTGAGGTGGCAGAATTCCACGCGTACTCAAACATAATTATCGTATTTATAGAAAATTGAAAATATAATGAATTTTTATACAAAATGATTAAATAACAACAAATACATAATAAATTTCATTTTTATTATATATAAAAATATTTAACATCATAATTCCCACCATTAGATCTAGTAAAGGAAGAACGAACAATCATCATTTTCTGAGATGGTATTTCATTGTACAAATAAATTGTTTCATTATTACCCATTAAATAGATGTCTATCTAAATGTAGGTTGCACCCCTATGATAAAAAAATATCATAATATTTTTGACTTTTTTTACAATAATGGAATAATATTAATTCAGGTTGTGGTGAATTAAAATAAAATAAAGTAGATTGAGGGTGGGTGAAACCTCTTAATCAGGTAAGTCCTTTTGGTTTGAACCAATGGGATTACATGAGAGACTTTCTACCAAAATGGAGGCTTCATGAGCGAATGCAAGATTTTTTGGGATTATATTTTAGCATTAATTTTCTGAAACATATGGTTTTTAGGTCTAAATTTATATAGTAGTAGAGTCATTTTTATACTGGGGGAGGAGTTGCTCTATTAAAAATATGTTGAAAGGGAATTCCAACCACATTAATCCCTTGTTACGTGTCTCCGATAATGGACTAATGTAGATAAAATGGATAAAATGGTGTAATTATATACATAAATGGAGTGTTTGGATTCTTTCTATGTCGTTTTGGGTCTTAAATTTATGGTTTAGTCCTTATATAAGTTTCACTTACCTAAATTTATGTAATAAATTCTAATTAGACTCAGTAATCTATGTGGAAAAAATATATGTTTACATTATTAGACAATATTACTCATTATTATTCAAAATATGGAACCTATTTTAATATATTCCAATCATATAATTTGATAAAATTAATTTAATATTAATCTCGCATTGGAGTCAACAATTAATGTTTTTAATGTAAATACATTGGAAATTTTGCAATATTTTTTTAAAAATATTAAAATAAACACCTATAGAAATTAGATAAATTGTATTAATTGATTAAAATATTATC
Source organism: Viscum album (assembly GCA_963277665.1). Taxonomy (NCBI): domain Eukaryota; kingdom Viridiplantae; phylum Streptophyta; class Magnoliopsida; order Santalales; family Viscaceae; genus Viscum; species Viscum album. Next base: position 185,548,138 of record OY728122.1, read on the forward strand.
TAATTATAATTTTTAACAAATTTATAATATTTTTTATCCTTATAAATAAATTATATGAAAACATATTTTTGAACTATAATTTAGTATTTTATATTATAAATTTAAAAAATAAAACATCATAGAAAAATAACAAATATTCATTGTAACTAAATAATTATAATTATTTTTCAATTATTATGTTTCAATTTAAATTTTAAATAAATAAAATTGCAAGAAAATGGATTTAAAATAGGTTCACTATTAACAGGCAGTAAAACATCCTCAAAAATATTGAGTTTTAAGTGTAAAATTTGGTTTGTTTTTTCTTGTGATTTAGAAATAAACAAGATGACTATGAAAAATATATTATTGATTATAGAAAATATATTTTATTTTAATATCATTCACTAATTATAATTAGTTTATTTCATTAAGGTAAAATATATTTGTGTCTATAAAAATATTAATATTTTTCTTTATATTCAATTTGTTTTCATATTAATTTATAATTAATTGGTGACCTATTATTTCTTATTGTATTTTGGTAAAAATATATTTTCATTAATTAGATAATAGAAATACTAACAACTAATTTAATATCTAGGTTATATTAGATTATATTATTTAATAACATTTTAATGATACACTATTGTTCGGTAAAACTTGGTCTTGTGTGTTACACATGACTTCATAGAAAGTAATTATTGCATGTAACACAATTTTACCATATAATTATTTGTAGATAATTATAATTATTATGTTTCATTTATTTAATTATTATATATATTTTTCCTATAAATCATGCCAAAACAATTATTTAATACAAAACATACAATCATCAATGTTGTGTGAAATGAAAAATATCAAAAAGGATAAATTAATTAAAAAAATATAATTCACTAACAATTATTGTGATAAATTATAACCCCCTTAAAATGAATTTATCCATTATAAATAACATATTATATCAGTTTTTTAATAGTAGAATGTTTAATTCAAGGAAAAAAATTAAAAACTCGGTTGTAAAACATCCCTAAAAATGGAAGGTTGGAACCATAATGGTCACCAAAAGTGTAAAAAACTAGGATTCATTAAAGGGAAACATTTGTTTGAGTAAATATTCAAAATATAAAAAATCATAAATATTTATAAGTAGTGATTGATGTCATCAAAAAAATGAATGATCAATGAAATGTTGAGGGACTCAGTGTCATATATTTATGATTATTCATAAGGATACCAGTTAAAAGAATTAATGTATTATGAGTACACATTTTATTTTAATATGTATCCTAAATTTGATTAATTATTTTGTTGACCACTAATATGAGGAATTTTTTTTACTTGATATATTCCTATAGACATAATTTTATTATAATGTGTGGTTTTATATATTTCAAGTTCATTGATGACTTCAAAAAAAATTTGTCTTGTAATTAACATTGATGGATAACGTGTTGAAATATACCTTTATAAGATCATATGGACCACGAAATATTGAAATGTATGTCTCTAACGATTCTCCAAAATCAATACAGTTAATACAATAACCACGAAACATTAAAAGTAACAGTACTAATTAATCATTAATAATTATTCAACAAATACAATTATACCTTAATTAGGAAATCATGTAGGCTAGTGGTAGGCATGAAAACCTTAACCTCCTTCGGACATGGAGTCAAGACATGTGGCCTTGTCAAGAATGATTGTATATCACCCAACATATATGATGTCACCTTCTAAATCAAAGAGAATATAATTATTAAAAAAAATAATATGGGTATCCCCAAAATACAGTTAATCACTCAATATCCTTTTGACTAAGGATTTCAATAAAAAATTAGTGGATAAATAATTCCTCTAATGTTTTACATAAAATTTTCAAGAATGTAAACCTTATAACCCTTATAAAAGTTTAAATTTGAAAAAAATAGAAATAATGTAACAAAATAATATTATCCTTGATTCCCATGTATATGAAAAACTATCTCTTGGTTGTCACATTCCAATCATGTGAATACAATATTCATATATTCTCTTGAAACAAGGTAATTATAAGGCCCTGACTATAAACATTACTAAATCTTGAGATATGTCAACAATTAAAATTCATTCACTTTTATGATGTTTTCAGGTTTATAAATTTAGAGAATTAGGTCATAACTCATACATAACAACTTATATATTACATGTAGACCCTTCTACTATCTATCAGATTATGTCATTAAATAAGAACATTTTAAAAAGAAACATGGTTAATTTAATTTTTAAAAGACTTGATTATTCTTTCATACTCTCCATGACTCTACCATTAAAAATGTATTGTGAAGAAAATTCCAATACATGGGATGAGAATAATAAGATTAGTAAGGGATACACAAATAAGGAAAACTATTTTTTTGTGAAAAAAATGACAACTATGAATACTTGATCATTAAGTAATAATATTTACCTTCACGAAGATGTAAGTATAACTCACTGTATATGAGCTCATTATTTACCTTTTCCAAACCAAATGATTACCATAAATCCCATAGAAATCAACATATAACATATAAAGATAACTTGAGGCATAAACATACATAAATGGAATAACAATAAAGTTGACTTCAACACATATCAATAAATGGAATAGCCCTATGGCAGAATTTCATACCCAATTCATTAGAGGTTATAACGTAACCACCCATACATAATTTCACACGGAACCAGTCATCATAGTTTTATCACATAAAGACCCATATATTTTTTATCACATAACAACCCATCAAATTTCCATGTACCATTATATAATAATGACATATAAAATATAGTAATTTTCAAAATCAACTCATAACATTTCAATTTCAGTCATAATAAATATATTATAACCATTTAAGAAACCATTTAAAAAATTTAATAAAGATACTTTTGAATCAAAGTGTCACATACCACTATGAATCATAATAAAGAAATTATTTATTTAAAACATTTAATAATGTGACTTTTGAACCATATTGTCCCATAACAATTTGAAACTATTAAAAGAAATAATCATTTTAAAACAATCAAGTAAATATTAAAAAATTCATAAAATCCCATTCTGAAAACATGGACATGATATAGAATTTTTTAGAAGAATAAATAATTAAAACATTTAAAATTATGTTTTAGTTAAAAATTAACATAACAATAGAGAAAAAATTGAACAAAAATCATTAAAAAATAATATGATACAAAAAATTAAATATCCTTAGAGTATAGTAATTCATTATATAACATGTAAAAAGGTACATATATGAACCTTTAATGTAAATAATGATGCACAATATCAAAAAATTCATCAATGAAAGGAGATTTAAATGATGTCCCTTACACAGATCATATCATTAGATTAAAAATTAATCAATGTCATAAATATGCATGAAAAATTGAAAAACACCCTATATAATTTTATATTCATTATAAAACAATCATAGGTCATTAACACATATTTTTGGAATACCAAAATCAAGCTCATGGATATTTAAATCAATGAAATTAGATAGAGTAATGATTTCCCTTACAAATATCTTTTTGGTAATAAAATAAATCGATTATGTGTATTCACTATAAAATTATTAATCCCATATATATATAATATAGATATAAAAATTTATTTCTCAAATAATATTGAAATGGCATAATCATGAATTGGACGATTAACCCAATGAATGGAAACTGGGTTACGAAATTCCCTTACAATGAGTCTAAATTTTCATTTACAATCTATATGTTCATAAATAATAAACATTGGTTAATTTATACTCTCATGATAACCTTTTTAATTATTATTTTTTCTAATATATTATTTATTATGATGTTATAAAAATTACATAATTATTTATGTTCATATCGGACGTATTGCAATATTCCATACATGAGTCTAAAATGAATTTTTTTTGATTGAAATTTTCCATGTAATCATAATACCATCATCTCAAGAATATTATTCAATATTTAAATTACATTCATATATAGTATATATGTATTTATAATATCCATAATATATGTAAATATGTAATGAAACTACCTATTCATGGAGACGACATGTCATTCGCACTCATGAACACTACTTTCATTTCATTGTCATATAAAGGAATAATAATCAAATCATATAAATTTATATTATAATAAAATTTTTATATTAATTTCATGAATTTATATTATATTTATTAAAATCATCCTTCATACAGTCCATGTGTAGAGGGAATGAGTCATGTCACTTTGAGGGGTTGGTAGTCTACACATTCACAAACGAAATTATGGTTTTTACACAACATGGAAAGAATAATGGTATGTTGTAAATAGAAATTATAGAAGAATGAAGACAATAAAAATACAACATATATCATATATTAAGATAATTTTCTCAATATGTCCACCATCAGAGGTGGTTGTAGAAAATTGAGAATCATTGTTTAGTGAGGCAATAGTTCACCATAAACAGAAGTAATATGTTATATATCCATTAAATGGATGTGTGTGGACTTTTATATCAAAACCTTATCATAAAAATATCCTATTATATTTATTATACTAGTATAGTTTAAAATATTGGAATAAATAGAGGTTAGGGTGTTAGAGAATGGAAGTTAATGACATGAGCTTGAGAGAAGACATTACCAATAAATCAAGAAACTCATTTTGATTTGACCCAGAATGATACCTTGAGTTTTTTTATTATCATATTAAGTCTTACAGGTGGAATTATGGGAATTTGGGATATTTAATCATCTTATGTTTTATTATCCATGGGTATTGAGAGGTTTGAGTCAGTGGGTAGAGGTGGTGGCCTTTTATAAGAGGGAGGAGGTGCTCTTTTAGAATGTATAGATATTTTTATTTTAAAAATTTATTTTATAATTCTCATAGATTAGAAGTGATATATATATAGTATGTGATTATTATTGGTCAAAATAGCGTATCCAATAGGAATTATACATGTTTATGTCACAAAATTAACTTCATATTGTTTCTTTAACCCTTAGATAAAAATATTAACTCTTACTATTTCTTCTTGTATTTTCATAATATATGGTAACTCTAGTTACTATAGAATTATAAGAGATCATCATGTTGATAATTAATTTCATTTTTAACATTATATATATTTATTGGAAGATTAATCTATTTTTAGGACTCATATATTATTTAATAAAATATTTTTTTTATAAAAACCAATTTATTTCAATTTCAATACTATTTAGAAATTGGTTTTTGTTAAACACATAACGAATGTAATCTTTTTAACAAAAAGCATTAAAAAAAAGATAATATTTCAAACTCATACATAAAATTAATCTATGTAATAAAACTTTTCAAAAAAAATTTTTATTAATATTTGTAATGTTATGTATTTGTATATTTCATAAATTAGGTAATCATTGAATAATCATTGTATAATTAATAAATTTATTTATTTAAGGTATGAAAATTATAAATAAAATTCCATGATGTAATAAATAATTTTGTCATTATAATTACAAAATATCTTCAAATATATCATATCTATAACCCCACTTAAAATTTTTTTTAGTAAAAAGATAGATATTTATGTTTTATTCAACATTACATTAAATAATTATTATAACTTTTCATTATCACACCCATGTTTCTCCATGGGGTCCTAGAATCAACCCATGGATTATCATGCTTGGAAATATCTATTCTAATAGTATTATGACACATTTTAGGTTAGTTTTATATTATTATATTATTATTTTATTCACTCTTATTTATAGGATTTACACTTTTACCATGCTAAAAATAATAATTACTAATGTTACTATTCAGAATTTCCAAAAAAAACTACCTATTTACAAAATATGTAACTTATGATTACAAATATGGAATAAATTTTTCCAAATATAAAACATCAAAATTTTTGTAATTAATTTAAAATTAATTCACTTTTTCAAAACCATAAAATGGGTTTTTATGAAACAAAAACAATTAAAATATTTACATGTTTTTATTTACATTTTCAATTAGAAATTACATCCAGTGAAAAAAATTTGTTTAAATGATAAAAAATAATACAATAACATATTTAAGGTAATTAAAATTAAAGTATAACTGTATAAATAAAGTATAAAAAATTTCATTTTTGAATTAAAATGTTGTATTGTTCGCTATTAATTAAAATATTAATTTTATCATAAAATTACCAAAATTAATCCAAAGTAATTTTTTATGTCTCAATTCTAAATAAGAATACTATTATATAAAATTGAAAATATAAAAGTGATAATAATTATATTTAAAATGGGATCAACATCATAAGGTGGTAAACCTTCCTTTTAAAATTATTAGAGTATTTTATGCCTAAAAATGAATTCATTCTCATTTTAAGAATCTAAAATATATTGGATAAAGGTAAAAACATTTAACAAACATGTAAAATCATATTTTATTTATCTATATTCATTCCTTCAAAAACAATGTCTATGTGTTATTGACCACTTAAAATATTTATAATATTATTGTATTATTTTTCAGAATAACACAATGTTCTATGCTATTTATGATTTCACAGTAGGAAAATAAAATGACTTTTTTAAGAACTTTTCATATAGTTGGGGTATTTTTTTAGAATCTTGAATAAGAAAATATTGAAACATATGTACTTGTCAAGTATACAACCATCCTTTAATAAATATCTTCCAGAATATCATCTTTTCACTAAACAATGTTTATTTATTACTATTTGGTAATTCATGAAGTGCTAGAATAAACTTCTAGAGAGTCACATAATCCACTAAATATGGACCATATATGTCCCCTATATTTATAAATTTAAAAAACCAAAATGGTTAGTATAAGTTTATATAATCCCCCAAAAAGAATAATTATTTATAAAAAACAAAGAACTACTTTTATTCTCTATAATTCAACAGTAATACCCAAATCCCACCATAGACCATTAAAAAAATAATCATCCATAAAATTCCTAAAAAATAATCCAAACTTTGTTTGAAAGCCAGAATTCATAATGATTTGATCACATAGTCTTTCAAGATATATTTTAACATGAATCTCCAAAAAAAATTGATCACTCATAAAGTATCGTAAAAAAAGTTATTATCATAACCACATACAATCCAATGTAGATTAATAATTTCCATAAATAAACTGAACCAACATAACTAAAAAAACCTAGAAACATACAAAATAAAATTCATCCATTACTGATCAAATAATATCCCATAGTATTCTATTTCTTTAGGCATATATGGTTACCAAAATAGTTAATAGATTCCAAAATATCATTTATCACTTCATCCCTAAATCATTTTCTATACAGAGGATATACATTTGATAAAATGTAAGTTACAAATTCAACATATTATTAATCCATGAAATAATTTAATAAAAAATAATAATCCAAGATAACTAGGGACTTCGTGTAGGCCAGTCGTAGGAAATGCACCCTTATCTCTCTTCAGCTGTGGGTTTTATTCTCGTGGCTTTTCCAGAGGCAGTGGGTTGTCTCCAATATTGTGAGATTTCTATTCTTATAAAAATAAAAAATAACTCTATCATGTTTTAACCTCTATCGTGGTATTATACCTCACATTTTCACCCCAACTCATAATTATCCTAACATATTAACTCATTAAGACTTATATATATAGAAATAAAATTCACCAAAAACATTTAATAAATCTAATACCTAAAGAAAGAGAATTGTACCTTGATCATGGTTTCCAACTGGTTTCATCATAATTTTGTTCATATATATAAATGTATGTGCATTCCAACAATGATTTAGAGTTTCTTCGAAATCAGTTGCTTCCATTGTCCAAATACCCCATGTACAACATGGGTCAGATGTGTGATTGTAGGAAAATTGTTTTAGAAAATAATATTTTATGAAATATAAATTCCAAACATCAGATAAGACTTTATTTTTCAAACATTCACAAATTGTTTTAGTTGAAACATTCAATAACTGGTTATTTTAAAATATAAAAATTATGTCTTGAAAACTATTTATTAAAAGAAAATATAAATAAGTTGGGAAAGGGTCTCCTTCTTCAGCAGCTTTTTCAAAATCATCATATTTTTCATAATCATTTCATGAGGTAAATTATATAAAATTACATGATAATATATTACTTTTTTAAAATATTAGAATATTGAGAAAATAAGATTTATTAAAAATTATCCATGATCCATGATGCTATCTAGGTATAATAGAGGTGTTTCATACCTCAAAAAAACTTCTTGATAGTGAGTCAAATGTTTGAAAATGTTTCAAAATAATTCAGACATGACATTGAAATAATTATAGCATGAAAGTAATCATGAAGAGATAGGAATGATGTTTGAGATCCTCCATTATTTTCTAATAGAAATTCCTTGTCTAGAAAGGTATAAAACAAACATTAAACTTAAAAAATACATATAGAAACTTACCATGTGTCTAACCAAAACACCTATTTCCTATTTTTTTCTAAATTGACCTTTGAATGAAACTATAAGGAACATTCCTTAAAAATTACATAATATTTAGATATGTCCTCATATAAATTTAATTCACTTCAAAGATCATTTCCAGATTATATCATTTGAGAATTCGGTCATAAATCATTCATAACAACATAAATATTACATGTAGACACATCTACTCAATATATAATTTTTTCATGAAACAACATCATATTAAAATAAATCATGTTTCATTCCATGATTAAAGAACATGGCTTTGTATTGATCCCATTTTTGACTTTATTATTAATTAAGTCTTGAGAAAAACATATCAAAAGAAGGTATTATCATAAAATGATCAATAAGGGATAAATAAAATAGAGAAACTATTAGTCTTGGTAAAACATGAAAACCATGAATAATTGTTCATAATGATATAATTTTCATATTTATGAAGTAGTAAATATACTCCACGGAATATAAACTCATTGCTTACCATTTTTGAACCAAAAAATTACCCTAAATCCAATAAGAAGTAACATATAAAAAATAATGTTAATTTGGGAAATAAAGAAACACATAAGGAATAACCATAGAGTTGACTACCACACATATCAGTAAATGGAATAACAATATGGATTTATTTTATACACAATGCATTGGTGGCTATAATGTTACCACCCATCCATAGATTATCACGGTACCATCCATATATGGTTTATCACATAACAAAATTTCTTTGGTTTATCATGTAACAACCCATAATATGTCTAAGTATAATTATAAAATAATAACACAAAAATATTGAAATTATAAAAAATCCACTCATAAAATATCATTTTTGATCCCAAAAATCTATTCAATCCATTTAGAAATCTATTTAAAACATTTTATAAATTGGATTTTGAATCAATGTTTCTCACACCACTTTGAAACATTCAAAATAAATTTACATTTTAAAACATTTAATAAAGTGACTTTTTAATCATAGTGTCTTATAAAACTTTGAAACATTTAAGAGAAATTATCATTTTATAACATTCATTCCAAAAGAAATAAATTCATAATAAATATTCTGAAAACATGGTCACGATATCGATGTTTTTAGAAGAATAAATCTTTAAAACATTAAAAACAATGTATAGTTAAAGAGTACCTTTCCACAGAAGAGAAGAATGTGATAAAAATTATTATAGTATAATAATAAAAAATATTAAATATCATGAAAATATAGTAAGTCATGATATAAAATGTCGGAAATTGTCGTAAATACACCATAATGAATAATAATGTTACATAATATCATGATATGCATTAATTAATGGATATTGAGATGAAGTCCCTTACAGACGCAATATCTTTAGAGTAATGATAAAATAATGATAAAATTTGTGTGACAAATATAAATACAGTAACTATACTTTTTTATTTAGTATAAAACAATCAGATGACACTCATGCATATTCTTTAAAAAACAAAACCAATGACAATGATTTTTAACTCAATGAAATGAGATTCGGTAATGATTTCCCTTAAAAAGATCATTTCGTTAATAAAAAATATTGATTATTTGTATTCAAAATAAATAAATATAAAGAAAATATAAACACAATAATGGATATCATAATTTATTTCTCACATAATCATTTCACAACATAATCAATAAGTACAATATTATCCCAAAGAATGAAAATTTTGTTAAGATGTTCTCTTACTTTGAGTCTAACTCATCACATACAATCGTTATGTTCCTGAATAATAATCATCGTTTAATTTATAGTTTTGTGAGAAAAGTTTTAAATTTTATTATTCATTTTATACTATTTATTAACATTTCATAAAAATTATTTAATTATTTATCTTTATATCGGATGTTTTGTTGATATTCGGTACATTAGTCGAAAATTAAACTGTTTTGATAGAAATTGTCCATGTAGTGAAAACTAAATCATATACATAATATTTCTAACGATTAAAATATCAAATATATCTAGTATATACATATTTATAATATCTATAATATTTTGAGATATGAAATGAAATGAAACTTTCATGGATATGATATGTCATACATAAGCATGAATGCTACATTTATTTGTTTGTCATATTAAAATTATAATAATCAAATGATATAAATATATTTTATAATAATATTTTTATATTTATTTAATTTATTTATCATAGGTTTAATAAAACCATTATATATACATTCCTTGTATACCATGAATGAGTCACATCTCCTTGAGGGAGAGGTAGTCTGCATCTATCAATGAGAAATATCATATTTAAACAACATAGAAGGAATAAATATCTATTCTAAAAAAATTACAGAAGAATAGAGAAATTATTATATAATATATGTAATATATAAATATAATTCCATCATAATGGGAACCTTGAGAGGTGGCTGGAGGAAATTGAACAATTATAGTTTCTTGAGGATGTAGATATATGTACCCACAAACAATATATTTTATATCCATTAAATAGTGATGTGTGTAGGTTTAGGTCAAAAACATAGTATAAAAATATCCTATTATATGGAGGATACTATTTTTTTATTATATAATGGAAGAATATGAGGTTAAGGGGTTGAAGAAATAAATTAATGAAAGGATATTGACAGAAGACGTTTCCTCTCAATCAGGTAACTCCATTTGATGGAGCCAAAAAACATCCATCGGTATCCTTATGCCCATTTTATGTCTTCCAGGATTATGGGAGGGATTTCGGAGATTATGTGATATAAATTGGTATGAGAAAAAGGTATTCAGATGTTTTAGTAAGTTCGTAGAGGTCGTGTCCTTTAGTAATATGGAGAATGACCACATTAGGAATGTCTTGAAATATTAATTTATTACAAGTTTATTTTTGAACTATAATAGTTAAAAGGTAATATATTCAGTGTATAATTTTGTTATGGGTCTATATACACTAATCGGAAAGGTTTTATACATGTTTAGGTCACAAAATTAACCATATCTTTTAGCATTAACCATTTCTTAAAAACATTAACTCTTACCACGTCTTCTTGTATTTTCATAATAGATGGACACTATAGTTAGTATAAAATTACAAGAGAACATAAAGTGGACCATTAATTAAATTTTTCAAATTATCCTTGTTATGTTTCTGAATGATATCTTTTTTGGACTATTATATAATTTAATAAAATAATATTTTTTATATAGTCATTTAAGTCAATTTTGATAATATTTAGAAATTTATTTTTGTTAAAGTCATAACAAATTGATTTTATAGAACCAAAAGAATTAACTAAAATATAATATGTCATAGTCATTCATATATTTTGTGTATGGAATAAAAATTTCCAAATAACTTTTATTTTATTATTTATAATATCATTTATTTTAATATTTCATTAATTTGGTTATCATTTCATCTTCATTGTATCATTAATAAATATATTTTTTAATGTCTAAATATTATAAATAAAATACCAGGATGTATAAATGTTTTTATCATTAAATTTTCAATTTATATTATAATTGTTCATCTATATGACCACACCTTAATATCATTTGATTAAGAAGATACATATTTATATTTTATTTATATTTACCTTAAATTATTTTTTATAACATGTCATTATCACAACCAAGTTCTTCCATGGGGTGCTAAAATTTACCCAAGGATTCTAATTGTAACACCCCGAGATTCCACGATACGCTTCTCATTCAATAATGCAATAGCTTGCATTGTACGCAACTTCGAGTTCTAAAACACCGCAACTAATCAAAGTAGCTGTTATGAATAGTAATAACCACTTTTTAAAATTATAGGAATTTTATATTTCAAAATGGACTTCATTTTTGTATTCGTAATATCGTAATTATCGAAAGTTGAATTTTTTGTAATTTTCTGAGAACTTTCAATTTTTTTATGAATAGTGAAAATTACTTAAAAACAACTTTTTTAATCAAAATAATTTATAGTGATAAATTATACTATTTAGTGGTTTTAAAGTATAATTAGAATATATTTTTACCATTTTATCCAATGGTGGTCATTTGAATTAATTTAACATTGAATTTGGACATAAACAATTGCCAATCTTTTGATATAAATTGTTTCTTAAAAACACGCTATTTGTTGTGACAGCAGGAATTAATTATAAAATTAATTAATGCAACTTATATGTTTGGAATTTTTTAAAATAGACATAATTTTTGAATTCGGAATATCAATTATAGCTTAGGGTGAAATTTTGGCATTGTTCTGAAAAACTTCAATTTTTGATGAATAGTGGAACCACTAAGTAGTAGTTAAATAAGTGATTTTTTTCGTTTAAATGAAATATTACCACGTCTGTGATTTGATTTTCAAAAATCCGACATACATGGTTGTAATTAAGAAGTAAAATGTGGTTCAATGAGATTAAAATTATTTTCTGGTGAATAGTAACTTTTAAGTTCTTAATCGCGATTAGAGGTAATTAGTGTAGTTTAAGGTAAAAATAATGTTTTAATAATATAAGATGAGCTTGAAACTTGTCCTAATTCTATTGGATGAGTCATGGACGACCAAGACAACCCATGGGTCAACTTGGGGACCCCATGGAGCCACTTTGGTTGGAAAATGACATTAATATATATTTATTTAATGTTAAAATTAAATTGACACAAACATGAGTTGTTCTACTAAAACAGTTTTTAAGTGGGGTTACACAAGTCCAAATTTTTACTATAAATATTCATTAGAAAGCTAAAACGATTTCCTATATCATAGCAATTTTTTGTATAATTTTTAGACATTAAATAAATTAAATTATTTATGACATCATGATGATGCAGTGATGACCTCATTATTTAACAATTTTAATAAAATGAAAAGATAATGTACAATCCAAGGCTTACACTTGTCCAAAGACTATAGGATGGGTATAGTTCGAACCCTTATCACCTTATCCACGAATTATATAAGTGTGGGACCTTTAGAATCAAAAAAGAATTGTATAATAATGTAAAAGTTCCTTACTTCCCAAAAGTTCCCCTCCTCTCCTTTTATAAAAGGCCCCCACCTCTGCCACCTCATTCACACTTTCAAGCCATTTGGCTCGGCCAAACACTGCCCAAATACTCTACCAACTTCCCCCTATTACTCCTATAAGCCTCACTTTGGGCAGAACCCTTCCCAAGGAAGCCTTTGGCTCAAATCAAAAAGAGTTACCCAATTTTGAGGTAATGTCTTCTCTAATGTTGTTTTGTTTTATTTTTCTTCTCCAACCCCCTAAACTCTTTTTATTCATTTCTTTTGTAACAACACCAGTATCCACAATATACTAGGATTTTGTTATAATAAGGATTCAAGCTACACTTACACACACCTACATCTAATGGTTAAAGAACATACGGTGTCTGTGGATGATGAATTTCTACCTCACGAAACGATGATTGTTCAGCACTCATATAACACCTTCAAAGGTGGCCATTAAGATGTAACTATATTTATATATGATATATAAAATGTTTATGTTTTACTTATGCTTCTGTATTTCTCATTTATGGCATACTTTATGGTTTCCATTATGGGTAAACATGATATTTTCATTTTAGGAAGTGCGGACTACCGCCCCCTCAAAGTGATTTGAATCGTTAAGGCCATATGTGGGATGTATAAAGGATGGAGTAAATGGTATTATACACTATATTATACTAGAATTATATTATACATTTATATCATTATGATTTCATTCCATTAAATACGAAATAGAAATGAAAGTAGCATTCATGCGTACGTACGGCTTACCGTCTCCATGAACGGTGCATTTCATTTCTTACCTCTAAATGTTACGTAATATTATAAATTAATGTATATACTGGATATATATGATATATATGACATCTAAATCATGAATTTAATTCTGGAGATAATGGATATTCTACCAGATAAACAACTTGTAATTATAAGAAGTTTATTGTTGACTCAAGTACCAAAAATCGACAAAAAGACCGTTATTAACTAAAATAATTACATAATGTTCATATCATTGTAATAAGTGATATAAAAAGGATAATGAAATTGAAAATGGTTCTTAATAAGGTATATATTAACTCTAGTTTATTATTCAGGAGGTTAAAGAATGGTTGAGTCAAGTCAGACCCGAGGTAAGGGAACTTTTTAACCAAATTTCTATTCTTTGGGTTAATCTCCTACTTTAAAATTTTCTCATGATATTATTATGTCCTATCTGTTATTTTTACATTATTTATGTTTATTTATAGTGAATACACATTATATATGTACTTTATTTAAAAAAAATATTTTTATGGACTTCGTCTCAATCCCCTTTCACTGACGCATATTTGGTTTTATACACAACTTTCTTTTATACGGTGTATAAATCCCTTTGACTTTTACGTTTATTAAAAAGGAATCTATTTTATACTAAGTGTTTACTAAATGACAAAAGGGAATGTTTTTGTCGTACGTATGCAGCGACAATGACTTCTCCGCCACCGTGACCACTATTTGAGTTTCGGCTTCCTCTACAAGCCATACCTTTTTTAATGAACAATAAATACCATGTTATACTTTTCTTTTATTTGTGTATTGAAAATGGTTTTGAAAGCATTTTTATTATATCAATGTGTTGTATTGATATCTTGTGATTGAAATGTGGAAATGTTATGTTTCCTTTATCCATGTTTTATGTCATATGATTATGTTATGGTTTATGATATGTTTAAAACAATTCATATGAGGAATGCATTGGACTTAATAAGTGATGGGTGGAGCCCGCTATAGCTCCTCGATGCATCGGTAGGTCTCATGAGACAACTAGACGTGGAATTGGCCGAGGCCCTTTCCCAATTTGATTTATGGTTTTGGCCGAGGCCTTAATCATTATAGACTTCTTGGCCGAGGCCTTGAAAAAATGTTTCAGAATGTCTGGAATTATGCATTCCATCATTATGAAAGTGGTTATTGATATTGCATGTGATTATTCGACAAGTAGAATATCCATGGGAATAAGTAAATGGCATTATCTCATTTTACTTTTTCCATATTATGTTGAAGTTCATTTTTAAAAGGCTTTTGTTTTAGTTATACATTGCCTTAAATGTTAATGTTTATTTATGAAAGCTTCCGCATTATTGTTATCCTTAATGAGCATCTGAGCTCACCCCTTTCAATGTTTTAATATTTTCTAGGATGTGAAGAAGTATTTAATGAATGACCTGCAGGGATAGTCAAAAGAGGATATGAGTGTGGACTATGAAGACTTTGTTATTAGTTTTTCACTTTATGATGTAATGTAACATTTATGAATGTATCTAGTGTTTCCAAGGCTACTAAACTAATCCGTCTTTTGAGAAATGATCTTTTGTGATCGTGCCAATGTTACGAAGTAATGCACCGACTCTGGGTAGCTGGGGTTGGGGCGTTACAGTTGGTATCAGAGGAAGTTTAGTACTAACCTTGGAAGCTAGATTTAGATAAACTCTAATTAGAGAACATAGCACAAATGTAGATTTTGAGGATTAGTATAGAAGAACTTCCAATAATTTTG
Organism: Viscum album; assembly: GCA_963277665.1. Classification (NCBI taxonomy): domain Eukaryota; kingdom Viridiplantae; phylum Streptophyta; class Magnoliopsida; order Santalales; family Viscaceae; genus Viscum; species Viscum album. Next base: position 185,564,105 of record OY728122.1, read on the forward strand.
TTGCTGTAGAGATTTTGTGAGTTTTCCGAGCAATACATCCCTGTCTGGATACGAGTAGGTAGAGGTGGCTCTAGCACAGATGTAGCTAGGGGTAAAACCCGAAAACACCTCTTTGAGCTAGACTCGAACAGGAACTGGTGCACGACAACGGGCCTTGCTGCACTCTTGGTTACGACACTCCTGGTGGATATGCTTAGGATAATTCTCATTTTCTTTACAAACCACTATGAAGGGTTATGAGTATATACTTCCTTAAAGAAAAAATTTCTTTTTATGATTATGGATTATATCCATAAATAGTTCAATTTATGTAAACTGTTTTACAAATATGGAATTATGTATTTTAATTCATAAACTAATCTAGTTTATGCCATTGTTTAGAAATGGTGACTAGTGGAAGGAATGGAAACCGTATCAATGCACGCACTCCTTGTAGAGATTGCCCTCCTGCTCAAGATAATTATTGTGGATCTGGAGATACAACTGGTGCTGATCAACTTATTACCCTACTTGGACAACTCACTCAAGTTATGAATAATAACCTTACTCGTATGGATAACCCTGATCCACAACGTGGAGGATCAATGTTAGACCGCTTCATGAGGCAACAACTGCCAACATTTAATGGGGGTACAAATCCATTAGTAGCTTAGCAAAGGTTAAACTCCTTAGAGAAAATATTCCATTCCTTGGGGAGTAGCGAAAGGGAGAAGGTTGTCATGGTAGTTTACTGCCTCACTGGAGATGCCGATCAGTGGTGGTCGCTGATTCAAAACACAAAGGATGATGATGACGTATAAAATATGGAATGGAGAGATTTCAAAGATCTTTTCTGATAAAAATACTTTCCACATGACCATCGAGCAGATATGGAAAGACAATTTCTGAGTTTGAGGCAGAAGGAGGATGAGAATGTCGCAAAGTATGAGGCTAACTTTACAAGGTTAGCGAGGCATGTTGCAGATTATATACGTAACCCAAGAAGTACGATTGATCGTTTATTTGATGGGTTAAAACCATTTCTTCGTCGAGCATTAGTCTCACAAACCTTCTCGTCATACGAAGATATTGTCTCATGTGCTATCAAGACAGAAAAAGAATTTTCTAAGTCTCATGACTTTAAAGAAAAGCAAGAAAAGAAGAGAACGGTGGAACAAGAGACGGATAAAGGGAAAAATGGAAAGAAGGATTTTCCATTATGTGATAATTGTGGGAAGAATCACCCTGGTACTTGCCTAAAAGGAATGGGAGTTTGTTATAAATGTGGAGAAAAAGGTCACCAGGCTCGTGATTGGAAGGGAAAAAAAGAGGTTATCAATGTTGAATACTACAATTGCAGAGAAATGGGTCATTGTGCAAATGAATGTCCTAAGCGTCAGGGAAACTTACCTCAGAAAAGGCCAAGGGATCAAGGAAAATCTTATGTTGTTACTACAGTTGAAGCAGAATAATTAATGTATTGGTGCTTTTGGACTCATGGATTATATTCTGGTTATTAGAATAATGTGAGATATATATAAGGATTGTACTGTAGTACTTGTTGATTTCACTAAGGTTTTAATATGATGAAGGTAATCATATTTTTAGTATGTGACAAAAAGAGAAACTTTAATTTGTTTGGGGAATCTGATAAATTGATTTTGGAATTAAGAGACCTTTTAGAGAAAGTCTGGACAGAGGTATTTTGGATAACTATAAAGGTTGGAGTGGATTAAGTTGATCTTTGGATAGTATTGTTTAAGCTTAAAAAATTTATGAAGATTATTTTTGGAATATTATGATACTATAGTTTTAGGAAAAGGACAACCTGCAGGGTGGGGCATAACCCGTCGCGTCGGACAAAGCTGTAGGAATCGAAACCACAATCATAGTGCGACAGGCCTTTAATTCCTACCACTAGCCTACAGGAAGTCCCTGGTTATTACAAAATAATTTTACTAATCTAAATGGTATGTGTTAACATTTGGAACCTTATACAATTAGGATAAGTATAAGATTTTTGAGTTCTATTATCTTTTTGAGTGAAAGATGAGTTGAAGGTTGAAACTCTAATTGTCAAGCATAAATATATATATACCTATCTCTAATTCAATGAATAAATTAATTCTTAAACTTTACTAAAGGGATATTAAAACAAAAAAATGTGTTATCCTAATACCTAATGTCTTGTTGAACTGATGATATTTTAAATCAACATAGATTGAAGGCTTTGAGGCACTCAATTTGACAGTTGATTGTGATTGATGAACTCAATCACTCCCTACAAATATTTACGTTTTTCCTCCAATTATATGTCTCTAATTGCCACCAATGTTCTCCTAATCGAGATCATAATTGGGTGGTGACTTTTTCATTTCCCATTCCCTCTTATTAAGGCTAAATTTTATTAATCTTATTTCCGATGTGGGTTTTCCTCAAAGGTATTTTCTCTTTTCAACCTTTTATTTTCAATGATAAATTTCAAATTGCGAGGATGCAATTTATTGAAGAGGGGAGAATGTAACACCCCGAGCTTCCACGATACGCTTCTCATTCAATAATGCAATAGCTTGCATTGTACGCAACTTCGAGTTCTAAAACACCGCAACTAATCAAAGTAGCTGTTATGAATAGTAATAACAACATTTTAAAATTATAGAAATTTTATATTTCAAAATGGACTTTATTTTTGTATTCGTAATATCGAAATTATACAAAGTTGAATGTTTTGTAATTTTCTGAGAACTTCAAATTTTTTTAGGAACAGTGAAAATTACTTAAAAACAACATTTTTAATCAAAATAATTTATAGTGATAAATTATACTATTTAGTGGTTTTAAAGTATAATTAGAATATATTTTTACCATTTTATCTAATGTTGGTCATTTGAATTAATTTAACATTGAAATTGGACATAAACAATTGCCAATCTTTTGATATAAATTGTTTCATAAAAACACGCTATTTGTTGTGTCAACAGGAATTAATTATAAAATTAATAAATGAAACATATATGTTTGGAATTTTGTAAAATAGACATCATTTTTGAATTCGGAATATCAATTATTGCTTAGGGTTAAATTTTGGTATTGTTCTGGAAAACTTCAATTTTTGATGAATAGTGAAACCACTAAGTGGTAGTTAAATAACTGATTTTTTCGTTTAAATGAAATATTACCACTTCTGTGATTTTATTTTCAAAAATCCTACATACATGGTTGTGATTAAGAATTAAAATGTGGTTCAATGAGATTAAAATAATTTTTTTGGTGAATAGTAACTTTTCTGTTTTTAATCGCGATTAGAGGTAATTAGTGTAGTTTAAGGTAAAAATAATTTTGTAATAATATGAGATGAGCTTGAAACCTATCCTACTCCTATTGGATCAGTCATGGCCGACCAATAAAACCCATGGGTCAACTTCGGGACCCCATGGAGCCACATTGTTTGGAAAAAGACATTAATATATATTTATTTAATGTTAAAATTAAATTGACACAAACATGAGTTGTTCTACTAAAACAGTTTATAAGTGGGGTTACACAAGTCCAACCTTTGACTATAAATATTCATTAGAAATATAAAAAGATTTCCAACATCATAGTATTTGTTTTAAAATTTTTAGACATTAAATAAATTTATTTATTTATGACATCATGATGATGCAGCGATGACCTCATTATTTAACGATTTTAATAAAATGAAAAGATAATGTACATTCCAAGGCATTAACTTGTCCAAAGACTATTTTATGGGTAGATTTCGAACCCTTATCACCTTATCCACGAAATATATAACTGTGGGACCTTTATAATCCGAAAACCATTGTATAATAATTTAAAATTTCCTTACTTTCCAAGAGTGCCGCTCCTCTCCTCTTATAAAAGGCCCCCACCTCTACCACCTCATTCACACTTTCAAGCCATTTTTCTCGGCCAAACTCTGACCAAATACTCTCCTAACTTCCCCCTCTTACTCTTAGAAGCCTCACTTTGGGCATAACTCTTACCAAGGAATCCTTTGTCTCAAATCAAAAAGAGTTACCCGATTTTGAGGTAATGTATTCTCTAATGTTGTTTTGTTTTATTTTTCTTATCCAACCCCCTAAAATATTTTTATTCATTTCTTTTGTAACAAAAACAGTATCCTCAATATACTAGGATTTTGTTATAAGAAGTATTCTAGATATACTTACACACACCTATATCTAATGGTTAAAAAACATACGGATTCTGTGGATGGAGAATTTCTGCCTCACGAAACGATGATTGTTCAACACTCATATAACACCTTTAAAGGTGGCCATTAATATATAAATATATTTATATATGATATATAAAATGTTTATGTTTTACTTATGCTTATTTATTTCTCATTTATGGCATACTTTATGGTTTCCATTATGGGTAAACGCGATATTTTCATTTTAGGAAGTGCGGACTACCGCCCCCTCAAAGTGATTTGAATCGTTAATGCCATATGTGGGATGTATAAAGGATAGAGTAAATGTTATTATACACTATATTATACTGGAATTATATTATAAATTTATATCATTATGATTTCATTCCATTAAATATGAAATATAAATGAAAGTAGCGTTCATGCGTACGTACGGCTTACCGTCTCCATGAACGGTGCATTTCATTTCTTACCTCTAAATGTTACGTAATATTATAGATGAATGTATATATTGGATATATATAATATATATTACATCTAAATAATGAATATAATTCTGGAGATAATGGATATTCTACCACATAAACAACTTGTAATTGTAAGAAGTTTATTGTTGACTCAAGTACCAAAGATCGACAAAACGACCGTTATTAACTTAAATAATTACATAATGTTCATATCATTCTAATAATTGATATAAAAAGGATAAAGAAATTGAAAATGGTTATTAATAAGGTATATATTAACTCTATTTTATTATTCAGGAGGTTAAAGAATGGTTGAGTCAAGTCAGACACGAGGAATGGAAACATCTTAACCCAATTTATATTCTTTGGGTTAATCTCCTACTTTCAAATTATGTCATGATATTATTATGTCATATCTTGTATTTTTACATTATTTATGTGTCCTTATAGTGAATACACATTATAGATGTACTTTATTTAAAAACAAATCTTTTTAAGGACTTCGTCTCAATCCCCTTTCATTGAGGCATATTTGGTTTTATACACAACTTTCTTTTATACGGTGTATAAATCCCTTTGACTTTTACGTTTATTCAAATGGAATCTTTTTTATACGAAGCGTTTACTAAACGACAAAAGAGAAAGTTTTTGTCGTACATATGCGGCGACAACGACTTCTCCACCGCCGTGACCACTATTTGAGTTTCGGCTTCCTCTACAAGCCATACCTTTTTTAATGAAAAATAAATACCATGTTATACTTTTCTTTTATTTTGGTATTGAAAATGGTTTTGAAAGCATTTTTATTATATCAATGTGTTGTATTTATATCTTGTGATTGAAATGTGGAAATGTTATGTTTCCTTTATCCATGTTTTATGTGATACGATTATGTTATGGTTTATGATATGTTTAAACCTATTCATATGAGGAATGCATTGGACTTAATAAGTGACGGGTGGAGCCCGCTATAGCTCCTCGATGCATCGGTAGGTCTCATGAGACAACTAGACGTGGAATTGGCCGAGGCCCTTTCCCAATTTGATTTATGGTTTTGGCTGAGGCCTTAATCATTTTAGACGTCTTGGCCGAGGCCTTGACAAAATGTTTCAGAATGTCTGGCATTATGCATTCCATCATTATGAAAGTGGTTATTGATATTGCATGTGATTATTTGACTAGTAGAATATCCATGGGAATAAGTAAATGGAATTATCTCATTTTACTTTTTCCATATTATGTTGAAGTTCATGTTTAAAAGGCTTTTGTTTTAGTTATACATTGCCTTAATTGTTAATGTTTATTTATGAAAGCTTCCGCATTATTGTTATCCTTATTGAGCATCTGAGCTCACCCCTTTCAATGTTTTAATATTTTCTAGGATGTGAAGAAGTATTTTATGAATGACCTGCAGGGATAGTCAAAAGAGGATATGAGTGTGGACTATGAAAACTTTGTTATTATTTTTTCACTTTATGATGTAATGTAACATTTATGAATGTATCTAGTGTTTCCAAGGCTACTAAACTAATCGGTCTTTCGAGACTTGATCTTTTGTGATCATGCCAATGTTAGGAAGTAATGCACCGACTTTGGGTAGCTGGGGTCGGGGAATTTCACTAATTGTAATACATATACTATAAAATATGATTAAGAAACATGTAAAGGTAGTTTATTGTTATTATAATATTATTTTTACACATATTTATCTGAGTCACCCTTTAACCATGGAAAATAAAAACAATTACGGAAGTTATTATTCATAATTTTCAAAAACTAAAAGGAACCTACTTACACAAATTGAACCTTAGGATTCCAATTATTTAATCTACAATTCGAAATTGAAAATTCATAATAATTATTCAATAATTTAAAATTAATTCCTATCGTCAAAAACAGAATGTTTGTTTTTAAAAATTAAAAACTATCAAATGATTGTCATGTGTTAATGTCCACATTCAATGTGAAATTACATAAAATGACCAAATTTATAATAAATTATAAACAAATAATCCAATTTAAAAGTAAAACTATTTAAAAATAAAATATAACAATATAAATAAAATAGATGAAAATACAGTTTCAAATTAAAATAATGCATTTTTTACTATTCATTAAAAATGATTTTTATCCAAAAAATATCAAAATTAATCCCAAGTAAATTATTATTTCCCACTCATAAAGAATAATTTTATTAGGCCATATAAAATATTTTAAAGTGATGAAAAATAGATTTAACAATTGTTCACTATCAAAAGGGATTAAATTGACCGTTTAAAAAAAGAGTATTTTTGCCTAAAAATTTATTCATTATCATTCTATGCCTATAAAATGTATTTGATAAAAGTGCAAACATTTATAAAAAATGTATAATCAAATTTTAGTTACATGTGTTCATTCCTGCCAATATAATGTCTAAGAGATAATTACCATTTAAAATAATAATATTATTATTGTATTATATATCAGTCTTACTCAATGTTTTGAGAAATGATTGAATTTGGAGAAACCCTTTGTTGAATATAGAGTAAGCTATCATACAAAGCCTCATCTTTAAAAAAAAAATATCTTAATCAAAAGAAATTATATATTAAAATGTATTATTCTTTAAATACCTTGGATGTTAGAGTAATAACATGAATTACCATAAATACTTCTGGAAAACATGGATGCTTACATATTCAATAGATTACTAGATATATTCATGTTTTATACTTATTTTATGATAATATAAACTTCCTAGAAACATTTCATTATCGGTGATGAAATATGTGCTTAAGAAACAACTCACAAAGGCTATACCAATACAAAAAGTTCTTCTTCGCAAAGCTTCTTCATGAATATATTTAGCACCATGACAGTTGTAGAAACCACATCACCACAGCTAGCCCAAACACGAGGCCCCCACCACGATTTCCTTAGAGTAAATAAGGTAGAATGCTCTACAGTTTTGACTCAATTTACAGGAACCTTCATGCAATGGAGGGAACTGGATCGCCTCTACAATCCATCAGAAATTTATGGAAGTATCTATGAGAGTCGCGAAGGGAATTAAGGGTGAATTATGATGAGGAGGTGATAATGGTTGACTCCTCAGTTACGAAAAACATGAACCAATCCTCATCTGATCGCGAAGAACCAGGTGTCTTCATAGTGATATGTGAAAGCTCTGAACCACCTCTCTCCAATAAATAATGGGATTCCCTAATAACCAAATGGGGGATAACCCAACCATTCAACTTCTCAGATATCAAATCATGAAGAAAATTATTCTCTATGAAATATTTTGAAAATGTTCTCTTCATAGTATTTGAGCACTGATAAATACCAATTCCTCTGCTCAAATGTATCCCCTCTTCAAGCAAGGATTCCCATCATGATGCCCATGGTCCATTGAAATAGAAGGACCGCCCTATGTGGACTCATATCTTCACTAAGAACGCATTCTTTGCAAAGTACATCCCATGCACATGTAAACCCCATGGAAAGGTAGGATCATTGTGATTCAAGATGTATATTTCTTCATAGTGCCATGAATTTCAAGGCACACATGCTCTGTGATGTCCGAATCCATGAATGTAGATACCCATGCTTCACATACATGGACATTACATTAGTTTTTAAAAATACATAATAAGTTAGAAAAAAATCCCAAATACTATTTTATTTTAGTGTCTATGGAAACTCGGAACATAATCTTCTAATCCTGGGAAAATATATTCAACATCTCCCATAAAGATCATTCCATTTTGTTTTCATACCTAAAACCTTTCTTTATATTCTGGGGAAAAGAAAACAAAGAAACTGTGAGCTCAAATTCTCAGTATGGGTAAACATGGAGAACATAAAACAAACCATAAACATTTGAATGTGAAAACATGAACATAAAATTTTAAATGTCAAAATCATGTGCAATGACATAAAACATAGTAGTATGTAAGGCATGGATCATAACAGAACATTAACCATGAAATAATATAATTGTATAAAACATGAAATTGTGGAAAACTTATAATCACATATTATGATTTCCATAGTAGCCAAGGCATTTCTTCCAATACAATCATTGTGGACAAAGTCCATTACAAAAGAGGGTTTACTGGTCATTCCATCCCTATATTACTAAACCGGATTTACATGCCATATAGCCATGTCTATCTAATCAAATATAAATCTTTACCTAATTCATTTGTGGGAGATATAGGTTCCACAAATCTCATAATGGAATCATTCCTATAGGTGCCACAAAATAAACATAAATCATTCATCATAACCCAACGAATAAAATGAGTTTCATAAACATCCTCCCATACTAACATAATCCATATAAAATAAATGGATATTATTAAATCATAAACACAACAAAAACAATTAAATAGTAGAGAAATTATTCTTGAATCATACCCATATTAAATAATTTCATCTTAGAGGGAAAATATTTTGAAAAAACACTTGAAATGAATTAATGAGGAAAATAAATTTTTCCTCCAAAATCATCTTCTTTTCTCCAAATTTTGAGCAAATTTAAAAGAAAAAAATTTAGTTGAAAATAATCATGAAATTATGTAGCATAATATTTACGGAAATAATGTGTTATTAAACTGTCATAATATGTTCATGTAGTATATATTAAAACAATTCTTCGTACTTTTTCTAGAAATGTCAAAAAGTACCTTCTATGGTAAAAAAATAATGATTCCTTGCATACTACATTTTAAAAGTCAAAAATTCGTAAACATGACATTAAACATACATGTAACAATTGAAAAACCTTTATGATAACATTTTTATAAAACATGGACTTTGATGATAAATAAAACCCCACAAAATGCTTTTGTATAAGAAATCTCAGATAAAAATGAGATTGCAAAATTATCCTTTACCTAGGTCCGATATGATTTCATCATATCCAAACCTCCTGTATAATCATTTAAATAATTTCCTTGAATTATTCCAAAATATTAGTCATTTTTATGATATCATATAAGTTCATATTCTAATCGGTTTATTAGTAACATTTCATTATTACTCATTATTCGGGTGTTAACTACTTTATGTTCTTATGCATGTTTTTTCAAATAAATTCTTAATACACTTTTTATATTATAGTTATATCATATACAAAATGGTATTAATATAATATAAATCATATTCATTAATTAAATTCATTTATATAATAATTATTTAACAATGATCGTGTAGAATGAATCGCATCACATCGCGGATACAATAGGTCGTACCTACGCAAGAGCGAATATATAATTCCCATGATTATGGAATTTTATTGGAGTGTATGGTGTATAAAATTTCAGAATCAAAATCACTTTACAATAATCGTATATAGTTCTTTCTTCCATCATTATACCCATCCATTCATGGGGGTGATGTAAATTATATTACACCACGGTGTGGAGACGGTAGGTCGTACGTACGCACATGTGGTGATTTAATTTTTCCTAGGACAAATATAAGATGGAATATGGTTTTTTCATAATCATATTAACAAATCAGTATACAAGTGATACTGGAGTTATTACATAATAATGAAACTACTCATATAGTGGAAGTAGAATAAGAAAAATGTTTGAAAGAATCAGTAAAGGATAATACCACTTTTTGAACGTTCCTATTTTGAACATCCTCTAAGGGAACTAATTTTGGACTTTGAAGAATACCTGGACCTCTAGTATGTTGGTCGGGATGAGGAGGTTCCCTTTTATTAGAGGGGAGTGGAGCACTTCGGGAAACCTCCAAAATATAAATTTATAATAAACTCCAATCCCATATAAATCCCTCAAAAAAATGACTCATATTAGAATATGAGATGATATATGGTTGTAATATCATCATCCAATAAAATTTAGTCTTGTTTGGAATTTATTTTAAACCATATCATTATGAATTATCCTTATTTAATTTACTATATTCTATTTGTGGTAATAATATTCTTAATATTAAATTGTTATAAAATACTTACCTATGTGTTGTGAACTGTCCATAAATAGATATATTATGACATTTATGACCATATGATATTCCATTTTAAATTTTTAAATTTTTTTGGATTTTTGAATAAATTAATAATATGTTATTTTTATAAAATACAAATAGTGTAAATTTTTACACTATTCATTTATTTGAATTTAAATAAAATTCAAAAAGAAGATAGATTAACAAAAATATTTAATTGATTTAAAACATGTTTTATTTATTTTCAAAACTAGTGGAACACATTAATTTGTTCATATAATATTTATTTTAATATTTTTAAAACCATTTTTTGGATATTTCTATTAAAAAAATAATTACTACAACAATTTTATATAATAATTTAATGTACATATATGTTACATAAAAAATAAAACTAAAATATTATAATGAAGATAAATATAACAAATTTCATAAGAATATATTTAGTCGAATTTATCTTCCAAAACACCAAACTTTTAAAATGATATCTTTATTGAATTGTGAAGGTCATAAATTTATGATTATTTATAATAATATAATATAAATTTCATAATCTCTTTTAAAAGTCTCCAAAAGGTCCCCAAGTCAACCCTTTGATGCCTATGGTATATATATACTATACCAATAAGGTTTGGTCAAGAGTTTGGTTTTTTTGATGGGTATTGTTTTTTAATAAAATCTATATTATTAATTTTTCACTAAATAAATAATTTCTCCTTCATTAATGTATATGATATTAATGTAATTATATATTTTTAAAAAATTATAAATAAATTACCATGATTAAGAAAAAACATTTTAGCTATAAAATAAGTATTTTTAATTGAATTTGTAATATTTATATACATATATTAAAATATTATTGAATTATTAATGTATGAGTTAAACATGTTTCACATTCATTTAAATAAAAAAATTAAATGAGTCAATCTCATCTAGGTGGGTTACAATAGATACCATTTGACCCAAGTATATTTTAGGACAAAATATAATTATTCAATTATATTATAGCAAGTGTTATGGTAATTTTATAATATTATTTTTACCCTTATTTAACTGATTTACCATTAACTATTGTAAATAAAATTTACCATAGTTATTAATCATAATTCCCAAAAATAAAATTATCCAATTAACATTATTTTGATCGACTGATTCCAAAATATGGAATCCATTTTTCCAAATTAAAAACATAGAAGTTTCAGTAATTAATTTATAATTAATCATGTCGTCGAAATAACTAGTTATTGTTTAAAACGTTGCAAAAGATTGAAATGTTTTTACCTATGAATTCAATATAAAATTAATGATAATGACATAAATTATATTAATTGGTTAAAATATAATCTATTTATACTTTAAAACCATCAAATATTATAATTTATCTATATAAATTATATCGATGAAAAGTGTTTATTTTGAATAATATTTAGCTTATTTTTACTATTCATAAAACTATGAAAGTAATCAGAAGAATATCAATAATATATCCAAAATAAATTTTTATATCTTGATTCAATAGAAGAAGTTTATTTTTTTCAAATATTACTTATAAATTTGTCAAAAATTATATTTAAAATGGTTGCGCCATCAAAAGGTAGAAAACTGTATTTTTTTAAAAATACATCTTTTATCCATAAACTTGATTTTGTTCTCATACCATGTTTTAGAAAATGTGTAAGATCAATGATAATGTTATTAAATTAAAAATGTGGTTAATACTATTTCTAACGGCTAGTTCATAATAATAGTATAATAATATATCATTGTTTAGTGAAACTCGGTATTGCGTACAACGCAATATTTTGAGAAAGGTAATTTATGCATTTAATGAAATTCATGTCAGTGTTGTGTATAGTGCAAGCTTCCTTTGGTGTTTCATATAACATAATACAAGCATATTTTATTTATACATTGAAAAAAATATATACACATTGTTTTGTGAGATGAATTCTATCAAAAGAACATGAAATTGTGTGCAACACAAGCTGTGTATATTGTTGTGTATACAACATGCTAATACGGTGTTGTGAATAGTGCAAGATAATCATGGTGTGTAGTACAATAGAAGGCATCAATAAAATTACAAACTATATACCTCATAAAATATTGGGGTATTACAATGGACGAACATGTACTTTGCAAAGAACCCTTTACATTCATATATACCACAATCCTAGGATAGGCCACACCATTTCACAATGAATAACCATTCGCGGAGTCTCTTCACATTGTGGGGGCACCAATGATTCACAAGGTCCCTTCATGTGAACCACTTTTCTTCGTATGACTTCCTCCAGTTCGGCCCTCCATGTTTTTATAAAGTGATTTCAAGGACCCTTGTGTGGTGTTTCATGTTTCATTTAGTAGCCATATGAATTTTCACATAGGCACACTAAAATCTATTTATTATTCACATAACCACACTAATGTGAGACCATTAATGGATAAATCCATAACACCACCTCACCACGACATTGTTTCTACCTTCCCTTCCCAAATTTTTGGTTGTTATCAGTTATGTATGTCCTAGTTTTGAGGAGTGAATCCTCATCATCCGAGTTGTTGTTGGTGAAACTACAAAGCACCATCATCCTCATCACATGATGTTAAACTATTGACTCACCCAACATTATATACACGGGGTGACCCGTCTTAGACATTTTCCAATACCATTGGTCTCCACTGGAGTGATATCTTCCTCACATGGAATTAAAAACTGTTTATTTGTGTGGCATCTATCCCTAGGGAAGGGAAACCATCATGGTGTAAACCCCTAGCCTTTCTTGGGGGATGCACCATCCTTGATCCTCCTCCCTTCTTCAGTGCACAAAGACCAAATGGGAGATGGTGATTGGGACCTTCATTTCCTCATCTCTCTCCTTTTTTGATTCATCACCATAAGGCCTCCAACCAGAAGTAATTCCCAATATCCATATCTCTAGTTCACTAACCATGCATAATCCTTGCTCTATTCCTCATAAACGCATCTTTTGCGATGTGATCATCGAGTCTCTATTGTCTCTTTTTTCTCACACCAAGAATGACTCACATGGTTTTAGTGTAATCACATACAATGAAGTCATCTTTGGGCCACCATAGCGTGTAATCCCCAAGCCCCATCCCGAGATACGTGGAATTTGATCTATGCCCTCTCCACTAAAAGATCATAGAAAAACTCTCTAAGGATCAAGCCTACCACCCATCAGTCCCGACTAAATAACGTCAGTTCACCCTCTTATGTCATGATGGTAAACCATATGCACCATTATTCCTCCATGAACTTGAACATTATACTTTTAAACTATGTGGATTTTGATCACTGTCTCTTAAACAGAGTACATAGGAGGCCTACCTGAGGTTCAACCCAAAAAATGTTAATCTTAAGTATCCCTTATGTTGGGACTGACATCCTTGGTTTGTTTCTATGTGGTGTCAGACCAAATGTCATGTCTCTAACCATGAATAACCCTTTCATGTCTTTAGGTCATTACTCATTTCATACATGTTGATTCCGTTAAACTTATTAAACTATGTGGATGTTGATTCCATGCCACAAGGATATGTAGGAATCCTCTCTAAGGATGAACCCCCTCAATCATGTATAATCCTTGTATATGACTTGATCCATTGCGTTTCGGGAAGTTCATTCCCCAACATGGGGATTCTACTTCCTTTGGGTCCCATCCCTACTTCTATTCTCATGGGACACCTCCTCGGGTGTCCTATAGTTCCACATCTTGAACTATGTGTACTTTGATACCATTCTAGAGGGATACATGTGATGTCTGTCGATGTTACAAGCCCTATAGTATTTTCACTTTCATGATGGTTCCATTTCACTCCCCCTTCACATCATTCAACCCTCCAACATCCACCTTTTTCATACCCGGGCTATAACATCCCATTGGGATCCTGCCATTTCCTTGGGTAGATAATTGTTTGTAAGATGAACATGATCCATACTACCATGAGTGTCCCTATTATGATGTGTTGTGAACCACATGGAAGCCCAAACACCATCTTTAGGTCATTGTCTTTTGTGTTCACCCCTATCATATTCCTCACCCATTCAAAATATGTGGGTTTTGATCCCTATCAAATAGACATGGTAAATAGAAAACTACAGATAGGATCAATCCTAACCAACTATAAACCCTGGAATCCATTAATAGGGACCCAAAAATCCTCATATCCATCTACATTGGATGTTTTTATCTATTCATCTAGTAAACCCCCTATGTTCTCGCTCATAGGGATGTACCCATCTAATACTCTCATGTTAGTGTTTAGATCAGTCTGATCCATCTCTTCCACACATTAATCTCACGGCATACCCTATATCAAAAAAGGGAAGTTGGGGAAAACCTCAGATTCATGCATATGGAATATAATTACCCTCACATGATGATTCTTTCCTCAAGCGTTCGTGCCCTCGAGAATCCATATCATAAGAGGAATAAACCTAGACAAACCTATTTTTTAGAATCCGGACATGCTAGTGATGTACAATGTGACTACTCCCCCGATCGAAGGTTTCTAACCTGACATGAACAATTTGAATGTCCTAACATAAGAAAAATAATTTACCATCATCCACGAAAATATGGAACTGAAAAGAGTTTCACGAACAACGACTTAATCTTTATGTGAGACAGAGACTAGGTAACGTGTTCCAAGGTGGAATCTAGTGAAGGAGGAACCAAAATCCCATCATCCAGTTTCGATCATGGAGAAAACATCCCAGAATATGTGACAAATGTTCCCTGTAATTGGAAAGAGGAAATGTGGGGAAACAAACAGTGCAGCGCGTTCTCCTGGGGATGATGCCTTCCCCTAATAATGTGTTATAAATATAAATGGTGAAACCTATGTGAATTTATTCTCTTCAATGTGAAAATATTTATAATTTGAGGCCTTAGTGGATAATCTTTCCATCAGATCCATCCCTCTGGAACTAGGTCCCATGAAACAAATAATGTGCACGACATAAAACTCAATTGATATTGGTGCAGTTGAATGTTGGACATCCCAATCATCTAAATTTTCATCATGGATCCTTATTACAAATCATGGGATAAGGAACGACATTGGGGCACTAGACGTTGAAATATTCATTTTGTCTCTAATGGATGAATATCGCTTCTTTGTAAGACCCAAGATAGTATGACAAAAAATTGATCACCACCCACACAACAATTTAGGGGACATGGAAAATAGATGAGGCAATCCTTCATTATCTCATCTATACTGTGAAGGTGTCCACATACATGGTTGTTGGGAGCCCATGCCCTATCTCAGCATCTGAACTCATTCAAAGGAGGGTTATTAACAACATCGTCTGATGGTATGAGAGGCAATGGATTATCCCAACATGGGATATGGACCGATGGGAAATGGTGGCTTCTTCGCTTCTGCATCTCTATCTCCTCCAAGGGCCATGTAGGGAGGCATTACTCCCCACTCAATCCTATAACCATTTAGCGAGCCTCTCCTCGGAGCACTATGAAGGCCCACTCCTGGTTCACAATGAGGTCAGGGTTGTCCCGGACAACCCAGATGTGATCACGTCCTAGGGGTCGGCAAGGGTGGATCCCACTAGGCCACATCAGTGCTACTATCCATCCCAATAAGATAAATAATAGGTTGGTTAAACACCGTCACCACTGGCCCTAGGGCGGTTTACATGACACCAATGTCGGTTGAATATTGAGGAGGATGCCCACTTGGAGGTGTCATATTCAACCTCTACAGTGGACCAGTCCACCACCGATGCATTTCATCAATTCCCCATTTATACTAAAGATGGGAACTCAAATGGTTGACAAAGATCATATCCCCAAATTCCCTATGGGCACGTTGGGACGACTCTCTTAGTTTCCGAAATAGGAAATACTTGTCGCGAGCTAACCCACGATGATGAAATCTAGAATGGAGGTCCTCTTAGTGCCACCAATAATGAGAGTGCATGTCATACCAACTCCCAAACTCAGAGTGGAGGTCCTTCCCATTCCCCCATCTTTTTGTGTGTAGGCCCTCCATGTCACACTGACGTCTAGCACAAAAGCATATTCTACACCCATTATCTCAGTTATGGAACCATTCCTCCTATCAATGATCACTGATGCAGATATGCTCCCCACCCAAAAACCATAAATGTGAATGTTTTACCCATGTTCTGACAGAAATTGATAAAGGTCATACTCAACCCCACAATTACAGAAGTATAGGTCTTCACGGAATCATTGGTGACCAACGCGGTGGTCTTCACTATATTTAGTTTAACCTATATGAAGTCCTCCGTTGTTCCATATCTACTAAGGGAAAAAATGTGGAAGTACTACCAATTACACCACCAGTTCTGGTGGAGGCCCTATCTGCTCCAGCATAGCACATGGGGATTCTCTCCATGCACTGGCCAGTAGAAGCAGAGGCCCTCCCCGCATTACTTTTTACATTTTTCTATGTTCTCATCACACCCAAACCCACCGAGGAAGAAGTCCTCTATACCCCCATCACAATTTCAACCGAAGTTCCTCCTCACATAGAAGATCAACCCTATCTTGAAGAACCATCATGGGGAAGGAGGGTTGGTTTTCACCACCTAAGGAAGTGTACCAATAATTTTTATTCTACGATTCCACCTATCTGCTTTTAAGATTCAGAGGTGGAATGAACTTCAGTAATGGAACCCTCACCTAGATCTTCTGTGTCGGGGTCCATGTTTGGAATAAATCATATATGACTCATACTTTCAGAATGTGAGGTCCACCAAATTCTTTCCTCCCTCAAAAAATACTTCCAAGTGGAGGAATATTGGGCCTTTTCCTTAGGGCTTGTCGTGAAATACCCCTACCTTTAAGGGGATCATTCTTTACCTCAACCAAAGATCATAGAGAGTTATTTTGGAATCTAATAGAAGAGGGTAAATATAATGACCCACAACCATTAAATACATCTCTATAATGGTAATATGTGGTCGCTAGTATGTCTTATCGGGATTTGGTGGCTCAGTACTTTCCTTTTTGGAAGATATCCCCAAATGCCGCTGTTTGTCAGCTCGTTTGCTGCATTATCTGCCAACAAGTATACTATCTCAACAGTCTTATTCTATGTCGTTACTAGTCCCTTAGCTGACCCCATTAGATGAATGAGACAACCAAGGTCCAGACCTTTAGTCTGAGCTAGGGAGCTTGTGGGACATCCTTGTAGTGGATCATTTCCTAGATATGTTCTAGCCTATTGCAATCACAAAAATAAGTTCACTGGAATCCCTTGACTAGGTGGAGGTCATGGGTTTTTTCCCTACCCTTTCAAAAATGCACTTCTATCTCCATTATTGGTGGGTGACTTTCCACATGAATCATGCACATTTTGATGATTTCGACCAGTAATGATGTATGGTCGACTTGGCTGTGCTCCATGTGGCCAAGCGCACTGAGTCAAGCGGTCTCTATTAGACCATCAAGCAGTGATGCATTGATAGCATTAATGTGATGTGAAAAATTACTAAGGAAGATTCCCCCCATACCCAGATCTATATTTAGGGGTAGTATGTGGCCTGTCATTTCAGTCATATCTGGATCCGGCCCGACATGACATGTGATATTGAGGATATGCATTCTGGCATAGTCTTAGTAAACATGCCCAACCTATCCCAGGGAGAGAACGAGCTACATCTCCATGAAAATAACATCCCCCCCTCCATGGTTTTCCACACATATTGAATCCATTAGGACGAGATACTCCCCATCAATGAAATTTATGGGGTCTTCCCGTAGATATTGATTCATTAGCCATCAGTCAAAATCCAAATAAGGGAAAAGATCCAATTGGGGCCATCAAAGCCTAAAACCTATTGGATCAGTGCATAAGATATAAGATGAACCCAAAAGGATGTTCCGCATTAGTATAATAAGGAAAAATAAAAATATAATTGATTAACTTTCCACTAAATATGCTATAGAGTGATGACAATACTATGGTAACCCCCGAATGGGTAGAAGGGGAAGGTACACAATCACCCCGGTGTTTTTCCTCAGGGTGACCCTAACCATACTGCCAACATAGACAGGGTAGAAGCTAGAGTATATGGAAATAGGGAACGATATGTAAACCAAAATCCACTAATGATATGTGATTATCCATGATACCTAGCTTAGGTTATCCTAGCTACGACACATGTCATTCCCCCAACAGTCCTGCTGGTCATCCCACTAGCCACTCTACGAGGCGTTGGGCCTCCCTATCATGTTTAAGAACCTACCAATAGACTGGTTGTTAGGGACCCCCACAATGATTTTAATCCCCCCACAGTTGATCTAATGGAAGAACTCATTTCCTACATTTAGTATTTAGAGACTCAACTGGTGGAAATCCCGCCTGATGTAAAGCCCTATTCTGTAAGGGTTGATGATATACTTGAAACCCTAGTTTCAAAAAACCTACCATTACCACATTAATATGTTGGTTGATTAACTTCATAATTTGGGACCCTTAATCTCAAGGTGTTGACCCATACTGGGAACTCCTGCATAACAGAAGAGTGCTAAACTCTAGGGTTTCAGAAAAACATTAGAAGTCCCCGTATTTGATTGATATTTCTAGCAACCCATTGGATCAGTAGCGGGTTTGGAGGATCTTTGTAAGAAGATTAATTAACAATTCAACTCTAAAACATGGAAGATGATTATATCATACCTCATCAAGTGTGGTAAAAGGATTGAAGATTGTGTCGCAAACTTTATTTCCCGAAGGAAAATCCTCACTTACTCGATGGATATGCCACGAACACAGGAATAGAATCTAACAATGTGTGTGGGGAATCTCAAAACTAAATTGGTCCCCTCTCTTATCATGTAGATATAACCATGGGGTTTATGGATTTCCTGTAAAAATCCAATCATCTAGAGGAAGTTGTGTAGTAGGAAAAGTAGGCACGCCCTTTGCATCCTATAGATCTTTTTAGAAGAGCCACTAAGGTCGAGCCTATCACAGTAGCCTAAAGAGTGTCCCCAAGGTAGGTGGAGTTATACCCAGTGGAGCCGGCTTTATAGCCTCACTAAGGCCTACCACCTCAGGTGTAGCCTCTGGCCTAGCAACACACACCTCAAAATCAACAGGTTCCCATATGTAACACACCATTACCTCCGAGGCATGATAACTAGGTTCCACATACTAAATAGGCTCATCTAGCCTTTAGTTGTATCCAGGCTCCAAGATACCCATTCGTAGATATAAAGAACCACACCTACTCATTTAATTTGGATCAGGCCACAATTTATATACAATGTTCCCTTAATAGAAAAGTATTCAATTGCTGGAATACAGGAGTCCCGAAGAGGCAGATGTCAATAATCGCCCTAATTAATGCCTCTATCACCGGATCCTGGGAAATACCCTCAAGAAGCGATATGTGTATAAATATTGGCTCCATGAAAATTTTGATAACAACATAGGTAGGTTAGGCCCTGCCCCGACATAGGTGGAATGTCTATTCATACATCTTGACAACAACAGTGACAACGAAGGTTAGTGGCAACAGGTTCCTAACCACATGTCTCAAAAATATGTTGACTCGACAGATTGTAAATCAGTATCACATGTTCAATGAAATATCTGTTCATGTTTGAAATGATCAAAACCTTTATAAGTCATTTTTTCAACAGAAGCCACTTCTTCAGCATTGGCATCTTAGCCTTCCACTTACCATAAGGGCAAGAATCTATGATGTCGTAGAATCAAATTATCCCACTTATTCCAACGTCATACCATTATCATGGAGATTCCATGCCGCTATTGTTGTATAATTCCCCCTGAACCCACCCAATTATGGAGAATTCTTCATGTGATTTCCAAGGTTATGCTTTGGTTAACACTATAGAGCTGGTAAACTCCTACATGATTCCTGACTGTGAGGAACACTGAAACAATCCTCCCAACATCCCCAGCCATTGCCAGCGCTGAAGGACTCATAGTTACATGAGTTTTTTGGATGCATTGGTCTTTGCCTCCACCCAAGCTGGGCATTCTACTATAACTATACAATATTAAGAATGCAACGCTCAACATTAACAATCTTTCCATATTGTTTCAGCATATTTGGGCCCATCTTTGTTTGTGTTACTTGATCAAGAGGAGCAACCAAATTTTTTCTATAATTAGTAATGTTCCATTGTGGATCGTCATTTTTTATTAATTCTTCATCTGGTATTCACTCCACAAGTTTTCACTATTGAGAAGTGGGTTATTCCCAACACCAATCGGTTTCCAGTTCATCCAGAAGGTCTCATCATACCTCCTTCCATAAAGGAACCTCATTTGAGGAGTAGTAAAATCTTTTCACATAAGTATGATATCATTAAGATAATTTCTAGAATTCATTGGTGCCTCTCTATCCTCAAGGAACTTCTCCTATCAGCAGATATGCTTGATGTCCCTGTCAATGATTTAAGAATCCATATTCTGTTTGACACTGATGTAGCAGCTACAAAAGCCTTCCATGTAGATGCAGTCGAGTATGCTGAATGAAAGGACATTATGTCGTTCTCTATTGATGATGAAGGATTTCCTATAAAGGGTTATATCTTCCCATTTTACATCAACTTCCATTTCAATGGAATAGAGTATCACCATAGTATTGTCGACATAGGGTCAGGGATCATCCTTATCCCAATCTAGACTCTCCAAAAGTTGGGGTTGTTTGAGGATGATATGAGTCCATGTAACCTAAAAAATTCATTCTTCTGATAGGATAGAACCGATAGATGGAATGAACTACCTGAAAACCCAGTTCGTTGGCCTGGAATCCAGAACTGAGTTCATGGTTGTCTCCTTGGATACTACCTATAATGGGTTTATGGGTAGGAATTGGCCCCATATACATGTGGATATTACTTTATAGTATCACCAATTCCTTAGGTACATCATTAATGGTCATGTAGGAATATTATAAGGTGATGTGTCTCAGAATACTTCTTTTTAGTACCATTACCATGATTCCAACTATTATGAGACCACTGAAAAGAAGACTCTGGATAATGAGGTCGATCATGAAATGGCTGCTACTAGCACATTGAAAAAACTGGGATCATTCCTACATTATCTCGATCCACCTATTAGGGGACCCTTACCCCGAACATGGGGAAATTTTTTTTTGTTTTTGGAAAGTGGGGAAAGTAAATTCCCAAGTCTGAGAGATGTCAAAAGTTCTCATCGTATACCTATACAAATCAGGCTTGGGTGATTCCTAATACCCCACTCTAATAAGGTGTCGAGATGTCCTCCCCATGGAAATTACAATACATTATACTTTCTTGTAAGGTCGAGATGGGATACTGTGGCTAACATCGACATGCCAATATTGATATTATATCCTCATATGTGGCCCCTCGGGTTGATGGCCATATGAGGTTGGGTCGATATCATTTATCATTATGTTGTCGATAGTACAGTAGATCACCGATTTAGTGTGCACTATTTCTCAGGATGGCACTAGTGTCCCATTTGGATATTTTGACTAATATAATTTTCCTCCCACTGAGGATCCCTCCTCTATGAGTGAATAACATAATTCAGAGGATTCTCCTGCCACATTCGAAGAGGGAGTCTCTACCACATTCGATGAATTGGTATATGTGATCCTCAATAACGAGACAGGTCTGAACCCAACCTTGATCAGTGCTACTATGCATGTCAAATATTAATAAGGATATATGGAAATCATGAAACAACATCATGAATTGTTTTCCTAGAGTTAATATGAGATACCCGGAATAGAACCTCGGGTCTGCGTCCATGGCCTCAAGCTTCCGCCAAATCATCACGGGTTCAAAAAACCTATCAGAGAGATTCATCCTTTCCATGGTTCCATGGTTGAGGACAAGGTTGATAATCTCATCAGATCCAAAATCATAAAGTAGGTCTAGTACACCAGATGTTAGGAAAACATTGTTCCCATCAAGAAAACGAATGGAAAAATCAGAGTCTGCATTGACTTCCGGGATCTCAATTGTCACTGTCTAAAGGATAATTTCTCGTTCCTGAGATAGGATATTGGATTGAATCCACCATTGGGATCTTGACTCTCTACTTCATGGATCTGTATTCCAGATATAACCAAATTTGAATGGCCCATGATGATGAATAGTCTATAAATTTTGGGGCACCACAAGGTACTTTATGTTACCAGGTCATGAACTTCAGTCTAATGAAAATAGGTGCCACCTTTCATTGCGCCATGCATCACATATTTATGCCAATCCACATGAGATTATTGGAATGAAACATGGCTGATCTGGTGGCCAAATATAGCTAGCACTAGGACCATCTCAAAGATCTCAATAATGTGTTTAGCATCCTCTAATCTCATGATTTGAAGATAATCCCCTTGAAATGCACATTCAAGGTCACCTCCAGAATTTTTCGTGGAATTGTTTTCAGATAAAGAGGAATCGAGATCGATCTAGAGAAGGAGAAGGTACACACTCTCCCCGGTGTTTTTCCTCTGGGTGACCCTGACCATCCTGCCGACATAGATAGTGTAGAAGCCAGAGTATATAGAAATAGGTCACGATATTTAAAACAAAATCCACCAATGCTATGATATTATCCCTCAGTCCTAGCTTATGTTCTCCCATCTAATCAACAGGTCATTCCCCTAGCAGTCCCGCTGGTCATCCCACAAGCCACTCTACCAACCATTGGGCCTCCCTATCTTGTTAATGATCCTTCCAATAGATTGGTTTTTAGGGACCCTCCCAATGACAGGAATACCCCCGGTTGATCTAATGGAAGCAATCATTTCCTGCCTTGAGGATTTGGAGACTCAACTGGTGGCAATACCGCCTGATGCTAAGCCATATCCATTGTGAGTAGATGATATACTAGACCCCCTGGTTTCTAGAACCCTTCCATTCCCACATTAATGTGTTGGTTGATCCGCTTTAGCATCTGGGACACTTAATCTCAAGGTGTGGACCCATATTGGGATCTTCTGCATAATAGGAGACTGCCAAACACTAGGGTTTCATACAAACTTTAGAAGTTCCCATATTTGATTGATATCGCCAGCAACCCATTGGATTAGTAGCAGGTTGGAAGGATCTTCGTAAGAAGTTTCATTACCAATTCAAATATAAACCATGGAAGATTATTATTTTAGAGCTTATCATGTGTAGGAAACGGACTAATGAGTGTGTCGTGAACTCTGACACCCATAGGAAAATCAAGACTTTCTCCATGGACATGCCACAGACTTAGGAATAGCTTCTAATAATGTTTGTGGGGAATGTAAAAACTGAATTGGTCCCCGCTCTTATCATGTAGAACTAACAATGGGGGTTTATGGATTTCTTGGAAAAATCACATCATCTAGGGCAATTCATGTAGTTTGACAAGTAGGAACTCCCTTTGAATCCTACAGTTTTCGTTAGAAGAGCCACTAAGGCCGAGGTTGTCATGGTAGCCTAAAGAGTGGCCCCAAGGTAGGTGGAGTTATTCCCAGTGGAGCCTCCTCTATATCCTCACCAAGGCCCACCACCTGAGGTGCAGCCTCCATCCAAGAAGTAAGCACCGCAGAATCAGCAGGTTCCCACATGTTACGCACCACTGCCACCTAGGCATGATAACCAAGTTCTATATCCTTTATAGGATCCTCCAGCATTTCATTATGGCCAGGCTCCTAGAAACCCATTCGTAGAAATAAATAACCCCACCTACTCATTTAATGTGGATCATGACCCTGGTTATATCCTAAGTTCATTTAATAAGAATGTATTCGATTGCTGGAATAGAGGATTCCCAAAGAGGTAGATGATAATAATCGCCCTAATTAAAGCCCCTATCACCGGATCTTGGGGAACACCCTCATGAAGCGATATGTTTATAAGGATTGGATCCATGAAAATTTCGATAACATCATAGGTAGTTTTGGCCCAACCTTGACACTGGTAGAATGTCTATTCATACATCCTGACAGCAACAGTGACAATGAATGTTAGTGGAAATAGGTTCCTAACCACATGTCCCAAAAATATGTCCACTCGACATATTTAAAATCAGTATCACTTGTTCAATGCATTATCTGTGCATGTTTGAAATTACACAAACCATTAGATGTAATTTTGTCACTAAAAGCCACTTCTTCGGCACTGGCATCTCAGCCTTCCTCTTCCCAGAAGGGAAAGCATCGATGACATGATAGAATCAAATTCCCCCACCGATGCCAACATCATCCCATAATAATGGATATTTTATTCCCCCAATCGTGTGGAATTCCCCACTACCCCACCCAGTGATGGAGGATTCTTCCTATGATGAACAAGGGTAAACCCCTACATGATTCCTGACCACGAGGAATAATAAAAAATCCTCCAAACATCCCCATACCATGCCAGTGCTGAAGGAGTCACAGTTATAGGAGTTTATGGGATTCATTTCTCTATTCCTCCACCAATGTTGGGCACTCAAAAAAAACTAGACAAAATGATGATTGCAGATCACAACATGCACAACTTTCCCATCTTGTTTCATTATATTTGGGTCCACCGTTGTTCGTTTTGCTTGATCAAGAGGAGCCACCACATTTTTGCTATAATTAGTCATATTCCATTGTGGATTGCAATTTTTTATTAATTCCTCATCCTGTATTCACACCACAAGTTTTGACAAGTGAGCAGTGGGGCATTCCCAACACCAATCGGCCGCCAGTTCATCCAGAAGGTCCCGTCATACATCCTGCCACAAAGAAACCTCATGTAAGGAGAAGAAAAACATTTGCACATAAGTATGATATCATTAATAATATTTATATATTTCATGGGTGGATCTCTATCCTCAAGGCTCTTCTCCTATCAGAAAATATTCTTAATGTCCATGGAGATTATTTAAGAATCCATCTTTTGTTTGAGACTGATGTAGCAGCTACAAAATCCTTCCATGTAGAGGCTGTCGAGCATGCTGAAATAAAGGACATTATGTCTTTCTCTGTTGAAGATGAAGGCTTTCCTATAATGGGGTATATCTGCCCATTGTATATCAATGTCCATTTCAATGGAATGGAGTTTCACAATAGTATTGTCGACATAGGGCCAGGGATTAACCTTATCCCAATATGGAATCTCTAAAATAAGGGGTTGTTTGAGGATGATATGTGTCAATCTAACCTAAAATGATCATCCTTATGATTGGACAGAACAGACACATGGAAATACCTACCTAAAAACCCAGTTCGATGTCCTGGTTTCTAGAACCGAGTTCACGGTTGTCTCATTGGATACCGCCTACAATGGGTTGATGGGTTGGCCTTGACCCCATACACATGTGTCCATTCCTTAATCGTATCACCAATTCCTTAAGTACATCGTTATTGGTCAAGTAGTAATACTCTAAGGTGATGTGTCTCCCATTACTTCTTGTCAGTATCATTAACTGGATTCTAACTATTACGAGAGCACAGAAAAGAAGATTTAGGATAATGTGGTTGATCAAGAAATGACTGCAACTGGCCCATAGACCAAACCATGATGATTCCTACATTATCTTGATCCACTATTCGAGTCCCCATACCCCATATATGGGGAAATTATTTTTTGTTTTTGGAAATTGTGGAAAGTAAATTCCCAAGTCTGAGGGATGTCAAATGTTGTCATCGTATAACTATACAACTCCGGCTTGGGAAATTCCTAATACCCCAATCAAATAAGTTATCAGGATTTCCTCCCCATGGAATTGAAAATACATCATATATGCTGGTTTGTTCGTGTTGGGATATTGTGGAAAAAGTTGACATGCCATTGTTGATATTATATCCTGACATGTGGACCCTCATGTTGATGGCCATATGGGATATGGTCGATATCATTTATCTCTATGGTATCGACGTATAGAAGCTCACCAATTTAGTGTCCACTACCGCTCAAGCAGGAACTTGTGTCCCATTCAGATCTGTCAACTAAGAAGAATTGCCTCCTAGCAAGGATCCCTCCACCATGAGTTATTAACATAATTCGGAGGATTCTCTTGCCACATTCAAAGAGGGAGTCTCTACCATTGTCGATGAATTGGTATAGGTGAACCTCAATAACGAGACAGATCTGAACCCAACCTTGATCAGTGATGTTATGCCTATCAAAGAGAAATAGGGATACATGTAATTCTTGAAACAACATCATGAAATGTCTTCCAAGAGTTGTGATGAGATGCTTGGAATAGATCTTCAGGTCTGCATCCATCTCCTTGTTCTTCAGCCAAATCATCATATGTTCAAACAACCTATCAGATAGATGCAACCTTCTCATGGTTCCATTGTTGAGGAAAAGGTTGATATGTTCATCCGATCTAACATCTTTAAGGAGTTCTAGTACCTTAGATGTTAGGAAAAAATTTTGCCCATCAATAAGATGAATGTAAAAATCAGAGTCTAAATCGACTTCTGATATCTCAATTGTCCCTGACTAAAGGATGATTTCTTGTTCCTGTGACTGGACAATGGATTGAATCCACCACCGGGTTCCAGACTCTCTATATCACGGTTTTGTATTCCAGATATAACCCAATTCAAATGGCCCATGAGGATGATGAGTCTATAAAATTCGGGGAACCACTAGGTACTTTCTATTACTAGGTCATGTACTTGAGTCAAAAGAAAATAGGTGACACCTATTAGTGTGCCATGGATCACATATTTAGGCTAATCCATGGGAGATTAGTGGAACGCAATGTGGTTGATTTGGTGGAAAAATATCGCTAGGGCTAGGACCATCTCAAAGATCTCGAGAATGTGTTTAACATCCTATAGTTTTGTAATAGTAAGATAAACCCCTTGAAATTCACATTCGGGGTCACCAACATAATGTTTCCTGGAATTGTTTTCAGATAAAGAGGAATAGACATCAATCTAGAGAAGATAAATGCAATCAGGAAAATGTCTCCTCTATGAAACAGTTGGCAGCTTCGATCCTTTCAATGAATCATAGCCTATAAAGACTGATTCATCGACAATATGGCTGGAATATCTAATTCATATTCATGGATCATGAAGAATGGGACTGATTATCAGTGTGATGAATATTTTAAGATATATTTTGAGGATAAAAAGTAAAACCGGTTAAAACCTATGGTTCAGATGCCATCGATTTCCAGAAATCCATTAGTCCATTATGTGACTTCTCTAGAATGATCTCTCAGTTCCCTTCATGTGTAGAATAACAATGAGTTAATGGATAATCGTTTCTAATATCTCAACAGAATGATCCTCGATACAGAGTTCAGATTATCCTTTATCTGGGAGAGCTTCCTTGCAGTAGTATTCATAGTGCGAAAATAGTGAAAGTACCTACAACACCATGATATATAACTAATGTCCCGAGTGGATCTAATGAAGTACATGATGAAACACCACATATTGACAGACCATCTAGCTTATTGGGATGTGACCCTCCAGTAGTTTGACATCATGTTTGTCCTCCATAAATATATCAAGAAACTTGAAATGGCAGACCTATTTTCCATCCATCCAGCTCTTGCATACCCATCTATAGATCTCAATTTCTCATATGAGGCAATCCTTTTAGTAGACCTAACCATTCCTTGTTGTAAAATGCACATTAATGGTTCTTCCTAAAGCCCTGTTGGTAGATGATATAATTATCCCAGACTCAACAAAGTGGGATAGGGTATCATCTTCATCATGTCGACGCATGTTGTTCTAACATATTATTTCCTATTTTCATAAGGCTATACAATCAATGAGGTAGAGTAGTAGTATCTCATTACTGGTCCCAAGCTGGACCATGAGATTAATGTTCCCCAACATTATGTGAAATGGGACTCTAAACTTGTCATCAAATCGATCAAAGGTGACTACACCGTTAGGAAGTCATAGATTTTACCACCATTAGATCATACTCGCTCACTAATCACCCAGTTCTAATATCGGCCAAAAGATACTCATTTCCCGCTTTCCCAGAAAGGTCTAGACAATACCTTGTCTAACATGGCTAAAACTCTTGCAGAGACTGATCGGGATGATTTGATTATCTATGTGGCGCATGTTAAAGTCATCGCTCATGTTACACCGAATGATGATGATATCCTGAAAGTAAGCCACCATACTGTCGGTGCCTCCATGTCAGGACCCCCAGGTCCCCCTACCATAGTGTTGGATGTGACTACAGACTAGAGGACCCTATTTATCGAGTATCCCCATCCTGGTAATATCCTTGAAGATCAAGCCGATCATGATTAAATATGACAATGAGCATTGCAGTTCACCCTCTAGAGCACCCCCATCCATGAGAAAATCCTCTATATACATGAGTTTTAGGGGTTTCTCCTACACGAAGTTCATTTACATTAGATTTATCAATTCATATAGGAGGTCTAAACAGTTGCTAATGGGGATCATTAGACGTGGCCGAAACTCAATCACCTGATCCTAAATTTTGGGTATTTCTAGAATGTCGTGATTCGTGATAGTATTTAGTTTTCCATGAGGTTCCATGAATTCAAAATCCATGTTATTTTTTTGCATCAGCCGCTAATGCCCCACAACACTACCATGTATTGTTGGCCCTTTGTGGACTGTGGATTTGATGTCATGGGACCATATCCCCATGCCACATCTCACCAATGCAGGTTCCTGCTGACAACAACAGATTTTTTTCCAAGTGGGAAGAGGTTGTTCCACTCATGGAGGTTAAGGACCATTCTATCATTAAACTATATACTTCCAGTAACATCTACTGATGTGAAGTCCCTCACGCCGTCCTCACTGATAAAAACACCATCCTTATAGCAGTCGAATTGAAGAAGTTGTATTCCATGTACAACATCCAATATAGTCATACAACCTGCTATCATAATACTGAAAATGGGAAGATAGATGCATTCAAAAAGACCCTCTCTATTATTCTTCAGAAGATGGTTGGTCAAAACTAGAAGTTTTGGCCAGAAAAACTCTCCAATGTTATCATTTCTTATTGAATGATGACTCATTATTCCACTTATGTTACCCCATATTACATTGTATATAGAATAGATTTTGTTCTGTCCATCAAGATTTAGTTTCCATTATTATGCACAGCTTTCTAGAATCTGTAGACACCATAAAACATAGCCGAAATTCATCTGGCAGAATTGGAAGCATATGATGATAATAGGATTTATTCCCATTAAAATTTGGAGAGCCATCAGAACAATATATCTAGCTATTTCAACATGAATTTTCCCCATTTCGGTTATTAACAAGGCAACATGGTATTTTCCCTGAGAATTCCAATGATACCTGTCAGGAAGCCACCCAAGCTAGAGCCCTATTGGGTAGGAACATACATCATTCACAATGTTTTCTACAATTAGTGTGTACTATCTAGTTACCACGGATGGTGAGAGTATAACACCACCCACCAATGCCAAATTCCTCAAGAAAATCTTTTCTTGAGTAAGACGGTCCTACATGACCTTAAACGGTTCAGTATGCACCACACAATATTAAACATTGTGATCTATCCAAGATAATTGATATAAAATTATAGAACACCCATCCTACATGAAATTAAAATTCTTTTACATCCTGCATGATTTTAAAATGTGAGTGGTAGATATAAAATTATGGTCTGATCTTTTTGAACATAAACTAAGATCTATAACATCTTGATCTTTTACAGTAACACAAGACGTTAAACTGTCATGTCATCACCGCATGACATTAAAATGCATTACCTATCCAGAATGAAGGTTGTAAAACTAAAAATCACTCATCCCACGTTAGAATAAACAACAAAAAGGTCTGGGAACAACGAACTTAAACTAAGATCTCCCCACATCCTGGACCCATGACGTTAAACAAGACAACATCTTAAAAACTACATATAGATTGATTTCCATGTTCATGTGATACATAGGAACACTTAGACACCTCGTTATTGAGTCCATCCCTAATGTATTCTCTTTGAATTCCCTTTGGGTATAGTTCTCCTGGAGGATCACACACTATGAAATTATACATTATTGGTACCATTTATGCTGAGTTTATGATGATTTCACCAAGTTCGCCTCCCATTCTTCTATCCTCCCACGTCCTCACCGCACAATGTTAAACTGCATGGCCATTTCAGAACTATGTATTCCTTTTTTCCCATACACATTGGATACATAGGAACACCCATACACTTTGTCTATATGCCCATCTTCAAAGATCCCCCCTTCGGTGAAAACACATGTTGTGGTGCGGGCCTTGTTTTCCTTCATTCACATTGATTTTATCAGGATTTCACCATGTATATCCTTCCTTGGAGATCTCCAACTCCTTCAAAATTATTGAACGGGAACATTCACACATTATATGTCCCATTTATTTGGGCCTCCATCCTCGTTCACATTTGAAAGGACCCCCCAGATGGAATGGATGACCAGCCTTATGAATTGACTACCACTTCGGGACAACACCCTGGACGATCATGTAAAACAATTTCAAACAATTCCTGAGTTTTTAA
This sequence comes from Viscum album, assembly GCA_963277665.1. NCBI lineage: Eukaryota > Viridiplantae > Streptophyta > Magnoliopsida > Santalales > Viscaceae > Viscum > Viscum album. The sequence goes on from OY728122.1 coordinate 185,595,199, forward strand.
AATGGTCAGTGGTCAATGCTCATTTGATGTTCCCATTCCGGGTCACATGTTATAGATAATGTGTTTTGAACATGGTGAATGGATACTCTAGATTGTTATAGACACCACTATATGTCCCAAATATTCGGTGTAGTGATTCATATTTTCCTTTTATCCCTTCAATCATCATTCTTCCTTGACTAGGAGTATTGGCCTAATCAGGATCGACCCTTCCTGATCTCTTTCCTTTTTGGTTGTGCCCTTATATTCTAGGAAGAACGTGATCCAATTTCATGTTTCCCACACTGAGCATCGCTCACGCGGGCTTAGGATCATTCATTAGGAAATACCCACATAAAGGCTCACTCAATCAAGGTCTGAGTTCTATGACCATAAAAAATGATCTACCCCAACCCCACCAAATAAAATTAAACTGCACAACCCGACTAAACTAAAGGACTTATAATTACTCATCACCTGTTCCACATAACGATAAACTACAAGTTATCTGGGACAATCCATCTGTGGCCCTACCTTAGGTCCCTCTCCCTTTTCATCCCCCATTCCGATGATTTCCCATAGGATTGTGTGGAGTGGTATGGAATATATTTCCATATTCATATTGGGCTAGTACTTCCATTCCACACACATTCTCCTGAGACAACCCTATTTTTCTATCATTGTTGATGTAATAGGTTAAAGTACATGGGTACTATAACACAATACACATACAATCAATTTAATTTTCATTATCTTTCCCATATGAATGGAATCCCATAATGACAGGGATATATGGCATCAGTTCCCTCCAACCATCCCGGGACAACCTCTCTGACGATTTTGGACAAATATTTGAAACAAGTCTCACTTTGAAAATATGTTCAGCGATTGATTCTCATTTGTTATTCCTTTTACAGGAATCAAGATATTGATATTGTGTTGAAAACATGGTTAATAGTTATCCTCAATAGTAATTGTTGTTCCATGGTCTTCCAACAGATTTGTGTGGTGATTCACCTGTTCTACCCTTCTATCCCACAAACAGAATGTTAAAATATCCATCTTTTAGATTGAGCTCTTTGAAGATATTATAAGATCTACCATGTCCAAAAAACATGATTTAAAACTACATTAAATATCAAGAACTATTTTTGCATTGATTCCCATACCCATGGGATACATAGGAAACCCCAGACGTTTTTTCTTCAGCTCCATCCTAGGTTATTCTATCCATTCTCTCAGCATCTCGGCCCGAGTTCTCTCATAGAAAAATTTATTGTGTGGTGGATGAGGGCTTCTACACTCATTCACGTCAGGTTATTCTCTATGACATACACATTCCTCATCGATGTACCCCCTCCTACCTTCATCCATGTTGCATGAAATTAAAAATAATGACATCTCTTAAGACTAAGTGTGGCTTGATTCCCATCCTCAAGGGATATTTAGGAACACCTAGACATTTTTGAATTTGTGTCCAGCCCAATTTCTTAAAAAAAAAATTCATCTATCTGTCCCCCTAGAAGGTGTCCTCTGGGGGTATGTGGTGTGGTGTGGGTGTATACCCAGATTTACGTCATGTTTGAAATTAAAATACCATATACCACCCTCTTGATATATCTTCATCCCCCATTCCTTCTCTAATATTCTCATGTTTTCTTCTCTTAAATTGGTCTCCTCGTCCCTCTTATGTAATTCACCTACATGTATAGGAGCACTCTGGAACAGGACCATGAGTGTTGGACTCTATATAGACATGTTTTCACCCATTTTCATGATTCATGTTCGCCTTTATTTATACTTTCATCATCTTTCTCATTCAAATTGACCCCTGAATGGAATGGATCCTAGGACCCAGGGCTCTCGCACTATCTGGAAGAAATTTCCCTGAGGATTTAGAAATAAAATTTGAAATAATTCCAATGTTGCAAATGTTGTTGGTGGTCGACTCACATTGGTTGTTCCCATTTCAGGTCACATGATATGGATGTTGAGTTTTGAAAAAATTCAATAGTCATCCCCCATAAATATTCAAACTCTACAACTCATTAAATATAGGATTAATGATTCACACCATTTAGCAATTTTTCATGTCCTAGTTGAATTTCAACACTCTTAGTGATATCCCTCAGTGCGCATTTGCACGTTGAGAGGACGAAGAAATAGTAAGGTGTCATTTGTGGGTCTCTAGTGTTTCACCCTTTCCATGTATTCCACATGTTGCAAAGAACTTCTCTGCCTTTGTTTCCCACATCGATCAAGGCTCACTTGGTTGTAGGGATTAGGTCACAGTTTATTCCCATTTGGAAGAGTCTCACTTCCTTCACTCCAAGATCTATAACCTTAAACAAATATCCCACAATTTACTTGTCATGTGACGTTAAACTACTAGACACATTCAGAATTATATATGGATTGATTCAAATCATTTTGGGATACGTAGGAACACCTGGACGTTCTTCCTTCAGGTCCAACTCAATATGGTTTAATTATCTCTTCAGTTCATTCTTTTTTCCCAGAATATTATTGGATTTCATGGTGTGGCATATGTTGGATTATTACCACTTTCAATGAGTTTTTTAAATATTCATTCCATGTACTCCACTTTCTTCTAATGCTCTCTCCTTCCCCTACTCCGATATGACATTTAACTACACTCTTTTGACTACTTATGGCTTGATTACCACTCTCATTTGATATGACAGAACACCAAAACAATTCGCCTTCAGGTCTATCCCCATATCCTCTGATCTATTCCAACCTCTTGACCTAAGTATTATCCTTTAGAGATTTTCCCAGTGTGGTGTGGACCTGGTCCTCACTTACATCAGGAATGATTTATCACACCTTCTACATTCCATCCCATATTTCCTTCTTCTGTGTACGTTTGAGAAATATGACATTAAACTATGTTGCCTGGTCTCACATGACATTTAACTGTTGCATAATTATTTCATGATGTGGAAATAAATTTTATGGTCCTATCACACATCCCTAAACTATGACATTATCATCCTAGCATAACAATAAAAAATGTCACCACATTGTTGTATCATTGTTCGAGGGGACATCATGTTGGGTATCTGTTCACCGTTATTCCATTCTTCATGTCTTATATATTTCATGACACATATAACATCACCTGGATTCTCTAACCTAGATTTGTTGCTTCATAAAAAAACACATCCACCCTAATGAAAAATAATGATCCATCAAATTCCGCTTCATTTGGTACATGGGAAAGACCTGCAGGACAGTATTTCCCCTTCCATTGGTACACTACCATTCCATTATCCAGAACAACATATGGCATGACCTCATCATAATGGGGTATGTTCGTAAGATATGGAACCTTTCCTTGGGCCCATACCTACTTTAATTTCAGTCTCCAACCTAAAATCTCCCTTGGGATCTCATGGTTTGATACCTACACCTATAGTCCTCATTTACGTCACGTTTTTCAACAACCACACAACATGTCTACCTTGTATCGTCCCAGGTATATTTGAGTTCTATGACCATAAACTAATATCATCCTTCATGAACTACACGTCAGGTTTGGATACTTCTCTACCTTGTGCACATTCAACTAAACTATGTTCCCTACTAATGGTCCACTCTATGACCTTAAACTATGAGTTTTCATCCCCGTGACTCTTGTCCTTGGAAATGGTTTCGACTCCCACTGTATGAAACATCTCATTGGAATAATCAAATGTTCCATGGAAAAGAGAACAAAGCGTTGAATTTTCGCATGTACATTACATCGTTTCATATCCATGCCTCAGGATCCCTTGATTTGGATCCCCATCCTCATCCACATCTGAAGGGACACCCATAAAGTCATTGTCCCATGCCGCATTATCTCAGCTTCGGTTCTAGGCTAACTCCTCAGATGACATAAAAGGACATTTTGCGATAGTTCCCATGTATCAAACATGGTCATTGACTGACCCACATTTGTCTATCCCCAATCCAAGCTAATGTGAAACAAATTTAGTGTTTCAAACATGGACAAAAATTATACGATATTGTCACACCAACATCATTGCGATCCATATCTCGGGCACTATGATTCACAATTGTCCACACCCATATGTTTAAGTAGAATTCCAAAACACTTTGTTTTACACCTCTGTACACCTTTGTTTGTTAAATAGGTAGGTTAATAATTTTGGAAATTTCATTCACCTAGCATTCCATTTCCCCTAATTTGTGCCTCCCTGTACCAGAAAATTCCCATCACTACTCATTGTGTCCCACATAGAGAATGACTCACAAGGGCATGGTGGATTTGGTAGCATGTGTGTTGCTGCAACAAAATTTAACATTTCTTTTCTATAGAATGACATTAAAATAAGATCATGGGTGCTACTGTAACATTATGGAATGGCCCTCCATATTTGGTGGTGAAATCTAAAGACTATTGGAGAACCACCCTGTGAGTTTCGGCTATCCTAGGCACGTTGATCACCATGGTCGCAGGTGTACATCCTGAAGCCACATCCACTATTACGTGGGACCGGGTTTTGCATATGAGGACCTCTTGTAGAGGTCAAATGTTGGTTGAGAAGGGATAAGAATCCCCAATGAGGATCATAGGAAAATGGTTTATGGTTTATCCCAAGAGACATGAAAAAATATTCTAGCTCCAATTTACCAACCTCACCTTTCTCTGAGGGTCTCCCTCTTCCAGCCTCTTTCCCACATGAGGACTCCTTTGATTCTTTCGGTAGGGGGAAGAGCACCCCCCATGTCGATGGTAGATATATTATGAGGTACTATTATATTGAGGAACAATTTATCCTGATCATTCATTGGACATGGAGAACCCTGAAACATCAAGATGTTCTCCAGCTTGGCGATGTACTACTCCCCTTTCTCTAGAGATACCGCAATGCCGGCACTAGAATGAACAATCCCTAAAAAAATCCATCCTGAGATGGATCAGATGGTTCCACATCTAGGAAGGGTTTAGGAATTATATGTTGAAAACCCATATGTCCCAATACACTGGGAATACATCATTATCAAGCATATATACGAGGCACACACAATTCCCAAGATCCTGAGTGGGTATCCTATTAAACCCCCTGGGTGTCCTCCCATATGTCTGACTTCCCTCCTCTAGGATTTATTTGTATACCTCTACTACCTACCACTCAATCAGTGAGGGCCTCCCCACTACTACAACCCCACCTCTTTGGGACATTCTTTCCTCCTTTGGGACTCATATTCAAGGCTGAGGAGGCACCCCTTCACTATGATGTATGGTCCACCGCTTCACCATCACCCCGTGGTAAGAAACCTCCAAACTCTTGTCATACTCATTCACTAGCCTATAGAAAGATGTTGGTAGAGGCCACTCATTCCACATCTTCCAATCCTCCTATGTGAACATGATTCAATGCTGCCTCATCACATGGGGATATTCCTTGGGTCATACTCCCAACTAGACCTACATTTTGTTCCAATTCAAGCACCATAACTACCTCACAAAGTGGTGTGGGGTGTATGGCTCATAAAGAGGCACAGAATAAACTCACACCACGAGGACTCCATCCAGAAAGGCCAATAGGTAGGACTAGTGATCCTTTGTTCCCTATCCATCATCAGTGAAAACACCTATTAGATATGGTAACAGATAGAAATTAATCTCATCCTCCATCCAAATTCGGTTCGGCACCAGTGGTGGGGTCAGATTTTTCGGGAATCTACCCACCACATTTAGAATAGATGGTCATAATTTTTACCCTAGATGGGAAATGATTATTGGGTATTCATTGGTGCCCATATTCCATTCTATCCACCCATAAAAAAGACGGAGCAACCCACACAACCTATGTGTCTTCTTCCCTTCAATAATATTTTGTAGAACTTCGTATAGCTTAGTGAGCATAAGGATCACCAGATTGACCCACTCCACAATCTCAAACATGGATTCCATGATTAAAGTGCTTGGTCATATGACCATATTTATATCCCATACTGGTAGTATCCAGCGGCATATGATCACCAAAATGAACTCATCCAACCTATCCCCCAGTTGCTCCTCGGTGCTAATAGTGTACCCCAATGTACTCCACTATATTTTCTACATGAGTCATTAATAAGAGAGCTCCTTGATGTGATGGATCCCCTTAATTAAAGGGTAAGGACTAACATGAATCCAACCTTCTATGGTGGAATGAAATAACTAATTGAACCACCACTATAAGTGGGCATCCCTCACCGACTTCTGGTCCTCTCCTAGAACAACGTCCATAAATTTCTTTTTCGACGGCGACATCTGCTCAATTTCCTCCCTTGTATTCACGGAAGAGATGAAATTTTCATACATCATCCCTAGTATCAGGATCATGTAGATTTTTTTCAGGTTATAGAGGCTGATACGGACCTCCCCATGGTGAAAATGGAATGTGTTGTTCATTGACAACCACCTGATCAGAAACTCTGGCATTAGTTGCTTCGACTAGTAAATGTGGAATTCAGAGGCTCATGCCTCCTTATAAAATCCCAATAACCGGAGCCCCGCCCAAAACTCCTCACCAGAGGAACAAAGCCAATAATCCCATTCCCATTAATTTGTGATTTTTATACTCGGGCGCAGATCCCACTCATTGGTTCACCCCTTCTCTAGGATCCCAAAGGCCACCTTAAAAATGGTTTGATACTACAGGGGAGATACCTCTGGTTAAAATTCCTTCCCACTAACATTTATGATCTGAATATACAAGAAGTCAATATTTATGGGTGTATAATCCTCACAAGTATATCATTCAGCCACCCTAATCCACTTGCACTGGCACAATGTACTCTGGAACCAATAGGTTAGCTCATCCATGTTTGCTTTGGGGATGAGAACACCATCCATAAATTCAAATATATATAGGGGAATTATTTTCTAGTGGGGGTAGTTCTTATGTAAGTATGAAAATACCTATAACAGATACTTGTGGTCAAAATGGATCCACACACTTTCCCTAATCCCTAGGTCATTATCCTTCAATTCCCCCCAGGAAGCATCGGCAAGGACCCCACACCAGCAGCTTCTTGCTGAGTCATTCCATCTCAAAATTTTAGAAGGTTTTTTTCTAGGATCATAGTGCTTGATTGTGGAGCACGATCATAGAAATCAATTGTAGAGTTAGATCACAGGGCACGACCATAGACATCGTAGTCACAAGCTGCAAAGTGCATGATGATGGAGTCGAATGACTCGTTGTGTGTCGTAATGATATTGGCACCTTATTTTCATGTAGAATTCACAGAGCATTTGGATCATTGAATAATCAAGAAAATAAGAAAATAAACACACTGATATGTAATGAAAAAGGTGGTGTTCCTCCTTTTTTTATTGGAAATGACCCCCGAGCATCATAATGTGCCTGGTCGTGGCGAGCTTTGTGATGTTATCAACCCACAACTCATTGGTACGCATCAAGACCCTTAATCTCTATTGTGCTTTGTGATTGGCCTAAAAATTTAGGAGATATACCATCATATTTAGACCCTTGTTTTCTCCTAGGCTCAAACTCTAATGGGGGGGGGAGGAGTTCATTTGTTTGCACCAAAATATGTGCAGAGGGAACAACTCGTAAAGAGATCAACAATGCCAAAATATCTGCTTCATGAAGCTCCTTCATGAAGCCCTTCTGCACCGCGACCTTCGCGGAACCCCTCAACTCCATGGCTGACACACATATGAGAACCCCTCTATGATAACTATAGAGTAATAGAGTTGGAAGGTTCTATGGTAAATACTCAATTGACATTAATCTTATCACCATGGAGGGAACGGGATCACTTCTGCAATCACATGGAAATTGACAAAAGTCTCTGTGAGCACCATAGAGGGAATTAAGGGGGACTTTTTTCCGAGGAGGGGATAACAGTTGATTCTGTGGTTATGAAAAACTTGATGCAATATAATTCTCACTTTGAAGCCCCACGTGGCATCGAAGAGAGATGCCAGAGCTCTGTGATGCCTCTCGCCTATAAATATTGGGCTTCCCTCTGATCAAATATACATATACCCCATCCTTTCTCCTTCTCATATCTTAAATCATGATTCACCTTATTCTCAATGAAACATTGAGATAATTATCACTTCATGATATTTGGGCCCTAATAAATACCCTTTCCTTTTCTCAAATACAACCCCTTTTCACGAAAGGATTCCCTTCCTGATGTCATCAGTCCATCATAATGGATTGAGCTCCCTAAGGGGACTCATGTATTCTCCAAGAACTCATGTTTACCAAAGTACCTACCATTCATATTTTAAACCCATAATATAGAAGGATCATCATGTTTCATGATGTGCATTCCTTCATAGTGCCACACTTTGCAAGGAACCCATTCAACACGATGTCTTACTCCGTGAAAGCACTTTCACTTAGAGAAGAACCCTTTATATTCATGTATACCCCATTCAAGACGAGGAAACTCCACTTCATGAAATATACCCCTTTGAAAAGACCCTTTATATTGTGTTATCCTGGAGCTTTGGAGGGTCCCTTCATGTGAACAACTTTTCATTGGAAACCCTTCTCCCGTACGACCTTCTAGGTTTGTATGAAGTGATTTCAAGGTCCCGAGGGAAGTGTTTCATATTGCATTGTATATCCTCATGCTTCATCACATAGACACACTATCATCTATTGATTTTTTAATAACCACTCTAATGTGATCCACTAAATGGATCACTCCATAACACAACCTCACCACATCATTACTGATGCCTTCCCATCCCCTTGTGTGTGTGGGTATCAGTTATCTATGCACTAGGGGTGAGGAGTGAATCATCATCGTCCGACATGAAGGACATTAAACTATCAAGAACCATCTTCCTCAGTACATTATATTAAATTCATCCCTTTTCCATTATAATATACATGAATAAAATTATCTCGGTTGTTTTCCGAATACACTAGCCTCCACGAGATTGAGATATTCCTCACAAAGAATGAGATACTATTTGCTGGAGTGGAATCTATCTTTGTGAGAGGGTATCTGTCCTGGTGTAAGCCGTGATCCTTTCGTGTGGGAGGACGGATCCTTACTCCCCCTCATTTATTTGTTGTGCAAATACAAGAGGATATATGGGAAAAGGGACCTTCATTTCCCTGTCTCTCTCCTTTTGGTCTTTATCGCCATCAGGCCTCTATATTGATGTAAGTCCCAATCTCCATCTCAATTAGATTCTATCCACGCATAAGCCCCACTCTATTCCTCGTGGAATTGTATTTCTAAACACGATCGCCAGGTCTCTACTATCTCTTGTTTCTCTCACATCACGTGACTCACATGGGCTTCGAGTAAGCACCGACAATAACCTCTTATATAGGCCGACATAGCGTGAATGCCCCAATCTCCATACCTAACTGGATGGTCATTGATCTTTTTCATCTACGGGAAATCAATGTATGATGATAACCTGATGTTCAAGCCCATCACCGATCTGCCCTGACTAATTCTCATCAATTCAACCTTGCCCCACATAATGTTAAACTATATAAATTCAAAATATGTGGTTTTTGATTTCTTTCTCCCAGACATGGTACGTCAGAAGCCTCCCTGATATTAAACATCAATCACATGTCAAATTTGGTGTTCCTTTTTCTCCAAACAACATCCGTGGTCTATCCATTAGTGATATGAAACTAACTCTCGGGATGCTAACCAAGTGTAACCCCATGCTTGTTGTTGGGTCGTTGTCCTATGCATAGTCTTTGATTCTATGCCCCATCCTGAACTGTGGGGACTTTGATTACCTAAAATTTTGATACATAAAAATACTCTCTGAGGATCAATCTCATCACTCATGTCTCATCTAGGCCTCTACATTGATCCATTTCATTTTAGGAAGGTTATACCCCTACCTGAGGGCTCTACTTCCTTCTGGTCCCGTCCATGCATCCATTCTCCCAGACTGCCTCTTCGAGTGTCCTATCTCCCCACATGTTGAACTTCATGAATGTTGATACCATACCACAAGGACACATTGGAAGCCTCTATGAGGTTCCAGAAAAAAAATACAATTACTATCACAAAGGTTCCATCCCACTCCATCTTCACTTCATTCAACCATCCATCATCCATCTTGATTTTTACCCGGTCCACCACATCCTGGTGGGATCATTCCATTTCACTGGGAAGCTAACCATACGTAAGCGCCAAATGATCTATCCAATTTATAGTGTCCCTCGTGAAATGATATATTAACCATGAATAAGCCCCAACACTATCTTCATCCCATCTTCGTCAGTGTAGACCCCTACCATGTTCCTCACCTATTGGAACTACGTGGGTTTTGGTCCTAGTCACCTACAAAGGGTACATAGGAAGCCTCCCTGAGGTTTAATCCCAGCCAACGGTAAACCCTGGAGTACCCTCAAAAAAACCCAAGCATACTTAGATCCATCATCATTCGATGTTTGGATCCACTCATTTATTAAACCCATTAGGTCCTCCCTCTTGGGGATTTACCCATATAATACACTCCCATTAGTTTTCTGATCAGTCCGATCCATCTCTGCCAGATGTTAACCTCGTTCCAGACCCTGTGTCAAAAATGGAATGATTAAGAATACCTTGGAGTTAGGATTATGGAGTATAATTACCTCACACTCGACGTGGGATGCCTCGGTATTCTGTACCTAGAGATGCCCTTTAAATAGGGGATAAAACCAAGACACAATAGTTTTCAGCGTCCTTACATGCCAGTGATGTCCAATGTGATGAATCCCTTAATCAAACGTTGCTTCCCTAACATGAACCCTTAGAATTTCTTGAAATAAGATACATAATTAACCAACATCCTTAATGATATGTCTCCATGAATTGTTTCACGAACAACATCTTAATCATAAGGATGACCCAGACTAGGTAACAAGTTCTGAGGTGGAATCCATGAAATGATAAATTGGAATCTCATCAACCCATTTAAAACAAGGAGAAAACTTTCATAAATATGTGACATATTCCACGTGTCTTTGGAATGAGAAAAAACAGGGCAGTACATACCGCGTCATATCCTTGATGGGCGGATGCACGCCCTGAAAAAAGCATCAGAAATTGTCCATAATTATTTTAAAGGTATTAATTATCATTCTATTTAATAATATTCAACATATCATTATCCAAAAAACATTATAATAACATAAGGAAAAAATTACCTTTTATCTTTCTCTTAATCATATGTTTCCCGTCAACATCAACTGTCAATAAATTACATTTCTATTCTATTAGATCGATCTAACGTATTCCTGTAAATAATTACTAAAAAATAGTAAATTGACATTCATTATATATTTCTCTATTCTTATATAATAATTCTTGAATCAAAATGTATATACAAATTTTATTATTGCTCATCATCCTTATGGAATTAATAATGGTACCTCATCCTATTAAACAATACCTCTTTCATTTCACATTTCACATGTAGACTCGTCATCATATACAATGTAATAATTACTCACAAATAATTGAGTTGAATAATGACCTTTTACTATCCACTAAAAACACTTAACAATTATTTCATACATAATGAGGCCAATATTCTCATCCAATTAATTAACCAAACTCTTTATTTTTCTCTCAAAGCCACTTGATTTGTGTCCCTATTTTCCCCATTCAAAACCTTTTCTTGTTCCTCTATGACATTCACATTGGTGGTTATTTCTACATTCTTAACACAAAAGAAACTGAATTTTGTTTCTTCTACACTCTCCATTACCCAAACTCTCGTCTAACTACATATTTATCATCCTTGGGGAGTCCTAGAGTTAGTTAAGGTAAACAATGTTAACCATGTTTTGAAAAAACAGATTAGGCCTTATCACAACATCATTCACTCTAGTGTTCATCCCACATGAATTATCATTAGAAAATTATTTATCACATTCATCATTAATGTATTTATTTATTGTTTCCCTATTTAAAAAAACAAAAATAATAGTGTGATCATTACTTATCATAGAAGAAAACACACATAGTCATAAAAATAATTAGAATTTGGATATCTAAATGATAACAAATTCCATATCTATGAAACCCTGGGTTCATACTAGGATTTTAGTAGTTAACTTATATTTGAATCTTTCATGATCTCTCATTAATTGTTTTCTGAATTTTTATAGCATATCCCTTGGTAGTAAAAAACCAAGTGTGCTGAAAATTATTTTGTTATATACAGGATTACCTCGAGTCAGGCCCATAACATCTTTTCAATGTTTTTACCCCTATGTACATATATACTAGAGCCATATCCACATGTAGTATCCAGAAATGGATATATTTCATAGAATAAACTCACACTCTCCTTCTAAAAAATTCATGTACATTTTCCTAAATGTTAAATCATCCATATAAATATCGTTAGAGACATCCTTTTAGATATCTTTATAAATATACCTAGGAATCTCACTAATGTTTTATCATCCTAGATTCTAATGTTATAGTATTCTATTGATATGATACCAACTATAGCAACCCAGTTATGATATACATAAAAATTACATCACTTTTTAAGAATACATATAACATTATACAGAAAAAAAATTCTGAAAACCCATTTTAGTCTAGTGCCATTGGAAATATAGAAACATAAAAACAGGAAAATAGTGGATAAAAATTATCACCCACTATGTTCTCTAAGATAATAACCACTATTATACATATCATAGAAGAAATATATCTTCATAAATGGGTAAAATGACACATAAAGATGGGTGAGTTCAGATGCTCAGTAATGGTTAATATACAGGACATATAAGAATAAACATTAACATAGGAGTTTGACAATGTGATGAAAAAATATGAATATCATACCCTTCATATAAAAGATAATTAATGTGAATCATGGAATAATGCTTCAAAGTTCATAAGAGATAACTCATAATGAAATAAATTACATAATACCAGAATGAATAACAAATGCATAATGAATGGAATTAGGGAAAACCTATATTTCTATAATATTATTCCCATTATATCCAAGATCATATTAGTAGTATGGGCTCGCACCCCATCCCATCATGATAGTCACAGTTCACCCTCGTGGCCATAATAGTAGCATCATTTCACTCTTAATTCCATATTGGAGTCAGAGTTCACTCCTATGGAAATATTAGTTTTCAAGGTTCACACCCAATACCATATTAGTCAATCAAATAAGATATTAATCTATAAAAAATGAATTGGGATGTGATATAGTTCACAGCCATCTCATAATGAAATTATACATATGTGTACCAAAAGATTAAAAACATCACAACATAACCCATTGACATAATTAGTAATCATAAACTTGTAATCATACGATAACATATGAAAAAAGAGAAATGATTCAAAATCATTTAGCAAAATCATAACTATAAAAGGTAATCAGGTTTCATAGTAATTTAATCCATGAAATGAAAACATTTTTTATATAAATAAAACCCAATAAAGTGAAATGGGGTTCTTAAAAATTATTCCATATATACAAAAAGCAATCATAGATATAATATGAACGGAATATTTGGATAATTTTACATGAAACACATGACTAACGCCAAATAATTACATCTTTGATGGGAAATAATTTTGAATTATATTTTAAAAACACAACCTGAGGAAAATATATATTATTCATTGGATGATAATTTGAAAAGAACAATACCTTTTAAGAACCATTTTTTAAATAAACATTATAATATATAAAGAAATCATGAAGACATTTTGAAATCCATTTCCCTAAAATAATATAAAATAATATTGAAAAACTTTTAAATATCATAGCATTGAAAAATAATATGAAAACATATAGAAAAATATTGAAAATAATTTGAAAATAATTTCTATGAGGGTCTCTTTAGAAAAAATTTTAATCCAAAATTAATCATTTGAAATTAAAATGGAAAATTTAATTAAATTACTATAGGTAAATAAGTTTATTTCATACAATGTATAAAATCATCCTTTTCATAATAAAATTATAGAAAAAATTATTATCCGAAAAAAACATATTCCTTTTATAAAAATTGTTAAATTTTAAAAAAGGGAAAATTTTAATTTATTTATGATATTAGATCAGTATAAAATTCTTGGAATATGTTTTTTTAAGGTAGGGATTGGAAATACCACAGATTTCTAACCGAATGGAGAGGTAAGGTCATATTTTCTCAAAAACTTTTTCCTATTTATATGAAGTCCTAATGAGTGAAACAATTATAATAATACATGAATACAAAATCAGAAAACAAGATAATAATAATTTCCATGTGTTTTACTGAAATATGGATCATATTATTTCATTAATAAAAATGTGATGATAAAAATTCACGATAAACAGTGAGATTCTATCATTAAACTCTTACCAAATTATAACATTGAATCAAAATCACAATGTAGGAAAATGAAATTACATTAAAAATAAAATATTATGGAAATTATATGATTCGGGATATTAAATTTCAATGGAATTTTATTGAGCTCATATAAAAATATAGGAGTATACCATAGAATGCATCTCCGTGATGGAAAATTGATACAAAATTTATTTACCGATTTGGTAACATTTGAAACACAATACCCCTGATATAAATATAATAAAATTCCTATATAAATACTATATATTTATTTATATATTGTATAGAATACCATTGAGGTAAAATAATTTCATCACAATTGATGTGAGTGGTGTGTAAATCATGTATCTTTATGATGTAAAGCGTTAGATGTAATTCCCTTAAATTGATTTTGACTAGTCTCATGTGTCTTTTTATCCATAAATATTAAAAATATGTCCATTAATTTCATTTTTCATTATCATTTTCAATTTTATTAATAATTTTACATCACTTATCTCAATATTGTATTCAACTACTGAAACAAAAAAAATATAAGTCAAGTGTTTTGAACAAATGTGGTTCATGTGTTAAAACAACTATAGTTTATTAAATATTGTAAAATAGATAATTATATTACTATATCAATAACAGTAATCATGGAATAATTATCATCTTTATACATTAATTATACCTTCAAATCAAATCATTTATTATGGTTGTCAAAAATGAATTATTGTTACAATGATGGAGACAATTTGTTTTACGTACACATGAGTAACATTAACATTTTTCAATGATCATTATGAAAAGAAGGTAAGTAACATTAACCATTCCATAGTGATGACTATTTAAAAAATTCCATATAATTTAATCATATATACACATATATATATATATATAATTATTGTGATATAAAAGAAATCTCTTCGTGTCAAGGATGTGGGGTCCACACATCCACGAAACACGTAATCACATTTTATGTTTGTGAAAATGCGATAAAAAATGGTATATACTATATTTCATGAATGTCAAATATTCATTTTTAATAATAATTTTATTGGGTAACATATATTTAATTAATTTTTTTTTAAATTTCTATGCATCGTGTGAACAAATCGAATAACATTGAAGGGGCGGTAATCCACACTTCCCCCAAATTTTTTTCATATTTTAACAAACCGGAACATATAATGTTATGTGTGATAAAAGAATAAATGAAGCATAAATACACAATATATATAATATATATTTTATATAAATATATTTTCTCTTATAATTTTCTCCATTATTAGCTATAGAGATTTAATGAACAATCCTATTTTTGTAAGACAATAGTTTTTCGTACACATAAACTGCATGTTCGTTAACCATAAGATTGAGGTATGTGTAAGTGTGGTTAAACCCCTTGTTAAAAAAATATTTTAACTTTGATGATACTGGTATTTATTTTATGATACTGTAATAATATTAATTTATATTAAGGAGAAATAAAATAAAATAAAGGATCTTGGGTGAATGTGTTAAATCTTAATCAAGTAAAACATTTAGGTTTGCACCAAAGTGCCTCGTTGAAAGACTCTTTTCCAAATGGATGGAATCAAGGAAGAATTTAGGATTATTTATATAATATTTCACAATATCTAGATGAAGCTATGTGGTTTGAGATGTCTGTAGAAGTGGAGGATAAGAGGCATTTTTTATGGTGGAGGGGGAGTGGCACTATTATAAGTCTTTGGAAAAGTAATTCCACCAACATATTTTACATGGAATTTGGCTCCCATAAATAAAAGGGAGGCAATGGTCAATATATGTATATCCAATGGATTTTGGTATAGTTTCTATGTCATTTTGGGTTATAAATTTAAGGATTACTACTTAGTTATGATTTAATTTACCTTTATTGATGAAATATTTATAATTACAATCAATAATAATTTTCTTAAAATTTTTTTTGACCATATTAGAAATTAAAAATAATTTTGAATCCAAATATTCTATGCTTTTTTAAATTCCAATAATAGAAGAGGAAAAAATTAATTTAAAATTAATTCTGTAGTCAGGTAGACAATATTTTTTTTATGTAAAGTAATTTAAATGTTTCCTATATTTAAAAAAATTTAAAGTTAAATTCATCTAAATGAAATTAATTTTATTAATTGATAAAAATAATATCTAATTATAGTTTTTAAAAAAATTAAAATATAATTTATCCTTATGAATAAATTATATGAAAAATAAGTTCTGAACTAAAATTCTGTATTGTTCACTATTCATTAAAAAAATAAAACATGAATGAAATATACGAAAAAAATATCCTAACATAATTATTATGCTATTATTTATAATATGCAGCCAATTTTGTAATATTAAATATATAAATATTTCAAATATTTGATTTGAAATGGGTTCTCAATAAAAGTCGGTTAAAATGCCTTAATAAAAATATTATGTTTAAACATAGAACCCAGTTTCTTCTTATATTTTGTCTATGAATTCAATTCGATGAATATAAAAATTATTTTAATGAATATAGAAATTATATATTAAATTAATATCATTATCTAAATATAATTAATATAATTAATTTTTTTATAATTACTTTCTCATCATAAAAATAATAATATTTTCTTTTATATTATTTGTGCTTTCATATTTCTTTCTAATAAATTGGTAACCTATGAATTTATATTATATTTTTCTAAATAATATATTTTCATAAATTAAATAATATTATTCATAACCTCTAATTTTACAGCTAGTTTATATCTTATTATATTATGTAATAACATTTTAATAATATACTATTGTTCAATGAAACTCAGTCTTGCTTGTATCGCAAGTCTTCATGGAATGTCATTGTTTCATGTAACGAACTCTATCTTTAGTGTTCTAAATAGTGAAAGAAAACATTTATGTATACTATAGAACATTAATAACATGTTGTTTTATATAAATTAAGAGAAAAATAGTTCTTTAAGATAATATAAACTATCATCACTACAATGTGAAATGAATAATTTTGAAACATTTAAATTAATACAAAAATAATAATTCAAAAAATAACGAGGTGTTACCATTTTAGTTTAGTAATTTCACACAATAAAAATAACTATATATTTAGGATTCATGGTTTGGATAATATTCTTCCCAATTTCGGGTTACACATTCCTAATAACAACCCCCTAAAAAGAGGTCTCATTGGTTGACCACGTTGTTTGGCTAGATCATGCGCTAATTGTGTGTACTCACTAGCACAGTGGCAGTACATGTGTGGGATTAGAGAAACTATAAGTAAAACTATTCGTAGTTAGATCAAAACCACAGTTAAAAACTAAATCAAAATCTTTATTCCATGTTCCCCAAATTACTATGTTTTCTTAAAAACTCACCTATAAAAATAAGGTATTTATAGTTTCACGTTTTGGGTCGCACATTTTAAATCGATTTTTTTCATTTTATTATACTTTATGAAAATGATTCATGAATCCCTAACACTCTATAAACCCTTACATACCCCTGATTTACTGACCAGGACTTAAACCGTATTTATAGTCAACATCATCAATTATTTTATCACTCATATTTCATTTTTATGTAGAAAATCAATGTTTTTTTCTGAATAAATTAAATTTTTTAAAAAATTTAGTGAAATTTCCCAGTCAAAAACCTATGTTATTTCATTATTAATAAATATTCTATTTTATATACATATAATAAAAAATACCATTCTTTATACAATGGGGAAGATAAAGAAATGGTAGGGTGGTCTTAGATTTATTGTATGGTTAAATAATGGATATATCAATTTATCATTAACCTATGGTTATGAGAACATGATAATGATTTTTCAAAACTATACGTTGAATATCATTGATCATAAAGACGATTCATGAATAAATCACAGAATTTCATAGGACATGAATCATAATGGAATCATATAACATGAACCATATGATTATAAAAATTGAATAAAGCGTTGATTTCTGGAATACTCTAAATAATAGAAAATATTTTCTATAGTAGTTCAAGGATAATTACTGACACAATCATAAATGAATGGGTACTCTCCCCAAACCATAATCATAGTTAATGATCACCCCTATGACTATAATAGTTTATATACCCCCTTTTGGAACAAGGTTTACACCCCATTCCAAACTTGTTTATCTCATTTGATATCAATCATTACACAATGTATTGGAGGGAGATATAGGTCCCACATCTCACTTAATTAATACCATACATATATGATGCATAAAATCATCAAACAATCATAATTTCACAACCCATGAATTGGAATAGGTATAATGAACATGTATTTATTATTTAACATACGGAAATCAAACATGTTAATTATCCATTTCATTATTTCGACAAATAATATCCTCTAGAAAAAGAATCCAGTTTCATTATCATTTTATTATGGTATAGACAGATGAAATTATATCAAAATCACAAAAATATAATCATCATAAAAACTAGAAATTTAGATAAAAATTATGAACGGTACCCTTGGATCATATCAGCAATAATTAATAAGTTCTATTAATGTATTTCATCTAATATGGAAAATTATTTTGAAAGATAACTTGGCATATTTCATTATGAAAATAAAATTTCATTGAAAATAAATTTTTTAAGCAAAATATTCATAAATTATTTTCTGCATTATTTAATTTGGAAACCATATATAAATAATATAATGGATTTTTTTTGTTATTATAGTGGGTAATTCCATATATTCTATACATGTTAAAACATTTATTATTTTCTCATTTTCAATAATATCCAAATGGGACTTGCCTCGAAAATGACATGAATATTCCTTTCATGTAATTTTATATAAACATAAAACCTGGTTAAAATTTCATTAATAAATTATTTCGATAATGTTGAAATTCTATTTGATTTTTATTACAAATCATTGTTTTGAATGAAAAATAGTTTGTTACTGTCGATATAAATAATGGCTTGTTCTCTTAAATAAATTACTTTAAACCCTTGAGATTATAAATAGGGGAAAATGAAGTGAAAATCGTATTATTAGTTCATGAACAGAGGATAAAAAAGTCATGAGTTACTTTATATATGTATCATTGGATCTAATCACTGGAAACATAATGATAATAAATATCTATAAATGATGGAATTGTATCATAAAACCATAAGCACTTTGTTACCATTTTATTATAAGAACTATTATAGAGTAAAATTTATAGATAAAGAAAATAAAATGAGAATAAATAAATAAATTATATTACATGTTAATGGGTGTGTATAAACATATCAAAAATTAAGACAGTTCATAACATAATATATGTTTCATAGAAGGAAAATTGAGACAAAAAACCAAGACATTAATTATCGAATTCTATAGTATAAATTAAAACCTGTTGTAAAATAAATATATTTATATTATAAATATATTAAATAATTATAATTATATATGTCATATAATATATTATAAAATTATTTTGATTTATTGCCCATTTTATGCAATTTTATGTAAAAATCAAGTGCCATGTGATAACTACATTATTTGTTGTCGATGTTTTGATTTTTTATTTTCATTCCTCCAATATTTATCATGGTCCAATCATCCCAATAAATTTAAAAATGATATAAATTATATATATATTCATTATATATTAATTTATTTCAATCAATAATTATTAGATATCTAGAATAAACTACAATATTCAATGAGACATGAGGACATATGTACGCATGAACAGTGATTCTATTTCGTCGATACATTGAAAGAAAAAATGGTAATAATTGTATTAAATTTATATAATATTATTTTTGTCAAATATATCCCATATCTTCATTAATAAAATAATTATAAAATTCCATGTGAATGGAAAATGTATCTCGTCTTTGAACAATGCGGCAATGTGTCTTACACAGGAGTGAATTTATCATATGCTGATAGAATAGAGAGTAAAAGTGTATATTCGATTTTTTTATTACATTATTATAATAATGTCATGTATATAAAATATCATAATTTCATATATCATTATATCCATCCATAATAGGTGGATATGGAATAAAAATATAATAAGTCCATGAGGCAGATGTCCATCGTACACACGATCGATGGATTAGTTACACATATTATTGAAGAAGATATGGAGAATTTTTTTGAAAATAAAATAACAACATCTTATTATATTTAAGAAAACTTTTTATAATATTTTAAGACTTTATGAATAATTTATGGTGTTATAATAAGTTGTAAAACAAAAACACATAGTTCAAAACATTACCACTTCTTTGGAAAACCCCATTTGGATTGACTTAAAGACATCATAGAATAGATTTATGATATAAAAATTAAATCTATGATTCATGGTGTTATGTATGGGAGATATTGGTTAGTTAATGTCTGAACCAAAGGGTTTTAGACATTTTTATACGAGATGAAAATGGGTGAACATTTATAAATAAGGGGGAGGAAACACATGGGATTTTGAGAATAATAATGTTTACCCACATTTATCACATGAAGAACCCCAAAAAATAAGTTTTTCTAAAATAAATATAGGTTATAAGGTCCCAATATGTACCTAAAATGGTTTTTGAAAAATTATAGACTCATTTTTAACCATATCATTCTAGTTTATCCCCTAATAAACTAATTTCTACCATAACCACCTTTATTTATTTTTTAATTTATTTAATATTACTTAAAAAACAAATTAATTTGAAATTTTTATATAAAATTTATTGTTATTATTCAAAATATGGGATCTATTTTTCTAAATTATAATCACATAATAGGGGGAATGTAATTTATTATTAAACTATCTTATGGGAAGAGACTGTAGGATTTCAAAGATAATTGTTTCATAAGTAGATAAGGTTTTAATATTAAAATTCAACATGAATTCAGTTACAATTAACTAAATTGGATTAATAAATATATAATTTAAAAAAATTACCATAAAACCCATCAGGATTTTTTATGTTTTTCAATGTGGTAAATGAAAGGAAAATTATAAATGAAAACAAGAATTTGGTAATATTCATAGAAAAATTTATGCTTCAAAAAAATTCTACAAAATAACCTCCAGGATAAATTTTACATGAATATTTAGAAATAATTATTTTTATTTTGAAGTAATTTTTATAATAGTGTAAAAAATAAATATTACTATTTTTTTACAAAATATAATAAAAACACTTTTTGTGAAATTAATATTCCCAAAACATATTAAGTCATTTAAAAAAATAATTATTTTATTAAAAACTATTTAACTTTAAAAAACCACTATAAAATAATTTTTTTAAGAAATTTTTTTACTATTCATATGATTATTATTATCTTCTAGGTTATAATGGAAATATTTAAATTATAATATAAATAATATATGGTAATTTTTTAAAACATAGTGTTGCATGTAACATATGATAAACTAGCAAAAATTATAAAACATGCTATCAAATAAAAAATATTTATTCAGAAAAATTCTTATTAGAATGGGGTTACATAAATGATATAAATATGAAAATGAATGAAGAATCAGACTCATTTAAGGATTCCTAATGATAGAGATAATTCACTAACCTATTCATGATGGATGAAAACCAGAATAAGGTTAGTAGTTTTTCTAGTTCTATTAATCTATATGAGTCAAATAATAATATAGACTTTGTTAATAAATTAATTAAAAACATTGTTCATATAGATATATTTTCTAGGAATGGATGAATTATAAATGAAATTATATGGTGAAAATAAGAATCTAACTAAACCAATTATGATACTGGAAACAAAAAAAAATGAGAAACATAAAATTGATGCATCGAGCAATAATTAAAATTCATTTTCTGAATATTAAAATCTAAAATAAAAAAATAAAAATTTATTGATAGATAATTTTAAACTAGAATAAAATAATTATGTGACCCAATATTTTCATTCTATAAATATTTAATTTGACCAAATGATGTTCAATAAATTTCTCCATGATAGGTATCATTCAATGAATTACAATAAAAATCAAAAGGAGTACAATGATTTATTAATAAAAAATTATTTTTCTAATTAAATTTTTTTTAGTGTCTTAGATATTTTAGTAAAGGGTTGTAACATCTTATGAAGGATATATTATCTAGAAATAAACATTATATAGTTTTATTAATGAAATGAGATATTTCTTAAGATGGAAATTATGAATATACCAAATAATGTTAATTGTTTTTAAAATATTAGGAAAATTCATGAATTGAATATGAAAATATTTGATAATATTAATAATGTAAAAATATTCATATTTAACTACTAGAAGTGTAATATGTATGCTAATTATGATAATGAATACACCTTATGATTTAGTGCATCATTTCAAAAAACTATGAATTTTTTATATAATTAATTATCTTCTAAATTATGAAATAATAAATTTTCATGGGTTGTATGGGTACATGAAAATTATATTAAAAATCCTAATGGTTCCAAAAATTCATGGCTACCACGATATTCACATTATTTTTTAATTTCAGAAAATCTATAATATGATTTTTAAAGACACACGGTACATGGAAAATGACCTCTCTAAACACATGACATGTCATAAATTATATTTTCTCTCCTTTAATAAATGTGATTGTCATTCTATGATATTTTTTTATAAATTTAATTGAATGATTAGTGGATTTTGTGTAGAATATATTTTTCATACATTTATAATTTTTAATGTAATATATAAAAATATTAAAATTTAATTTAATATATAATTTTTATCTTATTGATTATGAAATGAATTATATTCTTGATGATAATAAATATTCATATTTCAAGAATGAATCTTCTTATATAAAAGGATAAATTAAAATCTATAATATATAAAATTTTTCTGATTTTAATAATTATATTTTTATGTGTGCAAGTACAATAGAAATGGATGATAAATTTGGGCATGGGAGGATTTGAAATGAATGATTTTGTATGCTACGTAAATTTATGATGCACAAAATGGTTCATAAAATCATGATCATAAAGTTGGTAATTATTTTATTTTTGATTTTTTAAAATTAAATTGACATTATTAATATTTCTAAAATATTAATGAACATAAAAGGAAAGTAAAAATGTGTTTATCCATCATGATTTATTTAGCCCTATCCAATGTATAATTTTGGAGAAAATAAGTATTCATTATGATATTTGATGATTGTATTAGGTTTACATGGACTTATTTTATGTCTCATATATAATAAGAACTAACTAAATTTTTATTTTATTTTAAATATTTTCAAAATAAAAAATTTATCTAATTTTACTTAATAAAATTTATAATGAAAATGATTTTATTCTGAAATTTTTTATATTTTTTATAAAAATAGTTAGATTCACAATTTGTCTCCCCTAAGTGAATCACAATATATTTTCTACTATAGAAGAAATATATAATAATTTTTTTGAAACGGTTGTAATAATATCGAATGAAAAAAATTTCCTATTTTTTCAAATTCCTTTGATATGAAAACATATCTTTTAATTATAGATTTATTTGTATCTTTATTTAACAAAAATTCTAATAAAATTTTAAATATAAATTAAGTTAACATTTGGTAATTAAATATTTTTTTGTGTGAAGCCTTTATATTAAATACTAATTGTAGTGTATTTAAATTTGACATTAAAACTAATGAAGGACTTATTAAATGATATCATATTAACAAAAATTCATTTATATTGTATAAAAATAAGACAATGGAATTGGAAGAATATATTCTTATTAAATTTGATAAATCATGTTTAATATTTAAAAAATGTGTTTTAGTTAGCATTAATGAATTATATAGAGTGTTCAATTTTGGATGAAATGAATCTGAACATATTAATATATCCTTTCAGTGAGAGGTTAATACATGTTAATCTTGTATTATAGTTTAAAGGACTCATAATGATAACCATTTTGAAAATATAACTGTAAGTATTTATTTTGGAAAAAAAGTTATGTAATATGCTATGAAATTTTAGGTCGATTCTACATTTTATAGAGTTTTACCTAATAATGATATTGGATCCTTGAAACAGGAATGTAGGGTAGATTAAATGAAAGATTAACACAATCAATTTATATGAAAAAATGTTTTGTCATTATGAAAATACCCACAAAAGATAAACATATTGTTAGAACTAAGTATAAATCTTGACATAAAATGTGTATGTATTGTTAATTTATTAAAAATATTGCTATAATTTTTCATCATGGAATTTAATTATGACTACTGGGTTGATTTTGAGGAATCAATTTCACTATATTCTCGGATGAAATAAATTAGTGTTTTTTTAAATTTTCCAAACCTTAATTTTTTTCTGTTATATAAAATGGATGTTAAATATGATTTTTTTTCAATGGAGTGATTTCTTATGATGTTTATATTAAGAATCCACCTATTTATGAACCATAATGTTTTAAAAATCATATTTCAAAATCATCACATTATTATTACAATCAAAATAATATTCTAAGATCATGGTTCGAAAGTCTATATTTTTTTATATTTAATAATCATTTATATAAATTATAACATCATCCAAAATAGTATATTAATAATATTTCTCATTAAAATTTAATAATGACAAAATATATTGATTTTTTTGTTTTTATGTGGTTTTATAAATATCTAATTTTTTATATTTATGAAATTTGAATTCGATATTAGTTTAATAGGTTAATTAAAATTTTATTTGGGCTTAAAAAATAACAAATATATGACGGATTACTTTTGAATCAATCAAAATATGAAAAATATTTTTTATATAGATAAATATATATTTTATTATAACTTTTACAAAGTCTATGAATTATAATTGAAAATTATATTTCGATGAGTCTAGAAAACATATATAAAATAATTGTTTAGAGGTATTATTAGATGTTTTTAGAATATTACTAATTATAGGACCTATATTATAATTAGTTTTTTTCATCGCTATTAGATCTTAATTTGATAAAAAGGGATGTGATTTAATGGATATTAGTATAATATTTTCCTTTGTTAAAAGAAATAATATTAAGATTATTTTATTGTAGAAAAACCTATTTTAGTTTAATTTAGTATTGTGATTCAGATTTTTGAGGTTTTAGGATTGATATGAAAATACTTATGGTCTCTGTTATTTAGTTAATATATTTATATTTGTTGAGATCTAATAATAAATTATCAAGTACCTTATTCTAATTCTAGTAAAACATTTTTATTACATATAATTTGGTGGATCGATTTTTATTAATAAAATACTAATTATGTTGTTTTAATGTTTATTTTGATAAAAACATATTTATTGTGATAAAAGAGCTACTATTTCAATTATAAGTATTCTTATATTGTGTTCTTGGACAAAATTAATTTTAATATTTCAAATTTCTAGAAATTTGATTTAAAATGATATATTTTTTTTATTTTATCCAATCTTATAATCAACCTATGTTTATTTTTTCAAAACCATTACATGTAGTGATATTTTCGAAAATAAAAATTTAACATTGAGTTTTTTTATGTAATATTGAGTAATCAGTGTATTACTTTTAATACCTAAATATATAATATATATATATTAATTTTAAATTTTTTTCCCTTTTCAGAACTAGATAACTTATTAATTAAGAATTCAATGTGATAACTAAAATATCAGTGATTAATTCTATAATATTTTTTACATAATTCATACTATTAGAATGTGATTTTTAGTATACATTTGTTAAGAGATCACTTCAAAAAAAAATTTGTTTTAAATGAAATATTGAATATATTTATTCCAAATTCAAAATACTGTTACTTTAAATATTATATTACATTAATAGTTTTATATAATTTATAAAATTTCATGAATCATTATACTAATATTTGTTTTATATTAATTAATTTATCATTAATGAATGGAATTTTTAATTTTAATGTTTAATCATTACATTTGCAACATTTTACTAAAAATGGGTGTTGTATTATTAAAAATTTATCTAATTTATTATATGAAAATTTGTATTAAATAAACATTTTTTCAAATAAATTTTATAAGTTTAATCCTTTTGATATATATTAAAAATATGTGATTTTTTAAAAATCATTTTTTTGTAATTTAAAAAAAATGAATATTTTAATTATTATGATTGTGTCAGCTTATATTTGGGAAATTTATAGTGGAGATGTTTGTTTATATTATCATGATTTGAATATTATTCTACCTGAAATTTTACTAAATTTTTTAATTATATTTTGAATAATTATACTTTGTCACAACAATGGTTTACTAGTTCATAAATTGTATTTTACAATGATTAATTTAAAAGTATAATGTTGAAAAAATGATTTTTTATTGCCTATATATTTTTATAAATGATATTTATGAAATTAATAACAATATGATTGTTTTTTCATAACATTATGAATGTTTTTTGGACATTATAATTTCTATATTTTATCCTTACAATATATTTTCATAACTATATGAAGACACATTTGAAACCTTATAAACATTATCCTTCTATTCTTAACTATTTTCTTGACTTTATAGAGGTTTTTTTACCATACGTGGATCTTATTTAACTTTATATGGAACCTATGACTTAAGAAGTAATTTATAAAAACTATGAAATGTGCCTTATAATGATGTTGAACATTGTGATGATGAAAATCCTTATGATGAAAATTAAGCATTTATTTATTTTATATTATTAATGTATTGAATTTATTTTATTTTATATATTTTTTTCTATAGTTATTTTTTTTCAATATTGTTTCACTAGGATTTGAAAATTATTTTATAAATAAATGAAATTCTCAATATGTTGAATGACTCAAGTGGATAATATCTCAATTTTCATCAAAGATAACCACTTATAAATTTTTCAATAACTATAGATAATGGAACTATATGAATTTGAGTTATGAGATATGAGTTACAAACATGATAAAAAGGTACTCTACTGTTGGGACATTTTTTCCACTACCATAGTGATAAATAAAAAATTACAATTAGAAATGATTTTCTTAAAGTGACAGAACTACTATATCAATATTCTGTTCTTTATTATATTTATACTCTATTTTTAAACTTGTTTTATTTTAGTTTCTTATTTTTTATTTCCCTAAATGTTTATGATTTCCCCATGGAATTTTTTTTATTTTTAACTCTTAAAAAAAGGTATGTATGTTGAGTTGGGAATTTTATCAAAATTAATGTTTCATTAGGGTTTTTCATTGGTCTATTTAATGGTTTCATTGTTTTTAATGTGTTGTTAATCATGGAATTTGAAGGAATAGTCTTGTAAAAAGATACCACAAGTGAGGTCTATGTTAGATGGTTTTATTTATCTCTTGTATATTATAGGATTAAAGAGTATAAATAGGATCACATTTATCCAAACTACAATATTTTTTGGTTATTGTTATTTATCTAAATGCCTCTAATTTAATAACATGAATATATTATTTATAATGTTATTCCTATAATTTATTTTTTATTTTAATTATAATATAGTTAGATATAAAACAACATAATTTTAATCAAGTATATATTTATATAGAATGAATTCTCACCCCTTCACATCCACAACCCCACATCTCAAACTTGGCCAAAAATGGGTGAATTTATACCACTAATAAAAATGATAAATAAATATACGGTGAAGTTAAGTACTAGATATAATAGAATAAAAGTTATTAAAGATTATTCTTTATGCTTCAAATTTGAAAATAAAACAACACAATAGATTCCCTCTACCAACAACACCACTACAAAAGTTTCTTTTCGACACTAAGTTATGAATTCCTGTTGATTAGTGTATGGAATTACTCATTTTGAACATCATAAATAAATTTATTCTTTATTAACATTGAACATTATCATTTTTTATATATAATCTCTAAAAGATCCCTATTGGTGTAGCCTTCACTAGCTATATGTATCTTATTAATAAAAATAACATACTGGAGAGATATGTTAATCAATAGTAGACCCTCATATATTATAGAACTACCATATCATAATTATCACGACTATTTTATCCATTAATATTCCAAAATTTCTAAACCACCATTCACTGATTTTTATGCATAATAATAATAAATTTCGTCAATCACCTTACCCACTAATATACTGATGCTTTTTTTCAATAAGACCTCCATATCAGTATTACTATATTAATTTGATCATTCATCCAAAAATGTAAATCTGAATTAAGAAATTATAATATATAATTAAATATTTATGGTTCTTCATTTTTTTCATTTTATCCTTACTCTGAAACAACCTCTATCATAGACTCAAGTTGTAGGATAACCTATTTAATTTAATAGAACCCTTTATAAATATCTAAAAATATGTGATTAAAAAAATAAATGAAGTCATTTTTAGGAGGTGAAAGACATTAAATCACATAATTATATAATTATCCCTTTTAGTTTTCCAAACAGTCAACGAGATGAAAATAATGAATTTTTCATTAATTTTATGTACTGTTTTAACATCCTAAAAAAATAAAGTCAATAATAGACAGAAAAAAATCATATAATTATAAAATTTTATTTCATATGAATATAAATACATTTTATAGGAAAACTATATTCCATTATATATAATATGTAATTGAATCTTGGAATTTTATGTGATGTTTCAACTATTTGCCAATTGATAGATGATTTTTGATAAAAAACGCAGAGATATGTTATATTTGAACAACAAACTAAAATTGGGATTATTACACATTTTTATGAATGAAACAATATACTAAACTTGTCCCTATTTAATTTTTTAAAAGGAATTATTATCCATGATTATTATAAATTCCAAGAAACATATGTTTTTGTATTTTTTCAATGCATGTTAAACTCTCTCAATCTAATAAATTGATATAATGATATCATTTATCTCCCTAAAAAATTGATGTTATTACACATTAATTATAAATATCAACTCATTTTACACATATATCCATTAAACAATTAAATTTAATACATAAATATTTGAGGATATGAAAACTTAAAAAAATTTAACACTAAGAGGTCAAACTAGTGTGAAAATACCTTCAGTGTTAGGTATCATTCGTTTCACTAAATTGAGAACCAGAAAATCTCCCAAAAATGAGAAAAAATGAAATTAAAATAATTAAATATTTACTTTCATAAATTAGAAATTTTTTGTTATGAAATAATTTCATTGAAAACAAATTTATATAAATATGTCATGTGAAATGCATAATTTGTTATATTTTTCTACATGTTCAAATAGAATGAATTCTCATGAATATAAGACTATATATGGAAACTCCAATGATCACTAAAAACTTTTTGAATCACATAGGAATAATCTTTTAATGAAAAATTATATTAATCATTAATCACTATAACATATAAGATAATTATTATTGGTTCAATATACTGAAAACAAATTCAATGCCCCACCTAACATCAAGTATCAATGAGTATATATTAATGTGTTTTTAGGAAATTAATAGTTTTAATATAATATCACAGTTGTTATTTAAAACTATAAAAATTGTTTTCGGAACATTTTAGGAGACCTCCATCTATATATGGAATTAATAAATGCTCACATGAAATATTTCTATTCCATTAGGCATACACCCTTCAAATTAAAACACTAATAATTATAAATTAATACTAGAAAAAATACTCATTACCTTAATGAAATTAAACTCATAAATAAATGTAAAAATACATATTATTTATTCAAACCATTATATACAATAATATCAATATTTTTTTATAAAGATCTCATAATTATTAAGTAAATATAATGGGCATAAAATCCATTGTTTCATTGTGAATCAACATATAAAAAGTGAAATTAATTTAAAAACCACATATGATTCTTTATCTCAAATTATTCATAATAAATCATTTTTTACATATTCATTATTAATATATGTAATTATTATTTCAATTTAGGAATAGTTAAAATCCACATACATTGTTTTTCATTCCTGACTGTTTTCCCTTGTTGAAAATTGATAGTCTTAACTGAATAAAACATTCAACCTTTTTATCTTGTTTCTATTTATAATTTATTACTATATAAATTAAAATAATATATCCACTTATATATATAGTTTTTATGGACTCTTATATATTTTAATGGCCATGTGCATAACTATTCAAGAGTTAATAAAATCTAAATAGTTTCAGGACCCCATTTAATATGTTACCACACTATTTACATTCTTCCTCAATATATAAAAAAATTATATTTGGAGGATAATTACACAAAATGTATTATGAAACCATTAAAATAATTTCTGATCAATACCAATGGTTGTAAAAATAAATTCAATAACATTACATAAGATGATAAATAATTAGACTTTTATAACATTTTATCATTATAGAATAATTTAGGGAGATAAAATAAAATAAATTAATTAATGATCACATCATAAGATGAAAATTCTAACTAATTCTCTATCTTATGATCATTTTTTATACATAAATTACCCTATCATCAGAAAAATATGTAGTGATTTCTCGAGAGATATTACAGAATATAGAAATGGGTAATAAAAAATGTTGTGAGATCAATTCTATTAAAATAATTCACAAATCACATAGTTATTAATTTGATATGAAAGATATGTCTATTTATAGGAAAATACCTATTCTTCATCATAATTACCTCTCACCCCACTCTCCTCTATTGACCATATTTTCCATTTTTTGATATTCTCTTGGAGGGAAAACCAATATATGTTTTTCCACCAATTCCAATAATTAAAAAACATTAACAGTAATTAATTATATCAAATCCAAACCATATATGTAATTACACGAAATAATTCTCAAGAAAGAGTAATTAATATCATATCGATAACATTTTAATTAAACACTCAATTTTTAAATATTTTCCAATGAAATGAGAATTTAATTAATATTTTAGAAATTTAATTCTATGTAAACACCACCATAAAAATTACAAAAAATACATGGGGGACTACCAAAAGTAAACATCTATTTACTCCACTATCATAACCATAAATATCCTCAACGACATACCTATTAAATCACATTTCTATTCTGAGAATTAAATATTTAACAATTTTATTTTCATTTCAAAGATTCTGAAATTATTTCCACAAAATATATTTAACAATAAATTTTTTAAATAAACCTATCATTGAAATTTCAACAAATTAATATCTCATGAATAATACATATAATTTAATTATCCAATCCACATTATCATCCACACACTTACTAATCTCATGTAATTTTCATAAAAATATGGTCAATATTCTCCCACCATTAGTAATTCGTTGCATTCCAATACATTAATCTCTAAGAGTAAGCACATTAATTATTATGGTTAAACACATATCTCAATTTTTATATCCATCATATATTATATTTCAATATTTCATATTAAAATTATTCTAAAATATTCTACAGATCAAATAAATAATTCAACATCAATTTTTAAACTAAATAAATAAATAAATAAATAAATATATTATTTATTTTTTACATAAATACTTTAATTTCATTGTTAATAATTTCATTCATATAAAATTTATCTCCAAATATATTTCATAAAACCAAAACCCAATTCCACCCTCTTAATTATATCTTCACCTCTCTCATAAATATTTAAGGTTAAAAATTCATTATTTAAAATGCCATATTTCATAGTTATTTATCTACTAGAAAAGTGATCATTTATATTCTATCTCTTATGTTATCAATTATTGAAAATAGATAAAACATCCCTAATTTAATTAAATAAAAATTATTTCAAAACCTAATTGAATTCTCCCAATCTATCATTTTTCAATTAATTTATTTAAATATAGTTCTCAAAAAATATCTCTATGAAATTAATAATGTAATTTTAAAAAATATTCCTTATATATGCAAAGATATTTATATATTTATTTATGATATTTATATACTCACATTAAATAAAATAAAATAAAAATATGGGTGATAAATTAATGGTTTGATGATATATTTATTCATCTAAATTTATTATTCTTGATTGCTCTATAATCTTCTACATAAAAAAGGTCACACATTATATCAGATAGTTAAGCTCCACAATGGTGTAGTTATATGTACCACAAAATATTTTTAACTTCAATATGAGAACACATTTTATGGTATTAATACTATATAATACTCTGGCAAGAATATTTCAATTTATTTTAATGATCAATACCATCATAAATGTAATAAATTATCATTAAATATATTGAGTTGAAATTAGAAAAAATCAATTTGAAAAAGTGGTCAAGTTCCTTATAAAATATAATTAAAATAGTTTAAATAAACACAATAACTTCAATCACTAATAAGTTGAATTTTCATATCACTACACATTCTGTTATAAAATATAAAAAATAATATCTAATTCAATTTATTAATAATATAATGAATATATACTAATTTTTAATTTATTATTTAATCGATTTATTTCTCCCATTCTCCATACATTACCAATAATCCAAATAATCATATATTTACCTTGAATCAAAAATATTTATGTATATTTTCCCTTTATCGGAACATATAAACTCCAATTCATTAAACATGTTATTTCTCTAAAACACAATCATATGTATGTTCAAGTAGTGTTATGAAAATTTCTTTAATTATTCAAGTGTTTAATCCAATTTTAATCATATGTTATCATAATAACCATCAACAATCCATTATTATTGAGAACTTTCATTTAGTCTATGTGTTGTGTATATATCATTCCATGGAATGTTTAGGTTGAAAAAAATAGGATATATAATTTAGGTAATACATCATTTGAAATGGTATTATATTCATTGGTGTTACCTTTTTAATATTCCTAAATATAATAAATCATTTACATGGAGAAATCCTTAGGATGATGTGAAATTATTCATAGTATTTGTAATTTATTTCGTAATAATTTATGTAAATTATTTACCAAATATATTCTTATTTGTTTTAATGGATAACCAATCTTTTTAATACCTCCCTTTATGCAATTAATATCCTTTATTGTATCATTTATACATCATTTTTATAATAATATATTGTTTGATACAATCTAAAATATATATTTTTATATTTCTATTCATCTTGATTGGAACCCACTATTTTAGATTCATTTCACCAATGAATGGTATTGATCTCAAAATCCTTGAAAATAGAGATACTAAAGGCTTATTATATCATATATTTACTTGATAAATATTTTATATTTACAATTTTTTATGTCTGGAATATAGATCTACAATGTTTCTTTAGTATTTTCTTACATTTTAGATAGTTTATATATATTAATAAAAATAATTGATTATAGTGTTACATAATCAATATTTATTATCTTTTAATCTACATAAATTAATATATATATATATATATATATATATAGTTTTAGGTAAAATCATCTCAGGTAAGTATTAAATGTACAGACACACTCAGTCGATTAAAAAACAAATATAGAGTTATGTCATCTCACTTAAAGGTAGGTATGGATAATGGTTTCATCAATCCTTTAGGACGATTTCATTTTTTCCTAGCTTTTTAAAATACTAAAACCATTCCTTATATTCAATAAATCATAACATTTATGTCATAGATATTAATGTTTTCATGTTGATATCAATATATTTTGGAACTACTAAATAATTTAATGAATATTAAGTACTAAAATTCAATGGAATAATCTGTATTAAATTTTGGAATATATGGTACACATAGAATTGATTCAAACTACAACATACCATAATTTTTATCACAAGATGATTCCCATGTTTTAATTCTAAAATAATATTTTTTTATTATATGGTTATAGTTTTGGGAATACATAATCTTATTTGTGATGATTGTAAAGTAGTTATTTTGTTTATGCATAATTGTATCCATTAACTTTTTGTTTAAATATAAATCTTTATTAGTACCTTAATAAATTTGTCATTTATTTCAATGAACACGACCTCTCGATCGTGATAATTTATAGAAAACACATCAAGTAATTTATTAATGTGTTTTTTGAAACCGGGAACGTATTTTATCGTAACATTTTTGATATATTTTCATTCCATAATAAGAATTATATTATATTATAGCACTGGGGAAGGTTTCTAAAAAATATTATGTTTACATATATTCCATTCAAAATGATCGTAGGATTCCCAAATTGAATTGTAAAATATAATTTATATTAGTAGTTATTTATCACTGCAATCCATAAGATCTAATACATTCCTAATTTTATTACAAAACACACCATTGGAATAAAAAACTACATTAAGTAACTCATCCAACTATAAATAATAAAAAATTTATGTACCTATTTTATATTTATATACCTATATTATGTTATATAGGGTTAGATTATTCCAAGATAATGAATATAAAATTTTAAAATCATTTCAAATTTAAATGAAATTATTTAATTTTTGGAACCATAATTTTATAATGTATTGTGTATTAGGATGATGAGATGAAATTATATTACACCATATATAATGGGAGAATAAAATTTTATATTATGGTTGTTAAATAAATTTTCTTCACTTTTGTTCTCTATTATAATAAATTTTAATTCTCTATAAATAAAATATTATTAAGGAATTAATTTGAAAAATAGTCATTCTCAATATGGTATAAACTATGATAAAAAGTTTATATACATACCATATTTAAATTTTTAGTTTTATTTTTTAAAAATATGTTTTTATATTACCATATACACTATTCATAAATGTTAGTGACACTATACACTTAAAGAACCATCAATTTCTAAGCAATGAAATTAAAAATATCTTCCCCAGAAGAATTGGCATGATGTCAATTGCACAATTATCCTTACAATCCCAAAAAGTATTTCACCACAATATTGAGGTCTATAATAAACTTTTTTCCATAGTTGATTTAGGATGGATTAATATTTTAATACTATTTCTATATATAGTTCATAACATAAATTATAAAACCTTAGTAGAATCATAAAGTATTGTCTAAAGTGATATATGAACACATGTGTGCCGTCTTATATAAAAAAGGATATCAAGTAGTAGTGATTATATTAATGGTTAATTGGTGATAATATACCATCAATATCAATAGTCATAATATAGTGTCATAAAAAAGTAATAATTGAATATTAACATAGTGGTATCTAAATCAACATCATAATGATATAACAATCCCATATTGTTTTTACAGTATAAAATAAATGAATGAACACCATTGTGGTTGGTCAAACATTATAATAAAAAAAATGATGGCAGATAAATATATAAACTATGGAATCTATCCAAATTAAATATCATTATTACCTATAAACAGCCATATCCATATCCCTATCTCATTGTTTCTTGTCCTTATACCTTCCACAGATCCTTGATCATGAATTTTACACATAGATTTTTATTTCGGTGAATGGTGTGATTGCAATATAGTAGGACTCCACTAATTTGACCTTATAAATAGTGAAATATAATATAACTATTGATTCCAGGACCATAAGGTACATATAATAATAAACAATCAACAATAGTGTAATCATGTGTTTACTAAGTCTTGATTAATCTTAAATGCACAATATTTGGCTCCATTCCATAAGAGTAGCCAAAACTATTTATATCATGACATATTCTATTCCATGATGTCACATATGTCTAATATTTATTATATTTTTTGTATGTAGTCAAAATTTTAACATTAATAAAAAATATTCTCACCCATTTATGTAGATTTTGTGCTCCACCAATAATGAGTTGTCACATTACTCATCCAAGGATCCATGATCACTCAATTTTCATATACACATGATGGTGAATCCACTAGGAACATTTTCACTCTTATGAACCATCTCAATATATCACGATGTATACTGTATCAACTCTATGTGTAAATCTCAAAAAAAATACTATTGATATAGCATACATTATAACCTGACTCATACCGACATCATTGTGATCATCATACCATGAATTTTGCAATAAACTCAGTCTGAACAATTATCATACATATAGAACTATAACTCAATTAATATCTATAAATATTTGAAGGATCATTCCATATCATAACACTCGCTATCATGTTGTCTCAATGTCATTCTTTTTTGGGTTAGGTACCAATTCAATCCCTATTCAGATTCTTCTATACATTTATAAGAAACTTAATATTTTCACAAAATATAATAATTTCCCAAGAAACATTTTTCTAACATCGCTGTATTTTTAAAATGAAATAAAATGTTCCACAACGTACATGATATGCCACATGGAACTTAAGAAAACAACTTAAAATTATTATTTAAATGATACCATTATAATATATCCATTTTAATAGTGTGAATGAAATTTATTATCTAATTTATGAAAATAATTTTATAAATAAATATTGATTTTGTTAACATTAATAATAGTTGAAATTAAATCCCTTTTGAATATAAAAGGAAATCATTGCCTAAAAAAACATTTTTAATGTGAACAAGTCTGTTTATAAAATAATAAAATTACTCTTATTAGATTATATTAATGAATTATATATATAATATATTAAAATTAATTATTAAAACTAATCGAATGTGTTTTCTAAACATGATATATAAACAAATTCAGTTTTCAGCACACAGGAGCTATGTTTCCTAAATAGATTTTTCCCACCATTTTATGCAATTATTTTGTAAAATAAGGTTTATGAAATTTTTTAAAAATATATTTGAATAAAAATTCTTCTTTAAATTAATATTATCAATATTTACTTTCATTTATTTTATTTCATTTTCCTGTTATGTTTCACGTTTTGATGAATAGTTAACAAATAATTCATTTTAATTAAAACCATATTTTTCATAAAATTAATTTATAGTGGTAAATTATATATTTCTATTGTTTAAAATAATAATTATACCATGTATTCATCTTTTAGTCAAATTTAGTTATTTGGAAACCATTTCGCTTTTAATTTGTATATAAAAAATTTTAATCTTTTTATCTTTTTACTTTTAAAACCCAGTTTATCAATCTATAAATGGGATTAATATTAAATTCATTTTAACCGATTAATTTTTCATAAATTCTAAAGACAGATTCCAAATTTGGATTGAAAAGATACACATTTATTAGATAGGATATTTTTTCAAAAAAAATACGAATTGTAACTTTGGTATGTTTTATTACCATGCTTATGGGTATATTAGGTAATTAAGGGTAATAATAATATTATAGATATTATAAAATTAACATAACACATAACCTAATTTTATTTTATGAGTATAAATTTTCCCTATGAATTAAATGATATGTTATGAGACCATTTATGGCCTTTTGAATGAGAATATAACATTTATAATAATATATTCAATGGAGAGGCACTTTTTTCATACTTTAGTATTTAACCTAAGAAATATTTTTAATATGATTTTATATAAGTTATACGATAAACTATAAATAATATTTTAAAATATTAACTTATTATCTAAATCATATTAATTTATTTATAAATTTTCTTACAATAATTATATTAAATCACAACTCAAAAATGATTAAGTAATTGTTTAATTAATGGAAAATCAATTAAATGATATTGAATATATTAAAATAAATATTATTTCTTATAATTATTTTCATAAACTAAATTTAAAGATATATTTTACATTATAGTGATGATTTAATGGAAATTTTTAAGAAAAGGAATTTTATGAAAATTTTAAAATGTCATGTGATTAAAAGTGTCAAAATTGACATAATGAGGTTTTAAAATAAATATTATTTTATTTAATTCAATAAAATTCATAAATATGTAAAATTTAGAAAAAATATTGTTATATTACATATAATGTATTAAAATAATTAGTTATTGGTCATTTGGTATTTTTTCATAATTAAATTTACCCTCAAGTTGTAAATTACATGATATTATTGTATGAATTAAAAAGGATAAATAAGGGTTAAAAGACAAGGATGAGGTTTAAAAATCATATAAATTATAATATTTTCAATTAATGATTCTATATATACCCATGAATCGTCTTATAATTGAAATTAAGAATATTGAATCCATTTAAAATAAAAAATATATATTGATTTATTATTTTGATGAATTCCAAGAGTGCCCCTCCACTCTCTTACAACAGTGAATATCTTATTCTATATTCCCCACACATAAATTTTTTTCATCCAGTATCTTCCCAAGTACATTCTTATTAAAACATTACACACTATAGTGGCCTTATTTTAGACATAACACCCTCTTTATAGGTTCTAAGTAGTAGGTCAATGTAGGTTGTCTGACGGGGAGGTATTATTTGTAATAGAATGATTTTATTTTAATCCATTTTAAAATTAGTTCAAATGTTGTTAAACCATTATTAAATAATAACTCCAGTATAATCACAATATTAAGATGTTATTTTATTAATATAATCCCATAAATCCATCTCAATGTTAATAAAATTTGAATTGAATTTTATTTTTGTCAGTACGGTAGAATACCGCCTCACTATCTAATATAATTAGTTTTCTACAACCTTCTCTATGTAATAGTAATGATGATGGAATTAATATTTATAAATGATATTAATTAAATATTTATCATTATTAAAGATTAATCTATCATATATGTTTTTATATTTCCATGATCATAAAAATGATAATATCGTTTTTCCGTACTTGGGAATTATAACCACCACGATGCAGTGTGATTATTTTTTCATATCCACATAAAATGAAAGAATTATATTATAAAATGTAATGGATTAATATAATATTAATTATATTATTATCATTATTTAATGATTAAAATTTAATTTCCTTCATTCCATAATTATCCTTGAAAAATTGAAATGTTACTCATGTGTATGTATGACTTACCATCTCGATTATTATAATGTAGTTCATTTTTCTATAAAATATAAAACAGTTTTATTTAATATTATAGCTAATGTATGAAAATTATAATCATGTAATCTGTATTAATATATATATAATGGATAATTGACCATATTGACTCATGAAATCATTCCAAATTCATTTTTTACCCAACTCTCTAATATCAACAAAACATAACCCATTAAATTTTATATGTAATTACTTGTATTAACATTATAATAAGTAAAATAAATGGAATATAAATGGAAAATGGTTATAATTAAATTAATTAATTAAAAAAATTATTATTCAGGATGATAAGGGACATGTGTGATGAATCCGACTCGATGTAAGGGACTTCATATCAAACTCATTTCATCAAGTCTTATTTTGATGTTATAAAACCATATTATTTTATGTGGTTTATACAAATTCTATTTGAAATATACAATCATGATTTTATTTATTCTAATGAAATTTAAATATTTTTCAAAATTTTCATATTTAATAGAGCATACGATTTAAATGTACAAATTGGTAAGGGACACATTGGATATTTAATTATTTACTGATTAAATCATTTTATTCATGTCAATATTCATTATATTATTTTATATGTGCATTTATATAAATATAAAAATATTATAAAGGAAATTTTTGGACTTTTATTAAATTCAATAAAAATTTTTCAAAAATATTATTTTTACATGTTTTATATGAAACATTTTAAATTTTTTTAAAAGGAATGTTTTATTCTTAATCTATAAAGGGATAATGATTTTTGTGATACCATTAATAAAATTCATTTTATAGCATGATTTTATATTTTAAATGTTTTATTAAATGAATATATTTCTTTTTATGTCTAATGTATTTCAGTTTTTGAAAAATTATTTTCAATAAAATGATATTATTTTATTAAAATGGGTGGGTAAATTAAAATTTTATTTTTATACTTGATATTTTTTTACTCAAGGGGTTAAAATTGGTTTCAATTGTTTTATTCATGATTTGTTCCATGAGAATTATATAAAAAAATTTTAACTCCATTATAGCTCCTGGGTGTTCCTGATATAGCTTATATGAGGGGTTGAACCCTATTATAGCTCATGAATAATGGGTGAGAACAATATGGGTTATACAAATAGTGATCCCTATTATAGATATCCAATTAATTGGCTACTCTAAAGATGTATTTCAACCATATGGTTATCCTGTTTATAAGGATATATGTAAGAATAATATGGTAATAAAGTCCTAAGGAACCTAAGTGGGGTTTTTATGAATGCTAATGAGTTTTTAAGAGAGGCTTTTAATGGGTGGTCATGTTTTCACTAGAATACTGATTATTTTATTTATATAGCT
Organism: Viscum album; assembly: GCA_963277665.1. NCBI lineage: Eukaryota > Viridiplantae > Streptophyta > Magnoliopsida > Santalales > Viscaceae > Viscum > Viscum album. The sequence goes on from OY728122.1 coordinate 185,635,712, forward strand.
TATTGATATTTTTACACATTCCAATTTTTAATTTTATTTCCATAGGGTTTAAAAAATACATGAGAAAATGATTAATTTAAGGGAAAATAGTAAATATATCATAGCTTATGAAAAAATGTTTTATTTTAATTATTTCTATTTTATATGAAACATAAATAATGATTACTGGTATCCACATTTAATTTATGCTTTTACTATATAATTTATTTCACTATTTATCTAAAAACTAACCTTATATGATCTATGGTAAATTAATGTGATTTCTAGTTTTCAAATAACTATAATATGTATTTTATTAATGTTTTGTCCTTACAATTGGTATCAGATCCGAGTATATATAATATTAGATATTTTCTTGTTTTATTATGTATTTGGTATATGGTAAAGGGTTTATAACATCAATGTTTATCATTAGTTAATTTCATAAAAACATATTTTAGACATTAATTTATCAAATTTTATGGTGACTAATATAATTTTTGGGGGAAATCATTATTGAGGTAATTATGGGTTATTAATTTTTGGGATTAGAAATTAATGATGTGAGATAAAAATTCAGGTAATAACATGTTATTTTTATTTTTGAGGGTCCAATCATATTTATAAATTTTATAAACATTATATTTTTTTATAAAAGGGACACCTTTCAGGACAGGTGATAAAATGTTTAATAGGAAAATGCCATTGGAATTGAACCCACAACTGATAGACGACATGTGTGTATCTCCTACTATTGGTATACACATAGTACCAATTATTATTACCCAACATGTCCATCAATAATCTATTCTTAGGAAAATTTATTAAAAAAATAAATGAAAAAGTATATGGGAGATATATGGGGTCATACAAAGGGAGTTTACCTCATCCATCAAAAAAAGACATATATCATAATAAGACATGCCATTCCCATTATCAAAGTAATCAATGGTTTCATAGTTAGATATTGACTTAATCTGATTGAATATTAGATGAATTTTATGATTAATCTTACTTGATAATATATAATTGTATCTTTTAGACACATTGTGTGGTATAATAGAATAACCCTTTTTCATCCTTCCCTTTGAGGGAGTAAGAGTGAAATCAATACTATCAGTCACCCTCACTTTTTCAGCTAAGAGTGCATCCATAAAATAGGCATGACCACCATTGTTAATTACCTTCATGGGGGTGCAATAATTCATCTCTTACACCTTATAAATATCACCTCAATTTTTAGATAAAAATGATGAATTTAAATTTTTTTGAATCTTATTATGGAAATCAACATGATGAGAATCCTTATTACAATCTTTCAAATCAACATTCCCATCATGTTGTCATCATGCACCAAGACATGATTCTGGATAGTGAAGGAAAAAAGGATACCCAACAATAGTGAGACAAGAATACTCTTCAATATAAATAGTAGTGACGGCACAGTCATCATTGGATGTAACCTCCATAGAAAATTCAACTCGATTATCTGAAGGACCGCTATTAGATACCATCAAGGAATTATCCACCATCTATTTTTTCCATTTAAATTGGGCACATGAAAATCATTGTCATATACTAGCATATAATCCTTACGGGAAGATTTCATTATTATAAAATCTCCATTATTATCAAGATACATTGTTAAATATACATGTTTCCTCTCTGTATTCTTGAATAGAGAATTTCTGGATGACCATTAATCCCACATCTATCACAAGAGACCTTCCTCTGACAAAGCTCTAAAGAATGACTAATATCCATGCATTCATTATAGAATATAGGATTTCATTCATACCCAAAATATATTTCAATATTGTCTATGGGAGTGGGGATAATAACATTATCAATCAAGGAGGATATAAGATCATTCTCTACAAACATTATGGAATTATGTGAAAACTGAACAACCTTGGTTTCCATGTCATGGAATATAGGATTTTTGATTTCCTTGCCAATATCATAGAAAATATTTAGATTCCAAAGGACCCAGATATCCAATAATAATGAATCCAAGACCGATTTAAAGCAATCAATGCAAGTGAATAATTTAAATACAGGGACCATTCATAAAGGAGAAGCAATTCAGGCTTCAGGGGTAAGGATCTGATGCTCTATACATGAATATTGAAGCCATTTGAAAGTAACATGCAATGAAAAATACCATGATGAATAGAATTTAATTTCCAATCATAAATTCCCAAAACATTGAAATATGATGGATTTAGTCATCAATTATCCAGGACATCTCGCACTCGAGTCGAACAAAGTGTTCAATCGAAGAATTCAACCTAATTACAATTCATTTAGAAAACACATTTGGGTTAAAAAAAACATGGGCTAATGAACCGTTTTAGATAATTATCCTATCGTGGGAATAAATGAATGACTCAAAAGGGGGGTTATAGGAATTTTGATTTCATCACATGAAAAATTCAATTTGGGAATAGAAAAATCACACTTTTATTTGGGAGCTTTAAGACATCCTTCTATTTCATGTTTTGTAGATCAATTATGATCAATTCCATACATGCATCCCAAAAGAAATATTTAGAATATTTTACTCAGTGCAAGACACCAAATTTTCCTATGAAGAACATCATCATGCACACCTACTTCATTAGTAATACTAGCTTCACATGCTTCCTATTATTTGGGATCTCAAAAAATATCCTTCAAATAAAACAATGGATCTGACCTAACATCACAAATCCGTACACATTCCAGGAGAGCAGTGATTCTCAAAGCTTTGAGATCCTGAGTCGGGTTGATGTGCTTCACTGTGACATCGTTTCATAGGTCCACTAGATTCTCATTACCGTGAGGTGACCATTAGACATCATACTAAGATGATCCTTTCACACTATCAATGGTCAAAGATCACAAATATTTGGTAAAATGCATCCCAAACACTAAATATCATCCATATTTTCCTAGAGGTAGAGTGGGAAAACCCACCCAAACCCTATCTCTACCATCATTCTAATATACCAATTATTACATGTTACAATTAGTTAAATTTTTTGTAGTTGAATAATAAGATGGATTTTGTAACATATGTTTTCCCAAATTCATAACCTAGGGATAGTAAAATGATTTGGAGATTTAGTGATTATGGTTATTTTGGAAGACATTAACAATTTTTTGAACATATTGTAAATAAGGTAAATTAAATATTAAAAATAATATTGGTTCAATTGTATTTTGGATTCAAATAATATTTTATTGTGTGTGTATGGTGATTTTTCATTTTAGGGAAATCTATTGAATACATGTAGATTATGTTATTTAGAAAATTAGATATTTATTAAGATACATTATGTTTCGTTGATGTAATTTGGTGTTAAATGTAAATACTATATTGGAATTCAATGCGATCAATTAATTTTAGTATTCCAATATTATTCAAAAAAATCAAAAAAAATTAAGGTTAGTTTTTTATTGAATTTTCTATCTTGAAATTTGGGTATTAATTTTGAATTTTGGATATTTATGTAGTTCATCCTAATATAAAGTCTTATTATTTTTGGAAAATTGTATTATCCACTCAGAACCATTTTCTTTTTGGATACCTTTTCATTATAGGTTAAATATATATTTAACCATATTTGGGTATTTTGATTCTCTATACGTTTATTTTAGTGATTTTTCCATGAATAATTCTTCTTGAATACTCATTATTTGGAGACAATGATTTGTTTCTTGGTGGAAAATGATTGAAAGAAGATACAATACTAGTCAAGTATTATATTTTCTTATATCACTAGTGAATGTCGTAAATGATCATATAAACTCTTTGAAAATAATTTTCAAACAAAAATGAAATATTTTTACTATTTTTATTGAGAAATCAATGTCCTTTTGGACCCATCAAAAAATTATTGTTGGTGATTGTTAAATTTATAAACACCATGTTATCTACCTGTCTATATTATAATATGATAGATTGTTTTCTCTTTCATATCCATGTCTTCCTACATGGAACCATAGAATGTGTTACCTTGTGTAACCTTTTTTACTTCAATTTCATTCTTTTAAAGTGGATGCTTTATTGACCCTTGATCTGAAGTGGGATTTTAAAATTGTATTTTGATAATTAAAAATAGCAGTTCTTGATCTTGTGTTCACATTATGGGGATAAATTTTTTCAAAAGGGAGACTGAACATTATTAGTTTAAAAAAATACTATGTTCGATACCATACATGATACGTCACATTGAGATTGCGTGAATAACTAAATGTTATTATTTAAATGTTACCATTATTATCTATCCATTAAAATAGGGGGCCAAAAAATATTAACTGATTCATGAAAATTTGGTTTTCACACAATTAAATCATTACTGAAAAATAAACTATAAATGAAAATAAAGTCCTTTTTAAAATAATAGGAAATTATTTTCTGAACTACTGTTAAAATTTCATCAAGTGTGTTTATAAAATATTAAAATCCCCATTATTTACTAAAATTAATGAAAAATAAATAAATAAAATATAATATGTAATTTTTAAAATTAATATTATGTTTTTTTCATACATTAGATAAGAAAAAATTCAATTTTACTCATAAAAGAAGTATTTATCTCAAATGTTGGTTTTAATTCCATTTGAGGGAGAACATATTTTAAATGTTTTTTTCGAAACTTTTAAAAAATCAATTTGAATAAAAATCATGATATTTTAAATCATAATATAAATATTTAAATTTTTTGACTTATTAGTAATTTCAAAACAGTTTTATCTTTTGATGAGTAATGAAAAAATATTTCATTTTAATTAAAAATAGATTTTTATAAAAGATATTTATAGAGTTAATTTGTTTATTTGAATGGTTTTAAAATATAATTAAATCAATTTATAAAGAATAACAAAATTTTTGTTATTTAAAATAATTTTAAAGTTAATATTGATCTTAAAACATTCCAATCTATTGAACGTTTTGACTTTAAAAAAAGGTTTCTCGAGTAGCAAATGTGATTAACAATAAATTAATTTTATCCAATTATATGTTTTAAAATTTGAAAAATGGATTACATATCTAGAATCACATTTTCAAAATATATTAAATAAGTTCTTTTTATTTTTGGTCAAAATACAAAAAATAACTATGGTAATTTTTTTATCTTTGATAAATGTAAATCAGGTAATTATGGGTAAGAATAATATTTTAAATATTATCAATTACCAAAAAACATGATAAATAATTGTTGGATGAGTTTTAAAAATCTAAATGAATTAATATATAAATTATGAGACCATATATGGAATTTTTAAAGACAATATAACCATTATAACATTATATTTAAAGGAAAGTCAATTTTCTCGTACTTTTGTTTTAAAAAGATAATTAGTTTTTATATTGTCTTATATAAGATATTTGATAAAATATAAATATTATTTTCAAATATAACATTATTATCTACATCATGGTAATTTATTTATTGTTTTTATTGATAAAATAATTACCTAAAATACCGATAGACTAATGATATAGTGATTCTGTATTTTAAGGATGAATCAAATAAATAATATAAAATTATAAAATAAATATAATTTTTTATAATTAATATCATTGAATAATTTTAAAAATAAAATTAACTTGTTAGTAATTATTTAAAAGCTTCCTCTCTACTATATCATTTTCAGTACATTTTTAAAAAATATTGTCATGAATACCATCAAAATTGGCATTAATGATATTTTAAAGTAAATAATATTTTTTTATATGATATAAAATTAATAAAAATATGAAATTTTAATAAATTATTATCATAAGTCAAAGAGTTTCATTAATGACTCATTATTGGATTTTTTTATTTTAAATAAATTATAATACCCATAATAATGAAAATTTCATGGAATCACTGTAAAAAATAAAAATGATAAATAAGGCCTAAAACAAAAATATATTGCCTAAAAAATTGTCAAAACATTTATAATTTTAATCGAATAGATTTATATAGACCCAAACTCATCAAACTTTTGATATTAATATATTAGGATCCATTTGAATTGTAAAATTTATTTATATATATTTATTATTTTGATGATTTACAAGAGTGAATTCCCCTCTCTTTGAAAAGGGAATTTCTTAATATCACTTCCTCACACATAAAGCCCTAATTTTTTGGACAATATCATACTGAATCCAATAAATTAATCCATAAAAACATTATACCGAACTATGTTTAGGGACAATACCCTCATAATATGTGTTATGCTATTAATCAAAGGAGGTCCTTCGAAAGAGCGGTTACATTTTTAATTATGTGATGTTGTTTAATTTATTCTTCCACATATTTTAAAAATTCGTCTACAATGATGGTTTAATAAATAAGTTACCCTTAATATAATGATAAATTAATAATTTAATTTCCTTACCTAAATCCATATCTAACTTTTTAAATTGGAAATTAATTATTCGTTCCTAAGTGTGGTGGACTACCATCTCAGGAAACGATATAATTCAATTTCCATCACCATCTATCATGACTGATTTTAATAATGGAAATAATTAGAATATATAATACTAATGAAATATTTATCATTATGAAATAATGTTATATGATTTAAATTTTTACCTTTTCCTTCACATAAAAATGATAACACTGTTCGTGCGTACATTTGAATTACCACCTTTATCAAGTTATGTGATTTTTTTTGTAACCACAAATAATTAATGATAAATATTTGTAAATTTAAAGGATTAAAATGATATTTATGATATTAAAGATAAAATAATATGTGTATTCTATCCAAATGATTATTTAATAATTGAAAAGTTACTTTTTCATATGTATGAGTTACTATCTCCATAATTATAAAATTGTTCAATAATTGTAACCATAATTAATGGAATGATGCTAAAGTGTAATTTATGGATAAAAATGAAAATAATTTAATTTATGTTATTTTTTATATGATTATATAATGAAATATTTCACTATTTCCATCAAACTAACTTAATTGTTTACTAAACAATCAAATATCAACAAAACATTCGTCTATAACATATATTATTAAATTATTTCTAATACATTATAACAACTGATATAAAAGGAATAATAGAAATTAAAATAGATCTTAATAATATAATGAAAATAATTTTTTTACTATCTTGGATGATAAAAACACACGTGATGAATCAGATTCAAGGAAATAGACTTCGACTAAACATCCTTTTATTGAGGAATATTGTTATGTTATACACCCACCTTATTTTATGAGGTTTATATATCACCAATTTGACATATGATACAACGAATTTATGTATTATCATTTTATTAATGGATTTTTAAAACTTTTATCATTTTATGGGGATTATGATTTTAATGTTGAATGTAGTTTGGGACACTTCAAATGATTAATGATTTAATAATAAAATCATTTTTATCCTTGTCAATACTCTAGATATTTTTTTATATTTTAATTAATATAAATATATAATAATTATAAATAAAATTTAATGTCATTAACAAATTTATTTGTTTTTTTTAATGAGTCTTATTTCATGTTTATACCCATTTTTTTGACAAACTACAAATTTTTTTTTGTATTTTTAACATACATGGGGAAACCCACTTTGCTTATTCTAATAAAATTATTTAATTTCTTATTTATTTTAAAATATTTTATATTTTTATTAAATAAAAATTATTGGATTTATTTATAGGGTAATTTTTTAAATATGGTTTTACAAATAAAATTTTGTTTTGGTGTTGAAAATGTGATTGTGAAGGAAAATGGAATTTTAATATTTGAATTTTCATTTTCATGTGATTAAAAATGTTTTGAATGTTTTAGTTCATTATATGATATGTGGAAATTATATATGAAGGGTTTTCACCATTATATCTCATTATTGATCCTGATATATCTTATTCATAGGGATGTTCCACAATATTGATCATGAGAAATAATTGAGCCTGATAAATCTTATATGATGGTTTCACCCCCTAATATCTCCCAAATGCACTGGTTAATTCATACATCTATGTAAAACATATGGATATTTCATTATTAATGGTTAATGTAAGATTTAAATGGTAATGGTTTCTCAAGGAACATACTTCGGGTTTTTATTCTTACTAATGTGTTTTCAATAAAATATTATTCATGGGTTCCTATGTTTTCACAGGATAATCTATTTACAATATTTATGACCCTTAAAAATATTATGTTCTTATCCCATGTTTGAAAAAAATACAAGGATTATTGAATATTTGGGTAAATTATGATATAATGGGATAATTATGTAGATATATCCGTATATGAAATCATGTTTCATTTTAATTATTATTATTTTATTAAAAATCGATACTATGTGTGAGTTTCAACTTTAATGTATGGGTTTACTATGTATGTTCTTTTCCAAATTCGAAAAACACACATCATAAATGAACTTTAGGGAAGGAAATTGATTCTAATTTCAAAAAATAACAATATGTTATCATTATGTTCTGGTACTTAAATATATAACATCTCTAATAAGGTGTAACATTGAGTGAAAGTGTCAAATAATGGGATTCAGTACAAAAACCCCTTACGAACAATAATGTCGTATATGTATCTTATGATACACACAATCATATCATATAGAATATTTGTATATAGTGACTCTGTATGGTGTGTACATCCATCCTGAAAGGTGCTGACGTAAGAACTTTTGTTTTCGATGTTCATATACCAAAATAATGCTTGTGGACCCCCCAAATGAAACACCCATAATAAGTTTTCCTATAGAAAATCCAATTCATCAAAAAAGGGATTCTAAAACATAATTACAAAGAAGGGTGTGATATAATTAAAAACTATTTTAAATATCAAATTATATTGTCCACTAATGGTATATTGATATCTAGAAAATGATGATATTTCAAATTATTTAGAAACATTTCCATTAATAAATTAACTATTTATTATTATATCATAATATAACTCATATATTCATTCCATGAAATCTTTAATATATTATTCCTTATTTGTTGCGGAGATATAGGATGAATAAATATGAATAATTGAGGAATAAATAACCATTACAATGGATTTTTATGAATTAATTCCTAAGGAGCGATCATAATTGGGGTTCTACAAATGTGTAATTACCAATAACCTCAAAAAGATTCCCTATGTTCATTATCCATATTTGTAAGATAAATACTGAAGTGTTTAATGTAGCATTCATATTAAAAAACCATTTAGAGTATTGAAAAAAAATCATTCCCAACATGGTGACACATATTTTTACATTGTGTTCCAACCATACGAGGCTAACTCTAAATTCTACTCACTCACATGTTTTGGAAATAGAGTTTGGAAAAAAATTACAAACCTTTTCTGTAATACAAATTCATTTATGATGTGTTATATAATCAAACACATAACACAATACCCAAAAACATCTAATGTACTCATGTATTTGATAAATTATATATAAAAATAATAACATTAAAGAATGTTATAATAACATTTTTGGGAACTCCATAGCATACTCTAAAAATTCCATCCCATTTATAAAACTGCATGGGATAACATGAGGACATTCATAAGAATGATTTAAGCTATGTGGTCCGAAAAGGGAACAATCCAAGCAATAATATGGTTGAATTAAAATATTTCAGTTAATAGTCATATCAATATGGTATAAAATTTGATGAAATAATAGACATGAACATTGTATCCGGATAAAATATGGTGACCCCAGGGAATCATATGAATGTGGTAAAAACAGAATACATGGAATCATAAGTATATGATATGGATAACTTTTTTGAAATTATATGATATTGTTCATAGTAAAACAACACATTCATCAATAATTTCATATTATGATGAAAAAAATTACCTAATTAATATTCGTAATGTATAATTCTATGCTCACTCATCACATTCTTATTAGGTACATGCATTACAATTCCACAAATATCATAAAACATATGGGGTTCCTTATTCAATTTTTGTCCCATGGTGAAGGTTTATAGGTTAGCTATATATTTCTTCAAAATAAATTATTGTTTTATATATCTAGTTTAATACCCATGATTGAAAATGATAAAAATTCAATAAGAATGGCATTATAATTTCAACATCATAATGGGTGTAAATAAGGATTCATTAATTGTTTTAATGACTATTAAATATTTTATTTAATTAATTATAAATCATTAATATAGTAAATTTAATTTTTAGATATAAAAACAAATTGTAAATAAAATACTATAATACAAAAAAATGTGCATCAATAAATAGTAGGAGAAGTTGATCCTCTTACCTTGAATGAGTGCTCTTAAAATCTTTGGAGGATCTTAATAACTACTAGGGAACAATATTTGAGTTAACTAGATAGGTATATACAGAGGTAAATTGGTATCTATGAGATTTTAAGGATTATGAGTTTGAGGGGGTTGGGTATTTTTATAAAATGGTGGTATATTCATTATAAATTTATAAAAATATGTTTTCAACTCTTTATTAACAAATTTCCATAAACAAATATCATCACATGGTACGTACCAATGGATTCATTCAAATATTTATGGACTCTATAATTATATTAGTACAACCACCAAAACTATTAGAATAATACCTTTGGTGGTGAGGAAGTCAGTCGTCTTCATAAATAATTTACCTAAAAATCTTAAAATATAATATAATTTTCTGAATATTTGTTAAAGGATTATAAAAAAATTATGTAACTTCAAAAACCAATTATTTTACATGTGAAAACTATATTTTCCATGGATTATACTAATAGAATTTATTTTGATCACTATTCAGTCATTATTATATAATAATATAGACCATATATTTATTCATTATTTAATTTTTATCAAAAAGGTAGACAATCTCAAAAAATATTAAAAAAAATTTCATTGGTAAATTTTGAAATTATGATTTCAAAAGTAATATTTTTTAAAAAATAATTCTTCAAAATAGATAAATTATACTTTTAAAAATTAGAATTTATTAGAAAATTAGTATTTAGGATAATAAAAATTTTCTAACCCGTGTAATGAATACATTTGACTTCTTTAAAATGAATGTTTCATTTTTATATAATAAAATATTGTTAAAAAAATTTTATTGAAATTAATACATATTTAAAAAATAGTATTTATCAAAAGGATTGATATATCAATATATTATCCAAATATACTATTTCATTCTTCATATAAAAATCCATTTCCCCAAACTAATATAATTGTATATACAATGTAAAAATGAAATAGTTTAACTGTAATAATTATTTATTTTATACGTAGCATTCAAATTAATAACACCATGGTATACATAGAAAACCTAAATAACACTACATTATTTCCTAAGGATATGGTGCATGGATTTGGAATTTTCTAGTGGTCATTCGGCGAACATTGTTTTTTGTTCTATTAATGAACATTAAAAAATCATATAAAAGTTTACACTAGAGCATCATTTTTGGAATATTTTATTATTCTAAGTCCTGAAAATATCAAAGTGTTTCCATTTCCCTTTGCAGATTCAATAAATGGGCTTCATAGGCTATAATCCTACAGGTCTAGATCATTGATTCATCCATCTTTATCAATAAGACTTTCTAAATACCATTATTATATAATAATATTAATTGAAAAAATATAAATAATATATTATAAATAGCTAATATAGAAAACTTTATTTTAATTCCAATATGATATATTTTATAATTGGATAGAAATTTCCAATTTAGTATGTGTTTTTTTATATAAATATATTACAAGATATAAAAATTATTCATTCAAAAGGTAATTTAATTTATAAAATATTGATACATGACATTCCCCCCATAAAAATTAATGATATAATAAAAAAAATTCAATACACTAATATTGATTAGGGTACTTCTATTTGATCACCACTTCGTGTTGTCATGTTTCATCATCAATCATATGGTTCTGAAACTGTACTTTGACTATGTGAGTGGTCTTATTTATTATAGATATTTTCCAATCATCTATGATCCTTATTGGAAAATACTATATGAAATATATATATCTAATAGTACCACCCCAAGATTAATTATATTTCAGGGTTATAGTGTGTACATCCTTGAAAGGGACATGTGGAACATATCAGGTACTTCAGATAAGATAAGTAGGAGTTCTAGTCGATAGGCCATAGATATTTTGTGATGAGGTTTATCAAAGAGGTCTATGTGTCTTGTCATAATCATTCACATCATTACATACCTCATCACATTCTTTATTGGTTAATACATGATGGAACACATTATCTCTAAAATCAAACACTAGGCCTTCTCAATGATTTTCTTCATTTTCTTTTTGTTGTATTTTATCATATTTCAAATTAATTGAATGGTTTATGAGTTTTATTTTCATAATTGGATAATACGAGGTACTATAATATTTCTCTATCTAACATAATCCTAACATGTTAGAGGCTAAATATCCTTCCTACACATATCCTTATAAGGATCTATTTGACTAATAGAATTGAAAATATTGTTATTTGATAAAAGTTATTGGGGATGTTTTTTTATCCCAAAATCATTCGATGTATATTGAACACGATAACATTATATCCTCTAGATTTTCAATGGGACACTATTTAATAATCTAGAACCCACACCCATTGATTTGGTGATTTAATTTTACACTTTACATTTCTTGATATGCTGTTGTTTTCTGTGAATCAATTTTTTTGAACTAATCATTACCAAATCAAATGGAATAATTGTATAACTTATATCCATTATGAATTTTTAGGTTTATATTTTTATATAATTGGATATAATAATACATAAAAATTCACCTTAATTTAAGTGGAATTTTTTCTAATTAACCCATCATTGCATTTCACATTTAGACATCATCATCATCCATCTAAAATCCCTTATATAAATAATTTGGCAAACCTCCTTATTTATATCACTCGGAAAAGTAAACATAAGAAGGGTGATCTCAAATGATCACTATGAGAAACCATATGAATCAACATATGAATGTTATCAGAAAGCATAATAAAAGCTTAAGGGTATGAAGATATAGCAATAGTGCATGAGTTTAACATAAAAAATTTCATATTTATCAATACATGGATCATAAAACATGAAAACATTTCATATGGAATTAACAAAGTAAAAAACTGAAATAATAATAAATAATCGTATGCCATGTGAACTTAATAATTAATAAATAAAAAATCAAATAAACATAAAAACAGTAAACAAAACATGGGGGTATCTTGGTAAATTATCACATAGAACGCTTAGAGAGCCCTTACACATTAGAATAACTGTATGGAAATATTTAAATATAAATCTACATAAAACCTAATCATTACCTAATGTAGTGGAGTTATATCCCTGAACAACCAACATGTAAGCTACAATGGGATGACTTGATAATTTTTTGAAACACACTTCATTTATAATTTCCATGAACTGCAACATGTATAACATATATATATTTTTCGTCATAAAACTCATAAAAACAATAATTATTATTCTATAACCTGATTCGACAATGAAAAAAATCTATTTTTTTCCTTCTATTTGAATCATGATCAAACCATTGAAAATAAATTATTTCCATAGAAATATAATTGAAATATTATTTACCTAAAAAAATTAAATGGATAATATAACAGTCTCATTAAAACGTGATTAATCCATGTAAAAGAAATTGGTTCCAAAATAATATCTTTAAAAAAATCTTAATTTATCTATAGAAAGATTGAGGAGGTATCGTTAAAAAATAACCCAATTGGATCGTATGTAGCAGTAATGGTTTTTTAAGTTTATTAATTGAAATTCAATTAAACGGTCGTTCAATAGATTTTGTAAAAAAACACTTTTTATGATAATTATTTTAAAAGATGAATCATTTTGAGAATCCTTTTATTTGAAAAGAACAATGAATAAATGTACAGGGTGATTTTAAAATAATTTAAAAAATTTAATGAGTAAAATAATCATCCAAATTTTAAAATAACTTATTAAAATTATTTTTTAAACATTTATAGAGAACATTTATTAGATGAAGAAATTATCTATAAGAGAGAGAATCTTTTTTTTAAAAACATTCATTTGAATTTGTGAGTATATAAAGAGATGAACATAAAGGAAAACATGTTTAATCATGAAATAACTAGAGGATAATAAAATTAATGAGAAATATTAATAGTTATCTCATTCTATTTCAACGTTCTATAGTCAATAAAAAATTCCCCATAAATGATTATATTGTAACAGGAAAATCATACCACCTTGTTAACATTGAATCATAAATACAATGAAAGTATTGTATTAAATAAAAAATAAAATACCATAGTAATAAATAATATTTTGATATTTCATGTCAAATTTGATGTATATTGACCTCACAATAGAAGATATTTTCATAACTAGATATAAATCTCAAATAATAAAAATATTGTAAAAAATACATTTTATATTTTGTATCATATAAACTGTAAACCCCATGAAAGAAATATATTGTAATGGATATTTAGATAAAAATAGTTTTCATTAGATAAATCATAACATACATTAATTTAATTTAAATACACCACATAAAATAAATATATTTTGAATATTCCATGTGTCTCATAGAAGTAAAAAATGTGATTGAAATAAGATTCATTGAGCTTGCTTCATTACGCTTGATCAATATCTTTGGAAATACTATACTTATCCTATTCATTTAACTTGATTAGACAATTTTGACATATTATTATTTATATTATTTTAAATATTACAATGTTTTTAGTAATTACTTAGTTAGTTAATTTTACATCATATGTTTTCACCAAATTTATCGTATATACGATAATCAACATTCGTAGGTCAACTATAGTGAAAGATTCCATGATTAGAAAAATTTATAGATGAATAATAATAAAATATTTATCATATTTATACAAAAATTATACATTATAACCTGATAATGAATCATGTTTATGAATAATGAACTAAGGTTATGATCAAGGGGACGATAGGTCATTTGAACGCCTGAGTAACGTTTCAATTTTTTCAATAATCATTTTGGAATGAAGGTAAGTCATATTTTATACATATATAACTATAATAATATTATAATTACTATATTATTTAATTATGTTTAATTATATATAGAATTATATCTATGTGGCTATGAAAAAAAGGTAACACGTCATTTCAAAGAAGCGGTAGTCCACATGTCCATGAACAACATTACCATTTTTATTTGACTAAAGGGGTTAAAATAAAATCATATATTATATTTACATGACGATAAATATTTCATGTATGTCCCATATATTTATTATATTAAAAATTATTATCTTCTACATAACACATTATTGAAAAGGGAATCATATCGATTCTTTAGTGTATAGTCTACTATACACACGAGGGACATTATCGTATCCCATACAGAAAGGAATTTAAGGGGTTATATATGATGTAATAAATATATATGTCTAATTATATTATGATTATCACAAATAATATTTATATTCAACATCATTCACATCATGTGAGGTGGTAATGGAATAATAATTTACATTGATTCACATGGCGATATTTTATTGTACAAACAAATGATGATTTCGTAATGCATTAAATGACATGTGTGTAGTTTTAGGAGTTAAAATTTACATAAATAATCTTATTATATTTTTCATACATATTATTTTATATGAGTCTATTATAAGATTTTTTAAAGGTGGTGGGGATGGTAGTGAAATTAAGTTTATAATGGAAGAACACGACCTCCTTTTTTGGTATCCTCATTTATATTGTACTAAATAATTGAAAGGTGACATTTAAAGCAACACTATATCTTATAAGATGAGTTTGGGATATATTTATTTGATTTTTGAAGGTTATTTATGATCCAAACTACTTCATATTTATGATGAATTTTGGGGTGTGAGTTACCGTTTATAGAAGAGGTGGAGTGGCATTCTAGTAAATACTAAATAGTGTTCACTATTTGGAGGTTAATTTTACCAAATATGGATCCAATATACATAATTTATGAGTTTCATGGAATATATGGTCAATACATATCTAAAAAACAAAGGAATTATAAATATTCTTCCTTAACATTTAAATTTCCATTATTTTTTCACTTTTTTCATTAGTGTTGCCTGTTTTGTAGCGATGGTAATTTATCCATTACGACCAAATAATTGAGTAAAATAATAATATTTTTTAACAGAATATTATAAATATCAAATATAAAATATAAAATTATAATCTTATTTGGTTTGATAATTAGTTTTAACACATATTCAAGTAACATGCATAAATAATTATTTAAACTCAAACCCCCAAAATAATATAATTTTAATAATTAATGTTCAATCTATCAATTTTAAAATAAAATATGGTCTATTAATAGTACATATTTTATATTTATTTATAATTAAAAACAAATTTAAATATTATATTATTTTTATTAATTTAAAATCATTTAATAAAATTTTAATTTTTTATAAAATAATATATTGTAAATTTTGACCTTATTCATTTTAGAGGAATTTAATTAAACAAATAAATAAAAATAGGGAATAAGAATAATTACTCTCACACATTTTTAATATGATATTTGTATCTATAATAATTAACATGAAATTTCACTCAAATTTCATCACTTTTAATATTTTTTGTATCATTTATTTCATTTTATTATTAATTATATAATTATTGTGTTTTCATTTTCTACGTATTCTATGTCATTATTTCATCTATAAAAATTAAATCTGTAACATTATTATTATGAAAAATCATTTTTCTTTAAAAATATTATTAATTATTGAAACTATATTTCCTTTTACATATCCTAATGAATTTTATAAATTAATTGAAGCAAATATTTTTTTTCTTTTTCATTACATTACATATCATATAGGTCAAAATCAAAGAAATATTACAAGTAATTAACCTATTCAAAATATATTTGTGTAAAAGATATATTTAAACTCATTATATGAGATTCTCAAAATATTTTAGGCTATTTTAATTCTTATCATTCTAGTTTAAACCTAATCTAAATAAATTTTTAAATTAATCGGGGTAAATAACTAATTCATTCACTAATCATTTTATTTAATAATTATTTTGAGGTTATTTAAAAATATAAATATTTATAAAAACAAATTATAATTTATTTTCAAAAATTAAATTCCAATAATTGTAAAAAAAATGGACATTAATCTCATGGATATGGTGAGGTAGTTGGTCCTTAAGAAAAATATTAATTTAGAGAAATATGCGTCTATAAATACGTTATGAATAATAAATTTAATTAATTGAAAATTAATTAATAGTTATTTATATATAACACTTACCTATTATTAAATAAATTCACAATAATTTATCATTTTAATTATGTAAAATGAGAAATCATTATTCAATTTTAAACAATATTCACAGAAAAAGTAATATTTTTGTAAAAATGTCCCAAAATATCACCGATGATATTTTTTATATTATTATTAGAAATATGATGTCAATTTTGAAAATAAAATTTTTAAATTCCCATCATGTATTAATAATATTTTTCTCAGAAAATATAGAAAATACATTATTTATGAAATCTTATTTCTAAAGAATAAAATATCATTACATTAATATTTAGTGATTATTTAATAAATGTTTAAAAATTAATTATATTGGGTATGACATATATATATATAATTATTTAATCATATTCATAACATAATATTTATTGTATATTTTTGAGTGTAATATATATGATAGGAAATCTATCTTTGGTGTATCATGTTGACTATGATTTCAAACATAAATAATTTGGTGTATCATGTAACACAAGATAAATTTATTTATGTTTGTAACACAAAATGAACATATTATTGTGTGTAATGACGTATAAAATCTATGTTTTTGTCCATTACACTACAAAATATATATTTTTTTAAAAAAATATCATGGTATTACATCCCCTATTAATTATTTATATCCTAGAAATATGAACATTATCTCAGAAATAAAATTTTTTTAATCTGAAAGTCTTTTTTTATAAACCCAAAACATAAAAAAGGTTTAATAAATAATCCTATTAATAATATATAATTATATGTACCAATTTCATATAAAAAGCATATAACTTGGTTTCTAATTACAAGAACATATTTTGAAATAGATGAATAGAATAAATAATTTTACAGGGTGATTTAGGTTATTTATCACAAAAAATTGAATGATAACGAGAAGGTTCAGGGAAAACAAAACATAAATCTATGATGATTAGAAGCCCAAATGGTTCCTCAAAATTGAAGGAGATAGGATAAATGATTACGATGATTATTTTCACTGAGGATTGAGATTCTATTTCCATCTAGACTATGATAATATAGGAATATAGCTACATAATTCATACAACTTCGTTCTTTAATATAATTCCACTAAAATTACATCTTTTCCTCCAAATATTATGTATTCAGGATGAAATTTTAATGATACATGAACTAAAATTATCCATTAAATATAACATCATAAAAAATGTTATATTCTAGCTATTCTACTAATCATTATAAAATAACTAAAACCAAAATTGTAATAACGTTGTACAATAATTCCCATATAGATAAAAACATTCATATGATGCATGAATCATCAAAATTCAATATTCAAACATAATTTTCTAACTATATCAATCTGTAAATAAATATTTTTATGATTCATCAATAATTTCATTTGTATATTTGAAACCAAAATATTAAAAGGAATTGATACCATATTATTACCTAAAAAATTATGTTTTTTTCATAAAATAAATTCCCACATTTTTCTGAAAGAAATAATAACCTTCAAAAGTACATAATAACACATAAATCACATTTTAATATAGAACACATGAAACCCTTATCGTACTGTGCTCATGGGTTTGAGCCCCACCACCATATTGGATACAAAAAGTTGTCACCCAACCTGTGGGTTATAATTTTCTATATAAACATGAAAAGAAATTACTCTTTAAAACACTTCAAGATGAAATTAGGAATTAGAAATACCTCAACCCAATAAAATGTGACCAAAATTCCATTAAAACATAAAAAAATTTACCACATAATCCCCGAAAATGTGGTGTCTATGGATTTTAACTTATAATCAATCATTATCTTATTGACCTATAATGGTAACAATAAATCTAAAGAAAAATTATTCTAAAAACATATTAATCACAAATGTTATCTAAACATTTACATTGAAAACAACTATATCAACCCAAAACCTGATCTAATAGATTTCGTAATGAATTCATAAAATTTACATTTCATTCATTGACATTTATAATTGTGACACAATTATTTCCATCCAAACCATAAAACATAAAAAGTAATTATTTGATCAATTACATCAATTTATACCCATTAATATTACTGTTTTATAGAATTTGGAAAACATACTACATAAAAAATTCACATGACATTATATGAGTATTTGACCAATATAACCCTGATTTTTTCACATTATGAAATCATCATCATCCATATGAATTCCCTTATAGTAATGATTCATTAAACATCTTTATTTATTAATTGGGTAACGATACACATAATAAGGGTGAACTCATATTCATTGGTAGGTAAAACACATAAACTAAAAAAATAAATTCCCTTAGTGGTCATTAAAAGAGAATAAGGGTGTGATGACATAATCAAAATGTGTGAGTATATCAGTTGAGTATTAATTTCCCTTGAGAGTAGTATCATCAAACATAAAAAAATGAATTAAAGTAATTAAAAAAGAAAAATGTGATATGAATAAAAAATCATGTTCCATGTGAAATCAATATTGATTAAATGAAACCTTGTATTTTAATAGAAATCATAGAGAGAATGTGTTTGTATAATGGTATATAGTCTTATAAAACCCTGAGAAATTGCTTATAAAGTCCCTATAAATTATAGAAATCATAGGAAAAACATCCAATATAATTCTCCATATAAGATAAAAATTACCCAATGTATTGGAGAACTACTTGGGAGTACCCATCATATAATATATAAAAGGAAAGATATTGCTATTTGGATGCACACATCACATATAATTTTCTGGAACCACTACATCAATAAAGTATATAGATCATTAATCAGAAAACACAATGAAATAATAATTATTATTCTCTATCCTAATTTACCAATGCAAAATAATTGATGTTCATTTAAATCACATTTAAAAATGATTAACCCATGGAATAAATTACTTCCCTAATGATATATTTGATATATAATTTACCCATGGAAATGAAATGGGATCTATAATTATAACATTGAAACATGATTAACATGTTGAAAAAAGAGTGTTCCGTAATAATCACTTTGAAATAGTTATAATCCACCTCAAAAAGCAATTAAGACGGTATAATTATAGATATCCCCTTTAAATAATATGTGAATACAAGGGGTTTTATGTGGATTAAGGTAAATACCATTTAATGAACCCAAAATAGATTATAAGGAAATCACACATTTCATTTTGAATATAAATCTTTGAAACATAAAACACATTAAAAATCAGTTTCATAAAAAACAACCATTAAATATTATAATTGAATAATAAAACAATTATATAAAAAATTTGTTGATTAATATTACCTTGATACTTTACAAAAATTAATAGATTTTTGAAATATAAATTTTTGAAAACATGGTTTCAGAATAAAAACTATTTTTTACAAAAAAAATAGATTTTTCCTAAAAATCATTATTTTGAACTATTGAGAACCGAAAAAGAGAGTAATAAAAAGAAAATAATTTATTCCCATGAAATAACTATAGTATAATGAAATTAATAATAATTTTTAAGGGGTAGATTAAAAGATCTCAACTTTGGAGACTTAATCATGAACAATTCCGATAAAAGATGAGATTTTTATTCGAAACTCTTTGCACGTTGATAAAACTGTATCATAAATCCAATGAAATGATTAAAATAAATAACAAAATATTAAAACAAAATATAAAAAATTAATTATATTATTGAATTAAAAGGTCTTTATATGTACCTCATAAAAATGATAGGTGTATATCATGACATAATTCTCAAATGAATGGGGATGACATCTTTCTCCTTGGTCAAGCTTTAAGGAAAACTATTTCCTTTATTAAATCCCTTTTGAGTCTTTAGGAGGAGGTCTCTGGCCAAGCCATTAGTTGGGACAAGTCTTCTATTGTTTTTTGGAATGGAATTTCTGTTGGGAAAAGGAACAAAATTGTCATGCATCTTTCGGTGAGGAGGAGATCTCAGCCTTTCCAATAGCTTGGGGTCTCACTGTTTTGGGGAAAAGTTAAAAGAGAGTACTTGGAAGGAATCTATGTTGGTATTGTACATCAGATGGCCAGCATGACAGGGAAAGCTATGTCCCTAGCCGGGAGGGTCTGTCTTGTGAAATCAGTGATCACATTAATGTTTTTCTATTCTTTCTCTATCTATCGATGGCTGAGAGGACGTCACAAAGGATCTTGAGAGCATGGTATGGAATTTCATATGGACAAGGTCACCACATGAGAAGAGCTGATTACAGTTGAATGGAAGGAGTGCATCAAGCACGTGGAGCTGGGGGGATTAGGACTCAAAGATATTCATACATTTAATGATGGAATTATTAGTAAATTTACTTGGAACCGGCTTTCTTATGAAGCAGACGATGACTTTCTTTCAAATAGAATCACGACGAGGCTTTTAAATGGATACAAATATTATATTACCTCATCATTTTGGGCCTCTATCAAGAAGGAATGTTTGAGAATTATGCAGGATACAAGATGGGTGGTTTTCAGGGACTCCACATGGAATTTCTGGAAAACAAAGTGTCTCACACATAACCATTGTGATCTAAATGTGACACTAGAAGCAGCCCCTTGGTCTATTTCGGGTTTACTCTCACTTATGCACTATTCTGTTTTTAGTGTTCCTGTGTAGGTGGAGATTGAAATCAATAATTATGTCTTTATGGAGAATGATACTTTGATATAGATCCATAGAAGAACTAGGAAATTCAATTGTAGGGATTTCTATAGGATCCTATGTGGGGTTCATGCTCATCCACCATCTTGGCTTATGAAATTCAGAGCTCAGTTTATTATACCTTCCATATTCTATCTAATATTGAGAATTTGTACAAAATGACTTCCCACATAAGATGTTCTTAAGAGGGATGGCATTCAGATGGCTTCCGGGTGCCCCATAAATAAAAATAATGAGCATTTTGTTCAGCACATTTTTATGGGATGTTTTCATGCCAAGAAATTGTGGGCCTATTCCGGTTCTGTGTTTGGAGCTGTTTTGGACACATGCGGGTCGATTCTGCAGCTATTGTCAGATTTGTATAATGACCATTTCTGTGAGCAGATATATAACCTGTTTTTGGCTACTATTGCTGCTGTTATGGCATCCATTTGGGAGGCCCAAAATTCTGCATTATTCACTGGTGTGCACTCCACGGTTTATCAAGGAATGGTAGCAGTTCATAAAGATTTTTATGCTGCTTCCCTTTTGCAGGATGTCGTCATATCTAAAACAGTTTCTAATCTTAAAATTCTAAGAACACATGGTGTTTCGGGTCTCTCACGCAAGCCTCAGGTCCTAAAGTATATTCGATGGATCCCACCCCTTGAGTCTTTCCTTAAGATAAATGTTAATGGGGCCACTTTGGGTGTACCAGGTCTATCGTGTTGGGGGGGAGTGTTTTGCACCTATCGTGGGTTTGTAAAAGCATACTTCCACCCTGCCTTTTGAATTGGCACTACCTTTAAAGCCAAAAATTGTGAAATGATATATCCCATTTGGTAAACTATCTAGTTTAATGGAAAATTTATATGGATTGAATCTGTCTCTCAAACCACGGTTCATGCCTTGAGCACCAAGACGTGCCAGGACCCTTGTTGTATGCTACCCCAGTGGGTTGGTTTCCTTAGTGATATCACTCATATGTGAGAGGAAATTTCACTTGTCTACTGGGAGAATAATCAGGAAGTGGATGCACTGTAAAAGTGGGTTCCTATTGATCCTAGAGAGATGTGGTCTTTCACGGCCCCAGATTATTGTGCCCCACTAGTGGAGGCAGTTAGATGTGTTGTGATTCACACTCATTTATGCAATAACCCCTTTTATGCTTTGATCGTTTCCATTTTTATTTAATTTTATTAGGGCTATATTCCACCGGTTCATGGATTTTTTGGTATACTGATATTCCATATATACAATACATATATGAAATATGCGGTTAATAAGGAATGTGTTTCACAAAAGTAAAAAGGTTGGACTGAAATCCATTACATTGAGTCTGATTCATCTAAACTATTATTTATTTTTGTGAATAATAATAATATGTTAATTATTTACATTATTGATATGTTCACCATGTTTATTATTAGTTTTTTTTCACTTTTATCAATGTTTTATAAAAATACATATTCAATTAAGTTTTTTCTGATGTTTTGACCGTGTTTGGCTTATTTATAAATAACAAATTTTGGAGGATTAATTTGGTGCAAGATATCATTATTTTAAAATATATATAATAATAAAAAAATAATTATAATATAATAAATTTATATTTTTTTAATCCAATAATGTGTGATGGTTTTGAAAAATTGAATGTCTCGATCATCAAAATTATAGGTCACACATATACATGAATTTTTTTTCCATTTTTTCAATGATTATTATAGGAATATGGTATGTGATATTTTATCATTACATAAATATCATTTTACCATAAATTAAATATTACCTAATTATATGTACTTATAAATATTATTCCTAGGATGTGGTTTTGGAGAATATGAATCACATTACATTAAGGAGGTGATAGTCAAACCGTCTATAAATGTCATTATCATTTTCGTAGTGAGTTTAAACGTTAAAAGAAAATGTTATATTATAATTCCATGATGGTAAATATATCATTAATATTATATAAAATTCATTTAAATCACATATATTTATTATATTTACCCTTTTTACCTTCAATGTAATGTATTAGTGAAAACGAATCACATCACTTCACGCGGAAAGAGTTTATTGTACATACGAAGGATAATATCATATCACATATACAATAGAACAGAAAGGGTAATATATTATATAATAACAAAATAGAAATAATTATATTATAAATATAATTTAAATAATTTAGATACCGCATCGTACCCAACGATGAGAGATAGTAATGTAAAAAATAATGACATCATTTCCCGCGGTTGTAGTCAGCCATTCTCATGAATGATGATTTTGTAACCCATTTGATGAGTGTGTGTGGAAAGTTTTAGGTCAAAAAAATAAAAACATATTTATATATGTAATATACAAGGATATTATATCACCATGGTTTAGGAATAATTGATGTAGGTGGAGAAACAAGTAATATAATTACGAAAAATGAAGAACATTACAGCTTATATGGGTTTCTACATTACGGTTTCAATATATCATTGAAATTATGGAATTATTACCAAAATAATGATTAGTGGGTGATGGTAGGTAATTTTTATGTAATTTGTTGTGGTTATTGTAATGTCATAAGTCTTTATAGGTGTGAATATGTGACGGGAGTGAGTTCCATTTTATAGAAGAAGAGGAATGGTATTCTAGAAAATACTACAAAGTATTCACATTTGGGGTATACATATTACCTTATATGGATACATGATAAATAATTAATTGGATGACTAATTATATGCTCGATCCTCACCTACAACAAAAAAATAATTATATTTTTTAATACATTTTTCATTTATCTCCTATGTTTAATTATTTTTTTAATTTTCATTAATTAATAGTGGTAACAAGTTTTCTAAGCTATGTAATTTATCCTTTAGTTATAAAATAAAGTGTAAATTATTAGATAATTTATACCTAGTTATTATATATATGAAATCATAACTATCATATGAACATCATATGGGACATAAAAAATAGTTTAAACAAAACTAAATGTAATGTGCAAAAACAATACTATAACCTTAACCAATGTAATAGAGTATCATAAGTATTTAAGAGTATATTTAGAAAAAATAAAATAAAATATTTCCATTTTTGAGATATAGATGATATTTATTGACATTTGAAAATTTCATGGAATAAGATATTAATTATAGTAATTTGACATTTATTTTATAAAATATAGTTTATTATAAGAAACCATTAATGCCAATTTTGACATTATTCATTTAAATTTAATTTAAAAAACCCATGAAAAAACATGGAATTAGCATATATACTTCTCATAGATATTTAATATGTGATATTTATATACATAAATTGATAAAAAAAGATCACTCAATTTATATCATATTTAATATTTATCTTATCATTTATTTTAATTAATTAAAAAATAAATAATTACTAAGTTTGTTTTTATTTAGAATTATTATTATTTAGTTTAACTCTAAAAATAAAGGATAAATTACTATGATAAAAAACAATTTATATGTCAATATTATTTATTTAATATAATCAACGTTTTTTGGCCTTTATCTAAAAGAATTATAGAAATCAAAAGAAGAAAAGTATCATTTTTGTCTTTTTATTTAGTTAACATATTATATGGGTCATATTAAAAGAAATATTTCCTGGAATATCCATATTTTAGACATATTTATCTAAAGTGTCCGAATAAACTCATTTCATAAAACTATGATAATATTTTAGGGCCTTCCACTTTTATCATTATAGATTAACTCGAGTAAATCTATATTAACATTCTCTACAATATTTACTTTTTACTAAATTTACTATTCAATTTGGTCAAAACAAATTCATAAAATTTTATAAATTATAAATAATTCTGATTCCAAATGAATAATCCTTCATTCCTAATTAAAATTTCATAAGCGGAAATTTTTAATTTAACATTAATCCCATTGATGTAGCGAGCCAAAGAGTTTTTCAAATGATTTTTTTAGATAAAATATACTATTATAATAAATCTATAAATACTAATAATCAATCAGTGATAAAAAATAATAATATCTACATATATGTTATATATATTTTTAATTTAAAACATTTACCATTAGGAGTTATAATAATTAATTAAAATGGAGAAATATTATTCATTTGAAATCATATTTTAGAAAAACCCATTTCTAAAAAAACAAACATATACTAAAAATTATAATATTGATTATAAGAAATTAAATATAATAAATAGAACATATTTTTAATTTATTTCATATATAAAACATACTGGGACTTTCAAATTAATTAATTTATGAAAAATTAAAAAATTACAGAAATCATTATTTTTTATTTTTTCTCAAGAAATCATTATTTTCCAAAAAAAATAAAAATTTCACCGAGTATGAATTCTGATATTATGATTCCAAAAATGATTTTAATTTTATTAAAATAGTTTTTTAAATGTTCCAACACATTATTATAATATTTTTTATGAAAATGAATAAACATCATTTTTTAATGAAATCATATTTTTGGAAGAATAAAATCACTTTACTAAAATATTAGTGATTATTTACTAAACATTTATAGAATAATTTATATTAATTTGGACACACACACACACAGAGATATATATATGTCACAAATTTATTAATAAAAATGGAACATACTAATTTAATATCTAGGTTATAAAGGTACTATATATATTGGGTCGTTTATGTTTTGTGTTGAATGTTGAATATGCTGTCAGACCTAATGATCACAAGTCATTAGGCAACAAAATGTAAACATAGTCTTCAGTATATAACAATATTAACAAAAGGTTTCATGAAATATAATATAAACAAAAGTGTGTTGTGTACTTTACACTATCGAATATAATTTTCTTCTTTTAAAATATTAGGGTGTTACACTTGGAGACTGGCCAAGCATTTGAAGGTGACAAATAGTGTTGAAACTCATCTTTGTTTCAAGTGAGAATGGAATGATCCTATTTAAACTCATATTAAACATAGAATATCTATCATAAATAGTATATATTTTAATTAATTCTATTTTACAGCATACCTAATGTATATAATAGATTTTTGTCTAATATATATACTCTCACAACCAAAAAATAATGCAGATCGAGCCGCACCTACCCTAAGATCTCCTCCATTGGCCAAGGGAAAGTAAAAAGTACTGAAATCCATAACTAGTAATATATATATTTTTTTCATAATTTACCTATACACAAACATCACTCCATATCAATTAATAATTTTAGAGGAGTAAAAGAATATAATTAAACATCTATAGTAATAACCATCCGTGAAAAACATCCCAGGAAAACAATATTATGATAGGGTAAATTGAAATAGAAATGGGAAAATTGACAACCATCTTTAATTATGTCCTAATATTAAATAACATGTAATATAAAATGGTGAAAGTTCGCACCTATGAATCATAAATCCTCACCACCGTACACTGTCCAATGTACAAGATATTCCCATTCTCTTAAGTAATCACTACGAACCAGTTAATCGTCACTATAATACATGGCACTTGTGGGTGAATCCCATAATGGAGTGAGTATATACATACCCATTAGGACACAATAATGCCTAAATTAGAGTAGTAAGAGATGAAATAGGAGGGTTACACTCAATTGATGGTGTAATAAAACCATTACTCCAAATGAGTGTTCCAATAATTACATTGAGGAATCATACCCTAATTCTATAGGAGTGTCCCACCCACATGGTTGTGGACCTATTCCCTGACTCTATATGTGGGACCATGTCAATAGTCTATAGAGGACCAATTCCTTGTTTGTGAAGTAGAGTTAAACTCTAGTAGTCAAGGACCCATTACCTGATAAAATTGGATGTTCCACCCAGATAGTATATAGAGAACCCATTCCCGAACGTAATGAAATGTGACACTAAGATGGTCAATCAAGGTCACATTCCTCACCCATAAGGGGGGTTCCACTCATTCTATTGGTAGATTACCCATACCCTACACCGAATGAGGTTGAGAATCCATTTATTGGAAGTGGAAAAAAATACCCACCTATTTTGAGGGTTCCACGTTGATCTCACTATTGATCGTTGTCGGTTAATTCCATCATTAAGAAACGTCTAAAGAAGGGATAAACTCATAAAACATTACATCATACCTAAAACACCAAAAAGGATTTCATCATTTTATATGTTGAAAAATACTCATGATATCTTACAATTGGGACAAAATCCAAGTCCACATGAAGGGTATAAGAGATGAATGTGTTTCCTTAAAAAGATATTGGGCTACACAATGTCTAAGGAGGCCAACACATCGTGTTTTTCCGATATTCTTCCATGATTTCTCCAATATGTTTCATTCTTAATTTTCCATGTATACCTATAGAGTGTATAAATGGAATACATGGTGAGCCTCAGTAATGTAGGATTGTGCATGTTCTCCTAGATTTGTTATTGTGTATATTTTCCATGAATGTGTACTTCGGTACATAGTGGGTCCTCGTAGATGGGGTCCTACCGATGTGCTTGAACATATAGAATGTCTACTGCTAGAGGGTCACATGGTGTGTGATCTAGTCACATGGAAGTTAATAATTCACTTTTTACAAAACCTTATTGTCACATCCATAGGGGAATAAACTACATGGGTTCATCACCGTGCAATATTTGATGTGTGGGTTCTCAGAGAAAGATAGATCTTTTTCTAGTGTTCTAGATTCAACCACATATCCTCTAATAACATATATAGGACACCATAAATTTATAAGAAATCATTTTCACATTTTATTGTTTTCTATTTTCTAGATAAATGATTCTTAATTGGTTTATCCAACTCCATTAAGCACCTCACACATCTCCTATCACCTATTACACCTCTCTAGATTTTTGATCCATTCTATAGTAATCCTTATCCCAATATCTATAAGAATATATAAATAATTAATTAAATATTTTATCGTATATGTATCTTCTATTATTTTTTGGGGCTTAATAATTCCTAATACCAACCAAAAATAGTAAACCAAGAACCCATAGGCCAATTTGAGAAGAAGACATAGAATGTGTGGGGGAAAATAAGCAAAGAAAATGGGAAAAAAAATTATAAGCCATTCTTGGGTAATTAATATAGATTGTGATAACCACTGTGAGAAAACCAAATAATCAACTTATAATCAGTACATGGCTATATGGAAAGGATTTAAATTGATTTATATAAATGTAAAAGGTATATTATACTCAATATATTTGATTAATTGTGTATGAATTGATGAATATATGGTTCCTACCTCAATTTTTATTTTTTTATGGTAGAAAACATGATCTCAAATTAATGAATGAAGATAAAGTGTTTTTCCTCCTCAATTTTCATGGATAAGGTGTTTTTTCAACTTCTACTTTTGATTATCCAATGAGACAGTGGATGGAACATATCTTCAGGGTCTAAAGTTATACTGATAACCTAGGAAATCATTCATAATGGGGAACATAGAATGTATTTTATTTAAAGAGAAATAATAAATAAGTGCAATTATTTATTATGTTAAACCATTAAATGTATCTCTGATGACTGTTTTGATTAATCACACCACAACGACCCATATTCGGTGACTCGTAGGGTAATCCTTATTTTATGAACACAATCATGATCTCAAATTTTTAATAACATATTTTCATTTATATTTATAAATTTTTTAATAAATTTTCTCCGTGTAATGTATAAAAAATGTAATATTTTTATTAAATTAATACAAAACTCACTCTTCCTTAGAATTTCATGCCAATCTCAGCCCCTAGTGCTGAAAATAATTCTAAATATAATAAAAAAAATTAAATGTTAAAAATGGGGTCATACATTATTCCCAAATTTAATATTTTCATCCAAAAAAATCACGGGATACTGATCCTATATCTGGATATAATGCTCCAAATAGCTCTCCTATGGGCTATATGATACCATAGAACATGTACTAAGGGAATATTCCATCCATGTAGGGTTTTTTAGCTGATCCTTCCTTGAAACAAGGTTCTGCCCAAATGTATATCCATACTTGAGGATTAGCTATCCTATTTCTGTAAGATGTTTAGGATCATGCACATATCTCCTCAGCAGTGACACATTCAAGATGTAACACACCCAATACAACTATCCGGTATAGAAATCTACTAAGAAACCTCATCAAACCACTAAAAGATCTCTAATATTCATGTGATACTCTAGGAAAACATACCTCAAACAATGAATCTCTGTAATCCTCATCTGGTGGTGAATCTCAGGAAAAAGTGGTGTCCATTATGAACATCCAAGGTCCTATGATGTTGATCTGGATATGTCTTATGATTGGTATGGTCTATCGAAACAATTTTTGGATGACCTGATCCTTCTCAACTAATGCATTTACCATATCTGAACCCAAAAAAATTCCTCACTAATCATATACTACTATATGGGTGACTGTTGTGTCTCACAAACCTGACCTCATATTTATACGTACCATTAGTTGAGTGGTAGCTTTTATTTTACAAAAAATTCACAAGTGTCTAGTGATAACCAAAAACCTTCCTTAGTATAATATGAAAGCCCTCAAAATTTCTCCCAACCCATAGATATTTCACTTGTTCATCCTATCTGTCAGGAGGGTAATGGTCATACTCATCCCCTTTTTCATCCACATTTAAACTTGTAGGACTCTCCAAAACCATTACAGGAACTACAAATCATTAATAAAAATAATTATCAGGATAACACAATGAAGTATTATGGTATGCCATACATACAACATAGCAAAAACTTCCACCAAAATCATTTCCTGATAACAAGGAGGTATAATGACTTCATGTGTTGGTCAACTATCACATAGATTTTTGCATGGCCTTTCACATCCGATGAAACACAAGTCATAATTCAATGGATATTTCATGCCACATCTACTTTGCGATCTTAATGATCTATAAAAAATATTCTGGACCCTAGATCTCAGTATTCATCTTCTAATAAGATATACATTGAGAGATGAACCCATACGAAATCCATCCCATTTCATCGATCCAAAACTAACATTGATGGCCCATGGAAGTTTTCTCCACACTGGGATGTATTGCCAAAGGATAAGAGTGAAAATATATCATCACCTCTTTAGGCCTTGTGACATGGACCACCGTCCCTCTATGGAAAATATCACGTGATTGTCTCCATTAAAAAATATAGTTGGTGAATCTATTAAGGATATCAAGTTATTCATGACCTCATAGTCAATGTCTACCAACTATGAATCTTTCAAAAAATTAATTAGTAGAGGATTAAATAGCATCGATGGAAGAAAATGTATACCCTCCTTCTCAAATAGGGGTTATATATATGGAATCTAACTTTTCTGAGGCCTTCTGCACTAAATGTTCCTTGGACATCATTCTAAGAGTATATACCACCATGATTCCCTTCCCCATAAAAATGAAAATGTAAATTTCATATTCCTTGAATAAATCCAAATATTTTCTCTACCATAGGATCAAGTTTTCATATTTGAATAAACACATGAAACCCTTATTGTTTGAGTAAACAATAGTATTCTTCCATAGAGGATAGTGTCACCGCATCCACAATAGAACGGCTATAGTGATCGGATTCCTAACCTGAGTTACATAGTTATTTTCCTGAGGTCTCAACTACCCCAACCCATATTCTATTACTACCAACCTCAAATTCAGCACAGAACCATACACAACTCCTATCGAATAAAAATAAAATACATACACCATTCCCTCCTCGTGTAGTCTCATAATTGGAGCACCCATCAGCCTCATCCGGAACTCCTCAAAGGCCCTCTAGAAAATCTTAGGATATGTAAATATATTCTATTTCCTTGTCAGGTTGGTCAATGTGATTTCAATACTATAGAAATATACCACAACACTCATTGATTACACCACTATTCCCGAAAAACTCTTCACCTTTGACATGCTATTGGGTTTCTCCAAAATAATAACTACATAGGTCATTATCATTGTCTCATCTAATCCATTTTTCAATGATAAAATTAATTATAAAGTAAACATGAATGATGTAAAACAAGAAATTCATTACAAGACCATAAACCTGGTGCTCCTAATGAAAATCTAGGACCATCCTCAAGTGGTCATCATGATCCACCTATGACGTGGATTATATGAGTATATCATCAATGAATACAACTAGAATGATGTCAATGTTTTTTTGATTGATCTATTTTATCGAATCCATAAACACAAGAAGGGAAATCATAACACATAAAGGTATCACCATGATCTCAAATTCTATAGAGTGACATTAGAATTCTGTGATCACAAAAGTGATTTAATTGAGGGATTCTATGGTCCCTGTGGTCATTCTACTGCCATTGAAGCTGAAATGATGGCATTAATTAAAGCAGTGGAGATTGCTCATCAATGAAATTGGAATGATCTCTGGTTTGAATGTGATTCTTCTACTATTTTCCATGCTGTTCGGAAAAATCAGATCCATCATGCTTGGAAGTTTACATCGAAATGGATCAAATGTCTTGATACTCTTGCTTCAAAGAACTTCATCATCACACATGTTTACCGTTAAGCCAACTCTCCTGCTGATAAACATGCAAATAAAGGTATTTCTAAAGACTCGGGTTCGCATTTGACCCCTATTGATGAGGAGATGTTTTATATTTTTACTAGAGACAAATGTAAAATCCCCTCATTCAGACTCTTGTAATTTTTTTTCTTAATTGAAGCATTAATGCTTTATTTTCTCAAAAAACAACATTAGAATTCAATATTCATAATATCAGCTTCATGAATTACCAAATGTTTCTTTGTAGACTCATGATCTATCTTCGAGAACCGAATCATTCAAAAAAATATCAAAGGGGTTTTCAAACCCTATAAAGGGATAGTTTTTCTATATTGTGACCTACTATAGTAATTTATAATCCACAAAAATCAAAAATATCATATCCACCTTTTGCAGGAACAACGCCAAAGCTGCAAAGGGGGAAACACTGAGCCTAATATTTCAATTATCTCTATGTAATCCAACTACAAATAAAGATACCATAGATTGGTAGGATACATAAGATATTATATAGAATATATCCTAATGGTCATGGGAAGATAATCAATGAAAAACAATATCACCTTCCTCAAATGAATTTTAGGAATGTCCTTGGAGAAGATGTCAATAAAATCCTCCATGATTGAAGGAATCCATATTCCTAATGATTCAACAACAAAAATGGATACACTCTCTAATTGATGGGTGATGAGCTACACACTCCAGGTCAGAAAACCCCTCATCACACCATGAGAAATCAATCACCCCCAAATTAGAATATCCTCCCATCAATGTTCTTGAATAAGACTCATCTTTGATGATAGTCAATCTAGGATATAACTATGAACAATAAATACATACCCAAGATGGTGTCATATTGTTTAATAATGATGAAACAATTTCCCATGAGAAACTCTCTCCATAATATTCTATGTCACAGTACTGGATGATAAATAATATAGATGAATAATTACCTATAGGAACCTCCTGACAATGTTTATGGGATTAACCCACATCCTGGAGAACTAGAACTCACACCATGGGTAAAGAGATGAAATATTAACTAACACATTTTCTAAAAATATAGAATAAATAGTAGAATAAATATATATCATACATCTTATCATGTTGTGTGTTTCTTGTTTATACGCCTCTATACCCTAGCTCTATCTTTGGACCCAACTATTAGCCCTGCGAGACTCATGTGGGATGCCTATTTGTGGTGGTTGGTGGACCTAATAGTGTTATCTATAACAAAAAATATAATCCTCCTTGATCCAATAATCTCATATGCATGCTTCACCTCTGTGGAGGACACCCTGTTATAGTCTTTGGGACTAGTGATCATGGTTATTCCTCTATCATGGTGGTCCATCTGCTATCGTCTTGTGCTCAATAGCATGGAAGGTCAGGATATCACATGTTTTGTGACCTCACCTGTAACATGCATAGAACCTCCCATATCTGGGATGTCATGTTACTCTATTATATCCTTGATCACATTCCTAATCCTAATATTTGGAATATATCTTATACTGAGATCCTATAGAGTTAATTCTCCAAGATGTTTTAGATGGCTCGACTCCAAAATTCCCACTTCCATATCCAACTATTTTTCTTCCTTTGACAAGATTCTCTCCCACATCATTACTATCTCCCATACCCCATCATAGGATGGATTTCACATGGACACCACACTGACATGAATATACCTATGGAGTCCCTACTGAATCTTCAATGATCAAAAGTAGCCATAACTGATCATATAATGTAAGTACCACATATGTCCAATAAAACATACAACATAATTTAAAACTTTCATCCCTTCCTAATGAAACATCATAATATCTTGAATATGAAATTATCTAAATTTTAATGAATATTAATCCTCAAAAAATAGATACTAGTTTTTGGCCCAGGAGTGTTTCAACTCAAATTTTGTTTATAAGACTCCACATATTCATAGATTCTCCATAAAAAAGGTTATATGCTATCACAACAACCTAATTAGTTGGTTTCTATATAATCTTAGAGAAACAAATCACCGACTCCAGATAATCCTCCTCAAACATTGGAATTGAATCATTGTGGGACCTAAGTGTTCAATGGAACTGGAACTCGTAGAGTGCGCTAAAACGATGTGCATCCTTGGCCTACTCCACTATTATGATCTACTAATAAAGTTGTGGGTGTGAACCTACTTGTACTCCTGGAGGAAGAATATTCTGGGATGGACCAAAAATTGTTTCATCATAACTCATCAGACCGTCTTGATGATCTAGATTTGCTACCATAGATAGATTTTCTCACAGAGGCATCCAAAAAATTTAATCAAGAAATTCCATTATTATATTATAAATTATATATAATGAGGTGGTGACATAAGAATGAAATTTGAAAACTCAACCACATATTATGAAACAATAATATTTCCATTGAACTAATATATCGATATTCAATGTCAGCAAGAAGAGATTCAGTGTCATGATGTATTGATACATCAGTCACCAGACTAACATTTGGATCCCTATTATTAGAGCCACATTTGAGATAATATAAAATTGTTTCCCAATATACCAATAAAAATCATCAGAAGTGGAACACTCCAAACACCCTCCCAATGATCTATCCAACTATGATAATAATCATTCATGAATCCACCCAATGGGGCTGAAGATATAACTATCCTATTCCCTCATCTGAAGGGGAGGCGAATAAGACAAGCATGGAATCCCATAACTATAATGGGTGGTCATTTCATAATGTATATATATTCACACACTCGACCATATAAATGATTAATTTCATTGGAATAAATGGAAACGAAGATACATGTAGAGTAACAACAAAGCCTGAAAATCCCAAAGGGAATACAATTTTATGATTGTTTAAAATGATCTTTAAACAGGAAAATACACACTGAACTACAAAGACGTCCTAAATTGAGAAATCTGAAAAGTAAAATGCTGAGATATCCCAACACTGTATCTCTAAGCCCCAACAACCATATGGGGTATAATGAACTTTCCATAAATATTCTATTTTTAATAGCTATTGACATATATTTTTAACAAAAAAGACATGACACATGCAGAAAAATCACTTACAGGGGTGAGTACATACTTACATAGTATGGAAACTGAAATGAATATGAGGAAGTACAAAGAGGAAAAATAGGAATTGAAATATCAACCTTGGGAAAGAGAGTAAAAAAAATCCAATGACATGGATAAATATATATATATATATATATTCTCAATAAAATAATGGAAAATGAGATAGTATGTGGATCTATATATCACATCTCATACTAGGAAAGATATTGATTAGTTCCAAAGTTCCATCAATGATTCTCATTATCTCATGTGTTTTT
The DNA here is from genome assembly GCA_963277665.1 of Viscum album. Taxonomy (NCBI): domain Eukaryota; kingdom Viridiplantae; phylum Streptophyta; class Magnoliopsida; order Santalales; family Viscaceae; genus Viscum; species Viscum album. The sequence continues at coordinate 185,671,531 of OY728122.1, forward strand.
CTGAAGAAACATCCAAGTCAAGTCACTCATCATCACTGTGCCAAAAAGTTGAGGGGCACAATATTTTTTTGAGGAATCATGCTAAGGTATAGTAGGGGGGTTTTACTCAGTAGATATAGGAACCATATCCTATACAATAGAAGTTTTAAAATAAATAGATAGATGAACCATACCCCGAACCTATAGGATGGTGAAACTCAGAAAGTTACGGAACCTTGGACAAACTCTACAGCTGGGTGACACAAAATAGTCAATAGAATAGTTGTGACCTATCGAAGAAAGTGGGCGACTCTTTACTAGTTGAGTATCCATGCCATGATACCATTGGATGGGGACAATCATATAGAATATTGAGGGCTAAGTCACAAACCTGCATGATGGTTCAACATTAATACTCCATTAATGACCCACAGCCTACCCGTCAACCGTGTTCCACATAATGGATTATTAGAGGAACAATTCTATATCTTCATAGTTGGATGAAACTATACTTATTGTTAGAGAACCCAATCCCTACTCAATAGGATGGTTGCACTTTTATATATATGGTTATTCCTCTTGATTAATACTATCATCATGGGTCTCCTAATGATGCATCACACTCATAAAATCTCTCATAGTACCAAAACATACACAAAATTTTATACCATAATTTTTGACATTTGAAAAAACTCAATATAGGACACCCATGGGTTAAAATATGAGTCCAAATGAAAGATTTATGACAGTTAAAATTTTCCATAAAAAGGTGAAAGGGATATATGGTGTGTAAGGGGTTACACATGGATTATGGTCCCACTACATATCCCTTTTGTGTCCCCCCTGGTACATGGATCACTTCACATGAATCCCAAAATGATTTTTTTGGGTAATACATGGAATACCCTAACCACCAAGCTTCCAACTCATGTTTCTGGTCACTTCTGTATATACCATAGCTATGTCCGTGTAATATGGCACATGGATTTTCCACCCACATAGGGTCTGACCTGTATACTCTTCTATATAACATGAAAATATGACGAGGTTCACCTTTTTATTGTCCCAATCACACTGCATGTGATACATAACTTTTTCCAAATCCCCAGTTCCATATATATAATTATATTACATGTTATATGGTAATCCTAATATATGTTGTGTATTTGATTTTTTCAATTAAAGTTGCATCTATATCTAGTTCTATAGATCTAGAGTCTCTTTATTGAATCTTACCTCCAATCCACCTTAAATCAAAGGGTATGCATTCATTTATCATTTTTCGACATCATTTGGCTAGAAATAATATTCCTAATTGGGTAATTCAACTCATTTATGCACCATTATCATATTTCATCGCCTATAGAACCATAAAATAGTTATGATTCTTAGTGGAATCACCCATATCCCACAACCAATCCAAATCTGTCTTATATTCTCCAGACATTTCATCACAAAAATATATAACATGATTCTAGTGCTCTGATAGGATTCACTCCCACCCATCACATTGAACTGAGATCTCGTATGCCAGTCAGTGACGAATGTTATCAACATATGGGTGAATAAAACCGAATAAAATTATATTATAATATTTGACCAATAAATATTGGAAAATAAAAAAAAAATTATTTTCTATGTGAGATAACTGAAAAATCAATTTAAAATCATATCATAGGAACATAATAAGGCTAGTAATTTGTTTAGATTAATGTAAGATGATTACTATACTCAATATATTTAATAAATTGAAAATTAATGCTAGAATTGAAAAGTTTTACGCACAATTTGAGTCATTATTCAATGAACATTGTTCTCACCAATGAATTTGAAATATTTGGAGTGTTCTATGTGCCTTGATCTACCTGGATCCATTTTTTATCATTATTTGATTCATATTCGCTAAAGAATAAGTGGAAGAATGTTCTCTCAATTATCTATAAGTTAATAGAATGAACATATCAATGTTTCATAATGGGGAATTTATAAAGGATTTAATTTTTTGGACAAACAATAAATAAATTTAATTCATTAGTTAACTAATCCACTAAATGTAATATTGATATTCATTTGATTGTCTTATCGCAACCCATTTTCTTTTTTTCCTTGGGTAAGCCTCACATTATGAAATCAACCATAGTAATATATTTTCAATATGACACCCTATCCAAAAATATATACCATTATTTTAAGGAAACCATTCATGTGTAATATTAAATATATTAAATGTTTTTATAAAATTAATTACAGTTAGAATGGACCTTAGAATAAAACATAATCTTAGTTCCCGGACACAAGAAAATTTCTAAATATATTCCAATAATTTAAAGGGAAAATAGTGTATGTACATATAACTTCATTTATATAAATGAAATGCACCGAAATTCTAAAGTGATTGACTAAATCAAAAATAGTGTCATTACTATTAAATGTCTCCAGATGTCATATGATGAAATCCAGGGTAATCCAAATTCCAAAAATGTATGTGAAATGGTTTCATCATACAATTATACATTTTTCATTTAGACTTCACTTATTTGTGTTCTAAAAATCAATATATAAATTTTGAAATATACCACTACTTGTAATCCCAAATAAAATTTACATCATATTTGTATACGTATTAGTCATTTCAAGTTAAATATATAATGATGAGTTATGCACATCCTCAATAAGATAAAATTCAACTCAACATTTGATGTTACAATTACTGGTGTTCCAATAAATCTATCTACTTTTTTAGAAGATGGATATTATAGAATATTCCCTATCATTTTTAATATCTCATCATAGGTTATTTGGGACTCTTAAATCCTCCATAAAAATGATGGATGAGAATTTATTTAATAATGGTAGGATGAATATCCATTTATTATTCCCATTATCATCCTTTACATGTCATGGATTATTCAATAATTTTATATCCCATTATGGATTGGGTTCTAGGATCATTTCTATATTGAAATATGACCCTTTTTTATCCTTTGAAAATAGAAATTTATTGGATACACAAAGTCCATGATCTTCTTTAACATCCTTAATTTTCATATATTTAAATCATTCTATACAAAAATTTACAATAAGATTGTATTATCCTTATAAATGACAAAATTATCACCATATATATAATTTCATGTTTTATTTAATCATATATCATTATTGATAATTTCAAATAACTATTTGGGTATTTATAGACAATGATCCTTAATTATTAGGAGGAATATTCTACCAATTTTTCAAATTTCATTAGTACAAAATGAAATAACTTTTGGACACATCACGTTATGTTACAAATCCTTCCCCACATAGGGGATATTTGGGAATAGTTCCTTTGATTATCCTCTTATGTTACATGTCAATGATATTCTCACATTCATCGGTCAATTAAATTTTTTAACCCTTTAATGTCATCTCGTTTAGTGGGATTCACAATCACAAGACGATACTCAAAAAAAAGTGTTAATAATTATATATTATGATGAACCAATACATCCCCATCAATGATATTGTTTTTTAATCCATAAATTGCCGCAGTTTTCAAATGATCCCTATATAACCCTTTATTATTCATACACATCCTCTAGAAAAAACATTTAATAAACATCACTAATAACATTTCCATTCTTAGTTCCTTGATTATAGCCTTAAAACAATACTTATGTTACCCTTTTTTTGATTAAGTAAGAATAAAATCCTTAATAAATATAAAAATTTATCAAGTTAATACATAAGGAATATTTTCATTTTTTCTATGATGGTAACTAGGGGAATAGTGGGCCCAAATTTCATCACTGTCAACTCATACTCCCTATACCTAATATGATATCATATCTAGGGGATATCCTCCATCATAAATACTTATAACTATATGAATGAATATAAAAATTAGATCAGATATGACCTTCCTATAGATGATAAAAAAATCATTTATTCATATATGTTCATTTCTTTTTATTTAGGTTGATCCTGTTGAGTTCATGATAATCATTGAAGAGACACATTGAATTACAATAATACTTGAAGAGGAGGTCCATTTCAACAAATAGAGAATCACATAGGTATATAAAACCTTTACCTAGATACTCTATAGGTTACTTAGTCAACTCTTAATGTTCAATATATGAAATTCTCTATGTATTCAAGGATTAATTACAAGATCATGGCATATACTTGATTGAGAGAACGAGTACATGACTTAGATGAAGATCATACATTTATTTGTGAAATACATTTGTATATTAACTTTCAATGGTCATTTAATCAAGGATGATCTGGTCATTAGTATAAATAATTTTTTTTATATACATTTTCCCATAAGGAAATAATATCCTATATTGATATGATTATATCAAATTATATTCCTCCTACCCATTTAATATGTCTGAAATCTATGATTGATTCAAAATATGAAGTTTAATTTCGTTATCATTGAAATTTATGATTTCTATAAATATAAAGAAAGGAAAACCATAACCAAAATTGCATCTAATTATAATTAATGTAGAATAATAATTTTTTCATGGGAATTTCCTATAGAATGTATAGATATCTGTTATTTAATATACTTGAAGGATAATATTTTCTAGATTTTTGGTTTCTACTAATAACACAACCTCCAAATTTTGAGGTGTAGTTTGTATAGTTATATTAAAAATGAATGATATTAATTAGTTCCTAGAAACCGAACAAAAGAGAATGTTTTATTTTCATAAATGAATGACTAATGTACATATCACCACGTAATTTTATGGATCCACCATAGTAGTTGTGAGGAAATAATATCACTCTTTATATCTTGTCCTTGGAAGTATTTTTTGTTGTTTTTGTAACACCCCGAGATTTTATGAAAAATATTCTTTTTAATTTCAATAATGTCTTGTGTTGTACGCTACACCAAATGGAGCTTTCACAACACGCATCCTTGACTTGCCTTTCATTACACGCAATCGCGACCTTCCTCGATAGCCTGTGTAGTACGCAATACCGAGTTTAACTAAAGAACGATATGCTATTATTAAAACTAGATGTTATGAATAGTAATAACCACTTTTTGAAATTTTGTAAATTTTTTTTTCAAAATGGGCTAATGTTTTGGATTCGGAATATCGAAATTAGCTTAGGTTGAAATTTTGGTACTTTTCGGATAACTATCATATTCTGATGAATAGTGAAAATTACTAAGTTTTAATTAAAAACAACTTTTTTAATAGAAATAATTAATAGTGATAAATTATTAATTTTAGTGTTTTTAATGTATATATAGAATATATTTTTACAATTTAATAAAATGTTGGTCATTGGATGTAATTTCACATTTAAACCAGACATAAACAATTGTCAATCTTTTGATAGTTATTATCTCTTAAGAACACGCTAATTGTGTTGACGAAGGGAATTAATTTTTAAATTAATTAATGCAACTAATATGTTTTGAATATGGTAAAATAGACATCATTTTTGAGTTCATAATATCAAATATAGCTTAGGCCTAATTATTGGTATTTTTCTGGAAAATTTCATTTTTTGATGAATAGTGAAACCACTAAGTGGTAGTAATAAAAATGAATTTTTCATAAAACTTAATTTTACCGCTTGTGTGAGTGGAATTTCAAAAATCCAAGAGACACGGTTGATGTCAGTAAGTAATATGTGGTTCAATAATATGAAAATAATTTTTGATGAATAGAAACTTTTTACTTTTGTTTACCACGGTTAAAAGTATATCGGGTAATTAAGGGTAAAAATGATATTATTATTACACTAACACATGTCCTAATTCTATTGGATAAGATTAATTCGACCAAAAACAACCTTAGGAATAACATATGACCATTTATACCCACTTGTATTAGATTAGGACATTTATTATTATTTAATTCAAAGAAGAGTTAAAAGAGTTAAAATCAATGTTTATTTACTAAAACATTTTTAATATAGGGTTATACAGAAGCTAAATTCGATTGTAAATATTCATTAGAAAGATAATAAGATTTAATACATAATGATATTTTATTTATAATTTTTATACATTAAATAAATTAATTTATTTATGACAGAATGATGATGCAGTAATTACAATAATAGTGAAAAATTAGAATAATTGATATTATAAATACCCAAATAAATATAATTTCAGACTTTATATGAATTACACTACTTTTCTAGGTTTATATTTCATGTTAAGATTGATTTAATTAACTTTGGTCTAAGTAATCATTCTGTTATTAGATTCACAAAAACCAACTATTGAATAGTGTCAAAATTGACATAAAATAAATTTTAAAACAAATATTATATTATTGATTGTTATTTTATTCCTAAAAATATATGGTTCGGCCAAGATACTTATATCATGATAGGTGTATCATTAATGGACCACTTGGGGGCCTCTTGGATGTATATGGTAAGTTTATTAACTATATAATATAAAAATACAAAGTGTCATGGTAAATGTCAATCTAATTAACTAAGAGTTAAAACTAAAAGATAAGGTTAGTATAATGACCTAAACCTGTCTAAATTCTATTGTATGAGAGGATTTATACCCATCCCCACCTTATCTTAGAAATAAATCAATTTTTATCTATTTAAAACCTAATTTGGCTTTATAATATAATAATATTTTTAGTTATTCCAAAGGTGCCCCTATCCTCCCTTATAAAAGGGCACCTCATCCCCCTCTTCCTCACACCACATTGAGCATTCAAGCTCGGCCAACCCCTACCCATTTCACTTCTCCACTTCCCTTGAAACATCCTTGAGGTCCTGGTCTTCTTCAAAGACCAATTTTAGTTCCCTAAGAAGAGTACTCAAAGTGCCGCTTCAAAGAAGAGGTAATGTCTGTTACCGATTCTTTCAACTTTATTTCTTCTTCCACTTCTTCTTCTTAGTTTGTTTCATTATGAACAAATAACATAAGTATCACTCATATACTGATATGTTATTATATTTATGAAACAACCCTATTTCACCATCTATCCATCCTACGGAAAATGAAATCACCGTGCGTGCGTACGTACGGAATACCATCTCCACGCCGTGGTGTATTCTATCTTCCACCACCACCTTACTTGGATGGGTATAATAGTGTAAATAATAACTATATATGATTATTTTAAAGTGATATTGATTATGAAATAGTATACATACACTCCAATACAGTCCCACAATAATGAGAACGATATCATCGTTCGTGCGTACATACGGACTACCGTCTCCACGACGCGATGAGATTCATTCTCCACGCAATCCATTCATGAATGATTATAAAGTATATATAATTAGTAATAATGAAATATACGACATATTAATGATACTAGATTTATGTGTATTAAAATTTATGTCATCTACTTAATTCCATTCAACTCAATAAGGAAACGAAAACAACGTTCATGTGTACGTACGGCCTACCGTCTCCATGAACAGTGTATTTCTTTCCATTTACTGATTTATTATATATATGTATATTCAGAATATATATTATATATAAATCATGTTTTATATTCTGGAATTAAGTAATCATGATCTAAGTAATCATATGAATAATTACAAGTCAAAACACAGACGACAAATGAAACAATTTTACCCAAAATGCTCTTTAACATGGAATTTACAAAAGAACGGGTAATATAAAGTCATAAGTGAACCATATATGATATCATAACAATGATTATGATTCTGTAATAAGTCAATGACATTATTTAAATCATTATACAGGAGGTTCGGACACTTACAAAGCAAATCGGACCTAAGGTAAGGGAAATATCACAATCTCATTTTTATCCAAGACTGTTTATAGTTTGGAATTTACTAGGGTGTATTTTATCATCCATATCCATATTTCCTCAATATGTAATATTATTTCCATCAACATAAAATTGTTTAAATACAATTTTACCCTTAGGTGAGTTTTTAGTAAAAGATATAGAAGCAGTCTTTTGTCGTTTTTCGTACGAGGTACTTGTTGACTTTTCCGACAAAAGTACGAGAAGAATGTTTTTTAACTTATACGACATGAATGTATTTAAAAAAAAATTATTTCCAAGAATATTCCTTTATAAATTTTCATGTTTATTTTTAATCAACTTCTTTTAGTTTAAAATTGTGTGACATGTTAAGAAAGGAAAAATGTTTTTGAAGTCGAAATGATATTTTCCTAAAAAATGGAGTTCAAGAGTTTTATCAAAATTATTTTATATCTAAGATAATATAGGGTTCTGTTTCTATCCATATTATTACATGGATTTGAAATGTTGTGATGGAAATATTTTTATTAATTCCTTTATCTTATATGAATTGTTTTATGATTTCACGATGTTTAAGATTCCCATTTTTATTACATGGGTTATGCTATGATGTATGGTTTATGATTTTGTGGCACAAATAAGAATGGTACCATTATGAGATGGGTAAGACCTATATCTCCCTCCAATGCATTTGGTAAAGATTTTATATCTCATGAGATAGACATGGCTGTAACGGCGGGCTACACCGGTTCAGTGAAACAGGACTGAAACGAGGAGTGAACTCGGTTCAGAAATGGACTTTGTCCGCTAAGATAGTCTTGGAAATGAGTCTTGACTAATAAGAAATGATTCTCTATGATTATGTGTGTATTCCACAAAGTTTCACGTTTTAAGTTATGATTATTGGGGTTTATATTTCACTACTATGATTTATCCCATGTTATGAAATTAAGATTTCTTTTGTAGGTTAAGATTTCAAAAAGTTATGTTCTTATGTATATGATGTGAATGACATTTATTTTTTTTACCCTTACGTAGAATTTGAGCTCACCATTTTATGTTTTATTTTCCCCAGGATATAAAGAAATGTTTTAGGTAAAAAAAAGAAGATCTTTATGGAAGATGTTGAAGATATTTCACCACGATTAGAAGATTATATTCCGAGTTTCCAAAGACACTAAACTATTACGGTCCTTGTGTGTGTGTTTTTGTTATGTACTATGTATTCCGAAAAAGTAATGTAATGTCCATGTACGTCAAGCTTCAGGTCTCTACAGTTGGTATCAGAGGAAAGGTTTAGTCAACCTTTGGAAACTAGTATGCAAAAACGTTAGTGAGATCCCTAGAGATATTTCTATGATATGTATATGGATGTACCTAAGGATATGTATAATTATAGGATATAGTCCTATAACTACGGTAACGATATTAGAATTTAACCTAAGATGTTAGATATTGAAGGTACTCCCCCTTTATTATATTGTTTTCCCTAGCGTGATTTTTACCTCTCACACTATTCTTTTTGGGTTTTAGACGATGGCTGGAACCCGAAGGAACCATGATGATCAATGTAATGGAAAATGCAATGATTTTCCTCCTGAACAAACAAATGTTATTGGAGATGGAGTGCAAAATCATATTACTATACTTACACAAGCTATGAATCATTATGGACTTCCAAATGAGGAGAGAAGGGAACAATATTCTATTGAGTCCTTCATGAGGCAACGTCCACCTTCATTCAGTGGGTCTTCTGATCCACTTGTCTCTGAACAATGGATCAGTACTGCTGAAAAGATATTTTCAGTTCTTCAATGTTATGAAAATGATAAAGTCATCTTATCAGTATATCGTTTGGAAGGTGAAGCTGATCAATGGTGGAATCTTATCAAGAAAACAAGGCCAAGAGATGAAATTGAGTCCATTGAATGGGATGAGTTGAAGAACATATTTTTCAATAAGTACTTCCCTCGTATTCTTCGATCAAAGATAGAGAAAGAGTTTCTTGAACTAAGCCAAAAGGATGATGAATCTGTTGGTATATACAAAGAAAAATTTACAAGGCTTTCCAGGTATGCATCTGGATTTATCATCCAACCTGAAATTAAAGTTGATCGATTCTTCAGTGGCTTAAAAAAAATATTCAAATGGAATTAGCTATAAGAGACATCAGTAGCTATGAATAAATTGTGCGTTGTGCTATCAAGGTAGAAATGGATGTTGGTGTTACTTATCCATCTCATATTTTTGACAAGAAACGAAATATGGAGTTCAAGGAGAAAAATCAGAATAATGGTGAAAAGAAGATGAATGTTTCCCTATGCTCAAAGTGTGGAAAGAAGCATGGTGGAGATTGTATTAAAAGGACAAGTAAATGTTTAAAATGTGGAAAGGAAGGTCATCGGTCATTTGAATGCCGCAATGATGGGAAGAAGATGTCCACTGATGCAAACAAATGAAGGGATACACATAATGAACCTACAACACTTCAATGCTTCAAGTGTAAGGAAATGGGGCATTATGATAATAAATGCCCTAATCCAAGGGTTAGTGATGATCGACATGAGAAACCACTTAAGTCAAAGGACAAAGGGAAGTCACATGCGATCACTATTGGTGATGTTGAATATGACAACAATGTGGTGGAATGATTAAGTGTTTATGTAATGGGAATCCAAAATAATGTTTTATATAGTATCGTGGAATATTGGAATATTTATGTATTGGTATATTGTGGTGTTCAATGGTACCGGTATCCATGAAATGTGATTGATATATTTTTGGAAAAAAAGATGATATGCGCATAATGAAAGGAAAACGAGAAAATGAAATGTTTGACCGTATTCATGAGCTCATGACTGATATAAGGAGAAGGTTATATCATGGTTTGAGTATATAGAATTTTTGGATTTTGGTATGTGGAAAGAGTTAACTTTTGACTGCATTCATGTTTTAACTAAGGTTCAATGGGTATTCATTCTTCAACAGAATACATGATTAAGGTATTCACATGTTTGTAATTTGACCAACAAGACATATCTTATGATATATGGGGATCAACGATGGTATTAAATATCTGGAAATCATTTTCACTATATTATGAGAGTGGACTACAGTATTATGGATAAGCCTAAAGATTGGAATGGATTATGTTGGACATAAGTTAGTATTGTTTATGGATAGAATTTTTTTTGATGGGATGTTATAGTAATATTTTTTTAGAAAAAGGAAAACCTGCAGGACGGGAAACATCCCATCGCATCGGACAAGGCTGTGGGAATCGAACCCACAACCGAAATGCGACTGGCCTTTATCGCCTACCACTGGCCTACAGGAAGTCCCTGTTTAGTAGAAACTAGTTTTATTATATTAAGCAGTATGATATATGAAGTATAAGCCCATTTTAGGAACCATATATGATTAATCTCACTATAGATAGACTTCTGTATTTTTTTATAACTTTTATAACCTTTTGTTTGAGACCGATGGAATGACCCATCATTCTATCACATGATCTGCTAACACATCACGAATAAAAAATTCAACTTCATTTATTTATGGGATGAAGTGGAAATTGTTCAATTCATGATCAATAGTGAGATTGTAACAAAATCAAGAAAGTATTTCTTCTAATTCAAAATTTTCAACTTTAGGGAAATGATATTGAAAACCAAAAATTCTTTCCTAGTGCTCTTATATCCGATGAATCAAATGGTACCTTAGATCATCACAAATTTTTAGCTTTGTGATTGCTGGCTTTTCCATATCCATGTTCTCTACCACTCTCCATCAGAACATGATGGTTAGATTTCTCTTCCATATCCATATTTTCACCTATGTGGAAACCCAGTGATTAGTTTATTTGGGTAACCGTTACGCTTCATAATTTTTTTTAAATATTGGTTTTGGTATTCCTTTTTACGATGTGGGTTTCTATTCAAGAAAATTTCGAGTAGTAAACCATTTATAACCCCGACAAATTTCGAGGGCGAAATTCATTTTAAGGGGGGTAGAATGTAACACTCCGAGATTTTATGAATTTTTTTTTTTAATTTCATTAATGTCTTGTGTTGTATGCTACACCAAAAGGAGCTTGCACAAAACGCATCCTTTACTTGACTTTCATTACACACAATCGCGACCTTCCTCGATAGCGTGTGTAGTACGCAATACCGAGTTTAACTAAACAACGATATGCTATTATTAAAACTAGCCGTTATGAATAGTAATAACAACTTTTTGAAATTTTGTAAATTTTATTTTTCAAAATGGACTTCATTTTTGGATTCGGAATATCGAAATTAGCTTAGGGTGAAATTTTGGTACATTTCGGATAACTTTCATATTCTGATGAATAGTGAAAATTACTAAATTTTAATTAAAACAACTTTTTTAATCGAAATAATTAATGGTGATAAATTATTAATTTTAGTGGTTTTAATGTATATTTAGAATATATTTATACAATTTAATACAATGTTGTTCATTTGATGTAATTTCACATTTACACCAGACATAAACAAGTGTTAATATTTTGATAGTTATTATCTCTTAAGAACAAGCTATTTGTGTTGACGACGAGAATTAATTTTTAAATTAATTAATGAAACTGATATGTTTTTAATTTGATAAAATAGACATCATTTTTGAGTTCATAATATCAAATATAGCTTAGGCCTAATTTTTGGTATTTTTCAGGAAACATTCATTTTTTGATGAATAGTGAAACCGCTAAGTGGTAGTTAAAAAAATGAATTTTTCATAAAACATAATTTTACCGCTTCTGTGAGTGTAATTTAAAAAATCCGTGAGACACGGTTGATGTCAGTAAGTAAAATGTGGTTCAATGAGATGAAAATAATTTTTGGTGAATAGTAACTTTTTACTTTTTTTACCACGGTTAAAAGTAAATAGGGTAATTAAGGGTAAAAATGATATTATTATTACCCTAATGCATGTTCTAATTCTATTGGATAAGATTAGTTAGAACAAAAACAAACTTAGGAATAAAATATGACTATTTAGGCCCACTTGGATTAGATTAGGACATTTATTATTATTTAATTCAAAGAAGAGTTAAAAGAGTTAAAATCAAGGTTTATTTTCTAAAACATTTTTAATATAGGGTTATACAGAAGATAAATTAGATTGTAAATATTCATTAGAAAGAAAATAAGATTTAATACATAATTATATTTTATTTATAATTTTTATACATGATATAAATTAATTTATTTATGACACAATGATGATTCAGTAATTAAAATAATAGTGAAAGATTAGAATAATTGATATTATAAATACCCAAATAATTATAATTTCAGAATTTTTATGAATTAAACTAATTTTCTAGGTTAATATGTCATGTTAGGATTTATTTAATTAACTTTGGTCGAAGTAATCATTCTGTTATGAGTTTCACAAAAATAAACTATTGAATAGTGTCAAAATTGATATAAAATAATTTTTAAAACAAATATTATATTATTGATTGTTATTTTATTCCTAAAAATCTAGGTTCAGCCAAGATACTTATATCATTATAGTATTATCATTAATGGACCACTTGGGGGGTCGTTTGGATGTATATGGTATGTTTATTAACTATATAATATAAAAATACAATGTGTCATGGTAAATGTCAATCTAATTATCTAAGAGTTAAAACTAAAAGATAAGGTTAGTATAATGACCTAAACTGGTATAAATTATATTGGATGAGAGTATATCGACCCATACCTACCTTAGCTTCTAAATAAATCAATTTGGAGCTATTTAAAACTGAATTTGGCTTTATAAAAAAATAATACTTTTAGTTATTCCAAAGGTGCCACTCTCCTCCCTTATAAAAGGGCACCTCCTCCCCCTCTTCCTCACACCACATTGAGCCTTCAAGCCCGGCCAACCCATGCTCATTTCACTTCCCCACTTCCGTAGAATCATCCTAGAGGTCCCGGTCTTCTTCAAAGACCAATTTCAGTGCCCTAAGAAGAGGACTCAAAGAGCCGCTTCAAAGAAGAGGTAATGTTTGTTACCTATTCTTTCAACTTTATTTCTTCTTCCACTTCTTCTTCGTAGGTTGTTTCATTATGAAGTAATAACATCAGTATAACTCATATAATGATATGTTATTATAAGTATGAAACAACCCTATTTCACCATCTATCCATCCTATGGAAAACGAAATCACCGCGCCTGCGTACGTACAGAATATCTTCTCCACGTCGTGGTGTTATCTATTTTCCACCACCACCTTACATGGATGGGTATAATGGTGTAAATAATAACTATATATGATTATTTTAAAGTGATATTGATTCTGAAATAGTATACATACACTCCAATACAGTCCCACGATCGTGAGAATGATATCATCGCTCGTGCGTACGTACGGACTACCGTCTCCACGATGCGATGAGATTAATTCTCCACGTTAACCATTAATGAATGATTATATAGTATATATAATAAGTAATCATGAAATATATGTCATAATAATGATACTGTATTTATGTGTATATATATTTATGTCATCTACTTAATTCCATTCAACTCAATTAGGAAACGAAAATAGCGTTCATGCGTACGTACAGCCTACCGTCTCCATGAACAGTGTATTTCGTTCCATTTACTGATTTATTATATATATGTATATTATGAATATTTATTATATATAAATAATATTTTATATTCTTGAATTAAGTAATCGTGATCTATGTAATCATATGAATAATTTCAAGTCAAAACCCGGACGACAAATGAAACAATTTTACCCAAAACGCTCTTTAACATGGAATTTACAAAAGAACGGGTAATATAAAGTCATAAGTGAACCATATATGATATAATAACAATGAGTATGATTATGGAATAAGTCAATGACGTTATTTAAATCATTATACAATAGGTTTGGACACTTACGAAGCATATCGGACCTAAGTTAAGGGAAATATCACAATCTCATTTTTATCCGAGATTGTTTATACTTTGGAATTTACTGGGGTGTATTTTATCATCCATATCCATATTTCCTCAATATGTAATATTATTTCCATCCACCTAAAATTGTTTAAATCCAATTTTACCCTTAGGTGAGTTTTTAGTAAAAGATATGGAAGGAATCTTTTGTCATTTTTTGTACGAGGTACTTTTTGACTTTTCCGACAAAAGTACGAGAAGAATGTTTTTTTAACTTATACGGCATGAATGGATTTTTTAAAAAAATTATTTCCAAGAATATTCCTTTAAAAGTTTTCATGTTTATTTTAAATCATCTTCTTTTAGTTTAAAATTGTATGACATGTTATGAAAGGAAAAATGTTTTTGAATTAGAAATGATATTTTCCTCAAGAATTGAGTTCAAGAGTTTTATCAAAATTATTTTCCATCTAAGATAATATAGGGTTTGGTTTCTATCCCTATTATTACATGGATTTGATTATGTTGTGATGTAAATATTTTTATGAATTCCTTTATCTTATATGAATTGTTTTATGATGTCACGATGTTTAAGATTCCCATATTTATTACATGGGTTATGCTATGATGTATGGTTTATGATTTTGTGGCACACATGTCACGACCCGTCCTCGAGGCCCGTGCCGTGACTACCCCAAGCCCGCCTTCCATAGGCCAGGGGCTGGCGACTAGCACCAAAGGCGTAAAATCCCAATAACTGGGAAGGCATTGCCTTTATAAAAGAAAACAAGCACCACAGAGTGCAAGCGGAAGTAAAACACTAAGTACAAAAGGAAGTGCTGAAAAGTAAAAAGGGGCCGGAAATACAAGCCCAACTGTAAAGTACAACTCGAAAGGGAAAACATCGACTGAAAAGTAAAGCTGCTACGCCGAGTTGTCCACTAGAAATCCCACCTGAAGGGTGGGTACAGATAGCTCCTCTGCTCCTCGGGTCCCGCTGTCCGCTCCGAGTATGTCCCGCCCAGTGGTCCACCTCCAAGTTCCGCCTCGTCGTATAGTCCACCTCCAGGTACCGTCCAGTCCTCAAACACTCAGCCTCTGTCAGTACTGGCCGTCGTCTTCAACCAACACAACGAGGTGCGGGCATAGCCCGTGCAGGTGTGAGTATAACGATACTCAGTAGGGACCCCAAGACCCTCAAGGTCTCACTAAAACCAACAAGGATAACCACAAGAAGATCTCAACAGATAAACTCTACTTAGGTATATGCCCAAACATATACCTAAGTTATCAAGTAACCCATCTCAATCATGAGGAAACACAAGGATTGAGAAATCAACGGATAACCACTACCCAGGTATATGCCCATACATATACCTAAGTTATCAAGTGACCCATCTTAATCCTGAGGTAAACACAAGGTCAAAAGTCTCAGCTCAAACCAGGATTTTCATTATCGAAACCTTAACTGCTGAAGAGCTCCGTCTCTGGAGTGTATAGTGGTCCTGTCACGACTCCGAGGTACTGCTCACTAACCTAAGACTGCTGAGGTACTCCTCCTGTCGAGTACCGCGGGTCTGCGGCCAACTACCGGGCACTCCGTCCGCTGTGGGTCTGTCGCCAAATACCGGGCGCTCCCACTAATAGCCTACAGAGGTACTCCTCCTGTCGAGTATCGTGGGTTTGCGGCCAACTACCGGGCGCTCCGTCCGCCGTGGGTCTGTCGCCAAATACCGGGCGCTCCGTCCACTGGGCTAGTCGACCTACTCCAAGACGAGTCGGTCAAGCAGTCGTCAGGTCTCAGCAGGCTACACGATCTCCGTACTCCGCATGCTCGTCTCCGGGAGGGTCCGCTCCACGAGCTACTGGACGAAACTCCAAGTATCTCAAGGTCCCACGAAGAAGTATCTCAATGGACCGCCTCGTCATAGGGGTCTCAACGCAACAGACGGCGCGTCAATCGGACGCCCGGTCAGTGAGTTATTAGCCTTTTCGTCCCAGGGGCCCGGTTGGTTTCGTGAGCAAAACCAATCCCGGCCGTATCTCAACTGTACCCCGAACTCCCATAGGGTATACTCATAGGGACCGTTACTCAACGTAATCACCAACGCCGCTGACGGTTCGTCAAACGGACGTCTGGTTTGAAAGATATCAGCTTTTCCGTTCCAGGGGCCCGGTTGGATTTCGGTGCGATCCAACCCAGCCACTATCCATCTGCATCCAAATCTCAGGCGGAGGATTCCCAAAGTTCCGTATCGACAACAGGAACTCAACGTCGCAGACGGCGCGTCAATAGGACGCCCGGTCTGAGAGTTATTGGCTTTTTCGTCCCACACCCACCCTGGGAAACTTCCCAGGAGGTCACCCATCCTAATCACTGCTCTAGGCCAAGCACGCTTAACTACGGAGTTTTAACTACGTAGGCTCCCGAAAAGGAAGGTGCACCTTGAGTATAGTATACCGAAACGACCGTCTCGATCCAAGGATCGTGTTGCCGTTGACGGCGCGTCGTTCGGAGGCCCGTAGCTCAAGTTACGAGTGTTTGAACGAAAACCGTCCGAAGACGGGGGTCCGGGCCCGGGCCGACCCCCCCGGGAGTCGGCCGAACCGGGTCGACCCGAACTGGGTCGACCCGACCCGGTCCGATCCGGTCTGGTCCGGCCAGGGCGCGGCCCGGCCGGTCGGGCCGGTCTGGTCCGATTCGGCCGAACGGCCGAAGGCCGTGTCATGCGGGGTGCCGCCCCCGTGGCCAGGTGATGCCGCGGTCCCCCGAGTGGGGCCGCGTTGAGTCGGGACGCGGCTTCAGCCGCGTCCGAGGGCACAGGACCCGCGCGGCCGCGGGTCCGCGGGTGCCGCCGCCGCCGCGCTGAGTCGCGGCGGCCTGTCCAGCGGCGCGCCGTGGCGCCGCCGCTCCCGGCTGCCGGCGCCGCCGCGCCGGCGACCCGCACCGTCGGCGAGTTCCGCGGCCCACCGGGATCGCTCCGGTGGTCCGATTTTGTTCCCGCCTATGCCGCTGCTCCTCCCGGGACTCATCCTTCACTGCGGAATCATGAAACATCTGTTGCGGCACGTTCCGTCGTCGCCCGCCAAATCCGCACAAAAAGAAGAACGGCGGAGGGTCGTCGGGCCGTGTTCGTTTGACCCGCACCCTCCGCGTTAGAGATAAACAACCGGGAGAAAATTTTTTCAACACATGAACGCATATCCGAAACAATTTTTAATGAAATAAAATTGTTTCATTAACGGGTTCCTCATTTGAACGAAAAAAAAACAATTTTAATAAAATAATATAAAATTGTTCAATTTAAACTGGTTCTTTAATTTTTAAAGAACGTTCACGGGAATAAAGAGGGGTATTTGAAATTATAAAATCCCTACCTCGCCGTCGCTGTCGGATGCGAGGTCGTCGTGGAATTGACCGTCGCGGAAGGAGGTGATCGTCACACCGCGGAAGGGCGTCGCGTCGACGATCTCCGTGGACCAAGAACATACGGATTTAATTAATAATAATTAAATCAATGTTGCTATTGAATTCCAAAAAGAAAATAAAAAGAAACGCAACCCCCTACCTTGGTTGTTGTCGATCGAAGGCTGTCGCGGGGTTAGATCGTCGCGGAAGAAGCGTCGCGAAGGGAGATCCGTTGGCGTCGCGGTACAAGGATTCGCGTCGTCGATCTCCACAGGTTTGCCGTTCTTCGCGTTCTTCGCGTTCTTCGCGTTCTTCGCGTTCTTCGCCAAAGAAGAACGCTTTCCTCCAAATCCTCTCCACGCCACAAGTTTCAACCCAAAATAAAATAAGCTTAAGCCTTATTTTATTTACACAACTAAACATTTGAATTTCAAAAGATAAGAAACGAACCATTAATTCGTAGAATTAATTCAACGAAAGAAACAGCTCATTTAATTTACGAAAGAAACAGCCCAATTAAATGGTCTGTTAAGATTTTAAGAAACGCGTCAGTTGACTTTCATTAAGATTGGTTTTCACGGGTGCGTTTCTTAGCGGAAAGAAACGGCGGGGCTCGTGCGGGACCCACCTCAAAAATATCTTACCAAGGGGTAGGATATTTCTGGATAGCATCCTATCCAGTTAAACTCAGTTCAAGCCGCCTTTAAGTGGCTTCAAGTGCCTTCCAAGTGGCTTAAGCGAAATAAAATAAAGTTGTCGCAAAATTATTTTATTTCTTAACTTTAAGCCCGAAAATTAAAAACCACACCCGAGCAAACGCAACTCCGGAATAGGAGTTTCTAAGAGAATACCGGCACTGCGATTTCATCGGTGCCCTCAGAATTCGATTCCGGGCACCGGTTCAAAAGTTAGAAAAACCCGCTCGTCCGTTCAATGAACGTACCCGAGCCAAATTTCAGAAAATGATTCCGGGCACACCGGGCCTCGGAATCAGGTGCCGTCAGAAACTGCATTCTTTTCAAATTCCAAAGAAAATTAACAAAAAAAAATTCCTTGAAATTTACCTGTCTTTACATTACTCCCACCACAGGGCTTTACGTCCCCGTAAAGCTTCACCACAAACTTAGGGAAACAAGCGGTACTGAGCACGCATCTGAGCCTTCCGCTCCTATGTGTTCACCTGGAGGTTCCCGCGCTGCCAAAGAAAGTGCACAAGAGGAATCGACCTTCCTCCTAGGATCCACTCCTGTCGATCCTTGATCCCCAAAGGAACCTCCGTATAAGACACTCATCGCCACCGTCTAGATCCTCATGGTCGATGATATGCGAAGGGGGGTCGAGCACGTATCTCCTCGGTTGGGATACGTGGAAAACGTCGTGCACCTAGTGGAACTGAAGTGTATGGGCCAAGCGGTAAACCACCTTGCCTACCCAGTTGAGGACCTAGAAAGGTCCGTTGAACCTCGGAGATAACTTGCCTCCCAGGCCACATCTCCGTAAACCTCGTCGAGGTGAGACCCGTAAGAAGACGTGGTCGTCATCTTCGAACTCCAGAGGTCTCCATTCCTGTTAGAGCTGAAACTCAAAACGACTGCTGCTATGAGGGTAAGGTTGACCGAATCAAGAGTGATCGGTCGCACCCTCCTGTGCAAGAGTTACCCTGCACTGCCTGGGGTTTCCTTTTCCGCCGACCAAGGAAAACCCATCCCAACGTTTGCCTAAAACCGTCAATTTGAGTATGAACAGTTATTGCCCATTCCATACTCAAACTGACGTCATAAGGCCTCGACGCTGCCACCAAGAGATTCCAACCAGAACTCTCGCCTCGAGGGTCTGACCACACCGTCGACATAAGTGTGATTATCGAGTCTCCTCCCAAGGTATCTCCAGACGTGAGGGTCAAGTCCACGGCTTACCGGAAACTCTAGGTCTGGAACAAGTTTTGTGGAAGTGAGGAATGATTCATATCGAAGTCTGTTACTACAGCAGCTAGTAGTGGACACAGACCATCCCTTGAATAATTTCTAGAGCCATTGGGTCACACTCCTTGACCGCATGCAGCTGCACTCTTCCTCCGCCCTCCAGCTCCCTGAGCCTAGCGGGGATAACTAAGGCGGGTGGTTGAAGCATGTTAAGATGTACACCACCTCATGCTGCTCTCCTAGCTTTGCCTCCACGTCTACCACTTCGCAGACTCATCTCTATTTAAAGCTACCTCTTCTTGAAACATTTAACACACCCGAGTCTCTAAGACTGGCACTGGTTTCCTGTTTCTTACTGCACTGTGCAGTCTTCATCCGCTCCTGGATGAACTGCACCTCCTTTGCATTTGATCTGGAAGAGCTGCTAAAATTTCTCCTTTGCCGAAAAGAGAAACCCGATCTCATCCCCTCTCTAGATGAACCACGCCCATTGCCTAATACAGTCAATCCTGGCATGAAGGATGCATTCATGCCATGGATGACGTCGTAAGGCCTCGACGTAACTACTAAGAGATCCAACTGTCACACTCGCCTCCAAGCGTTGAGTCACACTGTCGGCATCAGTGTGAGGTCACTGGGTCTCCTCCAGTTGAAATCTCGAAAGTGAGGGTCAAGTCAACAGTTTAACCAGGACCACTCAGTAACATCTCAAAAGAGGACAGGAAGGAAAACATCACAAGATAAGTGTCTTTATTTTATTGTATCTCATGGTACAAAGACACAAAAACAACATCAACATGGAACTAGAAGTACAAGAGATGTATCCACTAGTTCCGCTCCTGTCCACCTGCTCCAGGATCTCTACTGCCTTGTACACTGCTCTACTGTTGCTTAAGCATTCGTCGCTGCCTCTGCCTCGGTGGCTCCTCAAAAGCCTATGGATCAACTGTACGAGGAGTCGGACAGTCACGTGCCAGGTGCCCCTTTCCACCGCACGAGTAGCACAGTCTGCTTCTGGCACGCCTGGCTCTGACCCCACCCCGGGTGCACCGCACCACCGATCCTAAAATCCGAGATCGCCCAACTGCTGGTCTGGTCCTCCTAGACCTCTGCATCATCTGTCTACTGCCCACAGATGACTCGGCTTCTGATCGAAAAAGACGCGGTAAAGGCATTAGCTCCTGAACATGCTCGGGGTGTAGAGCTACTGGCACAAACTCCACCCTGAAGAAGGTCTCGAAGTCTTCCCATGTGAATGCCATCCAATCGCAAAACTGGAACAAGTGGCTCCACCACCTGCCTGCTGCTGCCTGAAGAAGGCTGGCAGAAAAGGTCACCATGAAGTCCGATGGCATCCCCACTAGCCTGAAGACTCCCACCACAGCCTCCAGCCAATCCTCAGCCGCCTGCGGGTCCGTCTCTCCCCCGAACCTGGGTGGCCTCTGGCGCTGGAACTCATGCAGTGCGCTCAAGTAGCGGGCATCGCCTACTGCTGGGGATGGTGGCATCGGTGGCCCAACGTATGGTAGTACCGCTGGTGCCTCCGCTGGCGCCTCAACTGCAAGAGGGACCTGTACCGAAGCCTCGTCACTCGACAGGCTGTCAGCACGCACATCCCTCTGGGCTCTAACTGGTCGTCCGAAAAAAGGCATCCCGAAAGAAACAACGTAACACGGTCAAACGATTATACCTGGTGAGCTGACCTGGTTTGAGCTGTTTTAAGGGGGGAAAAATTTTAAAACACACACGCAATCAGTGTTTTCGTGCACAAAGTCGGAAATCAGTTTCCAGGGTCCTGGTGTATGGATACGTCGGCCGCCCGCACCAACACTGGACTCCCTGAACTGAAAACCACACTCGGTACCCTTAACACTATTGCTTCATAGAAAGAAAGATCAGAGTCTGCGGTAGAACCGACCAGCTCTGATACCAATTTGTCACGACCCGTCCTCAGGGCCCGTGCCGTGACTACCCCAAGCCCGCCTTCCATAGGCCAGGGGCTGGCGACTAGCACCAAAGGCGTAAAATCCCGATTACTGGGAAGGCATTGCCTTTATAAAATAAAACAAGCACCACAGAGTGCAAGCGGAAGTAAAACACTAAGTACAAAAAGAAGTGCTGAAAAGTAAAAAGGGGCCGGAAATACAAGCCCAACTGTAAAGTACAACTCGAAAGGGAAAACAACGACTGAAAAGTAAAGCTGCTACGGCGAGTTGTCCACTAGAAATCCCACCTGAAGGGTGGGTACAGATAGCTCCTCTGCTCCTCGGGTCCCGCTGTCCGCTCCGAGTATGTCCCGCCCAGTGGTCCACCTCCAGGTTCCGCCTCGTCGTATAGTCCACCTCCAGGTACCGTCCAGTCCTCGAACACTCGGCCTCTGTCAGTACTGGCCGTCGTCTGCAACCAACACAACGAGGTGCGGGCATAGCCCGTGCAGGGGTGAGTATAACGATACTCAGTAGGGACCCCGAGACCCTCATGGTCTCACTAAAACCAACAAGGATAACCACAAGAAGATCTCAACAGATAAACTCTACTTAGGTATATGCCCAAACATATACCTAAGTTATCAAGTAACCCATCTCAATCATGAGGAAACACAAGGATTGAGAAATCAACGGATAACCACTACCCAGTTATATGCCCATACATATACCTAAGTTATCAAGTGACCCATCTCAATCATGAGGTAAACACAAGGTCAAAAGTCTCAGCTCAAACCAGGATTTTCATTATCGAAACCGTAACTGCTGAAGAGCTCCGTCTCTGGAGTGTATAGTGGTCCTGTCACGACTCCGAGGTACTGCTCACTAACCTAAGACTGCTGAGGTACTCCTCCTGTCGAGTACCGCGGGTCTGCGGCCAACTACCGGGCGCTCCGTCCGCTGTGGGTCTGTCGCCAAATACCGGGCGCTCCCACTAATAGCCTACAGAGGTACTCCTCCTGTCGAGTACCGCGGGTTTGCGGCCAACTACCGGGCGCTCCGTCCGCCGTGGGTCTGTCGCCAAATATCGGGCGCTCCGTCCACTGGGCTAGTCGACCTACTCCAAGTCGAGTCGGTCAAGCAGTCGTCAGGTCTCAGCAGGCTACACGATCTCCGTACTCCGCATGCTCGTCTCCGGGAGGGTCCGCTCCACGAGCTACTGGTCGATACTCCAAGTATCTCAAGGTCCCACGAAGAAGTATCTCAAAGGACCGCCTCGTCATAGGGGTCTCAACGCAACAGACGGCGCGTCAATCGGACGCTCGGTCTGTGAGTTATTAGCCTTTTCGTCCCAGGGGCCCGGTTGGTTTCGTGAGCAAAACCAATCCCGGCCGTATCTCAACTATACCCCGAACTCCCATAGGGTATACTCATAGGGACCGTTACTCAACGTAATCACCAACACCGCTGACGGTTCGTCAAACGGACGTCTGGTTTGAAAGATATCAGCTTTTCCGTTCCAGGGGCCCGGTTGGATTTCGGTGCAATCCAACCCAGCCACTATCCATCTGCATCCAAATCTCAGGCGGAGGATGCCCAAAGTTCCGTATCGACAACAGGAACTCAACGTCGCAGACGGCGCGTCAATCGGACGCCCGGTCTGAGAGTTATTGGCTTTTTCGTCCCACACCCACCCTGGAAACTTCCCAGGAGGTCACCCATCCTAATCACTGCTCTAGGCCAAGCACGCTTAACTACGGAGTTTTAACTATGTAGGCTCCCGAAAAGGAAGGTTCACCTTGAGTATAGTATTCCGAAACGACCGTCTCGATCCAAGGATCGTGTTGCCGTTGACGGCGCGTCGTTCGGAGGCCCGTATCTCAAGTTACGAGTGTTTGAACGAAAACCGTCCGAAGACGGGGGTCCGGGCCCGGGCCGACCCGGCCCGACCCCCCCGGGAGTCGGCCGAACCGGGTCGACCCGAACTGGGTCGACCCGACCCGGTCCGACCCGGTCCGGTCCGGCCAGGGCGCGGCCCGGCCGGTCGGGCCGGTCTGGTCCGGTTCGGCCGAACGGCCGAAGGTCGTGGCATGCGGGGTGCCGCCCCCGTGGCCAGGTGATGCCGCGGTCCCCCGAGTGGGGCCGCGTTGAGTCGGGACGCGGCTTCAGCCGCGTCCGAGGGCACCGGACCCGCGCGGCCGCGGGTCCGCGGGTGCCGCCGCCGCCGCGCTGAGTCGCGGCGGCCTGTCCGGCGGCGCGCCGGGGCGCCGCCGCTCCCGGCTGCCGGCGCCGCCGCGCCGGCGACCCGCGCCGCCGGCGAGTTCCGCGGCCCACCGGGATCGCTACGGTGGTCCGATTTTGTTCCCGCCTATGCCGCTGCTCCTCCCGGGACTCATCCTTCACTGCGGAATCATCAAACATCTGTTGCGGCACGTTCCGTCGTCGCCCGCCAAATCCGCACAAAAAGAAGAATGGCGGAGGGTCGTCGGGCCGTGTTCGTTTGACCCGCACCCTCCGCGTTAGAGATAAACAACCGGGAGAAAATTTGTTCAACACATGAACGCATATCCGAAACAATTTTTAATGAAATAAAATTGTTTCATTAACGGGTTCCTCATTTGAACGAAAAAAAAACAATTTTAATAAAATAAAATAAAATTGTTCAATTTAAACTGGTTCTTTAATTTTTAAAGAACGTTCACGGGAATAAAGAGGGGTATTTGAAATTATAAAATCCCTACCTCGCCGTCGCTGTCGGATGCGAGGTCGTCGTGGAATTGACAGTCGCGGAAGGAGGTGATCGTCACACCGCGGAAGGGCGTCGCGTCGACGATCTCCGAGGACCAAGAACATACGGATTTAATTAATAATAATTAAATCCATGTTGCTATTGAATTCTAAAAAGAAAATAAAAAGAAACGCAACCCCCTACCTTGGTTGTTGTCGATCGAAGGCTGTCGCGGGGTTAGATCGTCGCGGAAGAAGCGTCGCGAAGGGAGATCCGTTGGCGTCGCGGTACAAGGATTCGCGTCGTCGATCTCCACAGGTTTGGCGTTCTTCGCGTTCTTCGCGTTCTTCGCCGAAGAAGAACGCTTTCCTCCAAATCCTCTCCACGCCACAAGTTTCAACCCAAAATAAAATAAGCTTAAGCCTTATTTTATTTACACAACTAAACATTTGAATTTCAAAAGATAAGAAACGAACCATTAATTCGTAGAATTAATTCAACGAAAGAAACAGCTCATTTAATTTACGAAAGAAACAGCCCAATTAAATGGTCTGTTAAGATTTTAAGAAACGCGTCAGTTGACTTTCATTAAGATGGGTTTCACGGGTGCGTTTCTTAGCGGAAAGAAACGGCGGGGCTCGTGCGGGCCCCACCTCACAAATATATTACCAAGGGGTAGGATATTTCTGGATAGCATCCTATCCAGTTCAACTCAGTTCAAGCCGCCTTTAAGTGGCTTCAAGTGCCTTCCAAGTGGCTTAAGTGAAATAAAATAAAGTTGTCGCAAAATTATTTTATTTCTTAACTTTAAGCCCGAAAATTAAAAACCACACCCGAGCAAACGCAACTCCGGAAGAGGCGTTTCTAAGCGAATACCGGCGCTGCGATTTCATTGGTGCCCTCAGAATTCGATTCCGGGCACCGGTTCAAAAGTTTGAAAAACCCGCTCGTCCGTTCACTGAACGTACCCGAGCCAAATTTCGGAAAATGATTCCGGGCACACCGGGCCTCGGAATCAGGTGCCGTCAGAAACTGCGTTCTTGTAAAATTCCAAAGAAAATTAAGAAAAAAAAATTCCTTGAAATTTACGTGTCTTTACAACACATAAGAATGGTATCATTATAAGATGGGTGGGACCTATATCTCTCTCCAATGCATTGGGTAATGATTTTATATCTCATTAGATAGACAAGGATGGAACGGCGGGTTAAACCGGTTCAGTGAAACAGGACTGAAACGAGGAGTGAACTCAGTTCAGAAATCGACTTTGTCCGCTAAGATAGTCTTGGCAATGAGTCTTGACTAATAAGAAATGATTCTCTATGATAATGTGTGTATGCCACAAAGTTTCGTGTTTTAAGTTATGATTATTGGGGTTTAAATTTCACTACTATGATTTATCCCATGTTATGAAATTATGATTTCTTTTGTAGGTTAAGATTTCGAAAAGTTATGTTCTTATGTATATGATGTGAATGACATTTATTTTTTTACCCATACTGATCATTTGAGCTCACCCTTTTATGTTTTCTTTTCCCCAGGATATAAAGAAAGGTTTTAGTTATAAAAAAAGAATAACTTTATAGGTGATTTTGAAGATCATTCACCACGATTAGAAGATTACATTCTGAGTTTCCAAAGACACTAAACTATTACGGTCCTTTTGTGTGTGTTTTTGTTATGTACTAAGTATTCCGCAAAAGTAATGTAATGTCCATGTATGTCAAGCTTCGGGTCTCTACAGTTGGTATCAGAGGAAATATTTAGTCAACCTTTGCAATCTAGGATGTGAAAACTTTAGTGCGATCCCTAGAGATATTTCTAAGGTATGTCTAGGGATGTCCCTAAGGATAAGTATACGTATAGGATATATTCCTATAACTATGGTAACGATCTTAGAATATAACCTAAGATGTTAGATATTGAAGGTACTCCCCCTTTATTATATTGTTTTCCCTAGTGTGATTTTTACCTCTCACACTATTCTTTTTGGGTTTTAGACGATTGCTGGAACCCGAAGGAACCGTGTTGATCAACGTAATGGACAATGCAATGATTGTCCTCCTGAACAAACAAATGTTATGAGAGATGGAGTGCAAAATCTTATTTCTATACAGACAAAAGCTATGAATCATTCTGGACTTCCAAATGAGCAGAGAAGGGAACAATATTCTATTGAGTCCTTCATGAGGAAACGTCCACCTTCTCTCAGTGGGTCTTCTGATCCACTTGTTGCTGAACAATTGATCAGTACTACTGAAAAGATATTTTCAGTTCTTCAATGTTCTGAACATGATAAAGTCATCTTATCAGAATATCATTTGGAAGGTGAAGCTGATCAATGGTGGAATCTTATCAAGAATACAAGGCCAAGAGAAGAAATTGAGTCCATGGAATGAGACAAGTTGAAGAACTTATTTTTCAATAAGTACTTCCCTCTTATTCTTCGAACAAATATGGAGAAGGAGTATCTTGAACTAAGGCAAAAGGATGATGAATCTGTTTGTATATGCGAAGAAAATTTTACAAGGTTTGCCAGGTATGCATCTGGATTTATCATCCAACCTGAAAGTAAAGTTGATCGATTCTTCAGTGGCTTAAAACCAAATCTTCGAAGGTCATTAGATATAAGAGACTTCAGTAGCTATGGAGAAATTGTGCGTTGTGCTATCAATGTAGAAATGGATGTTGGTGTTACTTATCCATCTCATAGTTTTGACAAGAAACGAAAGATGGAGTTCAAGGAGAAATCTCAGAATAATGGTGATAAGAAGATGAATGTTTCCCTATGCTCAAAGTGTGGAAAGAAGCATGGTGGATATTGTCTTAAAGGGACATGTAAATGTTTCAAATGTGGAAAGGAAGGTCAACGGGCATTTGAATTCCGCAATGATGGGAAGAAGATGTCTACTGATGCAAACAAAGGAAGGGATACATAGAATGAACCTACTACACTTCAATGCTTCATGTGCAAGGAAATGTGGCATTATGCTAATAAATTCCCTAATCCAAGGGTTAGTGATGATTGACATGTGAAACCACTTAAGGAAAAGGAAAAAGGGAAGTCACATGCGATCACTATCAGCGATGTTGAATATGACAATAATGTGGTGGAATGATTAAGTGTTTATGTAATGGGATTCCAAAATAATGTTGTATGTAGTATCGTGGAATATTGGAATATTTATGTAATGGTATGTTGTGGTTTTCAATGGTATCGGTATCCATGGAATGTGATTGAGATGTTTTTGAAAAAAAATGTTGATATGCGCATAATGAAAGGAAAACTAGAAAATGAAATGTTTGACCGTATTCATGAGCTCATGACTGATATAAGGAGAAGGTTATATAATGGTTTGAGTATATAGAATTTTTGGATTTTGGTATGTGGAAAGAGTTAACTTTTGACTGCATTCATGTTTTCACTAAGGTTCAATGGGTATTCATTTTTCAATAGAATACATGATTAAGGTATTCACATGTTTGTAATTTGACCAACAAGACATATCTTATGATATATGGGGATCAATGATGGTATTAAATATCTGGTAATCATTTTCACTATATTATGAGAGTGGACTACAGTATTATGGATAATCCTAATGATTGGAATGGATTATGTTGGACATAAGTTAGTATTGTTTAAGGATATAATTTTTTTCAATGGGATGTTATAGTAATATAGTTTTAGAAAAAGGACAACATGCAGGATGGGCGACAGCCCATCGCGTCCGACAAGGCTGTGCGAATCGAACCCACAACTGAAATGCGACTGGCCTTTATCGCCTACCACTGGCTTACAGGAAGTCCATGTTTAGTTGAAAGTAGTTTTATTATATTAAGAAGTATGATATCTGAAGTATAAGTCCATTTTAGGAACCATATATGATTAATCTCACTATAGATGGACTTATGTATTTTTTTATAACTTTTCTAACCTTTTGTTTGAGACAGATGGAATGACCCATCATTCTATCACATGATCTGCTAACACATCACGAATAACAAATCCAACTTCATTTCTTTAAGGGATGAAGTGGAAATTGTTCAATTCATGAACAACAGTGAGATTGTACCAAAATCAAGCAAGTATTTCTTCTAATTCAAAATTTTAAACTTTAGGGAAATGATATTGAAAACCAAAAATGTTGACCTAGTGCTCTTATATCTTATGAATCAAATGGTACCTTAGATCATCACAAATTTATGGCTTTGTGATTGCTGGCTTTTCCATAGCCATGTTCTCTACCACTCTCCATCAGAACATGATGGTTATATTTCTCTTCCATATCCATATTTTCACCTATGTGGAAACCCAGTGATTAGTTTATTTGGGTAACCATTACGCTTCATACTTTTGTTTTTAAAGATTGGTTTTGGTATTCCTTTTTACGATGTGGGTTTCTATTAAAGAAACTTTCGAGTAGTAAACCATTTATAACCCCGACGAATTTTGAGGGTGAAATTCATTTTAAGGGGGGTAGAATGTAACACCCCGAGATTTTATGAAAAATATTCTTTTTAATTTCATTAATGTCTTGTGTTGTATGCTACACCAAAAGGAGCTTACACAACACACATCCTTGACTTTCCTTGCATTACACGCAATCACGACCTTCCTCGATAGCGTGTGTAGTACGCAATACCGAGTTTAACTAAACAATGATACGCTATTATTAAAACTAGCCGTTATGAATAGTAATAAACAGTTTTTGAAATTTTGTAATTTTTTATTCCAAAATGGACATCATTTTTGGATTTGGTATATCGAAATTAGCTTAGGGTGAAATTTTGGAACTTTTCGGATAACTTTCATATTCTGATGAATAGTGAAAATTACTAAATTTTAATTAAAAACAACTTTTTAAATCGAAATAATTAATATTGATAAATTATTAATTTTAGTGTTTTTAAAGTATATTTAGAATATATTTTTACAATTTAATACAATGTTGGTCATTGGATGTAATTTCACATTTAAACCAGACATAAACAAGTGTCAATCTTTTGATAGTTATTATCTCTTAAGAACACGTTATTTGTGTTGACGACGAGAATTAATTTTTAAATTAATTGATGCAACAGATATGTTTTGAATTTGGTAAAATAGACATCATTTTTGAGTTCATAATATCAAATATAGCTTAGGCCTAATTTTTGGTATTTTTCTGGAAACTTTCATTTTTTGATGAATAGTGAAACCACTAAGTGGTAGTTAAAAAAAATGAATTTTTCATAAAACGTAATTTTACCGCTTCTGTTAGTGTAATTTAAAAAATACGAGAGACACAGTTGATGTAAGTAAGTAAAATGTGGTTCAATGAGATGAAAATAATTTTTGGTGAATAGTAACTTTTTACTCTTTTTTACCACGGTTAAAAGTAATAGGGTAATTAAGGGTAAAAATGATATTATTATTACCTTAAAACATATACTAATTCTATTTAATAAGATTAATTAGACTAAAAACAACCTTAGGAATAAAATATGACCATTTAGGCCCACTTGGATTAGATTAGGACATTTATTATTATTTAATTCAAAGAATAGTTAATGGAGTTAAAATCAAAGTTTATTTACTAAAACATTTTTAATATAGGGTTATAGATAAGATAAATTCGATTGTAAATATTAATTAGAAAGATAATAAGATTTCCTACATAATGATATTTTATTTATAATTTATATACATTAAATAATTAATTTAGTTATGACACAATGATGATGTTGTAATTACCATAATAGTGAAAAATTAGAATAATTGATATTATAAATACCCAAATAAATATAATTTCAGACTTTTTATGAATTACACTAATTTTATAGGTTACTATGGCATGTTATAATTTATTTAATTAACATTGGTCGAAGTAATCATTCTGTTATTAGTTTCACAAAAATCAACTATTGAATAGTGTCAAAATTGACATAAACTAATTTTTAAAACAAATATTATATTATTGATTGTTATTTTATTCCTAAAAATCTAAGGATCGGCCAAGATACTTATATCATGATATTTGTATCATTACTAGACCACTTGGGGGTCTCCTGTATGTATATGGTATGCTTATTAACTATATAATAAAGAAATACAATGTGTCATGGTAAATGTAAATCTAATTAACTAAGACTTAAAACTAAAAGATACGGTTAGTATAATGACGCAAACTTGTCTAAATTATATTGGATGAGAGTATTTATACCCATACCCACCTTACCTTCAAAATAAATCAATTTGGAGCTATTTAAAACCGAATTTGGCTTTATAATAAAATAATATTTTTAGTTATTCCAAAGGTGCCCCTCTCCTCCATTATAAAAGGGCACCTCCCCCCCCCCCTCTTCCTCACACCTCATTGAGCCTTCATGATCGGCCAAACCCTGCCCATTTCACTTCCCCACTTCCCTAGAAACATCCTAGTGGTACTGGTCTTCTTCAAAGACCAATTATAGTGCCCTAAGAAGAGGACTCAAAGAGCCGCTTCAATGAAGAGGTAATGTCCGTTACCGATTCTTTCAACTTTATTTCTTATTCCACTACTTCTTCTTAGGTTGTTTCATTATGAAGTAATAACATCAGTATAACTCATATATTTTTATGTTATTATAAGTATGAAACAACCCTATTTCACCATCTGTCCATCCTACGGAAAATGAAATCACAGCATGTGCGTACGTACGGAATACCGTCTCCACGCCGTGGTGTAATCTATTTTCCACAACCACCTTACTTGGATGGGAATAATGGTGTAAATAATAACTATATATGATTATTTTAAAGAGATATTGATTCTGAAATAGTATACATACACTCTAATACAGTCCCACGATCATGAGAATGATATCATCCCTCGTGTGTACGTACAGACTACAGTCTCCACGACGAGATGAGATTCATTCTCCATGTTAACCATTCATGAATGATTATAAAGTATATATAATAAGTAATCATGAAATATATGACATAATAATGATACTGGATTTATATGTATATATATGTATGTCATCTACTTAATTCCATTCAACTCAATATGGAAACGAAAACAGCGTTCATGCGTACGTATGACCTACCGTCACAATGAACAGTGTATTTCTTTCAATTTACTGATTTATTATATATATGTATATTCTGAATATATCTTATATATAAATCATGTTTTATTTTCTAGAATTAAGTAATCATGAACTATGTAATCATATGAATAATTACAAGTCAAAACACGGACGACAAATGAAACAATTTTACCCAAAATGGTCATTAACATGGAATTTACAAAAGAACGGGTAATATAAAGTCATAAGTGAACCATATATGATATCATAACAATGAGTATGATTCTGGAATAAGTCAATGGCATTATTTAAATCATTATACAGGAGTTTTGGACACTTACGAAGCAAATCGGACCTAAGGTAAGAGAAATATCACAATCTCATTTTTATCCGAGATTATTTATACTTTGGAATTTAATGGGGTGTATTTTATCATCCATATCCATATTTCCTAAATATGTAATATTATTTCCATCCACCTACAATTTTATAAATCCAATTTTACCCTTCGGTGAGTTTTTAGTAAAATATATGGAAGTAATCTTTTGTCGTTTTCCGTACGAGGTACTTTTTGACTTTTCTGACAAAAGTACGAGAAGAATGTTTTATTAACTTATACGGTATGAATGGATTTTTTTAAAAAAAATTATTTCCAAGAAGATTGATTTAAAAGTTTTCATGTTTATTTTTAATCAACTTCTTTTAGTTTAAAATTGTATGACATGGTATGAAAGGAAAATTGTTTTTGAAGTAGAAAGAATATTTTCCTCAAGAATGGAGTTCAAGAGTTTTATCAAAATTATTTTCCATATAAGATAATATAGGTTTCTGTTTCTATCCATATTATTACATGGAATTGATTATTTTGTGATGGAAATATTTTTATGAATTCCTTTATCTTAAATGAATTGTTTTATGATGTCACGATGTTTAAGATTCCCATTTTTATTACATGGGTTATGCTATGATGTATGGTTTATGATTTTGTGGCACACGTAATAATGGTATCATTATGAGATGGGTGGGACCTGTATCTCCCTCCAATGAATTGGATAAAGATTTTATATCTAATGAGATATACATGGTTGGAACGACGGGTTAAACCGGTTCAGTGAGACAGGACTGAAACGAGGAGTGAACTCGGTTAAGAAATGGACTTTGTCCGCTAAGATAGTCTTGGCAATGAGTCTTGACTAATAAGAAATGATTCTATATGATTATGTGTGTATGCCACAAAGTTTCATGTTTTAAGTTATGATTATTGGGGTTTACATTTCAC
The DNA here is from genome assembly GCA_963277665.1 of Viscum album. Taxonomy (NCBI): domain Eukaryota; kingdom Viridiplantae; phylum Streptophyta; class Magnoliopsida; order Santalales; family Viscaceae; genus Viscum; species Viscum album. The sequence continues at coordinate 185,704,492 of OY728122.1, forward strand.
TACTATGATTTATCCCATGTTATGAAATTAAGATTTCTTTTGCAGGTTATGATTTCGAAAAGTTATGTTCTTATGTATATGCTGTGAATGACATTTATTTTTTTACCCTTACTGAGCATTTGAGCTCACCCTTTTATGTTTTCTTTTCCCCAGGATATAAAGAAAGGTTTTAGGTAAAAAAAGAAGATCTTTATGGGATATATTGATGATCTTTCACCACGATTAGAAGATTATATTCTGAGTTTCCAAAGACACTAAACTATTATGGTCCTTGTGTGTGTGTTTTTGTTATGAACTAAGTATTCCACAAAAGTAATGAAATGTCCACGTACGTCAAGTTTCGGGTATCTACAGTTTTCATCAACAAGGCTAGTCTTAGTATATTGATATTTATAGTATCATTTTTCTACATATAAGAAACAATAGAAATTAGGCTATAGGTTAACTGGATATATATATTCATCTATTAAAACGGTGGATTTCTCTCATCAACATTAACTATCATGGTGTCATTCCTTTACAGACAAAAATCATTTCCTTCTCCGCTTTAAAAAATATCTGGGATCCTTCTTACCACACATTTGAATATTTATATTTTTTACATTTGTACCACATTCATATTTTTTCATCACTAAAAACATTTATATATCTATTTTATTCTTCATATCTTTGAACAATTGATAATAACATACCACCATTACAACATTGAGGGTATTTCAGAAGATTTAATCATAACATCCATGTCTTGGGTCACCCAAAACACATAAAAAACATGTCTTTAGACAACTAAAGATAAAATAACCTTTTTGAGGAGAATGATACATTTTTAGGTGCTAAACGTAAGTCATATAATTTTTTCCTCACATGACCAGATTGATTTGCTGTCCTTTTTTAGGCTAAGGAACTCTCTCTATAATTTTGGTCTGATAGCCTTTTTATTGTATTTCTTGAGATAGTTTTTTATAAGTATTTCCACTCATTTACATTGGTCTCCACCTCATAATTTTTAATTTTTATTATATTTCACCCTTGATTAGCTTCTCCGTCCATATTAAAAGAATTAATGTTTACCTTCCCCAAAATAGAGAAATCAAGGATGAATAGGATCATTTTTACCAGGTTAATACATTATTCCATGATTAATATATCATATTATCCACTGAAATCTAGGGGCATTAAATTCCTAAATTTCTCAAATTCATCTTGTTAATTATTATGGTGATTTAGTTTTTCCCCCAAACTCAAATTTTCCATCATAATTACATAAAATTGTGTATGTTTTTTTATGAATTTATCTACTCCTAATCTGATTGGGCTAGGATTTTCATTTGGTATATTCACACCACATTTTATGTTGACTAATTTTTTTATATTTCTATCCATTGACTAAAATAAATGAAAGATAGGCATGTTAATACCTAAAATATCAAACACATAAAGGGGGAAATATAAAAATTGAAGGGATAACTCATAAATTACATTAATTCCTTAGCCAATGTATTTAAAGGGTTCAATTTTACTTATCCTTATTATATTTCCTATCTTAAAATTATATAGGAAATATTTTTCCCTCCACAAGATTTCATAATGAGAATTTTAATTTTCCAAATAATATCATCAAGGAGTTCCAAAATTACCTGTATAGAATGTCCTACATTTCATACACTAGGTGATGACGGAGTTAGTTCCCAATGTAGCCATTTATCAATTGTTACCCCTAGGAGAAAATTTACCAGAAACACTCTCACTTATTGTATCAATATTAAGAATTAGTTATATTGATACCACTAAATATGAATATTTTACAATAATTTAGGAAGGTTCTCATTTGGTTTTTATTATCCATAAGACATTCACATTTTTTTATAATATTAATTCCCTAAAAATACCTATACATTAATCTAATAAAAATTGTAAGAAACAATTTCTTTAATAATCCTTATTTCATTATTTATTACATAAAGACACACATGACCCAACCTAAATATATTTAAGGGAATAGTTTATTTTAGAAACATTACTGATAATATAACAACTATAAATAATTATAATGAACTATATTTACAATTATTTTTAAGGCTCTTAAAATTTTAATTATATTCTAAAACTACACATGATAAATGGGGACTTACGTATGAATATTGTGAGATATAAATTCAATTAAGGGAATAATAAAGTAATAATATGGTTAATGTAATACATGTTTGTAAATTGTCTTATCATGGTGATATAAAATTGATGAGAATCATAAACATGAATATGAAAGCAAGATATAAGACGTTGACCAAAATGAATTTTAGAAATACAGAAACAACATAAGATATATCATCATATGCATTAGTGAAGGTAAACTGTAGATAAAAAATTACATTCTATTATTATAATAATATATCATGAACTATATATTCTATCTCCTGAGATAATTGAATCCTCTGAATTTATTGGAGAGATATATTATTATTGGCCCACCTATCACATTACCTTCATTTACATGCAATAATGTACCACATATCTCATAATATATAGGGGGTTATTTCACCAATTGTGAACCCAAATTTTAGTATTGTGGGTATCATATTCAGAATATATATATTAATAATGGATTTGTTTGTATAGGATAATTATAATTAAAGGAAAAATGAATTGATATTCACTATTGAGATTTATTGGAAAAGAAATTCATAGGATATTTTCAGCAACACAATGGGTGCACATGAAGTCTCATAGAAGGGTTTAATGTGAGTAATATATGGCCACTAATAAATTTTAAATCATAAGGATAATAAAATTGAAAAATAAAAAACTACTCCCACTAGAAAATATAGTAATAAAATTGCATCATAAAAAGAATGTTATTGAATACTGAGTAGGATATAATCTTAGTAAATTGAATTGGTGCTTCAAAAGAAATTTTAGGAGATTTTAAGGCCTTTTAAACACCTTGTTATGGATTTATAAATGTATATGAAGAGTAACTTCATGATAAATAGGATTTTAGATTAGAGGAAATTTTGGTTGGGTGGGTATCAATAGAATCATATAAAGAGATTATGAATTAATTCATAAAAATAGTTTTTGGAATATATATAATAAAATAATCAAAACAAAAAAATTTACCTTTGTTTTTTATATTGTTTTATACCAAATGGGAGTGCATTACAATATTTTATATGTTTAATACCTATGAACATTAAATTAAAACCATATATCAGGTGGAGGAGATTCTTGTTCAAGATGAATATATTTAGAAACCATAGAATATAATGTTAGTTTTGGAGGTTTCATTAAAGGGTTTTAAAAATTATTAAGTATATCCAAAAAACATTGTTTTTAATTGGAAGGCTATATTTGGTTTGAAATTCATTATCACGAATATATTCAATTACATTTGGTTCATTATGATGTCATCATACAACTGTATATTAATAATATATATAATAATATAGAAAAAAGTGAATTTGTTTTAAAATTTTAAAAAAGATTAAACATTGGATAATTTCAACATAATGAGTTAATCCAAATTTATGTCATTAAAATAGTTATCTATATTGGATTATTTTAAATTTTAAATAAAAAATCATAGTTAATATGAAGTTCTTATTTTATGAAATTAAAATAATTCTTACCCTTATAATGATTTAATTGGACATAATTTAATTATATTATCTCTTATATATAAACAAATAATATTTATTTATAAAATTATATGGAGTTAATATTTATCTCAAAATTTAATATTTTACAAACAATGAGTCCTAAAACTATATTTCTTCCAACAATGAAATTTTTGGTTTCTTAATATAATATATTAATATCCAACAACTAATAAATAATTGTGTATAAAAAATAATAATTAAAATGTCTGAAGAGAATAATTTTTTTACTTTAAAGAAGATAGAAACATAAATACTACTTGTTTTCAGATACACTACCAAATATTTCACAAATATATTTCCTTAGGATATTGAGTCTAATAGTGTCTCTTCAATTTTGTGGTTCACTAAACATTACATTGTTCGTTATCTTGATAATCATGAACTTCTTACACTAAATGGTTTCAATCATTAATTATTTCTTAAATATCAAATTACGCATGGTCAATGGAAAATCAGAGTGACACTATCATATTTATAATATATTATAAATTGGAATTATATGGTATGGTCCTATTAGTTTAGGTAATTTTCACTCTTTTCTGTGACAATTAAACATTATCAAAACTATAATTATATACTAACATTAATAATGATTTTATAATAAATTTTTTACCAATGGTTAATTTGATTATTTTTATTTTAAATTTGATATGTAATATTTAATAATTGTTCCAAAATAACCACTATTGTGTATCTATTTTGTATAACTATAAACTTTAAAGAGTCATTTATTAATTCAAAGTATAATATAATATAAAAAAATATGGGGCATTACAAAAATAATTGGTCATATTTTATTTTTAACTATATTATGAGTTACATTTTTTACTAGTGTATTTCACACTATTAACTATATGAATTCTCTCCCACCATACCTCTAAAATAATCTACTTTATTTCTAGGGGAGATCCATACATTTTGATCAGAAATGTAGAAAACTTTTCAAATTAAAAATAGAACCTAATAATCTATAATCCCATCCTAAACAAACTAGATACTTCAACCAAGAAAATAATAACATTAAAAAATAAATAAGGGATAAAAGAGTGGTGTGATGTTCCTAAAAATTATATCCATTAAAATATCATCCTCTATGGACATTTCATCCCCGATAAGTATCTCTAGTGTTCATACTAAAATAACTATCCATTTTGCGAATATATAAAATATTATCCTTTCCATATCTCATTTGAATATTTATATACTACAATAAGACTCAAATATGGTTTACCACCTTTACCAACAACATATTTCCACTCAAGTATATAATATTCACTAGCCAGTCAAAAAATGATGCATTTGTTTCCAACCAATCATCCCCGTAGTCAATCACATGTGCAGGATCAGGCTTGTACCATTGAATCCCAAACACATGGAACATGTAAAGAATAAACTGATATTATGGATGAATATCCAATATGTTATCCACTATTATAATACACATGATGATACCAAATTGTCCCAGAAACAAAATTTTCCCCTATTTCCTATTTAAATGGTGTTTCCATAATCATGCGGATTCCCACATGGATACTCAATCACCCACCTAAAACTCCAATGACCATAAATTTTTTTCATAATATGATAACTACCTACTCTGATAGGTAACCATCCAATTCCCCAAAAACTAAATCCTCTTAGATACTCCCTGCAACACACTATTACAAACAATTGTTGTCTAACCTATATCATCTTCTCTTTTCATGTGTGAATAGTCCCCTTAGATTGTACATCATATTTAGGATGGTGGTGGTTATCAAATGATGCTCATTACCAAGGTCCTTCAAAAGAATCATCCACTATTGCAATGAAAATATAAGATCCAGATAAGAAATAATATTTAGAGGTTCACCATAATGTATTAAACCATCATCAATATAGTCTTTTGGATGTTATAATGTGGTAAACATTCTCTTATAGTGATTAACAATACATATTTGGTGAGGTGATAAAAAATAACCATAATGGAATCATTCCTTATAGGAAAATATTTTAATCCAGTAACAATGCTTATAGTAATTTCCTCACATTTCATAGTTATAATCGGAAGAGTTTTCTTGAATCCTCTTGGTTTTATTCTCTCATAATTACCATATAGACAAACCAATATATTAAACATATAATTATTTTTGTATAACTTCTTTTTTCAACACTAGGAATGATCCCTCATGCCCCTATACATCATAATGACACCAGGGTGTAAAGATAAATTTGAGATATAAGAATCATCAAACAATTTCCTTTTTATTTCAAGTATATATGGAACATATAATCTCTTTCAAAATTTTATAACATCACCTTCCCAAAAAATCCATCCAATTCTCCTCTCATGCATCGCATTAGTTTTCTTGTAAAATATATAATGATCATATTGGGAACATTTATTATTCTCCAAAAAAGATGTTTTAGAAATAATTTAATACTGGAGGAATTTTTCAGCTTCATTAATAATTCACAAATATGATTTTATTAGACCCTTGAATATATGATCTCTCTGAGTACTTATTTATGAAAAAACACCAGGATCTATCTTTCTAAATTAATATAAATCAAAATTTCATTAATGCGGTTATAGTGATATAATAAATAACATTCCTCGGGTTGATTGGGCCATATTATTATACATATATTTTGACATATTGATGAAATGATTTGTTTTAGTATCTTATTATCATTGTAAATATCACATTATTAAAATCAAATAAAAATTATCCATATCATAAAATCAATGATTGTTGTAGTAAAACCATGATAATGGAATTGATTATTCTATTCATAATTCATTAATTGTATTAATGCATATACAATAATAGTATAATATTACATTAGGATTTAACCATTTCATTTCTTTTATGTACCACCCTATATAAAACACCAATAATTTCCTGATGGAAAAGTATAAATGGGAGAATTGACCAATATCCACTTCACTTTTTCAAAACATTGATCAAATTAAAATTTTCCATATCAGCATAATCTATTTACATGTATTCTTTTTTAATGGGTTAGCTAATCAGAAAAAAGTCAAAATAAATTTTTTATATTAACCATTCAATGTAATAAACAAAAATCCATAGTTATGTTCATTGGTGTAGTCTATTTCCAAGCTACATTATTTTTGAAAGATTTGTGGTGATCTATCCTTCAAGACAATATGTACATGGAATTAAAATTACTGAAGCCAAAATTCACACTTTCAAAATTTCCCATATAAATATTTTCTTCTAAGTGTTTTATGAATTATCTATACGTGATTCATGGGGTTATTATAAATCTTATAATAAAATAGATATAATTAATGAATACCATGATGAATTTTGGAATATATTTCATGAATAATTTATTTATAAAATATATATAAACTGATGGTTCATTAGTCAGTATGAAATTGAATCACTATTAAATTGTAATGTCTATAAACCATTCGAAATGATGTCTTTGTAATGAATTCCTACTTTAATCATAAATTATGATACCCATAAGTAATTTAAATCATTGAATAATATTAATAACCATGAAGATGATTGAATAATTCATCGTTAGGAGGTAGAAAATATTCATTACCTATCATAATATCATTGATTCCTCAATAATCAATGCGTTTACACACCGGTCCATATTTCTTCTCAAAAAAAGAGGGATGGGGATCCCCATGGTGAAACATTTGCAAGAATAAGTCCCTTATCAAACAACTTTTCTAATGTATTATAAAACTCCAAAATTACATAGTGTCTATTCTATAGGGGTTCCTTATTATATTTCATTCATAATAGATTAAATCTATGAAAAACTCAACATCACACTCTAGGGGATGTAAATTTAATTTCACAGTAAATGTATAAACATATTCAAGTAAAATCGGTACAAAATAAATTTTAGGATTACCTTTTCCATTTGTAGATTATTTTTCACATTTATCCAAATAATTCAATTTAAAAGAGATAGTATTTTTGATCTATACAAGATTCAGATGATGGATTATCCACTCATAAATAAGTAATTCCACATTTTCATTAGGTATTTTAATTTCTTTCATTATAAAATAATTTTTTTAAAATATATTGAAATCCAGTCTATACCAAGGCTTATATCACATGTAATCATAATTTTTATAATAATGTCACCAAATAGAGTATGTTTATGTGTCATAATGGAAACTACAAGGCATATCCTATTTGTAGTGATATTTCATGTAATTGGATTTAGTTTAAAGTCACCAATTATGGTGTTAGGGAAATATCTTATTTTTTTTAAAACATGAAAGATATAAAAGGGAGCATGGATTGAGAATCAAATAAGGAATCAATTAATCTTTAGTCTATGATTAATGTAAATTATAAAAAATCATTGGGACCATCCTCCTCAACTATAGATATCACATAATATTTGTATTATCCCATAGGTAACTTCATTGGTATGATCCCATGATACATGAGGAATTTGTGTAAATAATTCATTACTTATATATAGTTGAAGCACTGTGAATAATTTATTTGTTTCTTCCCCATTTATTAATTAATAAAATGGCTAATATTTCATCACATTTAAAAATCTCTCATTACCTTAATTTTTTTTTGGATATTTCTTCCCATACATTTACATTATTTAAATTGATTCATTTTATTCAACTTATTTTAAGAGTTTTGTTTTTTCTTGGTGTTTATAATACCCCTTATTTTATTGATTACCTTGGAATATATAGTATATCGAAAATTTATTCTCTATTTTTATAGTGGATAAAATAATTTCCTTGTGTGATGAAATATATTGAGATACTACTGAAATTTATGGAATTTTCTTAATGACATCAATGAAATGCACAATCATGCATTTCCCATTCCCAATTTAATTTATAAAACACATTGATTGCATTGTGAAGGTCTCCTGCTTATATGAAACAATTTCTTATACAATTTTCATTATGATACCACACATTCTATTCATTTCAGTTAATTTATCATTAGGGAATTATTTTTCTATGAATTATTCAATAAAATCCTATGAGTCATTCTAGATTTATGACCAACATTTTTGTTCATCTCCCTAGAGAAAATATATTTCTAGTATAAACATATTATTCTCTTCAAATCTATGATCCAAAAATATCTTTTCCAATGACATAATAAATTTCTCAAATACCAAAATTGTCATGACCCACCTTCACCAAGATGTGGTAAGGGACAACAGATCGCCAGACCCATCCTTCTTCAAGTTGAAGAAGATATAATGAGCCCCAAGACCCAACTTCAATAGGCCCGAGAGTGGAAACTAGAACCAAGGGTATAGAATCACACACAAGATGGAAGTCATTACCCTTTTTCTATATTAGGATCGGGAAATAAGATAGTAAATCCCAACAACACCAAAATTGGAGATAAATGTAAAGCCAAAGAAACCATACCCATAAGCATGATACAAAAGTAAATGCCACAATTTATAAGGAGGCAACATGGTAAAGTACTAAACAAAAGGAATACAGAAACTGCAACCGTCCCAACGTCTGAGCATATATGGCCATGCACAATTTCTGATGTCCTCTAGGAAACCTAAAAGCTTGTTTATATATGTAGGGTGAGCATACAAGTATACTCAGTAGGGAAAAACAATGACTATCGTACACAAGTTGGGAGGCATTCTAATGCCCTGTGAGAAAAGAGATAACCAAGCACCAAGCAAGGAAAACTATCCACCCAAGACTCACCAAGGAACACTCCCCAAATAATGCAAGTCAAGTGATTTATAGTTACTTCACATCGATATTTGGGTTCCTCATGCCACTTTCTCACTGGTCATTGAAGACATCCTACGCATCGAACCAATCCCTCCATTCTCACCGTAGTCCAACTCTCACACCCCGCCCGCACACACCTGGTCTAGAATCACACATCCCACCCGTAAACACCTGGGCGACAACAACCATCCCACCCACAAACACCTGGTCCACAACCACCATGTGTAACCATGCCCACAACACCTAGGCCAGAATAACTACTGCCACGCCCGAAGACAGCTGGGCCACATACCAAAGACTCTTGGGAAACAACTTGCATGCACACACCTAGGCCAACCACCATAACTACCCTTCCGGAAGAAGAATGGCCTATAATGGACCTCAGGCCACCACAGCCTGCCTAAAGAGTCTTGGGCTATTCGAGAGAGGGAGCAGAAAGGACCTAATTACCAGCCACTCATAAGAGTGTTGGGAAAAAAACCACCCCCATGAAATGGGGGTGTTCTCCACTATGTTCTCAACTTGGGTGGAACGCGAATAAGGAACATAAAAACTAAAAATATATACATATATAGGTAACAATAACTCATCCCAACCGAGGGTTTTCAAAGAAAACCTAATCACAAACACCCTCTTTACTATTCATTCATAAAATAAAGGCACATGACTCATGGCCAAGTCACAACTCACTCCCAAGAACAATTCCCCATTCAACCCATTCTTGTTTTCATGTTCAAGTGATACCATTTAAGTTAATTATAAACTACTGTGAAACTAACAGGCATAACCACAAGCTAATGAAAGAGAAACTCCCAAACAACAATTAATGCATTCAAACCCAATTCTCTAGTAAAGTCCCAACAACAAAGGGATCAGTGAGATCCCTCAAAGTACTGGAACCAGACCAAGCCTCGAGATATATCCCCACAAAGATTCAGATTCATGACCAAAAACTGTTCCACAACAGAGAATCACATCCCCATCCACATCACCCCATAAGCATAAATCAGAACAACACACATACTACCAAAAAAGAGTAGGGAAACGTCCAGATTCAACCACATAATTATTTATTTTCTTTTTTCTGTTGGTTAACCGGGGTGACTAGATATGAATTTTTGTTCACTTTGCATCCGTTTAACCAACTGAGTTTAGGTGATTATCCAATTTCCATGTTTTAAACATCACAGAAGACAAGGGTTCATTAGTGCTTGAGGAAAGACCACCAATGACCTTGATATTCCGGGAGCATAAGCCCATAATGTTCAAAACATATAGCAATTATAAAAGAGTACAACAGGATTATAAAACACACCCCATCATTCTTTAACAGTATTTTTATTATCTTGTTAAGGTTATGTTACATTCATTCGCAAAGAAACTGTAGTGTACCCACCCTTCATGATACACAGTAAGAGAGACGAAGGAAAAACCCTATTTGGTTGATCGAGGAATGTAGTTCTTATTCAAGCGCCAAGAACTGGGGATGCACGACGTGCAATAGAGGAGCGTCTGGGACTCCAAGGACGAGCAGAAAGGCTCCGGCATAGGCGCACCACTTTCCTTTTGAAGGGAAACTCCAAACTCACATGGATGAAAAGGAGACTAGCCAAGAGACGAATAAGAAGAAGTAATTCTCGTGTAATATAAGGATGAGATCCCGTTTTTAGGGGATATGGAAATTTAAACAGCATTAAAGTAGGATCGTGGTATCACCACACGGTTGTGTAGTTACACATGACTTAATGTATTTTTATTTAATTACTCTCATCGGGAAAAGGTGGTAACAACTGTGACTTTAAAGGATTTTATTTCAATAGAGGGGAATGTTACATGGACACATAACCGGGTCCGCTGAGGGTCGCCCCACTCTTAGGAATTTTAAACATTGATTATGTGGATAAAAACAACCTTGAGCAACATCCAAAAGGTTAAAATTGATTAAAAGTGGCGTTACGGGAAAAACTGTAGAAGAAAAACTCAACAAGTTTGTGTGACACCAATCAGTTGCACTGATTGGTGACACACTGATCAGGTCACACCGATTGGTGACACACTGATCGGTCGCAACGATCGTGTGATAGACCGAAATGACGTCCTACTACCGAGATTCCATCCTTAGGATCTGGAATTTTTCAATGGGATGGAACGTGTGGTTCTAGGCCATTACAATAGATACCTATCGAACTATTCTCATCCTCGAGAATCAAAACTTGACACAAAGAAAAGAGGGGGTCCAAACAACCACCCGGATGATACCTCTCATGAGTGAACCTCATCGACATATATGAACACCACCCCCCCTTAAAAAACCATGCAACATTCATGGTTCAAGCTATCTAGTCATATGGGTTTGGGAGTTTCTTCCTCCATGTCAAGATACTATCCGCTTTGGGTGGCACTGACTCACCCGAACGGGTTTAATCGCATCCACCTTAATGGATCTTGATAAGCGATAGGGTCCTCCCCTCCCGATAGTTAATAATTTTCACATGCATCTAGAGAATAAGGAAAACCATACATTTCATAGTTAACAAGGTAACGTGTTCCATCACAAACAAGTACAAACAAATAGAACAAAACTCAAAAAATATCTGTGTATTGGGCATGCATCTATGCCTCCCATTCCTAGGTACTCTCTTCGAGCCCACCATTTCTCTACAACACATGAACTAAAGGAATGGTCCATCCACAGAGCACCTTCTCCTCACGATCCTCGATTCTCACAGTCATTTATGCAAACGTCATGTCAGCCTCGATGTCCATAATTCCCCATTCGAGGATGTGTGAATCATCGTGTAGATACCATCTGAGTTGTGACACATGAAAGACATCATTTATTATCAGTAGCAGTGGTGGTAGCACTAGCTGATAAGCCTCTTATTTGACCCGCCTCAACACTTCGAAGGGTCAGATGATCCTTGGAGAAAGCTTACTCCACCTGCCGAACCCCTGTCTTCTACGTCGAGGGGAGACCTTCAAGAATACTTGGTCCCCAACCTCGAACTCCTAGGGTCTCCTCCTATTATCGGCATATGACTTCTGCCAGTCCTAAGCCACCATCATCCTCCCCCGTATAAGATGAACCTTCTTTGCAGTGCTCTGCTCCACTTCTGGGCCAAGAACACTTGTTTCTCCAACCTCGGTCCATCACACAGTAGAGCGACATGGAATTCCGTAAAAATATTCGAACGGAGCCATGTAAAAGGTGGAGTTATAGTTATTGTTGTCCAAATACTCTACCAGAGGAATGTTCCACACCCAAGATCCCCCAAAGTCAAGGACAAATGCCCGTAGCATATCCTCTATTGTCTGGATGGTTCGCTCTGTCTGTCCATTTGTTTGGGGGAGGAAAGCATTGCTAAGACGTAGCTGGGTTCCAAAAGCATGATGTAATACTCTCCAGAATGGTGAGGTTAACCGTGCATCCCTATCTGAGACTATGGAACTTGGAACTCCATGTAACCGCACCACCACATCCATGTACCTCTGTGCTAAGTCATCCACTGCACCCGACTCCTTGATCGCCAGAAAGTGAGCCGATTTCGTCTATCGTTCCACCACTACCCCGATAGCATCAAAACCATCTAGAACCATGGGTAGTCCGCTGATGAAATTCATCGAGATGTTGTCCCACTTCCATTATAGGATATATATAATGTTTGTAACAGACCGCCTGGAACATGGTGTTCATCCTTCACCTGCTGACACACTAGGCACTTGGCCACGAACTATGCCACCACGAGCTTTACCCAGGGAAACCAAAATTGACTCCTCAGACCCTGGTACATCTTGGCATCTCCCATGTGCACCGCTAGGGGTGAGTTTTGGAGAACTCTAAGAACACTCTTGTGCATCACCTCTGGGAAAAACATCTCCCCTCGAAAAAGAATTTGATTCTGATCATCCTCCGTCCATCCTTTCGGAGCATTTCCTTGGTTAGTCTGATCATGCATCACATCACTCTCTATGTCTTCCCACTGAGACTCCTCCACCTCCCATAGGAGAGATGATTGCACTGTCATCTGAAATAGAAAACCTCTACCACCATCCTCCCTTACCTCCAGGTGCAGGGCAGGCACCTCCACCATCAACTTATAAGTATCTACGGACTCTCGAACCACATCTTTCTGAGATTTCCTACTCAAGGCATCAACCACCACATTCCCTTTTCCTGAGGTGTAGGAAATCTCGAAGTCGTAATCCTGAAGGAACTCCATACACCTTCACTATCGTATGTTCAGGTCCCAGTGGGAGAAGATATACATCAAGCTTTTTTGATCTCTGAAAACAACGAAGCACTCCCCGATGAGGTAATTTCGCCACAACATTAGTATGAAAATGACCTTTGAAAGCTCCAAATAATGGGTGGCATAATTTCAATAAGGGGGACATAAATTTCTAGACCCATAACATATCACCCTTTGTTGTTGCATCAGCACACACTCAAGGCCTTATCCTGAAGCATCACAGAACACCTCAAACTCCACCCCTTCTTCTAGAAACCTCAGCACTGGGGAACTTACCAAATTATCCTTTAGATAAATAAAGGATAACTCATACCAATAATTCCACACAGAATCCTAGTCCTTCTTGGTCAAAGATATTAAAGGTTCTACAACTTGGGAGAAGTTTTGCACAGAAATCCAAAAGTAGCCTTCCAGTACAAGGAAACTACGAACCGCTGCCATGTTCTTGGGTGCTGCCCTAGAAACAATCGCCTCAACATTTGAGGGATCCGCCCCTATTACCTTATCAGACACCATGTGCCCAAGGAAGTGCACTTATCACATCCAGAACATTCACTTGGACAACTTCCCATAGATTTGGTGCTGTCAGAGGACCTCCAAAATTGTTCTCAGGTGCTCAGTTTGATCTTCCTCTGATCTTGAGTGGATCAAGATGTCATCAATAAAAATGACCATGAACCGATCCATGTATTCTCGGAAGATGGAGTTCATGAACCCCATGAACACAATTGGAGCGTTCGTGACAATGAACTACATGACCACAAACTCCAAGTACCCATATCTGCACCTGAAGGCAGTCTTCGAGATTTCACCCTCCTTCAACCTCACTTGGTGATATCCTGATCGTAGGTCAGTCATGAAGAACCACCCTGCCCCTTTTAACTGGTTGAAAAGGTCTTCTATCCTCAGAAGAGGCTAACGATTCATTACCTTTACCGGATTTAGTCACTGGTAGTCTATGCATATCATGAGACCACCATCCTCCTTCTTTACGAATTATACTGGAGAAACCCATGGTGACACACTTGGTTGAACAAAACCCTTCTTCATCAGATCATCAATCTGAATCTGCAACTCCTGCAACTCGGATGGTGCCATTTGGTAGGGAGCCATCGAAATCGGATGGTAACCAGATTTCATGTCTATCTCGAACTCAACATTTCATCTTGGTGGTAGAGTCGGAACCACTTCAGGGAAGACTACCATAAACACACAGATGATCCCTGGGACTTCCACCATTTCTGCATCCACTAACTCCACAGACATTGCTGCTAACAAGGAAATTAGGGGCTTCTCTAACCTGCTTCTTTTTTGGAAACCCTGCTCATTGATGATGGTTACACGTCGACCACCCAAATCTGAAAACACAACCATTCCTTGGAAGAAATCAATGACATCACATACATAGAACAGCTTGTCAATGCCTAGGAAGACATTTTATGGATGTATCCGCAATAGTAGAATATCCCCGATAGACTGAAGTGGCCCTATCATCAGTTTACACCCTCGGAAAACACAAAAAAAGTTGGTTTAACCTCCGATTGGTGTTTTCAGCACCAAGGGAACAAGAAGTATCTCATCATCTAAACCTAGAGCATCGGCCAGACTGGGTGCACCAAAAGAGTGTGAAGCTCTTATATCGAACAAGGTATATTCAAGAGTACTAAACAAGCTTATCATACCTCGAACGACTACTGGCCCTTCTGGAACTGCTGCCTTTGTGGCGTGAAACTACCCACACTCAGCTCCTCTACCTCTCGGCTGCCGACCACCTCCTCGACCACGCCCTGGTCGAGGTACCTGAGGAGCATCCTGAGGCCAACCCCCTCCTGCAATGCCTACACTCAGAGGAGTTGGAGCTTTCTGCCCCTGTAGCTACTGAGGTGGGCATTGAACCTGCCCACCCTCGTTGTACAGTACTCGGTCCGGGCACTGATTCCGAAGGTGCCCATGGCTTCCACAGATGAAGCATCTTGGCCCTGGGAATGAAAGGAAAGGGTGAGGGCTGGGAGATCAGAACTAGAATTGTTGAGGCCTGCTTCCTGGTGGTAGAAACCTAGAGGGACCTAACATTGCATGCATGCTACTGACGACCTTCCCTTTCGACAAGACAATCTGGATTCAATCCTACGATACACCTCGCAGTGTGTGCATCCTTTACACCACTTCATGCTTCTTATGGACCTCCATGTATGCCAGTAGGGTGAAGGGAGTAACATCATACTGGAGAGAAGGCCGAAGTGCCTCCTCCAAAAATCTCACCTGAGACTCCTCATCCAGAAAGTGGTCAGGAGCAAAGCGATGAAGATCCTTGAACTTGATTCCCAACTCTTTCACTGACATACTCCCCTGATAGAGGGAGAGTAGTTCCTGCCTCTTCTCGGCCTTCATCGTGGAAGAGAGGAATTCCACCTGGAACTCCTTCTTGAAATCAGTCCACGTCACCTCAGCATCCCTCTTCTCCCCATGATAATGTATCCACCACATACGCGCTGCTCTACTCATTTGGCATACAGACAGAGGAACCCAGTACTCCATAGTATCCCAGATCAAGCTAAAATCTATCACTAACTCTTATTTCTATCTCTTGGTCTCCACTTCAAAGATGCTACCCTCGTACTTCCCGAGGGTTAGCCACTGAAAGACACGAAGTGTCCTCTACCACTGATCATCCTCCTCCTCTCGGTCAGTCCTCTGTTGATTGGCCATGTCAACCTCTTGGGCCTTGATCACCCACACTACTCGTGGTCGTCTCCCAGGTGTGATAGCTACAAGGTAAACAAGGAATGCCTAAGCCCTAGTAGTGTAGAATATTGTTCTTATGTTTTCTTATACTTCTTATTCATTTTCCATCCCCAAATACCAATGAAACACAAAAACACAAGTCATTATGATACATGTACCTTCCCTAGTGTCTCTACACTACAATCACTATAGACATACTTGGTCGTTCGGTAGGCCCAGAGTCCTTACATCGGATCATGGGGGGGCCCTAAAATCCCTTGTCCTAGCTGGTCTTCCCTGGCCTATTTCAAGCACCAAGATCACCCAACATTGTTTCCCTACAATCCCATGGAACCCTAAAGGTGGCTAACCCCAGACTCCATCCTATCTCTGAACCTATCATCTAATACCATTATGTCATGACCCGCCTTCACCATGATGGGGGAAGGGACAACAGATCTATTGACCCTTACTTTTTCATGTTGAAGAAGAGATAATAAACCTCGAGACCCGCCATCAAAAGGACCTGGAGTGGTGACTAGCACCAAGGGTATAGAATCACACACAAGATGGAACGCATTACCTTTTTTCATTATTTGGATCGAGAGATAAGATAGAAAAACCCAACAACACCAAAACTGGAGATAAAAGTAAATCCAAAGAAACCATACTCATATGCATGTCCCAAAAGTAAATGTCAACAATGTACAAGGAGATAACATAGTAAAGTACCAAAGAAAAGGAAAACAACAATTGTAACTATCCCAACGTCCGAGCTAGTATAGCCCTACATGATCCCTGAAGTCCTACTAGAAACCAGAATACATTTTTATATACGTAGGGTTACCATAAAAGTATACTCAGTAGGGAAAACCAAAGACTCTCGTGCACAAGTGGGGAGGCATTCTAATGCCCTGTGAGAAAAGAGATACCCACGCACCTAGCAAGGAAAACTATCCACCCAATCCTCACCAAGGCACACTCCGCAAATAATCCATATCAATAATGTATAGAAACAACACATTGATATTTGAATACCCAGTACCACATTCCCACTGGTCATTAAATAAATCCTACATATCGAACCAATCCCGCCATTCTCACCGCAGTCCCACTGCCACACCCCACCCTCACACACCTGGGCCACAACAACACATCCCACTCAAAAACACCTGGGGAACAACCACCATCCTACCCGCAAACACCTGGGCCACAACCAACACATGTAACCATGCCTGCAACACCTAGGCCAGAACAACTATTTTCACGCCTGAAGACACCTGGGCCTCATCTCGAAGACTCTTGGGAAACAACCTACCCGCACACACCTGGGCCACCACCATAACTACCAAGCCCGATGAATCTAGGGCTATAATGGAACTTAGGACATCACATCCTGCCCGAAGTGTCTTGGTCTATTCAGGAAAGGGAGTTGAACTGAGCTAATGACCATCCACTCATAAGAGTGTTGGAAAAAAGACCCCCCATGGAATGGCGGTGTTTGGCACTAAGGGCTCATCTTGAGTGCGGAATGAATAAGGAACATAAAAGATAAAAATATATTGATATATAGGTAACAAAAAATCATCCCAACCTAGTGTTTCCAAATACAACCTAAGAACACACACCCTCATTACTATTCAATCCTAAAAGAAAGGCACAGTGCTCACGACCAAGTCACAACTCACTCCAAAAAAATAATTCCCTAATCAACCCATTATTGTATTCATGATAAAGTGATCCCATTTAAGTAAATTATACACTACTGGGAAACTAAAAGGTATAACCACAAGCTAGAGAAAGAGAAACACCCAAACAAAAATTTCAACATTCAAAGCTGGTTCTCTAGCAAAGTCACAAAAACAAAGGGATCAGTGAGATCTCTCAATGTACTGGAACCAAACTAAGCCTCGAGATACAGCCTCACACAGATTCAGATTCATGACCAACAACCGTGCCACTATAGAGGATCCCATCCCCATCCACTTCACCCCATAAGAATTAATTTGAACAAGACACCTACTTCCAAAACAGAGTAGGGAAACTTCCAGATTCAAGCACATCATTCTTTAGGTTCTTCTTTCTATTGGTCAACCGGGGTGACCACACAAGAAGTTTTGTTCACTGGTTATCCATTTAACCTACTGAGTTTAGGTGACTAACTAGTTTCAACGTTTTAATCATCAAAGAAGTCAAGGGTTCATTAGTGCACAGGGAAATACCACCAATGACCATGATTTTTAGGTAGCATAATCCCAAAAAGTTAACAACATATAGTAATTATAAAATAGTACAACAGAATTATCAAACACACCGCATAATTATTTAACTGTATTTTTATTATCTTGTTATGGTTTGGTTTCATCTATTCCCACATAATCAGTAGTGTACCCACACCGCATGATACACAGTAAGAGAGAAGAAGGAAAAACCCTACTTGGTTGATCATGGATCGATGTTATTATTAACACGCCAAGAACTGGGGATGCGCGACTTGCTGGGGAGGAGCGTCCGGGACTCCAAGGATGAGCCGAAAGGCTCTGGCACAGGCGCACCACTTTCCTCGGGAAGGGGAACTCCAAACGCACAAGGAATAAAATGAGACTATCCAAGTGAAGAAGAAGAATGAATTCATGTGTGATATAAGGATGAGATCTGGTTGTTACGGGATATGGAAATTTGAACGGCTTTATTGTCGGATCGTGGTTTCACCATGTGGTTGGGTGGTTACACACGGCAAAATTAATTGTTATTTAATAACTCTCATCGGGAAAAGGTGGTAACAGCTGTGACATTAAAGAATTTTAGATCAACAGAGCAGAACATTACACTGACACACAGCTGGGTCCGTTGAGGGTCTCCCAACTCTTAAGAATTTTAAACATTGATTATAGGGCTAAAAAGGCCATAAACCACTTCCAAATTTTTAAAAAGGTTTAAAATTCGCGTTACGAGAAAAAATATAGAAGAAAAAATTCACAAGGCTATGTGACACAGATTGGTCACACTGATTGGTGACATACCGATTTTGCCACACCAATTAGTGACACACTGATCGATCGCACTGATCAGCAACACACCGATCGGTCGCACAGATCGTGTCACACCGATCCATGACACACCGATCAGTCACACCGATCGTGTCACACCGATCGGTCACACCGATCGTTTTGTGCACCGAAATGACATCCTCTAATCAAGACACCAACAATAGGATCTGGAATTTGGTAAAGGGATTGATCATGAGGGTCTGGGACATTACAAAATATTAGTAGTCCAAAAAATAACGAGGGATTATATTTCATGATTTGATCTAACACAGTAGAATTATGATTGGGAGAAGAAAGGTTTTTCCATTTGGGAAAGGTTATTCCTCATAATGTTAGTATTATTCTTTAATATTTCAATGATCTTATCAGACCCAAAACAAGATGTATTGGCTTACATATGATGGAAATTTCTACATTGACCATGTTTGTTGATCTCATTAATTATCCAAGTTTTGATTTCTAAAATATTTAATATACTCGATTACATAATTTGAATATGAATGTTAACTGATATTATAGAAGATTAATTTTGGAATAAAAACTGATATAAATGAAAAATATATGAATTTTATGTCTTATAAACATTAAAATTTTTTCTTTTCATAAATACAAATATTTTTAAATTCAATCATTATGTTTTATAAATAAAATATGAATTTTATAAGGAATATCTAGTCAGAGTTTCCAACCATGTGTGACCTAAGACATGTTTTCATGATCCTGGTGAAGATTAAGTAAAACTCTTGTGCACCCATTTCAGAGAAATTATCGCTCGAAACAACTTTTCTAGAATGACATCGACATATAGTATCTAGAAGGATATGTATTTATATGAAAACCATATAAAATCTATGTTATAAAATGATTGTTCTTCTATACTTATACAAATATTTGTCAATAGGTTTGTTCACTAATCCATATATTCATAAATATTGATCACAAAGTTTCAACTAAACTTTCTCTAATAACAAATGTAACAAACCTGAGACCAGTAACCCATAGTAAGTGGTATATATAGTATATTGGCATAGATACAAGGGATCATATCTCTAAGGAAGATAAATCTTATTATTCCTGGAGAAGCAATACATTCATGATACCTATTTTACATTGGGAATATAATATAATACAAACTAATGGAAATCATATGGCTTCTTTAATATCATTCCAAAATTAAAATCAAGTCCTTCATAAAGGATGAAACAAAGGGTGACCTCAAATTATTTGTAATGGTTATGTTTGGTATAATATTTCTTACTAAATGAACACACATAGTATGGTAGTTTAAATAATTAAAAAAATCATGTCAGTTAGTGAATAAATTAGGCATTAAATTAACACATTTATATTTTCATTGAAAAAATATCATGGATAATAACAAAAGTAATTCGCTTAGAAGGGAATATAGAATATTCAACATTATTATCTCTGAAATAATTATTTCTATACCATCAAGACCTTGGGAAATGATAACTGAAAATAATGGTTTAAAACCCATTTAATTTGCCCAAATGATTCCTCTCTTAAGTCATGTTAATTCATCAATACATTTCTAAAGTATTCCTCCAGTATCTGCTGATAAATTTAATGCATGAAAAATATTCATTAATAGTATATATCCATATTGAGTAAATAATATGGATTTAATAAGATTTTCCTTTTCAATATAATTCCTTTTAACGTAAAAACATCAAATATTTAAATAATATATTGTTTATGAAATATGTAAATCCCGGATAAATATTAAATATAATTAAAGAAAATGTAATTTCCAATGATCACTTGATAGTGAATATTTCATGTGAATGCTAACAACCTAAATATAAATTTCATATATTATAGTTATGGTGGAAATTCCATGTATATCAGAAGAATAAAGGGAATTGAAGTGTAACATTAAAATAAGCCTTTATAAAAGTTTTTTCATTGTAAATGTATTTAAAACTTTTATAAAAAGATATATTTCATTTACAATGATGATGGTGGATAAAATCATTTTCATTGTAAGCATAGAAACATTCCACTTGAAATTTTATATGCAATGTCAAAAAAGTACCATAAAAAATATATTTATTCATTTATACAGCATTTTAAATGTGATGTATAAATTAATCATTCCTTATTTTATCATTGGTGTAAAAAAGTATTCAAAAATATTTTTCCAAATCCTGGGAAAGTAAAAAATATCTTTTCAAAAGAAAAATAAATACAGTTTATCTATTAATCAATTATTATCATTAAACAAGTAAAAAATATAGGAATTGATTTAAAAAATATGAATGACTCTTAAAATATCCATTAAATAGGAAAATTATTAGTTTTTTCGAAGGATTAATGATAATATTCCATCTATTAAAATAAAATCAACCAGAAATGTATGTGAGATTTTTACATATATTATTTCAACTTTATTGACATTCAAATTATAAACCATTTAAATAAAATAATTGTATTGAAACATTAAAAATACAAGTTTAATATTAATTAATTTAAAATATATGAAATGGGGAGTGTATACACGAAAAAATATTAATAGTATGATAATAAAAAATATGTCTATAAGGATTTTAAATTGAGATGAGATCCATAACCTCAAACCTCACATTACATTAAAATTTCTTAAACATTGATATAATTATATTGAACATGTTATTAATTTACATATGAATCATTTTTATATTTTCTATATCATATATGATCATTTTACATCATGTTATTATTTGATCGTCAATAATATTTAATTTTTACCATTGTCTCATGTATTAATTACCTTGTTTTATCATGCATGTTTTGTCATGGATGTTATAGTTCTTGTGTGTAGAATACTATTCCATTATCTCTATAATTATAATATTTTTATAAATTCTAAATTTTTTATTTAATTTCTTTTTATAATAATTTTTGAAATTTGGACATTCAAAAAGACCCAAATATCATAGTGGAGATGGTTGGTCGTTCATACAGATGAGAGATGATATAAATCCATTAGAAGTCTAAATGTTATGAAGTGGGTTCTATATTTGTTATAATGAATTTTTATAATGTTTTATATATTATATATATTAATTATTTTCATCATTATGACATTCCATGTGATTCAGTGACTAAGAATAAATTACAACAGATTAAGAGGTGGTAGTCGGTCGTGCACATAAGCACTATATCTGTTTCTTATTTGATGAAGGAGTAGAAGAATAAATATTATGAAATAAAAATAATAAAACCTTGTTAAATTATGTATACTAGTGTTATTATATAGGATTTTTAGGACATAATTTACGATGATAATAATTATTTAAAAAAAGATCCTAGTTAAGATGATTGCCTACACATTGAGAACTACCATTAGAATTTTTTAGTAACCCTAGGATTGGTAATTTTGGAATATAAAAACATCAATAAGATAGATTATGATGTTTGGGAGATATTTTTTGTGTTTTGGTCAGGATAAATGTCTTTATATATATGAAAACTTATTGGGAGGTAGTTCAATTTTATAATTCTGGAGGACTACCATTTTTTTGTAAAAACCCAAAACTATTCAATTATAGAAATTAATTCCCAAAATAGGTGCATAAAATTGATAAATAGTGGGGTGTAGGATTATTTGTTCTATAACCACTTACATATTATTTTTTTAAAACATGTTATTTCTAGTACCTCTAAGGATAATCAAATTTTCCATTTTGGTTTTCAATAGAGTAACTATATTTTAACCATGATAATTATTCAAATAAGACTAAACTAAAATGTGAAATATGGGATAATTTCAAAAATATTATATTTAATATGAAATAAAATTTATCACATGGAAATAATATGTTTATGGGAAATTAATTTAAAAAAGAGAAAATGTAATGTGGAAAACCTAACATTAACATTATCCATGGAAATTAATTTTTACTATATTTAGTAATCCTTATAAAAAAATTAAGTTAACATGACGTCCAAAAATTAGTTATGGTAATTGAAAATAATATATCCCTATTTTCATATTTAATTCATTGATTTCGATTAATTTATTTTATTCATAATCCATCTAATGGTGTCGAAGAATGACTTTTCATTAAATTAGGTTTCAAGCATAAGATGATATTATATTAAAAATATGAATAATAATAATCACTCATCTATTTTAATTAATATAGTTATATATAAATTATAAAAAAATATTTAAAATAACTAATCATTAGTTATTATTCGAATTAATTATTTAGGGTATACAATAAAACTTTGAAATCAGTTTCCTGAAGAAGAAGAAAAGTTTTCTGAAAAAATACTCCTTTTACCTATAAATGATGTTATATTTATTTTTATAAAAAGGATAATTAATAAATTATAAAGTAAACATATTATACCATATTATTATAAATTAAATGAGAAATAGTTAAATTCTTCTTTTTCAATTATTCTTTAAAACTTAGTTCTATGGGAAATTTTCAGAAAAATATATTTGGTATATTTATATCAAGTGCGTAAAAAATAAAATTCATCATAAAATATAAATTTATTTTTATTTTGAAATATTAAAATGTATATAAATTTATATTTATTTAAAAGTATAATATTCACATAATATAATTGAGGTTACGGTGATATAGTAACCACAAAACAAATACCCTTATTACCTCATCCCACTTCCTTATTGGCTCATGAATTGGTCAAAGAAATAATTATGTCTACTAATAATACTTTATTTTCCCCTTATAGGTTGTGTAATGGGATTTTAAGATCATGATTTCCCTCTTTATCCTGATCCACTAGAAGCATCTCTTTATATCCAATTAGGTATACAATGAACTAGGTTTCACATCCCTCAGAGGGGAATTAGAGTCACTCATCAACTCTTACACCATTGAATAATAAACTAATACTCTCTTGTGAACTTTTATCATCTCATATATATCCAATAAATACCCTTTAATTGTGTCACATCCCAAAAATAATTTCTGCATAAAAAACTAACCTGGATTTGAATCTTGGCGTGTCTTTACCGGGTCCACTATAATAGACATTATAACTACTGTAGAACAATTTATTACCCATTGTTGATGATATTTTTGCACAAACATGATAGATAATAATCTCATCACTCTTCAATCGCCCTCTACACATCACTCTGTAAGTTCCTACAATTTCCAACTAAGAGTAACAGTGAAAAAATTATGATGACAACGAAAATAGGTAAACTCTAAATTATTGGTCTTCCAAATCTCCACCCAATTCCACTATTATAGATTTATTTCATATTAAGAATATATTTATATAAATATCATAATTTTTTATAAACATTAATAACTCACTAAAAATAAAATTAGACAACACTTTAGAGAAAATTCCACAGCTTCCCACTACATGTTATGTGTTGTGTTGTTCCACTATTGTGGTCATTTATGAAGTAAACCATAAGCCATTATTTAATACATTTATAGTTGAACAAATCCCAAAATATAATATAATTAATACCATTAAACTATATATCTAAAATAGGGTTTTATAAATATTTAAATTAATGCAATTTTCAATATCTTTTTTTTGCTAGATAGAATGTTCACACTAATTTTTTGACAAAAACAATACCCCAATATTGGTAATCCCATTCATAGTTGATTATATTATGCATATTTCAAGAATGAATCATCATGAATACAACATATATCCTAGGAAACTCTTGATCTCAAATATAATTTGATGTTTTCCCAATACATAACCTCTTATACCATATTTGGGTCTATTGAAATTTCTACATTAGATATTATACTCACAAGGAAAATTATATAATAAATAAATAAGTTACAATTTAAAATCATATCATTGAGATGAAGTACATAATGTTTACTAATCAAAATATCTAGATGTATATTGTGAATACCTAGGTCTTCTGATTAAATGAGTATATAATAATTAATCACCACACCGAAGGAGTCATGATATTTAGGGATGATTATATTCATGATAACCTTGTCAAAATCTAGTAAATTATTCAATATTAATTAAACAATAAATAACTAACACAATATATATTTACAAATAAATATTTTATAAGGAATATAATTCTCCGCCAAATAATGATAAAGTTAGTCAATTGTTTTATCAATCTGGGAGAACCACATGGATCTAAACTTCTAATTAAACAAGTAATAACTCTTCATCAATGGATCTCTAGTATTCATGATAACATGATTGAATTTTATAATATATACATATAAGTCTATATTACATTATTCCTTCTTAAAAAAACACTATAGAATCAAACTGATATGTATTCAGTTCGGTAAAACTTTTTTCCTCCAAATCAATCATTTTTATATTATGTTCCCTATAGTATAAAAATTTCAAATGATATAGAAGAATTGATATAGCTTGTCCCCCAACATTATTTTAATCTAAAACTATATTCCCTAATTAGGATAAATCATTGATAATTCAACAAGGAAGACTCCCTAATAAATATCCACTATAGGATGAAAACATATGAGAGCTACAACAAAAACTATTACGTGAGCCATTACTACTACCTATTCGATGATCACCCCAATTTTACTATTATATGTTCATATTTTTCCATATTTGACATCCAATTCCATTTATAGGATGAAATTATATTCATTGGGTTATGTAACAGATACTTTTTATCCAATATAAGTTTGATTGTTCTAATGAAATATTCAGCCAATCTATGATAAAGATAAAATTGAAGTTACCCATGTAAATTATTATTAAATTATATAGGTTTATATAGAGAATATATATGTTTTAAATTTATAAAAATTCCAAGATATGATCCACATCCTTCCCCAATGGTGTTTTTAGATAGACTATATAACATGATAATGTCACTATTGTTTTAATTAATGAAACGACATGTGTAGATATAAATTAATGGGAACCTCATATATTAAAAAACTATAATAATGAATAGATTTAATCATGACCATTCCATGAAAAATTGATGGTGTATCTCTATAATCAATTAGGGAATGGTCCATCAAATAATCTTTTAATGAATTAGCTCAATGACATTATAGATATTGTCGAAGACTAGATGGGTCACTGAGGTCTATGGAGTCAAAATATTCTCTAGAGGTCCCCAAAATTCACCAAGACCCATAATCATGGAGTTTTAATTTTCCACTTAAGAATAGTAACGCTATTGACATTCCATCTTTCCACATCAGTGAAACTCCATCGCTGAAGTTTTATAGGATTTTTTAAATGACCACACTATGAACAGTTATTAAATATTGCAATATTCCCTACCATATAGAGATAAAATGATTCCATACATAACTCCACCATCCTACTAATACCATTTGTATCTCTTATACCATCATCTTATTTTTACTTGAAGATAACCCCAAAAAATCAAAATATAATGTACAAATTTGTATAGTAAATGATAATACAAGACTAGTTTTTTTTTACTCCCCTAAAATATTCTTGATCATTGTGCAATGCATAAAAATATGGAATATTTCAAAAATTAGAAACACTTCACGTATAACCTCATCTCTAGATAATGACAAATACTGAACATTCAATATATATATTCCTCATTCTAATCTCAGGGAGGAGTTATATAAATTATCTCTCTGGAATGAGAAGTCTAATTAAAAAACAACATTCATCCTATCATAAGATCCATAAACTCATTATATTGATCAATATTTTTAATATCTGGGAAAATATCCATGATAAATATATCCTTGATGGTCTCCCATATAAGAATATATTATTTTCAATCATTTTACATTACACCCAATCCAAAAATTGGTAGGTATTTGATGAATTAAAATAGTTATATTTACCATAACTTCTCTAGGGTGTCCACTTGATCAATTATCTCATCATTGATGACTATTCATATTCATAGCATATAGTGGTCATCTTGTGGATTTATTGGCTATGGGAGGATGATGTCATAAATCGCTAGTATAATAGACAATTATCCTGGGAACTCTTATTCATTAAATAGAAATTATTAAGAAGACTTTTTTAATATAATATAGCACATAAACCACAAGAGAACGAATCCATGGATTCTAAGGTATATCCATTTTCCAATCTGGTGGTGTAATAAGATCATACATCATACATGTATCATTCAAAATAATTCTCTAGGAAGTCCTATGAAAAATAATCTGGGTGGTCATTTATTAATTCTAATGAACATTTATTTATCCAAAAGGATTTTATATATGATATCAAGTCAATATGTTCATAGGTATATATAATTTATTTCTATTGGAGACATATCTTAGAATTCTACACACAGCGAAAAGGCACAACCCTCTTACCACTACAAATGGAGAAATCCTGAAACTATGTACTTGCATATTAGTCACAATAAATTATATTTAATAACAAAACATTCTCAAGAAAATCAATAAATTTTTTTATAATGTATATTATGAATAATTAGGAAACAATAAAAACATTTAATTAAATTAATTACCATTAATAAAAACCAATGGGTATATATAACATGTGAACATATTTTCCTATTTATTATGAAAGAAAAACCTAAACTGTCACGACCCGCCCTCGGGGTCCATGCCGTGACTACCCCAAGCCCGCCTTCCATTGGCCAGGGGCTGGCGACTAGCACCAAGGCGTAAATCTCAATAAAAAGGGAAGGAATTGCCTTTGTAAGGTAAACAAACACCACAGAGTAAGCAAGTAGAAAGTAAACACTAAACAAAAGCAGAGTACAACTGAAAGTGCGGAAAAGTAAATGGGCCAGAATACAAACACAAAACTGAAAGTAAAGTACAACTCGAAAGGGAAAACAACAACTGAAAAGTAAATGCCGCTACACCGAGCTGTCCACTGGAAATCCCACCTGAAGGGTGGGTACAGATAGCTCCTCTGCTCCACAGGTCCCGCCGTCTGCTCCGTGCACGTCCCACCCAGTGGTCCACCTCCGGGTACCATCCCGATCTACAAGCCTCAGCTAAGGTCAACGCTGTCCGTCGTCTGCAACCAACACAACGTAGTGCGGGCAAAGCCCGTGCAGGGGTGAGTATAAACTACTCAGTAGAGACCCCGAGACCCCTGAAGGTCTCTCCAATCCACAAAGGATAAATCACGAAGAAAGGTACAATCACGAAGTAACAACCGATACTGCTTAGGTATATGCCCATACATATACCTAAGTCATCAATTCAAATACGCTCCAACCTCCGATCCCAAGTACAACTCAGTCCACACAGGAAAGTAAATTTATTCCACACAGGAAAGCAAAACGTAATCCACACAGGATTGCACAACACAATCCACACAGGAAAGAATCAGGATTCAGATCACACAGGATTTTCATTATCAAAAACGTAACTACTGAAGATCCCCATCTCTGAAGTGTACATTGTCCTGTCACGACTCTGAGATACTGCTCACTAACCTAAGACTGCTGAGGTACTCCTCCTGTCGAGTACCGCGGGTCTGCCGCCAACTACCGGGCGCTCCGTCCGCTGAGGGTCTGCTGCCAAATACCAGGCGCTCACCCAAATAGCCTACAGAGGTACTCCTCCAATCGAGTACCGCGGGTCTGCTGCCAACTACCAGGCGCTCCGTCCGCTGTGGGTCTGCCGCCAAGTACCGGGCGCTCCGTCCACTGGGCTAGTCGACTCACTCCAAGTTGAGTCTGTCGAGCAGTCTTCAGGTCTCAGCCGGCTACACGGTCTCCGTACTCCGTACGCTCGTCTCCAGTATCGTGGGTCTGCCGCTACATCCAAGCGCACCACCTCTATCGAGTAAAACAGAAGATTCAGCTCACACAGGTAAACTTCTTCGGATGACGTTAAAGATGATCAAAGAACCATCTAAGTCGTCGGACCCACGAAGGATCGATAGGTACTAACCCCCGCAGTGACCTACACAGGATCGGGCCCACGCAGGACTTGTAGCACTGATCCACGTAGGATCGCTGAGTGCAGTAGTCGTCGCCGTCGAATCCACACAGGATCTCTATACTGTTGTCGTCGCAGTCACAGTAGCAGTAGCAGTATCAGTAGCAGTCACAGTAACAGTCGCAGCCAGCACTAGGGTTCCCGCACACAGCAAGCTCGTACAGGAGGGTCCGCTCCACGAGCCGAGAGGCTGATACATCAACTGTCACAAAGTCCAGAGTTGATGTATCCAAAAGTTCCGTATCGTCAACAGGAACTCAACGCAACAGACGGCGCGTCGATCGGACGCCCGGTCTGAGAGTTATTGGCATTTTCGTCTCCGGGGCCCGGTTGGTTTTTTAAGGCAAAACCAACACGACCGTACTCCACCTGCGTCCAAACCTCGGGCGGAGTATGTCAAAAGATCCGTCTCTCTAAGAGGAACACAACACAGCTGACGACATGTCAATCGGACGTCCGTAGCTCATGATATGAGCGTTTCCGCTCCGAGGGCCCGGTTGGTCTTGTGAACGAACCAACCCAGCCGAACTCAAAGTAATCCAAAACCTTGAGTGCGATATACCGAAACGACCGTCTCGATCCAAGGATCGCGTTGGCGTAGACGGTTCGTCAATCGGAGGTCCGAGGCTCAAGATATGACCAAACGACGAAAAAGATTCGAAACGGGGGGTCCGGGTCCGACCCGGACCGGCCGGCGTGGCGGCGCGGCGGCGAGGGGGCCGCGGCGGCCTGGCGCCGCACGGTGGCTTCACGCGGGGGGGCAAAGCCCCCCGCTTCTTGGAAGGCGGCGCGGCAATCAGCTGCGCCGGTTTGTAAAAACCGCCCCCCTACGTGGGGGGCTTGATTGAAGGGGCGGCGCGGCCATATGCCACGCCCCTTTGTTTTAAAAACGCCCCCCCCCCACGTGGGGGGCCTGTTTGTGCGGAAACCGGGGGGCCTCCTGCCCCCCTCAAGGAAACCGCCCCCTCATAAATGAGGTGGGGGGGGGGGGTTTGAGCTGGCCGGGGGATTAATTTCCCCCGGGTTTGACCATCCGGCCGGCCAGCTGGCCGGCCGGTTTTCTGCAACGGGACCGGAAAAATCCAGTCCCCTTTTCGGCTTCTGACGCCGGCGGCCAGGCCGCTGGTCTTCTCAATTCGCCGCGGCCCGGAACCGGCCGCGGTATTCATCATCCGGCACGGTGCGACGGCACCGCGCCCCTCCGTCGCACCTCGATTTCTTTCAACGCGGAGCGACGGCGTCGCATTCATGATGTTTCTTCCATGTTGTGCGTGCGACGGCGTCGTGTTCTTGATTGGGCGAATAACCGCGTGGTGCGACGGCACCACGCCACCTTGATTCATCCACAAATTTAAACACCAAGAACAGAGGAGGGGGTTCGGCCGTGTTCATGCGGTCCGGCCCCCCTCACGTTAAAAACCCAACTTAATGTATTCAAAAGCCACACGTTAGACATGCTAGATCCATGATAAAGAATGGAATAATTAAACAATAAACAAAAACCCCTACCTTGGGTAAAAGTTCGAGGATTTGCCAACGTTCGCGGAAGTCGACGTCGCGGAGATCGGGCGTCGCGGTCATCGTTCGTCAATTCTGTTGACGAAGAGATGCGTCCGATGTGATACGTCGATGGCGAAACCTCTTATGTCGACGAAGGGTATCCGAGGAGGAAGCGGTGTTCCCTCTCATTGACACGGAAGACGAAGAAGAGCGGAGCGGCGTTCTTCGTCGGAGCTTTAGTGTTCTTCGTCAAGTTGAGCGTTCTTCGTGATCTTCGTCAGAGATGAAGAAGAAGAAGGAAAATCTCTCCACCTCTCAAAAAGACAAACAATTAACCAAAATAAAATAAGACAACATCTTATTTTATTATCACATAACACACTAGAATTTCAAAAGTTTGAAATTCAAAAGGATTAACTCCAAAATTAAATAACTCTTGTCATTTAATGAGGGGTTAAGGAAGTTGGGAGAATATGAAAGATTTAGGGGTTCGTGTGGGCCCCACCACACTTAATCCGCCCAAGGGAGGTTAAGTGGATGTGGGTCCCACTTCCAACCCCCTTCGGTAGGATTTAACAAGTTTAAATAAATTTTGTTCTTCACAAAATTTTATTTAACTTAAACCTAAAACCCAAAAACTAACTTTCAACCCGCAACCAACGCAACTTCCAAAAAGGTCTCTTTAAGCGAATATCGGCGCCGCAAGTTCATCGGTGCCCTTGGATTTCAATTCCGAGCACCGGATCAAAAGTTAGGAATCCCCGCCCGTTCGTTCACTGAGCGTACCCGAGCCAAACTTCGGAAATTAATTCCGGGCACTCCGGGCCTCGGAATCAGGTGCCGTTAGAAACCGCGCTCTTGTAAATTTCTAAAGAATATTAAGAAAAAAATTCCCTTGAATTTTACGGGTCTTTACATTACTCCCACCACAGGGCTTTACGTCCCCGTAAAGATACATCAAAAGTAGGGAAACAAATGAGGGTACTGAGCACGCATCTGAGCCTCCCGCTCCCATGTGCTCTCCTGGAGATTCCCGTGCTGCCATCTGATGCGCACAAGAGGAATCGATCACCCACGCAGGACCGGCTCCTGTCGATCCTCTATCTCCACCGGGACCTCCGTAAAAGTCGCCCCATCGTCAACGTCAATCTCCCCATGGTCAAAGATGTGCGTCGGGTCGTGCACGTATCTCCTCAGCTGAGATACGTGGAAAACGTCGTGCACCCGGTGCAACTGAGGTGGTAGAGCCAGACGATAAGCCACCTCACCAATCCTGCTGAGGACCTGGAAGGGTCCGATGAAGCGCGGAGATAACTTGCTGGCTCGGCCAAATCTCCGAATACCACGTCGAGGTGAGACTCGCAAGAAGACGTGGTCGCCATCCTCGATCTCTAGTGGCCTCCGCCTCCTGTCAGCATATGACTTCTGCCGGCTCTGAGCTGTCCTCATCCGCTCCTGGATGAACTGGACCTTCTCTGTCGTGGCCTGGACCATCTCCGGTCCCACCAGAGTTGCAAGATTTCTTCTTTGCCGATAAGAGAAATCTGGTCCCATCCCCTGGATGAACCACATTCTTTGCCTAAAACAGTCAATCCTAACATGGATGATACTAATCCATACTAAGGATGACGTCGTAAGGCCTCGACGCTACTACTAAGAGATTCAACCGTTACTCTCGCCTCCAAGGGTTGAGTCACACTGTCGGCATCAGTGTGTGGTAACTGGGTCTCCTCCAGTAGATGTCTCACATGTGAGGGTCAAGTCAACAGCCAAAACTGGAACCTCTTAGTAACATCACGAAAGAGGACAGGAACGAAAATATCACAAAGGTATGCGTCTTTTATTATTGCAGCTCATAATACAAGACGCTACACAAATGCAACAAGGAACCAGAAGTACAAAGGATGTATCCACTAGTTTTGCTCCTGTCCATCGGCTCCCAGAGCTCCATGATCGAAGGCCTCGACTGCCTGAAGTTGAGCTCTCGCATGTTCACCTACTCCCTGTGGTCGGGGTGGACCTCCTGTGGTAGTGGTGGCAGAGCCTCAAAGTGTCGCCCACCACCGGCTGCTCGTCCAGCTCCTCTGCCTCGTCCGCCTCCTCCCTACGGACCGCCACGGTCGAACCTCTGCCTCTGCCTGGGAGGTTCTACCGCGAACTCTGATCTTTCTATGTGAAGCAATAATGTTTAGCGTATTGAGTGTGGTTATCAGTCCAGGGAGTCCAGTGTTGGTGCGGCAGCCGACGTATCCGTACACCAGGACCCTGACTTCTGATTTCCGACTTAATGCACGAAAACATTGATTGCATGTGTGTTTCAAAGTTTTCTTTGTGATTACTTATATCAGCTCACCAGGTATACTGTTCTGACCGTGGTGCACCTGTTTTCCTTTTCAGGATGGCCCCATGACGGCAGAGTACAACTGAAAGTAAAGTAAACACTAAACAAAAGCAGAGTACAACTGAAAGTGCGGAAAAGTAAATGGGCCAGAATACAAAACCAAAACTGAAAGTAAAGTACATCTCGAAAGGGAAAATAGCAACTGAAAAGTAAATGCCGATACACCGAGCTATCCACTGGAAATCCCACTTGAAGGGTGGGTACAGATAGCTCCTCTGCTCCACAGGTCCCGCCGTCTGCTCCGTGCACGTCCCGCCCAGTGGTCCACCTCCGGGTACCGTCCCGCTCTACAAGCCTCAGCTAAGGTCAACGCTGTCCGTCGTCTGCAACTAACACAACGTAGTGTGGGCAAAGCCCGTGCAGGGGTGAGTATAAGCTACTCAGTAGGGACCCCGAGACCCCTGAAGGTCTCTCAAATCCAGTAAGGATAAACCACGAAGAAAGGTACAATCACGAAGTAACAACCGATACTGCTTAGGTATATGCCCATACATATACCTAAGTCATCAATTCAAATACGCTCCAACCTCCGAGCCCAAGTACAACTCAGTCCACACAGGAAAGTAAACGTATTGCAAACAGGAATGAAAAACGTAATCCACATAGGATTGCACAACACAATCCACACAGGAAAGCATCAGGATTCAGCTCACACAGGATTTTCATTATCAAAAACGTAACTACTGAAGAGCCCCATCTCTGAAGTGTACAGTGTCCTGTCACGACTCTGAGATACTGCTCACTAACCTAAGACTGCGGAGGTACTCCTCCTGTCGAGTACCGCGGGTCTGCCGCCAACTACCGGGCGCTCCGTCCGCTGAGGGTCTGCTGCCAAATACCGGGCGCTCACCCAAATAGCCTACAGAGGTACTCCTCCAGTCAAGTACCGCGGGTCTTCTGCCAACTACCAGGCGCTCCGTCCTCCGTGGGTCTGCCGCCAAGTACAGGGCGCTCCGTCCACTGGGTTAGTCGACTCACTCCAAGTCGAGTCTATCGAGCAGTCTTCAGGTCTCAGCCGACTACACGGTCTCCGTACTCCGTACGCTCGTCTCCAGTATCGTGGGTCTGCCGCTACAACCAAGCGCACCACCTCTATCGAGTAAAACAGAAGATTCCACTCACACAGGTAAACTTCTTCGGATGACGTTAAAGATGATCAAAGAACCATCTAAGTCGTCGGACCCACGAAGGATCGATAGGTACTAACCCCCGCAGTGACCTACATAGGATCGGACCCACACAGGATCGGCCCCACGCAGGACCTGTAGCACTGATCCACGTAGGATCGCTGAGTGCAGTAGTCGTCGCCGTCGAATCCACACAGGATCTCTGTACTGTTGTCGTCACAGTCACAATAGTAGTAGCAGTATCAGTAGCAGTCACAGTAACAGTCGCGGCCAGCACTAGGGTTCCCGCACATAGCAAGCTCGTACAGGAGGGTCCCTCCACGAGCCGAGAGGCTGATACATCAACTGTCACAAAGTCCAGAGTTGATGTATCCAAAAGTTCCGTATCGCCAAGAGGAACTCAACGCAACAGACGGCGCGTCGATCGGACGCCCGGTCTGAGAGTTATTGGCATTTTCGTCTCCGGGGCCCGGTTGGTTTTTAAAGAAAAACCAACTAGACCGTACTCCACCTGCGTCCAAACCTCGGGTGGAGTATGCCAAAATATCCGTCTCTCTAAGAGGAACACAACACAGCTGACGGCACGTCAATCGGACGTCCCTAGCTCAAGATATGAGCGTTTCCGCTCCGAGGGCCCGGTTGGTCTTGTGAACGAACCAACCCGGCCGAACTCAAAGTAATCCAAAACCTTGAGTGCGATATACCGAAACGACCGTCTCGATCCAAGGATCACGTTGACGCAGACGGTTCATCAATCGGAGGTCCGAGGCTCAAGTTATGACCAAAAGACGAAAAAGATTCGAAACGGGGGGTCCGGGTCCGGGTCCGGGTCGACCCGGCCCGACCCCCCCCCCCCCCCCCCCCGGCGGCCTGGCGCCGCACGGTGGCTTCACGCGGGGGGGCAAAGCCCCCCACTTCTTGGAAGGCGGCGCGGCAATCAGCCGCACCGGTTTGTAAAAACCGCCCCCCTACGTGGGGGGCTTGATTGAAGGGGCGGCGCGGCCATATGACGCGCCCCTTTGTTTTAAACCCCCCCCCCCCCACGTGGGGGGCCTGTTTGTGCGGAAACCGGGGGGCCTCCTGCCCCCCTCAAGGAAACCACCCCCTCATAAATGAGGGGGGGGGGTTTGAGCTGGCCGGGGGATTAATTTCCCCCGGGTTTGACCATCCGGTCGGCCAGCTGGCCGGCCGGTTTTCTCCAACGGGACCAGAAAAATCCGGTCCCCTTTTCGGCTTCCGATGCCGGCGGCCCGGCCGCCGGTCTTCTCAATTCGCCGCGGCCCGGAACCGGCCGCGGTATTCGTCATCTGGCACGGTGCGACGGCACCGCGCCCCTCCGCCGCACCTCGATTTCTTTCAACACGGCGCGACGGCGTCGCGTTCTTGATGTTTCTTCCATGGTGCGCGCGCGACGGCGTCACGTTCTTGATTGGGAGAATAACCGCGTGGTGCGACGGCACCACGCCACCTTGATTCATCCACAAATTTAAACACCAAGAACGGAGGAGGGGGTTCGGCCGTGTTCATGCGGTCCGGCCCCCCTCACGTTAAAAACACAACTTAAAGTATTCAAAAGCCACACGTTAGACATGCTAGATCCATGATCAGGAATGGAATAATTAAACAATAAACAAAAACCCCTACCTTGGGTAAAAGTTCGAGGATTTTCCAACGTTCGCGGAAGTCGACGTCGCAGAGATCGGGCGTCGCGGTCGTCGTTCTTCAATTCCGTTGACGAAGAGATGTGTCCGATGTGATACGTCGATGGCGAAACCTCTTATGTCGACGAATGGAATCCAAGGAGGAAGCGGCGTTCCCTCTCGTTGACACGGAAGACGAAGAAGAGCGGAGTGGTGTTCTTCGTCGGAGCTTGAGCGTTCTTCGTCAAGTTGAGCGTTCTTCGTGATCTTCGTCAGAGATGAAGAAGAAGAAGGAAAAGCTCTCCACCTCTCAAGAAGACAAACAATTAACCAAAATAAAATAAGACAACATCTTATTTTATTATCACATAACACACTAGAATTTC
The DNA here is from genome assembly GCA_963277665.1 of Viscum album. NCBI lineage: Eukaryota > Viridiplantae > Streptophyta > Magnoliopsida > Santalales > Viscaceae > Viscum > Viscum album. The sequence goes on from OY728122.1 coordinate 185,740,865, forward strand.
AAAAGTTTTAAATTCAAAAGGATTAACTCCAAAATTAAATAACTCTTGTCATTTAATGAGGGGTTAAGGAAGTTGGGAGAATATGAAAGATTTAGGGGTTCTTGTGGGCCCCACCACACTTAATCCTCCCAAGGGAGGTTAAGTGGATGTGGGTCCCACTTCCAACCCCCTTCGGTAGGATTTAAAAAGTTTAAATAAATTTTGTTCTTCACAAAAATTTATTTAACTTAAACCTAAAACCCAAAAACTAACTTTCAACCCGCAACCAACGCAACTTCCGAAAAGGTCTCTTTAAGCGAATATCGGCGCCACGAGTTCATCGGTGCCCTCAGATTTCAATTCCGAGCACCGGATCAAAAGTTAGGAATCCCCGCTCGTTCGTTCACTGAACGTACCCGAGCCAAACTTCGGAAATTAATTCCGGGCACTCCGGGCCTCGGAATCAGGTGCCGTCAGAAACCGCGCTCTTGTAAAATTCTAAAGAAAATTAAGAAAAAATTTCCCTTGAATTTTACGGGTCTTTACATAAACCCCATAAAATATCATGGAACAACGTACTTATTATTATCATGAAAGGATAATATGATTTATTAATATCATCCACCATCATTGGTAATCTGTAGATCTGTTACACATGAGCTACCGCAAAACACATTCAACTATCATTCCATGATATCACATAGGATAAATCCTTTCATAAATTCCCCAATCATAGTCAATTAGAAATGGAAATTGAATATAATTTTTTTTAATACGATTTTGTTACACCTTGATATGAAACATTGTTTTTGGACCAAATTCTTACATAACATCATGAGTGACTGCTTGTACACAAGAGGTTTTCTACTCTCAACAAGGCTCCCTACGATTTTGTGGGTAAATTATACCCTCAGTACGAAACACCTTACATAATAATAATAATAATATTACATTAATAACCTAAAATTAAAGGGGTAACTAATACAATATCATTATGATCTCAAAATTGCTTCCACGTTATAAAATATATAAAAAAGTATGAACCCCATGTGAGAAATTTCATACAAAAATTTAAGAAAAAATCATAAGAATTTAATAAATATACTATGGAATATATTCAGATTTCAAATGGGTACTACCTCAAAACACCATGCTCCATCTCAACAAATATATACCCTTAGGCCTTTTCCCTTCATCAGATCGCATATTATAATTTAATAATAGGAATTAAGAAACCCATGAAGGGTGTGAGTATAAAAAATTATGGAAAATGTGTTTGTAATAATCTTGAAGAAATATATCAAAGTGTATTTCATTAATATATGGTAAATTCATAAATAAAAAATCATGTTTCTAGTCATCATGCACTGACAAGGACACAATGAACCATGGTCATACTTCCTTTCAGTCCATGTAAGAAGAGTAATCCAAACTACTATTTACATGACTCATACCATTCCAAGATGTCATATATGGTTGAACATACTAATATAAATTTTTTTGGACCCTTTCCCACCTAATTTATCAATCCTATTGTGAATTTATGGGATATTTAGGCTCCACATTTAATGATTAGTCACACAACATACCAGAAAATAAATAGTCAAAAAAATCATATTTACCTGATGAAATGTTCATTATAAACTTATCAAATATTAAGAACCATTTCAAAGAAACATGTTAAATCCCTAATAAGGATAATGTGTCTATACCAGACTCATACCACCATCATATCATATATCCCCCATGACTCGTACCATCGCCTCAAAGATTTTCACACCCTGAATCATGCTATCGGCTGGATGTGAACAAAATTACAAATAATTATTCTATTCTAATATTCTTACCCAACAACTATAATATTGTCATTAAATGTAAAAAAACACACCATAATTCTGTCACATTGTTTTCAGTGTATAGTTTTTCCTATGATTCCTCTCTATGGAGTCAACCATTAACCCCTAAGTAACGTTTTATTTCGAAACCTATAGAAAACTATGTACAATATATGAAAAATCCACAATAATATACAACATTATAGAAAAAAAATTTATGAATAATTTTTTTCATGGGAAGACACACACCCATATTCACATCAATAAATAATTGGAATATTGGTATACAGATACACATACAATAATTTATTTTAAAAAATGTATAGAACATCCCTATGTAAAATGGACTTCCTAATACAGGTGTGTTGATGCGAGACTGTAAGACCTATCAATTTTTGTTACACAAATTATGATCACACACCAAGCACAGAAAAACAAACATTCAATATATCCCTAGAACTGAGCCCAAATCATCACAAATTTCTTTCTATATAATGATTCATGAATTATATTAATACATAGTATTAGAGACAGTTCAATTTACCGAACAAGATTCACTCTAAATTAAAGATCTATATCAATTTAACAAAACAAAATTAATTATTTATATTTTACCACATGACAATCAATTAATAGATAACTTATTATTATATTTAAATTTTAAAATTTAAATCTATGATTCATTTTTTGTCAGGAGGTAAGAATAGTTAGAACATGAACAATGATGGAAGAATGAACTCTTACAACAGATTCTCATAATCCAAATTTGATAGATATTGTACAATTGGAGGTTGAAAGAAGGGTAAATGATATGAATGTTTAGTACAGTAATTTTAATTAACATCTCTTACCATAAGGGTAAGATACAATGATTTTAGTGATGTTTTTAATTAATAACCCTATTTTAGTATTAATTTAATCTTCATTCATGTTACATTTTCACATTTCCCTAAAAAATACACCAAGCAGGTTTAGTTCACAATATCTTCTGGGAACTCCAGTTTTTTCATTGTGTGTTTCATTAAGTAATACAAATATGGTTTTCCCCTCTCTCTGAAGCCATATATTTTAATAGAGGGTATGATATAGATGGCCTTAACCATGTAATTTTCATGTTCCACCAACCATCCACCTCCAACTAGTTATGAGGTTTTACAAGTAATCATCTGGGTTTCCCAAAAACAATCTCAAACCTTGACGCCCAAAAAATGCTCATAAAACCCTCAAACAAATGTCATGAAGTTACCTAAGTCTTCACCCAATAAAAGATAAAAAAAATATTAATTATTGGTTGAAATGACGGTTTCAAATATATTAAAATTTATGTAAATTAGAATAAAACTTGTTATTGGTTTTATGGTTTGCTCCAAAGAAATATTTTAGAGACATTATTTTAAGCCACAAAAAATAATTCAACCATTTTTTGTGGGAAAATAACAAAAATAATTGCATAAAAGGATAACATAGTTAGGTTATAATCATCAATACATATTTTTGAATTCTTATAATTCCTATTTTATATAAATTTTTAAACCTTTTTCGCTAATTACCTAGTTATAGTAATTTATAATATATAATTTATTAAGGGACTATTATTTTGTAGCTTCAATTTTGTTAGACATATTTATTTCATTATCAGTTTTAAAAATTAAAATTACACAGATTCATGTTGATATATCTCTCAAAAATCCATTTTTATTATACTCTATCATATAATAAATTGGTCCAATTAATTCATCAAAGTATCAACTTTTAATGGATTTATATACCAATGGAATGACAATATTCATTTTCACATAAGTTGTTCCAACATTATTTTCCTTAAAAATTTAATGCTAACTATTTCACATGAATTTATTTTGTCTCCATTAATTTATTTGTCTATTATATACTCTATTGTACTCAAAATAGACAATAAATTTTTATTTTTTAATAATCCCAATACTATTCATTTCATTTTCATTGTTTATTATTAATGATTTCACATATCCCTTATCAATCCATGATTGATAATAAATTTATTAATAAAAATAAATAATTTTTTTGAATATCGTTATTAATGAAATATATTCTTCTATAGATAAATCATAAAAAAATAATTTTAATTCATTCTTTTTTACTTACACCAATAAATTTTTCCCTAAAACATAAAACATTATTCAATTTTTTCCAAAATGAAAAAAAATAAATGTGTTGGTGGTAATAACTAAGAAATTATAATCCCTCTCTTATGGTATTGATTCTATAATAATATAAATTCCTTAAAATATCATAAATTAAAATAAATATATTTTATTTCCGTAATCATTAGTCTAGAATATTTGAGACCGAGATACATGATATAGGAAATATAATATGTTAAAATTTATTAAAATATTTTCTAGACATGTTCAACAACCCATATGTTTGAAATTCAACCACTCCTAAGGATGAAGTTTACTTATTGATTAAATCAATCATTGTATAGTTTTATGATAAAATATAATAAATATTTTAAAATTATTAATTAGAATACTTCAGAAAAAACTAAATTTTTAATAAAGCTATTCGTGAGATAATCAAATATACTGAGAAAAAACAATGAAATACGTAATAAAAATATATTTATACATCCTAAAATTTTTTTAGAAGTATTATTTCTAAAATAGTTTGTGGTTAGGGATATATTTCAATTCTCAATATCATTTTTGTTTGGGTTAACTCCTAACACAACATTAATAATAAAAAAATGGATGATTCCTATCACAACAAATTAGTGTAATATAAAATTAAATTCCCACTAAATATATAACATATCCAAAACTCATAGTAACATCTGAAAATAAATATATTCATAAGTACAAAACATAATCATTTCATTGAATCTATTCATTCATCAATGTTAACCAATGGGTAAAACATGGCAGTTTTATATCAAAGAGTCTCTAATAGAAGGAGCGGAATATAAATTTATATTAATCAATAAATTTAATATTCAATATATAATTTACCTTGAGGTAGACAATCAAGATAAATGGTATCAATCAAATACTCCTTTAAACATGAATGTAACGTGACAATAAAAATAAAACACTAGATTGGAATAGATTTATATATATATCATACATATAATTTATTTTTTATATACAACATTATATTTATGATAATTTAATACGTATTTATAGGTTTAGAAATTTTCTAACTCATAAGGGATGTTATGTGTACTTCTAATGGTGCTCATATGGGTTAAACTGTATATACATAACATCATTTTTCTATGAATAACTTTTTTTAGTATTTTACATATCCAATATTAAATTGTTATTTAAAAACCATCATATATATTTGATGATTATTAAAGGAGATCATAAAACATAATTAATGATCTATTTTATATAAAAGTAATTACAATAAAATTTTTAATGACTGAATGGAGTGATAAACTATTGTCATTTATTCTTACCATTTGAAACAAAACTCTGTAAAATATTAAGTGTTCCTCAATGGGATTTATGGGATAAATGTTATGTATTGTAAAATCCCAATGTGGACTATAGGATTGCAGTAATGATAAATGATGATGAAATTTGTGTATTTATCATAAATTTTGGACACTTATTTAATATTTTCATAGATATATCCTCTTAAAAACAGATTTCAATAACTTATTTATAAAATAATTAACATGTAGTTTAAATTAAGAAAATTTTATTTTTATCTAGTGGTGTTTTATTATTATCTAAAAAAATAAAACATCAAATTAAAATTATTTGGACTTCTGAAGGACCCATTTAGAAAAAATATTTTAAGGAGGTTAAATAATTTTAATAATTTTTATATATATTTATGGACTTTTAAAAGTGAATTTAATATTTGAAAATAAATTATCTAATAGATAAAATATATTTTAGGTTTTATAAAATTTAATTTTTTTCGTCACTATGTTTTCATATCAAGATTTGTACATATGGGATACTATGCATAAAGATTATATTTTACTATTCACCCACAAATTTAGTTATATACCAAAATTTAAAAAATAAACTAATGCATGATTTCAGCATTATAATTCAGAAATTATTATATTTTTTATAAGAATAGATATGTAATAAATATAAATAAAATTAATAAATAAAATTTATTTTATAATAAAAACTAATATTTCAGTGTTTGAACATTTTTAAATCATTTATTATCATAAAATTTGAATATATAATTTCAAAATTAATAAATTGATAACCCCTATACATGTAGATTTAATCTATTATTTTTAATGGTTATAATATACTTATATCAACCTAAAAATGGTAATTCCATTTCATTTATAATGATTATTTAACATTAGCTTTATATTTTATATTATGGTAACAAAAGTTCACCCAACCTCATTTACATTAAGAAAATTATTTCTAATCCAACTATACGTCCCATTGGATCTTAATAATGGTTTATATTGAGCCTGATTTTTTAAAAAATCATGCTGGGTAATGTTTTGAACTGATATTTCGCTTAAAAGTGTTAATGGAATTTATATTTTCATCACATGAAAGACAACACTGTGATCCTACTCATGGTGAACCTAGAGGAAAAATGAGTAAAATTTATAGGTTCATTAGTCTCATGAGATGCATGGTCTCAAACATGGGACATTGATCATTTTCCAGTGGAACAAGGTAAAAGTGGACACCACCACACTATAATGGTATCTGTGGTTGATGAAAAACATCCATGGTTCCTACACCATATCATATTGGTTAATTATTTCAAAACTGCTATGATTCATTTATTTGAGAAAACACGGTCTTGGGGGGATTCACCAAGACATGTTGGCAGTTGTATTATAATTTAAAAAGAGTGATTGTCTTGATGATCATTCGGTGGAATTTTCACATCTTAATGAATAAACATAAGATCATTTGGGCGAACCGGCAAGCCGCCAGCTATCCGGGATGGAAGACCGCGACTCGTTGTGCGGGCCACTATACTGGGAGAACTGGCCAGCTGCCTGCCAAATGGGATGGAAGAACATGACACCACTTGGCAATGTGTGGGGAGAACCGCGGCCCGCTGTGCTGGCCACTCACGCCAGACAGAACCGGCCGGCTATGGCCGGCCGGGCAGAGGAGGGTCGGTGCCGCTAGGCGAACCGAACCGGCCTGCAGCGTGGGTTGGGCCGGTTCCACGGGTGGGTCATGCTCCACCGGGCTGGGCGGACCCCCAGCCAGTTTGGACCCGCTGAACCGGGTCGGGCTGACCAGCCACCCCACTGGGCTTGACGGGCCAGACCCGTCTTCGCTTAAACGTTAATATCTCCTAGACCACGCGTCTGATCGATGCACCGGCTATGAAACTAGGCCCCTCGTGATGAGGAAATCATTTTCCGATAATCTAAGTGAGGTTTGGACAACTTTGGAAATGTACAGGGTTTTGAACGAGCGTAAATCCAATCGGGCCCCTGGAACTGAAATGCTAATAACTCTCAGACTGGGTGTCTGATTGACACATTTTCTGTCGTGTTGGGTTCCTTATGATGAGACGGAACTATAGGATACATCAACTTAGGACTTATTGGTAGTTGATGTATCGTCACTTGGCATGAGGAGTAGACCCTCCTAGAAATGAGCGTGCTGTGTGTGGGAACCCCTGAGCTAGTTACGACAATTACTAAACTGGAATCCTACATGGGTTCAACAATGATGATTACTAAACTGGAATCCTCCATGGGTTCGACAGTTCTGACTTCTGTTCTTGTATCCTATGTAGGACTGACAAAGTTGCTGGTCTTGTATCCTATGTGGATCCAGCAATTTAGGTGGTCATGTATCATGTGTGGGTTCAATTTATCAAAACTGCAGGATACATCAACTCAGGACTTTGTGTTAGTTGATGTATCGTCACTTGGCTCGAGGAGATGAACCTTCTGGAATCGAGCATGCTGTGTGCGGGAACCCTAGAGATGGCTGCGAAGATTACTAAACCGGAATCCTATGTGGGTTTGACAGCGATGATTACTGAACCCGAATCCTCCATGGGTTCGACGGTTCTGAATTATGTTCTTGTATCCTCTATGGGCCTGACAGAGTAGCTGGTCGTCTATCCTGTGTGTGTCCGACATCTTAGTTGGTCCTGTATCATATGTCGGTCTGATAGCTTAGATGAATCAGTGACTACATCTGATCATCTCTATCGCTATATGAAAGATGTATACATGTGTGATATGAGCATTTTCTTTCAATCATTATCATTCAATTGATTGAGTTTACTTCCTTTGTGGTCTGGGTTGTGATTGGGCTCGATAGTTGGAGACGGGCAGTGAATGGTAACTTAGGTATATGTTTGGGGATATACCTAAGTAGGGTTGGTTGATACTTCATTATTGTATCTTTCTACTGTGGTTTATCCTTTGTGGATTCTGGGATACCTGCAGGGGTCTTGGGATCCCCTACTGAGTATCGTTATACTCACCCCATCACGGGATATGCCCCCACATCATTGTGTTGGTTGGAGATGACAGACAACACTGATCGAGTCTGAGAGTTATAGAGCTAGACGGTACCCGGAGGTGGACAACTTGGCGAGACGTACTCAGAGTGGACGGACGGACTGGGGATACTGAGGAAGCCATTTGTACCCACCCATCAGGTGGGATTCCCAGAGGATGACTTAGTAGTTTTTTTACCATTCAGTAGTTGTACTAACTTTACAGTTGTTGAACATTACTGTCGGGCTTTTATTTCCATCCCCTTTCCTTTCAGCACTTACTTATTTATACATTTTTACTTAGTGTTTACTTTCAGTTTCATACTATACTACTTGTGTTCAGGATATGTGTGTGTTACAGGTTAAAAGGAAAAGTCTTCACTTTTATAGGGATTACACCTTTGGTGCTAGTCGCCAGCCCCTGGACCGTGGAAGGTGGGTTTGGGGTAGTCACGGCAGGGGCCCCGAGGACGGGTCGTGATAGGCGCATTGACCCATCATTCTTCATGATGAAGAGGACTGGTGTACCCCATGGTGAATCAATTGGGTGTATAAACCCCTTTTCTAGATTCCCCTATAGATGTTTCTTTATCTCCTCAATATCCACAATAATCATTCAATATGGAGTCTTGGATATTGGAAATGCCCCATGTATGAGATCAATTTGGAAATAAACATCTCTTCCTGGGGGAAGACCAATCAATTCCTCTGGAAACTCATTAGAAAATTACCTCACATTTGGAATGTCTTCAAGGATGGTTTCTTCCATAGAATCAATTATCTAAGCAATATACATGTTTTCATCAGTTAGTAATAACCAGGCTGGAGATGATGGTGATAAATACTATTCATCCTCCTCCATGTAATTTTATAGAAACGAGGGTCGAATCTCCATATGGATAGTGATTTCCCTCTTTCAAAAATTTATGTGGAATCTATATAAGGAAATCAAATCCATGATAAAAATTGCATCAAATTTTAATACATAGAGTATGATGTGGTTTTTCATGATTTTCTAAACACAAATTGTGTTAGGAGAGGATTTATATTCATGGGATCCAATGAATTCCCCATTTTCCATTCTCACCAACATCATTACTTCCATAAATTTTTGGGTTTTGAGAATTTTCTACTAAACATTTGGGATATAAAAGAATGAATAGAACCATAATCTAAAAGTAAATTCTCTATTTTTTAATAAATAACTTGTGTACAAGTCACCACTTTTTTCAGGGTTCATTTCTGCATTAGTGATGGAAAAACATCACCCTTCTTACCTTGGAGTATGTTGGTTGCCTCCTAAAACCCATTTTGTCGGGTATTGGTTTCAATGTTCCTTGTTTCTTGAAGATGAAGTAAAGAAAAATTTGTTGATGGTCAAATAGAGTGGTCCTCTTCTCTTTCATATTATCGGGTTTTTCTTGTCATCATTTAATAGCCAAGTGCCCTTATCTTCCACACCTAAAAAAATTCCTGATCCCATTTAGGTAATTTCTAGGTTTCTTCTTTCTGCACCATTGGAATGTGTGGTGATGGAATTTCATTGACCCATTGGATTTATCCATCTAACCACCAGAATTAAAGTCCACATTATTATTATTGTTCCCATGATACCCATGTTATTCGTCGATCCACATTTTGTAATTGAGGGAAAATCATAAAATTTCTTGATAGTTCTCGACATTATGGATCAATATATATTTTTATAGGCTAGGTTTTATCCCACCAAAGAAGTGGTTAACCTTGAATCTATGGGTAATGATAAAGCCAGAGGTGTATCATGCAAGGATTGGGAAGTTTTCATCGTATTCTATGCTGAATTTGTCATCTTTTTTTATTTGGGAAAGGAAGTCCCCTTACATATTAAGTTGGAGTGTGCGAAGAAAAAATATTTGTTGATAAAAATTTTCCAAACATCATTCCCTTCCAACACCTCGATATTGTCCCCATATATCATATTTTTGATCAATTTCCACCATTTATTAGCTTCACCCTCCATATGTTAAGCATCCAGATGTACATTCTCTTGTTTAGAATATTGATGGATGGATAAGATCATCCCAATAGAGATGATCCATTGTTAAAGGATTGATGGAGTGATGATCTATTAAAAGGAGGAGGACCTTGCCTCATAAAGCACTCGATTGTGGCTTGTTCATTCTAGGTGGGAGTTGAACATTCCTCTAGACCCATTTTTTCTTTCAATACATGAGTTCACTGAGAGTGAATAGTGACAATGTTTTCAAATCCCACTCCCATCAGATTGGAAATATCATTAGAATAGTCATAACAATGATATTCACATTGATTGTTAGCTCGAGTCCTCCTTTTACTCTCTATTGGATGTAATTAAAGGAATGTTATGGGTAACACATAATGGGAAATCCAATGAAAAAATGGGTAAATTATAAATTACACCTTCTCATTAACATATGAACTTATAGGCTTCAATCTAGGTTATCTTTGTTCTACATCGCAAAATATATTCTTTAGGGAATTTTTTATTCCATTGAAAAAGTTTTATAATTTTCTTTTAAATTTACCAAAGCATATCCCCAATGGGTTTTGTAACGAAGAGTGTAGAAAGGCCCATTTTTTTCACCATTTCCCAATCGAGTCTAGCTCAAAGTGGTGTTTTCAGGTTTTACCCATAGATACATCTGTCCTAGACCCACCTCTACCAACTCATATCCAGAAAGGGATTCATTTTATTGATAAACCACCCTCTCAATACTCACCAAAGTTTGTAGATGTATTTATTATTCATAGTCTTATCTCTAAGTCTTTCACTATGTTTTTCTAATACTAATCCGAAAAATACCTATACATATCCTCTAATACCCACTATAACAAACCTTCTCTTTATTTCAAATTTGATCATAATTTATTACATAAAATGTACACTTGATACAATAATGATGATTGATAGTTCTGTTATCTTTGGGGCTTAGGAACATTACATAACAACATAAAACATGACATTCACATCATTATTGAAGACATATTTTACATGACCACGTTCATTCTTTCGTAAATAACATTGTGTTGGATCACCAGAGGATATTCATATGAAATGGTGATATATAAATCTCATAAGGGAATAAACAAGGTATAACATTAAGAATAAAATACATGTTATGGAGTATGCATATCAATGTATAATAAGAGAAACGCGGTCCTAAATGCATGATATAACATGACTATCATAACATGGAAATGTGGTAAAAAAATTTAACATGATATTAAATATAAACAACGATCATTGAAAATGGAGCACGAGTAAACACTCATTTCACTTGAATTATAAAGAGTAAAATCTAATTGCACATGACGTATCATTATACTAATATTTACCATATTCATAGTAGAGGTATTAGTGTGGACCCTTCTTAGTCATTTCACTTGGTGCATACGTGTTCCCCATAGATCATAAAATATAGATTAGTTAAAAATCATCATTTATTCCATGTTAAAGGAATGTGTAATTTTTACATGAAACACTATAATAAATAAGTAAATGTGCTTAAAGTTGAATACCCTTTATAGGAAAATGGGAATGGTATTCACTACACAATGATTTTTTTTGGAAAATTGTTGTGCAATTTCTGCAGCATAACGACGTGAAAAAAGAAATAATAAAAATGGTTGATGAGAGAGAAAGGGAATCTCATCAAATTAACATGAAATGGACCATAGGGGGTTCATAGAGATACTTTTCCAATCATATGTAATGGAATTTATGTTTTTAATATAAACAAATTGTTTGAATATAAATGATAAGAGAGAAATACAATACAAAATTTTAGCATGGTAATAAGAGTACAAGGGAGTAATCAATTAGAAATAAAGTTGTCACTAATCGTTAAAACATAAGGAGTTAAGTATTGAGGAGGTGATGAATCATATCCCAACATTTTCAATTGATAATAAAAGGGTACATTAATATAATGAAACTATGAAACAAATGATGGAAGAAGAAATCCAGTAATTGGAAATGTGATCCCAAAGGCTTGGGAGTGGCTTGAGAGAGGATTTTTGGGATATTAGGGCACTTTGGGAGGAAACATGGGACATGATGGAAGTTTAGGGACACACTACATTGTATTCAGTTAATTTAAGTGGGATCTGGTCTTCGTTTATATAAAAAAATAGAGGGAATTTATTATTATTTAGGTTTTGGACACAACACATTAAACTAATCAAAACCACAATCCATCCCATGTTTTTTCCCATGGATTTTACCCATGTATTTTTCCAAATAATAGTGAAAAAAATTATTTTTTTAAGCCAATGTCTGAACTTTTTAAAATATTAGGCCTTCTTCGGTATAAGTGAGTCACACTTTCAAGGAAATCATTTTAAAAGTTAAAATGTTTTATAATTCTTGGTTGGTCAACTAAGGAACCATAAAATATTCCAAAAATATATATAATCAGATACTTTTATTGATAAAACATATATTTTTAGAACATCAAATTTCTAGAATTATATTACATCAATATTGGGTCATTATGATGTCATAAAACACAATATATATTAAAACAATATTTAATTTTTAACCAAAAATTCAATTATATCGGAAAATTAGGAAAAATAGACCATTGGATACTTTTGGAATCCTAATTCCAAAATTAATATCCATTTTTTTGTAAATAATTTTCTAAATATGTGAATTTTTACTTCTTATTATACAAAAAGACATTTATCGAAATTCATTGGTTTTGACAAAAATTTCATTCAATCCTTAATAAAAATTGAAATTATATTCATAAAAATTATACAATACTTTATATTTAATAATAATTAATATAGTAATAATATTTTATTAAAATAATATTTAATTCTTAAATCCATTAATTCATCAATTTTTTTTTAATTGAATATTAACTAAAAATACTATGTATTCATTAAAAACAATTTACAAAGTAACATTAATAAAATTAATGTACATTCATTATTATATATAAAAATAAATCATATAATCATTGCCTTGGGGTACTATTAAATATCCCATTTTAGTACACTTATAAGAACTGAGGGTAAGGTATCTGACGATGAAAGACTCTTGGGGTGGCTCAAATAAATCGCTCGGGTGGAAATCTCTATTAACATCCACTTTTCTCGTATGATATTTTGTTCAAGATTAATTTGTTGAATATAGGTTCGGGATTGGTCGAGAGTTAATTCCAGTGATACCAACTCTTTTCTAAGCTATGACAAATGGGATTCATATGGGGAAATTCTACTTGATGAGGCCATCAATTCATTTTTTTGAGTAAATTAGATTCGTTAAAGCCCAATATTTATACAGATCATTTGGTCACTAATCAAGAACTATATTAGCAATAGTAACCAATCATTATGGTATTTTAAAATCCAATAACAAAAAACCAAGGAAGTGTATATGTTATATAACCATTTTACATAATAATACATTTAATTATAATAAGATGAATTTTCATTAGTAAAAGTTTGGGTCATTACAATATCCCCCTTAAGATATTTTTCCCTTGAAATTACATTTTCCCATGCTAAAATAGATGAAGGTAACTCTGCTTGATCTCTTCCCCTGATTCCCACATTTCTCCTTCAAACATGTGGTTTCACCCAAACACCATGAGGAGGGGAATTGTCTTATTCTGTTGAAAATCTTCCCTGTGATTTATGATCATCACCAACTTCTCTTAATAGGAGATTTAATTCTCCAATGGTACCACCTCTAGATTGAGTACATTTGTGGAGTGAGGTATGTACTTCTTCAAGAGTGATACATGGAATACATGATGTACTTGAGATATGTTTAGTGGGAGTGCTAGTCAATAAGCAACTGCTCATATGAGATCAATGATCTCAAAAGGGATTATGTACCTTGGAATAAGCCTTCCCTTATTCCCAACACTCATAATTCTCTTCCATGGTGATATATGGAGGAATACCATGTCTCAAACATAAATATATAGGTCTTGTTAATGATTATTAGCATAGATATATTGTATACTCTGACTAGATTTAATGTGATTCTAGATAGTCTTAACATTCTCTAACATTTCTTTGATTATTTCTGGACCTAGGAGTTTTCTCTCCGAAACATCATCCATTCATTCTGGTGTTCTACTCCACTTCCCATTATGGAATTCATAAGGAGCCATTTGGATGCATGATTTGGAGCTTTTTTTGTAAGGGAACCCAACAATGGATGTTTTTGATCCCTTCTTCCTTTAGGTGCATTGATCATTCAATCTACATGTCCTCCGGTGTTTTAATAGTCCCCCCATATTGGACATCAGTTTGAGGATGATAATTCGTACTGAAGATCAGCTCAGTATTCAATGTCTGTTGAAGACTCTTCCAGAACATAGAGGTGAAACATGGATCACGACCAAATAAAATAGATAGTGGTACTCTATGAATCCTTACCACTTCTATGATATATATTAGTGCTAGTTGATCCATTTGGAAATCCTCTCGAATTGCCTGGATGTGTAAAATTATTTTATTACAATCTAAAAAACCCAAATAACATAGTTTTCTTTGGATGTATTCGGATGTATAGTGGGAATTTCCCTGGTGATTCTTTTCCCATTTACATGTAGGTATGGGTAATGGTTGCATCATCCCATTAGACTTATTCCACTCAGTCTTCACCTAACGACATACTAGGAACTCTGATGTGTACTCAATGATCTCCCACTTCATGTTATCCCACTAATAATACTCTCATATATCTTGATACATTATTGTGATTCCTGGGTGAATGGATAAATTTGATATATTTTCATCATCAAAGAGTTCATTCTTTAACTCTGGATTTGATGGAACACCCTATCTTCTCCCAAAACTCACAATTCCTTATTTATTAATATTGAACATCGTGTATTTCCCTTTTATGATAGTTAACACATTCTGCTGAGTTCAGCCATCATCCTTTTGTGCATCCTTTAACCCTTCAAAAAAGGAAGTTGATAAATAATTTTTGAAAGGATTTATTATGTTCACTTCATTGAGATTCCCATGTCCATATTCATAAAATATAAGATTATTGGATCCTTTTCAATTCTCATCAAAGATAGAATCACTAGGTCCTTTCTAATTAGAACATCCACCATATTGTTCACATTCATTGTCTAGTAATGTATTGAGTAGTTATATTATTTGATCATCACTATCCATCATCATTGGTGCATGTTCAACTCATTTTTTGGGAATATATAATTGAGGCTTTTCTGATCTGTGTATATTTCACACTATTTCACAAAGAGATAATTCCACAAAATTTTGAAAATGAAGATTACTGCAAATAATTCCAGATCATTTGTTAGGTTGTTTTTCTCCTGAAAAATCAATTTCCTTGAATCATTGGCAATGAATTTGACATTTTTAATCCACACACTACCCATTCCCTTATTCAAAACATCACTAAATACCTTAAAAATTATCTACTTCTGAGTAGTATGATCATGAGTGTAGTGATAATACTCCATTTCAAATATTTGATTCTCTCTTCGCATTCATCACTCCCAGAAAACATTAATCCCTTCCTAGTTATCTTGGTAATAGGGTTAGTCGATCAGGATAAATTTCACCCAAATCAGTGATAATATCTAGATAAACCTAGGATGCTACATATATTATTCATTGATGTTCGCCTGAGCTATCCCCCTACAGCAGTTATCATGGAGGGAACCACAAATATCTCATTTCATGTGATGATATGACCCATGAATCTGAAATCCATTAACCAAAACTCACAAATTCTATACATCATATAGACGCTCTCCTTTCGAAAGGCCTCTAGTATAGTGATTATATACTCTCCATGCTCCTCCTTGGTTTTGGATTATATTAGAATATAATCTATAAATACTAGCAAAAATTTGTTGAGGTAATCTTTAAGGACTCTATTCGTCATGTCCACAATGATTGAAGGTGCCTTAGATAGTCCTAAAGGGATTACAATGAATTCATAGTACCCATACCTTGTACCAAAAGCAGTATTGGAGATATCCTCCTTCTTCACCCTTTCTTGGTAATATCCCAACTGCAAATCAACTGTGGGGTAGTATTGTGATCCACATAGTTGATCGAACAAGTCATCAATTCGTGGAAGGGGACAATTGTTTTTTATTGTTATTTTTTTGAGTTCATGATAATCGATGAAAAGGTGCACTCACCTATCCATTTCTTGATAAAGAGGACTGTTGTGCTCCATGGTAAAGCACTTGGGAATATAAATCCTTTATCCAGATTCTATTATAGTTGTTTCATTATCTCATCAAGAATGACAAAACAAATTCTATACAGAATCTTGGATATTAGAAGTGCCCCAGGTATAAGATGCATTGAGAATCCAACATCTCTTCTATGAGGAAGAACATGAAATTCCATAGGAAACACTTCAGTTAATTCCCTCACAATATAAATGTTTTCAAAGATGGTTTCTTCCAAAGAATCAATCCCATGGGAACGATACACTTGCTAATAGGTTATAAATATCCAGGCTTGAGATGATGATGCTAAATAAGATTCATCCTCCTCCATGCACTTGTAAAGTATCAAGGGGTTGATTTTCTATATGGAGAGCGATTTACCTCTCACGAAAATTTATGTTGTCTCTATATAAGGAAAGTAAATCCATGATAATAATTGCATCAAATTCCACTAGAGGTTGTATGGAGTGGTTCATTAGGTTTTTCAAACCAAATATTTTAACCGGTGTAGGGGTTATATTCATGGGAAGCAATGATTTCCCCATTTTTTGTTCTCAACAACATTTTTTATATCCATGATTTGTGGTGGTATTGGAATTGTACTAATAAAATTTTATGATATAAAATAATTCATTGAACACGAATCAAAAAGTACATTATTTATATTTTAATGAATAATTTGTGTACCTATGGACACATAATTTTTGGGGTTCACTTCAACAAAAGTGATTGAAGAAGCTCACCCTTGTATCCTTGGAGGTTGTGGGTTGCCTCTGAAAACCCTTCGCCTAGGGCACTCTTTTCCATTGTTCCCTTGTTCTTTGCAGTTGAAGCAATGAATAATGGTTGAGGGTCCAATAGAGTGTTCCTCTCCTCTGTCAAAGTAGTGGGTTTTTCTTGTTGGGTGTTAATATATAGGTGCACTTCTCTTCCACACATAAATCATTTACTTTTCCCCTTTAGGAAAGTTTGGGGTGACTCTTTCTACAAATTTGGAAACTGGCATGCTATAAATTCATATCACCATTGGATTTATCCACCAAACCACAATAATTAAATTCCACCTTACACATAATATCAACATGATACCCCTGAAATTTGATGAACCACGTTTCAGCATTGAGGGAGCATCAGACAATTTTCTTTATAGCTCTCAATGTCACAGATCGCTAGGGAATTCTGTAGGCTAGTTTTTATCCCAACAATGAAACAGTCAACCTTGCATTAGGGGGTAATTTCAAAGCCGAAGGCGTATTGTCCTTGTGATATTTTCCTTGTATTCTCCAATGGATTCATTTTCATTTTTTCAGGATGGATATGATGTCCCTTTCCATATTAATTCGGAGGGTATTAGGAAAATATTGGTGGAAAAACATTTTCCAGAAATTCGTCCATTAAAACGTCTTGATCGCTTCCCCAAATTCATATTTCTAATCAATATCAACCATTGAATAGCTTTATCGTCCATACGACATTCAGCTAGTGGTACATTCTATTATTCAAAACATAGGAGGGTAGTGAAGATCTTCTAAATCATGTAGATCCATTGTTCGGTGATTGAGGGATCAGATGATCCCTAAAAAGATGGAGGATTTTCACCATGATGCTCTTGAACGCGAATTGTTTTTCATAGAGGGTGGTTAAACATTCTTATTGAACCATGTTTCAATTCATAATATTATTTTACTGAGATAGTATCATGAAAAGTATTGCAATTCCCACTCCCATCAGATTTGGAATCTCATTTGAATAGTCATCAAATTGTTCATCGCATCAATTGTTACCATGAGTCCTCCTATTACTATCCATTTTCTAGAATAAATGTGAATTTAAGGGTAATATATAATTGGGGAATACAATGATAAAAATGGATAATTCAAAATTATACATATTTTCTTTTACATATGAATTTATTGGTTTCAATATATGTTATCCATGATGAACTTTCTAAAATATATTCATAGGGTCATTTTATTATTCCATTAAAAATGGTTCATTATAATATTATGAATTTACCAAATCATGTACCTCAGGAGTGTCATAACCAAGAGTGAAGAAATTCTTTTTTCGTGCACCAATTCTCGTTCGAGTCAAGCTCAATGTGGTATTTTTAGGTTTTCCCCTAGATAAATTTGGGCCAGAGTAGCCTCTACCTGATCGTATCCAAAAATGGTTTTATTTTCTTCATAAACCACTTACTCAATACTAAACACAATTTAGGGATGTATTTATTATTATTAGTTTATCCTTAAGTCTTTTACTAGGGTTTTCAAATCATAATCCCAAAAATAACTAAACCTATACTCTAATACCAACTATAAAAACCCTTCTCTTTATTTCACACTTAAATATAATTTATTACATAAAATATTCACTTGATATAACATATAATATCAAAAGTTATAGTGTATTTCGGAAATAGTAACATTTCATAACAACATAAAACATGAAATACACATTTTTATAGAGAACGTGTTTTACATGACCACCCACATTCCTTTATACATAGTATTTCATGGGATAACCCGAGGACATTCATAAGAAAAAGATGATCTATATAGCCCTATATTGTAGTATAAAAGTCATGACGATAAAACTAGAATAAATGATAAGAAATAATCATATCAATGGAGCATAAGAGAAAGTTGATCATAACGTCATGATATAGCATGATTTTCAAAACATGGAAATGTGTCAACAACATATAACATGTTATTAGCATGATACAAGCTCATTACACAAGGGGAATGAGTAAAACATCATTGAACAAGAATTAGAATGATTCTACCTTCATTTCTCTTGATGTATCATGATTCTAATCTTTACCCAATGCATTCGATCACTATCCAAGCACACCCTACTTATTCATTTCATTTCATGCATAAGTGTACCACATAGATCATACAATATGGATTGATTAAACATCATAATTTATTACATGATAATGGAATTTGGAACTCATACATAAAACTCTACAATTAATAAGTAAATGTTAATAAAGGAAAATTCCCTTGATAGAGAAATGGGTATGGTATTCACCACATAATGACTTAGGCTTGGAAAATCGCGGTGCAATTTCGGCAGCATAAAGACCCGACATAAGAATTCATAAAAATGGTTAAGGAGAGGTAAATGGGTATCTCATAATATGTACATGAAATTAACATTATAGGGTTCACATATATACTAGACCGAACATATGTAACAGAATTTATATTTATAATATAAAATAATCTCTTCAATGTAAATGAGAAGAGAAAAATCCCATACAGAATTTTGGCATGGGGGGAATTAATGAGAGAGAGAGAGGGTACTTTAATCATTTAAAAATTTGGATATAAGTATAGGGGAGGTGAGAAATCATACAGAAACATTTTTAATTGAAAATATAACGGTATAGCAACAAAAATAATCCAGGAATAAAATGAAAGGTGAAGAAATCTCTTACATGGACGTGTGATCCCAAAGGATTAAGAGATGCTTGAGATTGGATTCATTGGAGAATATGGAGCCTTGGGATGATAATAGTAAGATTATGGTTGCGTAAGGGCTATCTTAATGTTTATGGAATGATGAAAAGTGGGATCTTGTTTGGGTTTATATAGATAAAATAGAGGGAATTCATTATTATTTAGGTTTTGGACAACAAACATTAAACTATTCAAAAACATAAACCAACATAGGGTTTATTCAAATGGTTTTTAAAAAATGGGAGTGGAAAAAAATATTCTATAATGCCGATGGAGTAACATAATAAAATATTAGGCTTTCTTATGTTGAGGTGTGTCACACTCTCAAGGAATTCATTTTAAAAGTTAATATGTTTTATATGTCTTGGAGGATCCACTACAACACCATAAAATTTATAAAAAAAATCTAATTATCCATTATTTTAAATTTAAAACATATATTGGCATAAAATACAATTTATAGTACTTTATTACATTAATTTTGTGTCATTATGATGTCATAAAACACTATATATTTAAACGGTAGTTAATTTTTACCCAAAAATTTGACATTCTAATGAAATTTTGAAAAATTAACCATTGAATAATTTTGACATATTGATTTAAAAAATAATATTCATTTTCGAAATAATAATTTTCTACATATGTCATTTTTTACTTTTAAAATGAAAATCGACATTTATCGAACATTCATGTGTTTTAACAAAAAAATATTTCAAACCAAAATAAAAATAAAAATTATATTTATAAAAATTATATGATCATATATATTTAATAATAAGTAATTTAGTAATAATATTTTAAAAAAAAATTATTTAACTAAAAAATCCATTAATTCATCAAAATAGTATTCTTAATTAAATGTTAACTAAAAATAATTTTTGTGCTTTAGATTTTTTTTACAAAGTAACAATATTAACCTGAATGTACATTAACTATTAAATTAATAAAAATTCACATAATCATAGATCTATGGTCCTGTTATATAACCCCTATAACACTCGCATTAGACCTTATGGTATGGTTTTTCATTGTGACAAACTCTTGGGGTGGCTTGGATAAATAGCTCGGATGGTAATCTCTATTAGCATCCATATTCCCTATAGGTGATTTTGTTCAAGATAAATGTTTTGAATCTCAACATAGTAATGATCAATAAGGAAGCCCAGTGACACCACAACCTTTCCATGCTCTGAAAAAATGGCCTTCGTACGGAGCAATTCTACAGGATGTGGTCATCGCTTCCTTTGTCTGTGTAACTTGTATTTGTTAAAGCCCTATAATTATACAAATCATGTTGTCACTATTCAATAAAAAAATAATAAATGGTAAAAATTAATAACATTATTTTAAAATTCAATAAAATAAAGCCAATTATGTTCATATGTAATATTACAATTTTACATAATAAGACATTTAATTTGATCATGGGAAATTTTCGTTAATAAAATTTTGTTTTGTTACATATCATAGTCGTATGAAATCTCCAGAATCATAAATTTTATGTATGATATCATGTTAATGTAAAATATTCATCATCTTTGTTTCCCTCACCCCCGTTTTCTAAAAAAACATTGTTCGTGATGTGTCGATTTACCAAAATTGGGGACGATGTGTTTGCAATTTCCATTACATCATTCAAAGATGATTATAAAACCCTTTTAATTGTTGAATGAAAATTTAAATTGTATGATTTGAACTATTTTATGTTTTTTAATGAACTTATATGTATGAAATTAAATTATTCAAAGAAATAATTCATTATTATCGACGTACCACAAAAATTGATCAAAATAAAAATCATTAATGTTTTATGAGAAGATACATCATAAAATATCATAAGAAATTATTTATGTTATTATTATATATTCTGAAAAATTATTAATACCATTTAATTTCACTTATGTAATTAAATTTCGATATGATAATAAAATAAAATACAAATCTACAACAAAAATCGTGTAATGAACGCTCCCAAAATAATTGATGGAACAAAATACTAAAAATTAAAGGGTGAAATGATTTAATAAAATGATCATAATTTATTATAAAATTGACTATGATTCTATAATATATTATTTATAATCAATAAAAATCATATAGGTGGTTTGAATAGGTTTGTAGTAAGAAAACCCGTGTAAGGGAATTACTAACCCAATTTCAGTTCTTTGGGTTAACATTTAACATCCTTATTTATGTGGTATTAAAATTGATTTTGTCATGAATTTTGTTTCTATTATGTTAAATTATGTGTAATTATAGTTTATATACATATTCCATCCATTCTGTTAAGTATCACTTCAATTAAAAGATATTTTTATGGGAATTTTCTTTTAAATCCCCCTTTTAAAATTCTGTTTTACAAAATTGAAATGCAATGTTTTTATGAAATTATTCATATTTCTTTATTGTGTTTTGGTTATTGGGGATTTTTTATGATTAAGGTAGGGAGATATATATCCCAAAAATTATTTGGGATTATATAATTTAGAGGTCAGATGTGTGGTTACTCCAACTATAACTATGATGGTTACACAATAAGGTAGTTATGGGGGTTACATGGTATGGTAGCCATGAGGGTTACAAAATTTAAGGTAGCTGAGTGGTTATAAAATTATTTAAATAATTAACCAACATAAGATTAAGTTTCAATTTATGTTAATTATTTTTTTGTGAGAATATCATGTTCTAAAATGTAAATATTATTGGTTCAAAAGTATTTCTTTTTGAAAATGATTTCATGCATTTACATGTATTTGTGGACTAATGTTTTTTCATATTTTTATATCACATACTAATATTTTTATGATCATCCCATGTTGTTAAATGATTTTCATATTTTATAAGTATGTTTATGAGAAATTAGTAATCCCTATTAAATGTTATGATGATTTTTTCAAGCAAACATGTTTTATTTGAAAAGTTTTATATTTTTGAAGAATTGAATACTGTTTTTATGGGATCCACTCCCAATAAATGTGGAATTTTATGAATGTATTTTTTACCAATTCTCTAATTATATTAACTTGAAATTGTATTATATGTTAAAGAAAGTAATTTATTGACTAAAATTCATGATTATTTAATGTAATAAGGCCTGGTTGTTATATTGTATGTACGAATGTGCACTGTTTCCATTTTCCTATGCTATTGAAATAAATGTTAATGAAATATATGTATATAAATAATATCATTCTAGTTGCATTATATATATATATATCTTATAATATAACTAAATCCTTACATAATAAATATATTTAATATGTTAACGAATCACATCCTTTTGGGAGGCAGTAGTCCACACGTCCAAAAATGAAGTTATCATATTTGCACAAAATGGAAAGAAAGATGGTATCTTTTATATAAAAATTAAATATTTAAAAATAATTCATAAATATCATAAATATAATATAAAAATAGTATTTTATCACAATTAACACCCATGATAGGGGTCAAAAAAAACACCAAACAACATCATTTTGTGAGGTGGCAGTCTACCGTAAAAACAAATGGTATGTTTGTAACCATTTGGATGAAATTGTGTGTTACTGTTGGTAAAAAAAATATCCAATAATATCATTATATTTATTATAATTTGGTAAATATTAATGAATGTAATAGATTTGTTTTATGTGTTTTCTAATGAAAATAAAACAAAATAGATTATTCAAGGATGTTACATCTTATTTGGGTAACTGAACATAATTTTCAAAAAAGGGAATAATTGGTAGTATTTATGACTAATGATAGGATTATATGGTTTTGTTAAGGATAATTGGAGGTTATTTTTATATATTTATGAATATTTAAATTGATTTACATGTGTGATTAAGTGTTAGGGATATGTGTCTATTTAGAATGGCGGAGTAGTGGTGTTCTTGTAACTTTTTTATAAAGGTAATTTCATCCTAGTTTTAGCCATGTCATGTGAATCACATAATGGTCGATTTTAGAAACATGTGAGTATATGGTTTAAATGTTTTCATCTAATAAATTTAGGGTGTGTTTCTAGGTCATTCTTGGCCTTATGATTATGTTTTAGCCTGTTGTTATGTAACTTTTTCTCTTAATCCCTGTAATTAATTTTAATCTCCCTCACTAATATATTTGGTCAAAAATTGTTTAACATGTTATAAATTATAAATTATAATTATTAAAAATATGGATTCTATTTTAAAAATTTTAATAACATATTTTTTGTAAAATAATTTCAATTTAGTCCCTGAGGAGGAAGAACAAAGCGAAGTTTGAAAGAAAAAATGATCAAAAGGTTCAAATATTATTATTTCAAATATAAATTTGATATTGATTCCAATAGAAAAAATTTTAAATTATTTTGTAAGATTTATCTAATGATAAATTAAAGAAATTTAAAATAACATACAACTATATAAATAAATTAGACGAAAAATCCATTTCGAATTAAAATTTAGTATTTTTTATCATTCTTCAAAAAATTAAGCTTCTCATAAAAATATCCAAAATTCATCCATAGTAAATTTTGATATTCCTAGTATAAAAATGAAGAATAGTTTGTAAAATAATAGTTATGAACGTTTTCAAAAAATAAATAGAATTGGTTCACCAATAAAAGGAGGTAAAATTACCTTTTAGAAAAATACAGCTTCTTCTTCATAAAATCAGATATATTGATATATTATACCTTTAATATATATTGGATGATTTTCAAAAAATATTTTTGAAATATATAATATTATAATTTTACAAAAAAAATTAATCATAAGTGGATTATTTAATTTACATGATCAATAAAATGTTTATAAATAGAAAAATATATTTCATAGAAAAATAATTTAATTATTTTCAAATATTTTATACATTCGCTTAAATTAATTGATAAAAAAATAATTAATTTTCTAGAAAAGATTAAATAATATTTTCATAATATTGTTCAAATTATTCATGACATATTTTTCAATGTTTATGATGTAGATATAAAAATATTTCTATATTAATATTAATATTTTATTTGAGTTCTGTAAAACGTGTCCTTTCATGTTATACAACATATCGAAATGTCTTTGCATTGTGGGTAACACCAATTAAACATTAGAATGCATGTTCAAAATGTAAATGTATGTATTTCATGTAGAACAATCATAACATGGTTCAAGGTATAATGAAATCCAAGCATAGTTCTTCTATATAACAGTATCTATATTCAATTTTGAGTAACATAAAAAAATATTATATTTAAATTAATTCAAAAAATCATAATTAAAAAAATATAATGTTCTTATAGGGATTTATTTTGACATGGAGATTCGGTTTTGGATTTTGTTTCAAATTTTCTCTAATTCTAGGTTTGGCCTTCTCAATTTTTTGTCCCATAAATATATAATATTTATTTTATAACAATCATTTATTTTTTTATTTTTTCTGTTATACCTAAGACATATTTTTTTTCTTGTATAGATCAACACCTTATGTAAAACAATCACGGGTGATATTCCAGTAAACATGATTTGTTTCATCACACTGACTATCAAAAACAATTCTCTCATTCATATAAATTTCCTGGTAGGATAATATTTATACTATAAAATGTATATCACATTACTAAAATATATTTTCATTTCATACTATGATTCTTTTATCTAGGATTCATATTTAGGTATATAGAGTAAAATATAATTTATTCCATTTATTCTATTTTTATTATTACATAACATCAAACATTCAGGTTGTTATGTTTAATTAATTTATTTAATTAATAATATTCTATTATGATTTAATGCATTAAAATTATTTTATTTTATGGATTACGTTGCATTAGTATTATGTTTTAAAATTATCCCCATTCTCTTGTTAGAAAAAATTATTCGATTATTTTCTTTTTAAAATGATTCAGATGTAATAATATAAATACATGATTTTTATTATATTTTACATTCATTTAATTGACCAAAATTAATGGTAAATCATATTTTAGTATTTATTTCCATGAAAATAAAAATATAATTAAATTTTTTATTATTTTAATGAATATAATTAAAAAATGTAAAAATATTTGTTATAATCAAACCTAAATTATAACTCCACTATCATGT
Organism: Viscum album; assembly: GCA_963277665.1. NCBI lineage: Eukaryota > Viridiplantae > Streptophyta > Magnoliopsida > Santalales > Viscaceae > Viscum > Viscum album. The sequence continues at coordinate 185,766,886 of OY728122.1, forward strand.
TTTTATATGAAGACAACATGCATATTTTTCATGATTTGACTCAATATAACATAGTTTTAAGTCATGTTTTATTAGGTAATCATCTAATTTTTATGGATTTTAATATTATTGGGTATGGTTATCTATTTCACAACCCAAATCAAAATTTAATACAACTATTATCTGTTTATATTACAAAAAAATGATAAATAAATTTTTTTACATGTGTTATATTTATATTAATGATTATGGTATTGATGTGGGAAATCATTGAAAGGAAAAAAATAACATGGTATATATATATATAGATAACAATCACTCGATTTGCATCATGAAATTTACAACTATCCTTTTGGATATGTTATTGTGTTTCTTAAATAAAAAAAACTAGTAATGTCATTCATAGTGAGTTAATGTTGATCTATTTACCATCTTATAACATCTTTGTCATTATGGTGACGTAAATTAAAAATTAATCCAATCCAAGGTAAAATCGGCATTCATTGGTCATATAATTTCGAGTATATCAAAATGATCATGTGATGTCACAATATTCTAAAATGAATCTTTATATGTCTGAAAAATTATATTCAAAAAAATTAATAGTTTCATAAACATTAAACATGAACACCCCATTTCAATACAAAAATTTATTCAATTTGAACATAATCCCAAAATTTATTTCCTTTTGGGTATCAGCAATAGTTTCATTGATAATTCACATAGACCCATCAATACCATGTTAAATATCATTGATGACGATTTTCCATGTCATCAAATTAAATAAAAAAACATCATAATATAACACATGATTTCATTTATTTAATTAACAAATGTTGAATATTTAAAAATTAACCCTCTAATATGGTATTTTCACACTATCCAATCCATTTACTCACTCTTATAGTGGTGATATATGATTCTATATTTACAATCCATTATTCAAAATATCTGTAGTTTTTCCTCTTCATCGACCTCTAGTTTTTCACTTCTCTTCCTACTAGGAATATTTTTCTACCCTATAATCATTCCACAAGCATGTTCTACATTTTCTTACACTTTTTACCGTTACACTACCACATATCACACTATTCTTATCACCAAAATTTAGTTGTTCTAAACATAATTTGAAGATGAAATGTTATGATTTTTTTAGTGGTCGATAAAAAAATTGATAATGGTAAATTTTTCTTGTGAAAATGAAATTTTTATTATGGAGTAACATTTATTAGTGTTTTTTTCATTGATAATGATGTATTTTTAATATTAATATTCATATCACCCATAATAACATTTAATGAAAATTATTATTCACATATACAAATTATCATATTTATATAAAAATAATATTTTTTATTTATATTACAAAATTAAATAATGCATACATATATTTAATATAAATATCATATATTAATATATATTTTTTAATAATTCAAATATATATATATGTAATGTTTTAAAAAATATTTTTAAATTATAATGGTATACATTAATATATTATTAAATAATTATTTTCTCGATGCCATGAAATGTTCTAAACTGGATGATGTTGATTTCAATATTTGGCTAGAGAAGTTGATGATTACTACAAAGTGTATCAAATAGAAAGGCAATATTATGGTATCCAACTCAATTAAATATTTATATAAGATAACTCACGTCCCAATTTAACAAAATAAATATAAATAATGTTGTTCTTTATTAATAAAGGTAAGGACATATACATATTATACTAATAGGGATCATTCAAGTTCTCAATGGGTGGTGGTTTCTACTAACTATATAATTGATGTTATACATATGTTAGTAGTCCATGACATCTATAAATGGGTTGTGGAATAATATGTAGGTCTATTAATGCCCATAATAGTGGTTCTAGTAACTGATGTTGTTTTTTTCCTTGTAAAAAACATTGGTGTTGGTCAAAATAGTTGAGTTGAGGTGTTAGGACCTATAATGTACACTAATTCACAACCTATAGAAGCCTCTTATGGGTTTTCATATAAATATTTGACATTTATCAGTCCATTGTCTCTATGGAGACCAATTATATATCCCATATCCCCCCAATGTTAAGTGGACCATGAACATGTCCCAATGGCATAGTGCAATGACATACAAGCATCATATTTCCTACATCACCAAGAATGTGTCATGCATTTGTCAATATATGTGTGATATATCCCTAAAGGGACATTGTAGAATTCGATTTCTGGACATTAGGATGTAGGATAGCGGGGTTTAACACTCATGTACGAACCTAACAGAAAATACACTTATATATTTATAAATATAAATATGTATATATACATTTATATAAATATTTTAAAATATATAAATAAATTTTTAATTATATAATAAATATTTTAAAAAAAATAATTATTTATAATTATAATTATTAATAAATATTTTTTTAAATAATTAAATTTTATTAATAAATATATTTAAGTAATGAATATTTATATTATATTTATGATTATATTATAAATTATATTAAAACATTTAAAGAATTATATATATTAATATATAAATACATATACTTCTATAAATATATTTATAATAATATTCTAGTATTTATAAATTTAATTATTTATAATTATAATTATAAATAAATAAATAAATAAATATTTCAATAATAGAAAAACAATACCAAACAATTTTAATTAAAAATTATATTTTTATTATTTATAATTATATATACTTATATATTAATATATATATTAATATATAAATTTACATATATTTATACAAAAAAATTTATAAATAGGTATATTTATAATTAGAATTATAAATAAACAAATATGTATTTTAATAATTACAAAATAATAACACAAACATTCAAATAATAAATATATTTAATACATTTGTAATTATATATGTGTGTGATACTATGTCTATATATCTTTAATTATATAAAAATATTTAATTATATAAAAATATATTTACAATAATATAGATAAATTTTTATATACAAATAGTTAATCAGAATTTTATATATATATATATATTATTTACTATAAAATTATAATAGGTATATTTTACCAATCAGTGAGTGCCATGGGTTATTCTATGATGGTTATAAAATCTATTAAAAATTTCATAACGTATAAAGGAGGATGAGAAATGAGGCGAGTGACAAGCCACTACAAACAACCAAACCAATCATCAATTAGATAAATCACATCCCCTACCTCATGGATAATGGTTTCTCCTGAATTCATTATTTTTCTATCATTCCTCATCAACCACAAGGGTCACAATATGATAATTTGGTGGGGATGGATCATCACAACGCTGAGTATCCTAACCTCCTACCAGATCAGATCCCTCGGTACATGTCCATAAAAAATAGTAGCTCTTTGAGAGTTTCAAAATTCTACATAGAACACCTCATTTCTATTTTAACTATTCAAAATATCAAGAAGACTAAATATAATTTTAATATTGTGTAGAATAGCCATATTAGAGTATCCCTCCATTATCAGCACAATGCCTTAATTTATTGATTTACCCATTGTTCCCATTATTTGCAACAAGCGTCTCCTCCTATGATACCTGATGATCACCATCCAGTTGAACATCCAATTTCATGGTATGTTTCTCCTTCTATTCATCATGAGAAGAGTACGATATTGTCTTATAGAAAACCAGACTTTTATTAACCTACCATTACTACATTTTGAATATATAAGAAATTAATTTATTACGCAACAAGAATCCAAAGAATTAGTGTCTTCAAAAAACTAGGACTATACATAACATTTACAACATAAAATATAAACATTTATTTAATCCATTCTTCTCCATCTTCTTATTTTCCTTTGAAAACTCCATTGTACACATAATCATATAATTATATACATCAAAAAGAGGTGAGTTTAAAATCCTAGTAATAGGATAGAGAAGAACAATATTGAATGGGGTGAGCATAATCATAACATCAATATCGAAAATAAGATAGTAATTATTAGATAAATGCGTGGAATGTGGAAATGCAAAAAAATAAAACATCATGTCTTTGTGGGGAACTGCCCGAAATTGTTGAAAACAATGATAACATGATGTTCACGCATCATTTAACTTTATGTAAGGTGGTTCATCACTTTAACTAATGCATTGGAGAGTTGTATAATTCTAAGCACAAAAGTCACATCATAACTTTCATATGGCTTTATATAATTCCAGGTGCACCTCTCACATCATTACATTTATATTATCATGCACCCCCCAAAGAACATTTTTTTAACATGAAAATAAAATAAAACATGGAATGTAATGGTTTTAAAATCCAAATGAATACATTTGTATTCATTTGGGTCCCAAAATAAATAAGAAATAACATTATTGTCACAGAACAATGAAGGATGAATGATGAAAAAACAATCATTGAGAGGTAAAAAAGATTGTGTTTATATGAAAGAATTGTTATTTTGGGAAACATTAGGTTAGACATGAACTTCATTACAAAACATGTATATCTTATAATATGAATGGATATTATGATGAAATTATTCTTAAGGAATATTCATACTGAATATGGGTTGAAAGGGTGAAAACCCACAGAAAGTGAGTTGGCTTCCAAAATTTCCCATACCTTGTACCTGAGCACTTTATTCACTTTAATATACTATATGGCCACATTATATTCATTAATGAAAAAATTACATAACCTTATATAAATTAATAATATTAATTATGTTTTTATGATGTTCATTTACATGATTTTCAATATGTTACCGGGCTTGTTTGAGAACGTTTGTTTTTATTGTTTTCCGGAATGGTTCACTAGTATTCATTTATGGAAGTTAATATAAAACATTAATAAACATACATAATTATAATTATATTTTATTAATTATGATAAGTAAAATGAAATGATCTTATAAATATTTTTTATATACACTGACAATGAATCAGTTGATAAGAATTTAATGATGATCGTTTGGGTTAATTCGGGCTGTTTTCCAACCACAACAAATCTGTTTTGATTAATAATTTAGTAATATGTACATTATTTATTCCTAGAAAAATAAATAAGATTAATAATTATAAAATAATCTATTTATACTATAAAAAATGGTTTCAGGGACTGATCTGAAGGTGGTAATGTAAAATAAAAACATGTCATTCTTGATGGTGATAAATTAACAGCTCACGAACAACGTCTTCCATTATAAAATACAAAAAAGAAGAGAAGGGGATGGATGATATATTATCCACATAGTATAACAAAATTCTAGTATATTTATGATATTGGAGTTACCATACCTTGTGTATGAGTATAGGTGGAGATATATTAAGAAAAGAACATGAAATTTAAAGGTAATTAGATAAAAGAGAGAGGAAATACCTCTTGAATCCCTCATAAGGAACCATACATTGAAATTTTAATATTACCATAAGATCATGGTCGTTTAGGAGAGGATAGGGACGATTTTTGGGAGAATTTTATTCAAGGATTGTAGCTTGAGAGGTGTAATGAAATGAGGGTGTGAGGTGATATTTATAGTTTATTGGAGAGATATTTTCTTAATATTAAATTCATTAATTTATTATTTCTAAAGATGACTAGTTATAGTGACTTTTCCATGACCCATAATAGTAATAAGTGCATTTGAGTTTGAGCCAATGTCCTTTTACATCATCCATGACTCATACATGATGTAGATATTAATTTATTTAGCATATTTTGTAAATTAATGAATTTCACTATTCACCAAATATTCATGTATTTCAAAAAAATCCCACAAATTAACCACAACCATTTTTCGACGAGTAGATTTCAAGAATTAACACCATTTATCAGAAATAATTTTTTATATATGTTAAATTAAATTTTAAAATAATATAATAGTATATTTGAAAAATACCAATTTGAAATCATTTATTTACTTACATCATGATATAGGTATATCGTAATTTCACATAAAAAATATAAATATTATCATATGTATGGTTAATATTCATAATTGTATGTAACTATTCATAAGGGTACGTCACTATTCATAAGATTAGGTTACTATTCACAATTTTTTTTGTTTTTTCTATTAGACCCCAAAAATCATCGTAGACTCAACCGTGTATGTAAGATTTTCTAAATTCCAAACATTGAAGTTAAAAAATTATGTTTAATGGTCACATTGTATTTAGTGTAACTATATTTCATTGTGTTTCCTAAAGAGATTATATATTAAAGAATTATTATATGAAGTTATTTCCATTGATGAATATTTGGGTCATTATAATATTCCCCTCTTATGAAATTTCACACTTGAAATTTTTTTTTACACAAACAGGTGAGGGTACTTCTCCTTCATCACCTCTTCTGGATCCCAAGTTGCTTCTTCATACTTAGGATTCCTACAAAACACTTTAACAAGGTGGGTTTTCTTGATGCATAGAACCATATCTCTCCATTCATGAATCTTCACGGGCTGCTCCTCAAAAGAGAGATCTTGTTTCAGATGTTCCACCTATGAGTTCAGTATAAGTGAGGGATCTGGTATATACATCATCAAGAGTGATATGTGATACACATCATGAACATGAGAAATATTTGGTGGAAGTGACTGTCGATAGGCCACCAATCTTATGTGGTTGGGGACCTTAAAGGGTCCAATATACCTTAGGCATTGCTGCCCTTTCATTCTAAACTGAATGACTCTCCTTACATGGTGATATCTAAAGGAAGGCTTTATCTCCATCATCCTACACCATTTCCCTTCGATGGTTGTCAACATAGAGCTTTTTCTGACTCTGAGAAGCTTTGATATGTTTCATGATGACATAAACCTTCTCTTCCATCTCTTTCAAAAGATTTGGTCCAAGTAGATTTCTTTCTCTAACTTCGTCTCAAAAGGTAGGATTTCTACATCGCTTTCTATAAATAGAATTATTTTGGGTCAGTTGAATTCTTAAGTGGATACTGTTGTTGTATGATAACTCAGTCAATGTGAGATTATTATCCCATCCACCTTTAAATTCTAAAGAGAATTCTTTTATAATATCTTCAATCTTCTGAATAGTCATTTCATATTGGGAATCGGTTTGGGGGTGATAGGTCATGGTGAAATTTTTTTCCATACTCAAAGCATGTTGAAGGATCCTCCAAAATTTACATGTGAACCTTATATCACCATCACAATCAATCAATAGTGGAATATAATTTAGTATCTCCATTAACTTCACATATATCATTGCATGTTGTTCTAGTGAGAGATCATCCCGAATAGCAATAAAATGGGCAGTCTTGGTAAGTCTGGCCGCCAAAACCCATATCACATTATTTCCCTTTAACGCCTTTTAAAGACCCATGAAAAATCCCTATGAAATTCTCACATGTCCACATGCATATAGGCAATGTTGGCATTATCTCTTTAGAATTTTTTTATAATGAATTAACTTGATGAAATACCATGCAACATGAGATATATTCTGCAATCTCCTTCTTCTTGTTATCCAACAATAATTGATATCGGACATCTCTGTACATTAGGGTGAAACCAGTATTGAATGTGAATTTCAGGTTATGTTCATTGTCCAATATATCATTTTTTATCCCTAGTGATGTAGGTAAACTAAGTCTCCTTCCAAACCAAATCACACCATCATCATCAATAACGATCTCATGTAGTGTAACGCTACAAGTATTCATAGAATAATAATTTTTCAAATCTATTAATATTTATGAATATGATATTAAATTTATGTTAATTATGAAACTTTGTTCGATAGTGTACACAATACAAAACAAATGGTTTCTTTGAAATCTTATGTTACACACAACATTGAGTTTTACCGAAAAATAATATAATATAATTATTATTTTAAATAGTAGTTACCACTTTGCCATTATACTAATGAGAATGAATAGAATTAACGAAAATATTATTATGCATGTTTGCTAAATGTTTTTATATTTATACAATAAAATTTAGATGCTTAAAATAGGAATAAATCTGATTTTAAGCATGAAATACCGTAATATTATTTGAAAGGTCATTCTACAACCCGTTGATGGAGAGAACTTTTTAAACATAGTTTATATGACTTTTATATGTTCTATTGGAAAAATAATAACATTATAATTTAGAAGAATGGCATCAAAATTTATATTCAATAAAATTTTGGTATTTTTATGATAAATTTCATTTTTAATGAATACTTAAAAATGTAGCATTTTATGTAAAAAAATGACTTCTTATATTATTTATTAATGCGGATAAATTATATTTTTAAATAGTTTTAAACTATAATGGGAATATATTTTTATCATTTAATCCATTTTACGTCATTTAATGTAATTTCACTTTGAAATTGGACATAGAAAAATTTTAATCCTTTTTTAGTAATTATTTCATAAAAAATATGTTTTTCAATTTCAAAAATAAGAATTATTTTTAAATTAAATTAGGAAACATTTGTTTTTTGAATTTGGAAAAATGGATTCCAAATTTGGAATCAATAGGTCCATATTGTGTAAATTGGTTAATTATATTTTTAGACATTATTAATAGTAACTTCACTAAATATTTTAGTTATAATGGTTAAATGATAAATATGGTAAATAAAGGTAAAAAATATTATAATAATCATAAATTACCAAAACATGTGTTCTAATACTATATTTTGATACATTTCAGGCCACGGTCAACCTTGGGTCAGTTTTGGGACCCCATGTAGTCACATGTAAGTGAAAATGAAATTTTATAAAAATCAATTTAAAGATAAGGAAAATGTAATACATACATATATATTTTAGTAAAACTATTTTTATATGGGGTTATATAATTGATATTTTCTACTATAAATTGTAATTATAATAGAAAAAATATTTCCTAAATCATGGTATTATATTTATAATTATTAAAAATGAAATAAATAAATTTATATATGGCTCAATGATGATATAATGATCACCATTGAAATGAATATTTTAAATAAATGAGATCATAAAAACAAAAAAAAAATTATTTTGTACTTTTTAATTCCTTCCAAGAATTTTAGGGATAATAATGACTTGATATCTTTGAAATAATGAATTTTTTTCAATGAATCAAGTTTTTATGGATTTTCTAAAAGCCATACAATGAAATGATTGTAAATTTACATAAATGAGTTTTTAAAACAATTAATATTTTATTAAATTTTAATAATATCAAAAAAAATTTTCATCATCCAACTGATATATATGATGTTACAAATGACCTTAATTATCCATTTTAGGTCCCTTGGAATTTTATTGAAAATATAATAAACATATAGTTTGAACATAAAAGAGGACATGGTAAATGTTACATTAGTTAAATAAGGGTTAAAGCTAAAAGATAAAGTTAATTTTATTCCCTATAATTGTCTAAAATATTTTAGCTGAGAGGATATTGAACACTCTTGACCTTATATTCGAATTATATTAGTTGTGGACCATTTTAAATCTAAATTCAGTTTCTAATAAAATAATATTTTCAATCATTTCTAAAGAGACCCTCCTCCACCTTATAAAAGTCCATCACCTATGACACAATACTCACAACATTAAAGTCTCTTGGATTGTCAAACCTCTACAATAATAATATCCTAAACTCCCTATCTTTCTCTTCAAAGTATTCCCTTATGATGAAGTCAATTCAAAAAATCCATTAAGTTAATCCAATGAAAGTTATAGGATTTAAAGGTAATGTCTTCTCTCAAGATATTTTTATTTATTTTCCTTCTCCACTCCCTTGGATCATCTTATTCGTAGTTTACATAAAAAAACTAGTATCCTCAATATACATGGTTTTTGTTATTAGATGTATTCAAACAATACTTCCTCACATGTCCATCTAATGGATACGAACATACTATTTCTATGGATGATGGACTATTGCATCATGAAACGATGATTTTTCAATTGTCGCCTAGCTCCTTTGAAGGTGGAAATTATAATAGAATGTAAATTATATGTGGTATAAATGATATTTATTTAATATATATGCTTCTATAATTCTCATTTATAAAATTCATTTATGCTACTACAGCCCCCTCAAAGTGATATAACTCTTTCTTGCTATACATGAAACATATAAAGGATGAAATTAATGAACATATGTAACATATATAATATATATTTTTTAATTTAATTATAATATACCTAGGTATCATTTATTTTTCATTACTTGAAAAAGTAATAATAAATTAAAGTAGTGTTCATGCGTACGTACGGATTAACATCTCCATGAAGAATGCATTTCATTTCTTAAATCCAAATTCAATTGATTATTCTAAATACATATATTGTGTATATATATGATTTATATGATATCTTAACAATTAATAGAATTCTCGATATAATATACTTTTTATCACATTGAAATTTTTTTAATATTACAATTTCATTATCGACTCAAACACCCAATACCGAAAAACGACAGATATTAAATTAAATAATTATATATTTTTTGTAACATGGTAATATGTTATATAAAAGAAATAATAAACGTGAAAAATGAAATGAGGAAATTATATATTAAATTAAGCTTATTTTTATGGAAATTAATGAACTAACGATCCATGTCGGACATGAGTAAAGAGAACTTTTCACCATCCACTTTTTCGCAAAGACTTCTTTTATGTGATGGCATTAAATTTAAAATTTAAAATATTCAGATATGCTATTATATATCCTTAATGTTGTAAATTATTTGTACATGTGATGAGAGACTATTTTTCTCTCTCATCAACTCATTTTTGGAATTTTTAAGTGACGTCGTTAGGCTGCAAATTTTTTGTTACGGAACTACTTAACAAAATTTCAATTATTTGGGTAACACTTCTACTTTTAATTTATAGCGTGCTACAAATATGAGTGAATGAACAAGGATCGTTTAAAACTTAATATCCACATATATTGGGTGTATTTATATTTGTAACAAATAATTATGTCATTGATATATCCTTAATCTAATGGTACAATATTTACAAGGGACTATGTATGAATCTCTTTTCATTGAAGCATATCTTAATATTTTTCACCTTTATTGTCTTATTTGGTGTATATTATACCATTTTGTAATTTTATATCATGAATTTATATATTCTAATAATATTTATTTATTTCATTGATTTTATTCTTTAATTATTTATTTTCATGTATTTTCTTAAGTGGTAAATTATTCTTTAACTAAAACATCATTTTAAATGATTTAATGATTTAATCAACTAAATCCTTTCCTTTCATGTCCATGTTTGGTAAATTATTTTCTGTATTTATTAATATGGAAATGAGTTTATTAAAATGTAAATTCCTTTCACAATTTTTATAGTGGTATATGAATCAAAACTCTTATTTTTGATTTTTTTAAATGAATTGATAATTTCAATACCATGAACTGATATCATGCGAATGCACTGTGGAAATGTTATCTTTCCATTATTCTTATTTTATGTGTTATGAATATGTTATTGTTCTTGGTAATTGTTTATGTATATAGGTGGTTTCATGATATTACTACGTAGGGTGATCCTGAGATTGCTCTAAAATGCATTGGGTTACAAGACAGAGGTAAATGTTAATGTTTCCCCTATGAGATTAGTGGAATATATTGTGATGGGAATTCCAACGTTACTCCCTATGTAGGTGTGAAATATAAAATGTATGTATGTTATGGATTCCTCAATTTACCTTTATGAATTATGATATCTATGTGATATTCATAAATATTACTATTTTTTAGGTATGTTAAAGAGATTAGGTTTTATGATTGGAAAGTATGATTTCATTGACTTGTATGAATTCATGTACTGATGTTTCCTTCCTTATATTATGTCCCTTAATTAGATTTTTATTATCTTCATATGTTTTTAATTGTTTTACAATTTAATTAATGATTAAGAGGGTCAATAATGAGATCATGGAAAATTCATGGTGTAAAAAAATGGAACTATACATGTTTCTTTTTTTAAGAGTTTTTATTTAATGAAAAAATGGATATTGAGTAGAAGTGTATACATGTAATATTAAAGTTATAATTTATAATTTATGACCTATTTATCTAAATCTCTAAACCTTAAAAGATCATCAATGTGAATTATTATCATAATTCAAGATTATTCAATGCTTAAGTATGGGGCCTTGTAGTAGGTATCAGAGGTCATTTTACATACATTTAGATAATACGATGTTGTTTAAGAATCAATGCCATAACCATATTTCTTAGCATATTAGAATGAGTCATTGTTATTTTATAGAAATTTAATGAGTTTAAGATAAAGTTACAAATTATATCTTAGCGTTTATCTTCCACATTAGATTGTATGTGATGATTTTACTAATACACTCACATTAAACATTTTGGTTTTAGTAAATGGATGGATCTAGTAGACAACAAAGTAACATTATATGTGAAGGCAATTGTGGTGGTTTTCTGAATGAGAAACTGAATGAAATGGAAGATTAAATTAAAACTATTGTTTTTATTCTTAACCAACTATCTGGAGTCATTATTGGCCACCTGAACCATGTAGATTTTTCTAAGGCATCATATATGCGAGAAATGGCTCTCAGTTGATGTTCAAGTAATAATCATAAAGGTTTGTATATTAAAAAACATGTGTGTTAAGGATGTTGAAAGAAAAACCTAAAAAAAAAATCAAAGGTATGGGAAGATGTATTATATTTCGTAATGAGGATCATAATGCTATAACCAACCATGGAAAAAAGAAGTATCCAGTTTACTCCAATAAAGGGAAATAAGATTTTTCCTAAGAATAAATAGAATTTTTTATATATGGTGTGCATGGTCATTATAGAAATAGATCTCCGATGAAGAATGTTTGAGAATAGGATTAGCTGGACCATACCAATATATTTTTACCAATACCTAATTTTATTCCAATTGAGGATGCAGAAAATGACAAAGAACAATGAATGGTATGGATTATTTCAAAGATGATGTTTTTACATTTCTGAGTATTAGGATATGATTAATGATTTGGTTTGAAAGAAATAAATATAAAATAATATGTTCTAAAAACATGGATGAAGGATTATGAATAATTTTAAATGATTAATAAGTCTAGGAATTCAAGAGTTATGTTCTATCTATGGATGATGATATGTTAAAATGTATTAGTTATAAGATTAATCTGTGATACTTTTTCTAGCATGTGTATCCATGAAGTATGATATGTGAGAATGTTATTCAAGGAGGAAATATCATTTCTTGTGTAAACAAAATGGATAACCTTAGGGGTTCATGTGATCTTTTTTTTCTTTTGAGGAAATAATTGGTTATTAGTTTTTGGGATGAAAGATTTGAGGTATGAAATAACCATTGAGGTTAAAAAATGTTATTGATATTTTAAAGGATTTTATCTCTTTTATTGATGTTTTAATATTTTTGAAAAAGGAAATCATGAAGACCTTGTGGAAACTCATTGCTTCGGACAATGCTACATTAATCTAACCCACAACCAATGTGCGACTAGAATTTATTACTTACAACAGGACTACGTGAAGTCCCTAGTTAGTATGACTTATTATTTTTTAGTTAAATGTTTTTTTCATGAATAAGATGGCTTTGGATCTTATGTTTTATCCAATTTATTTCCTTAGTATAATAAAATGACTTGGTGATAAAGTGAAAATGGTTATTTTGGAAGATGATTTGTCATTTGGGAACACTACATTCTTACGTAAAATAGATTAATTTGGGTTATCAGTGGAGGAGTAATGGTGGAATTTTATTATTGAAGTATATATGATTTTATTATAGACATTTAGATATTTTTTTATTTAAGGAAATGATTAACCTATAATATATAATAATTTTTTAGGTTATGTACTTTTCAGTAAGAGACATTAATAGTAATCAATGTTATTTGGAGATAAATGTTAAGATATTTGTAGAAGACTATGTAATCAAAAACTTCTAAATTTTGGGTTTCAGAAATATTTTGGATTATTTTGAATAATTTTATGGAGAATTGTGTATTTAATGGTATTTTTTCTACTTCGAGTACTGTTTTTTCAATTTTTGATACTTAGAGGAGTATTTATTTTTTATAAATGATTATACTTTTTGGGGATCATCTGATCTTGCACTAAGGATTCTAGTTTTGGATAATGAATAAAGAAATGTGAAATATATAGTTTATATTTTTTGGATTATGTGATTCTATCTAAGTTGATTCTAGTGCTTCAGGTGTGACCATGTCTTCTTGAATTCTCATAGTTTGGAGAAAAGATGATTTTGTGGTAGAAATTTATTTAAGGACGACACAAAACATGAAATGTAAGTATATTTCCTTGTCTTCATAGTAAATCTTATAAATAAATTATCCAAATATATTAAAGGTAACCTAAAACCAAAAATTTTGTATGTTAACTTTTATTAATGGGGATTAAAACATCGTTTAACCAATAATAAGTTTTTCTTTTTCTAGTAGTCAACTTTCTCCTGATCATGTTTTCTATCACTCTCCATCAGAACATGACACTTAGTTTCTCCTCCATATATATGTTTTCATGGAATCCTAGAATGGGTTTTCTTGGGTGACCATTTTACTTTCCATTATATATTTTAATATGATATTTTTATTGACTATTTTTCCAATTTTGGACTTTGAAGGATGTTTCGAAGCCCAATTTCAAAATTACGAGGTTGTAATTTCCAAAAGCGGAGAGGATTAAAGACATATGTATTTATATAATAATACATTTTGATATCTATTAATATTTAGAAATAGGATATTAATTTTATGTTAATGAGGTAACTTTGTTCGATAGTGTACTCTACACACAACAACAGGTTTGTTTGAAATCTTATGTTGCACACAACATTGAGTTAAACCAAAAAATAATATATAATAATTATTATTTTAAATAGTAGTTAATGCATAGACATTTTACTGGTAGGAATGAACAAAACAATCTAAAATATAATTATACATGATTGTTAATGTATTTATTTTTATCCACTAAATTTTAGAGACTTAAATTAATAATGTATCTGATTTTAAGAATGAAGTACCTTAATATTGATTAAAAGGTCGGTTTAAAGCATTATTATGGAAAAAAACATTTAAATAAATTTTTTACCAAATTTATAAGTTCTATTTGAAAATAATAATATTTTTCATTTGAAACAGAATATTAAATACTACATTGGGTGAAATCTTGGTATTTTTCTGATAAAGTTCATTTTTAATGAATAGTGAAAAATACTACATATTATGATAGAACTGCCTTTTCATCAAATTTATTTATATGGTACGATTATATATTTTTTGAGTTTAAAGTGTAATTATATTATATTTCTATCATTTAATACAATTTTGGTCATTTAAAGTAATTTCACATTGAAATTGGATATAAAGACATGTGAATCTTTTGGTAGTTATTATTTCATAAAAACGAATATTTGGATTTTGAAAATGGAAATTCATACTAAATTAATTTATGAAACATTTTTGTTTTGAATTGGAAAAAATGGATTCCATAGTTGGAATTATGAGGTTCCAATTTTGTAAATAGGTAACTTTTCTTTTTGGACATTATGAATAGGTACTTTAGTAAATATTTTATTTACCATGCTTAAAGGTTACATATAGTATATAATGTTAAAAAATAAAATTATAATAAAATTAAATTACCCGAAAAAATTTTATAATCCAATTGGATAATACAATTAAGACCATGTTAATCATTAGGTCGGTTTTGGGACCCCATGGACTAACTTTTAAGTGAAAATGACATTTTATAAAAATTAATTTAATGTTAATTAAAACGTAACATAATCAAATATCTTTTAGTAAAAAAAATTTTATATGGGTATATATAAGGGTTATTTTTGACCAAAAACATTCATTATATATATAAAAATATTTACTAAATCATGGTATTTTATTTATAATTTTTAGACATCATTTTAATAAATTTATTTAAGACACAATGATTATGTAATGATTACGTTTTTAATGAATGATTTAAATAAATTTGATTATAAATATTAAAATAAATTTATTTTCAACATTTTTATTCAATCCACTAATTTTAGGGATAATATTGAATTCTAATCTTTGATGTAATGAATGTTCTTAGAAACAATAAAGTTGTTATAGTTATTTTTAATGTATTGATATGAATAATTTATAAATTGACATAAATGAGTTTTTAAAACAATTAATATTTTATTAAATGATAAAATAATCTGAAAAATGTAATATTCATAGAACAGACATATAGGATGTTAAAAATGTCATTAATGACCCATTTTGGGTCACTTTGAATTTTAATGTATATATATTATCCATATAGTATTAACATACAAGAGGGCATAGTAAAAGTTAAATTAGTTAACTAATGGTTAATGGTAAAAGATAAGGTTAATTTTATTCCATAAACATGTCTAAATTCCTTTAGCTAAGATTTTTTATACCAATAATCACCATTTATTTCAATTAAATGTTTTCTGGACCTTTTTTAAATTGACATTCAGTTTATAATAAAATAATATTTCCAAACTTTCCTAAATAACCCCCCATTAAAAAGGCCATAAAATCTAACCCATTACTCACAACTCTAAATTCTTTTTACTCATCCAAACACTACTAAAATAAGATCCCAACAACCCTCTCTTCCTACAAAAAGAATTACCCAAGGTAGAATACAATTCAAGAAAACATTTTGATTCAAACCAAAAGGAGTTACCTGATTTAAAGGTATCGCATTCTATCATGTTCTTTTTTTTAATTTTCCTTCTCCTCTCTATAGCCTCATCTTATTATTTGTTTACATTAAAACATTTACCCTATATATAATAGGTTTCATTTATTATAAGTATTCAAACTCCACTTCCACACACTTACATAAAATGCATACAAATATATTGTTTATGTGGATGGCGGAATACTACCCAACAAAATGATGATTGATCAATTATCTCCCACCCCCCCTTATAGTGGCCATTATTATTGAACGGTGCATTTCATTTATTATGTCCAAATATTAGGGACTAGTATAAATACATATATACTGGATATGTATATATATATATATGATATATATGATATCTAAATAATTAATATAATTCTTTAGATAATGTACCTTTTACCCCATTGACAATTTATAAATAGAACATGTCCATTTTCGACTGAAGTTCCCAATATCGACAAAACTATCGATATTGACTTAAATAATAATATAATTTTTATATCATGTTAATAAGTAATATAAAAGGAATAATAATTTTGAAAATGGATTTTATGAAATCATAAATTAACTTAATTTTATTATTCAAGATATTAAATAATGAACAAGTAATGTGGGACATGAAGTAAGGGAACCTTTCACCTTCCCCTTTTTGTCAAGAAAATAATTTTCTGTTATGTATTTAAATATAAATTTTCAAATGTTGGTATATATTCTTATATATCCTTATTTTTGTAAATTTTAATTCCATTACATGAGAGAACCTTTTTCTCTCTCATCATCTCATTTTTTATATTTTTATGTGACACAATTAGGCTGCCAATTTTTTGAAGGGAACATCTTATCCTGATTGAAATTCTTTGATTTAAACTTCTAATTCTTATTTATGTCATGATATGAATATGTGGGAATGAAACCTGATTTTTTCCTATGAGGTTTTTCTTTAATTATTTTTATTCATGTATTTTCTCATGTGGTAAATGATTCATCTACTAAAAAATTGTTTTAAACATTCTAATGATTTAATATTATAAATCCATATATTTCATGAAAATGTTATAGAAATGATTTTAAGTATTTATTTATATGGAAAATAGAGTTTAAAAGTTTAAAATCCTTTAAAATGTTTATGTGTGGTATGAGAAACTGTTATTTAAGACTCTTCATTTTGAATGTTTTAAATGAATTTATTATGTCAATATTTTGAATTGATATCATGAGAAAGCAATGAAAAAATGTTATATTTCATTTATGATTGTTTTATGTGTTATGAATATGTCATAGTTCTTGGTCATTGTTTAGGTATACAGTTTGTTTCGTGATAAACCTAAAGTGTATGAGCCTGAGAGATCCCTCCAATGAATTGGGTAATGTGATGGATGTAAATATTAGTGTTTCTTTTAATAGGTTTAGGGAAGATATTGTGATGGGTATTCCAACATTACAATGTAATAAGCTTTGTAAGCTACAATGTAACTATGTTATGGATGCCGCAAGTTACGTTTATGATTTATTTTTTCTATGTTATATTCATAAATCCTAGTATTTTATGAGCTATGTTAAAGATATTGTCATTTGTGATTGGAAAGTATGATTTAATTTATTTTTATGTATTCATGGAATAATGATTATTTCCTTATTTTATATCCTTTACTGATCTTTTTAATCTCACCCCTTGTTTTTGAAATTTTTTCCAAAGGACTTAATGAGGTATAGGGTTAAGGATGAGATCCAGGAAAAGTCCTACTATCTAAAAAATGAAACTAGAAATGACTTATTTTTAATAATTTTAATTTTTTAAAAAAATGGATACTTAGTAAAAGTGTATACATATAATATTAAGGTTATTATGTATATGTTATGACCTAATTATCTAAATCTCTAAACCTAAAAAGATCCTCAATGTGAATTATCAACATAATGTAAGATTATGTAATGTTTATGGTTGGGACATTAAGTGCTTCTTTTCTTCCTTTAATGAATTAATGTTCATTTGTAACTATAGATCATTCCCTTTTTTCCTCTTTTATCATCTATTGGAGAGATGGTTTCACAATCATTTGGGAAAGGTATGATGTATCACCTTCTATTATGATTATCAAATACATCCATTGAATATCACTGAATATATCTCCATAACGATCTGGGGGAATTCTCGGTAACTCTTTTGAAAAAACATCACCATATTCCTTTATGATGTGAATTTCAGCTAGGTTGACACTTTTTGTTAACTTATCCATTTGAAATAGGTATGCACCTTCACATGGAATCAACACCCACGCCATTAAAGGATTTTCCCAAGGCGATATGTGAACTTCCATTCATATTTAGTGTTTGATGGGATTGTTTGGAATATGAAAAGAAAACTCCTTTTCAAGAAATTTTACAAGTGCTCCATATAAGGAGAACCAATCCACCCCATTATAGAATTGAATTAAAATGAGGGAATTATAACGAGATTTAAATTAATAATATTCCCACACACTCCAATAAGATATGAGTCGATAAATTGGGTTACAATGATTGAACCACTTTGTGTTTTTACAAATATCACTACTTCATGGTTGTAGGGATTTGATTCTATAGATATATCAAAGTTACATGATATAAAGGATTGCATAGAATCAAAATCATATTAGGGTTTTTTTATTCATGATTGAAAAAAATGTGCACTAGTACAGCTTCATTATCTTTTTCCAATTTCACAGTTGTGATGGCATAAGAAAACCCTTAATCATTTGGAATTGGTGGTTTCTGATGGAGATTTCCTAAGAGGAATTGAGGTTTAGTACACTGTCATGTATAGAGTCATTGCCCCCTACAGTTGTATCATTGGACTATGGATGGTGCTCCCCTTTCTTCCACTCCATTCTCCATTCCTTCCATTTCTTTCTAACAATCTTGAGTATTGTGACCTTCTTTCCAAAAATTGAATGGTTTCCCATCCCTTTGAGGCAGTTCCTATGACGCATCTTCCAACATTTTGGGCATTTGGGCCGTTGTGTTTTCTTCCAAGATTTATCATTATATCTTATGGCATGGAACTCCATATTCCATTTCGTAACACCATATCCATGAGACCATTATCCACATTAAAACACCACATAGTGGGAACACAAAACAACTTATTCATAACAATAAAAGTCTTGAATTGAAAGAGCCTTTTGAAGGTGTGGATTTAATCCACTAATGAATAAATCAATTTTTCTATCAATGTCGAGAACAAAACCTGAATTGTACATTTCAAGCCTCATGAAACATTCATCGTTGGCTGTGAAAGATTCTCCTTACCTTTTCATGAGCTATATGAATTCTCACTCAATATTTGTAAAATGATTTATTGAGAAATTCTTGTTATGAAACATTATCTTAATGTCTTGCAATTCCAACTCTTCAATTTTTTATCTTGGTGTAGTGTTCTTAATCAAAGACCACCATTGGATGGCATCTCCATCTCGATGATAAATGCCTTATGTTTCCTTCTTATTCTCAGAATAATGACGCAAAGAATATATATTCTCTTGGGATTTGACCCATTATTCCTCAACAAGTGTATTAGAAGACCCACTAAACATCGATGGTCATTTATGCATAAAAAATTTGATAGCCATATTCTGCCTCTTTTTTTGAAGGAAGATGTTTCACATTATTCATGTTATTATTAATTACATGAGATAATTTTCTAAAAATTTCCATGAGGTTTTGAACTCAACCAACCAAATCATTGGGGATGTCGTTCTAGTAATTGTTACAATTGTTCTCACACGGGTTGATGTCCTAGTTTCTCCTAGTTCCCACAATTTTCCATAATAGAAAAGGCTAGATGAAAACATAAGTCAATGAGTCATGAATAAAAAACATATTAAATTGTTAAATTTACACTATATTAATATCTTAATGTATCCCTATGTTTAGAAAAACTTCTTGTGAGAATAATTGTACTTAGTCTCATACAATAGTTTTTCTCTAGGTTTTAGTAACCTTAATTACCAAATTAAATAAACCTTACCTCTTATACCAACTATAGAAACCCAACCTTTTCTTACACTACTATAATAACATTTTGAATGTAAACTAAATAATAGTTTTAAAAAATGATTATCCAAATGATTTCTATCTGGGAAAAAATATGACTATACATAAAATATAAAACATAATACATAAGCATTTATTTAATAAATTCTTCTCTAGCATAATATTGTCCCTTGAAAGCTCCTTTGTATACATAATCACCTAATGATATACATCAAAAAGAGGTGACCTAAAATCCCAGTAAGAAGATATATTTTTAAAATATATCATAGGGTGAGTATAATCATATCATAAACATTAAAATCATTAGATTAATCATTTGTTAATGTCCTGGAATATGGAAATGCATAAAAATGAAACATCATGTCTTACTGATTAACTAACACACATTTTTGTGAACAATGCTAGAATATTTTTCACATGTTATTTAAATTTAACTCATGTGGTTCATCACATTAATCATTTCATTGGAGAATTATATAATTCCAAGCACACCCGTCACATCATAATATAAATATTGTTTAATATAATTTCTAGCGCATCCCTCACATTAAAACATTTACATTATCTTGCATGCTATATAGAAAATTTATCAAACATGAAAATAAAATAATTAATGGAAAGTAATGTGTTTCACATTGTAATTAATACATTCATATACATTTTTATTTCTAAATAATTAAAGAACAACATTCATGACATAGATCAAACAATGATGATTGATGAAGAAACAATATGTGAGAAGTAAAATGGGTGTGTTTATTTGAAACAAAAGTTATTATCGAAAACAATGGGCGTGTCTTGAACATAATTAGAAATAATTTGTATATGAGAATAGGTAATATGATGATGAAGAAATTATTCTTAAGGAATATCCATAGTGAAAATGGGTTGAAATGGAGAAACCCAAAGAAGGAGAGTTGGGTTCGAGAATTTCCACTTACATTGTATCTGTGTGATTTCTTCATTTTAATGTCCTTTATAAACACATTATATTCAATAATTGAAATTTAAAAGGCCTTCAATAAATTAATAAAATTCCTTATGTTTTTATTAACATCATTAATGGGATTTTTTATGAGTTAAACTGTTTAAATTCATTGTTCTGGAACATTTGTTTTTATTGTTTTCTTGAACAGTTGACTTGTATTCATGAATGGAATTTCATCTAAAACATTGATAAAAATACAGAATTGTAATTATATTTTATAGATGATGTTAAAAATCATGAAATGTTATTATAAATAATTTTCTATATACCTTGGGAATGAATCATAAGATAAAAATTTAACAATGATCGTTTGAATTAATTCGAGAGGTTTTTCATCCACAAGAAACATGTTTTGTTAAATCAATTAGTAATATGAATATAAATTAGTTACTAGAAATTAAATAAGTTATAATAAATATGAAATAATATTGTTATTTTATAAAATTGGTTTCATTTCCATATTTGAAAGCTGTAAGGTAAAATGAAAACATGTTTTTTTGAAGGAGATAAATTAACACCTCTAGAACTACATTTTCCTTTCTAAAATAAATAGAATCGGAGAAGTGGTTTTGAAAATTCATTATAACATTAGTAAAATAAAATTAATTATATATATTATACTGGTGTTACCATTCCATGTGGATGATGGTAGGTGGGGTGAGATAAAAAATGACATGAAATTGAATTGAAATTAAAGGAAAAGAGATAGATGAATAACCTATTGAATCCTTCTTAAAGAACATAGGATATGTCTTTTTATGATAACAATGATATTGAACGTGGTTCAGGGGATATGGATATTATTTTGGTATTTTTTAGAAAATTATTAATGTTTATAGGTGTGATAAAATGGGGTTGTGAGGTGTGGTACTTGTAGTGGAGGGGAGAGGTGTTTTCTCAATATTATATTAATTAATTTCTAATTTTCCCGCAAGAAAAGTAATAGTGATGATAAATTACTCAATATAGTAATAAGTGCATTTTAGTTCAAAAAAATTATGTTTAAATATTCCATGGATCATTCATGACGCAAGAATTCATTTATTTAGCAGATTTGGTAAATTATTGAATTTCACTATTCACCAAAAATTCACGTATTTCAGAAAATTCCAAAAATTCACCCTAAAAATTTATTGAAATGTTGAATCAAAAAATGAAATCCATTTTTCAAAAATATGTTTTTGTAATGGTTAAATAAATGTTTTAAATAAATTACTCATTTATTCTAAAAATACAACTTTAAAATCATTTAATTAATTTCTCCAACATATTGATATATCATAATTTCACATAAATGATATATATATATACAATCATATGATTGTTGTATATTTATAAGGGTAGTTTTCTATTCATTAGGGTAGGGAACTATTCATTAGGGAAGGTTACTATTTGAAAAAAAATTATGTTTTCCCATCAGAGCCCACAAATTATCTAGGACGCAACTGTGTAAGTCAAATTTTTGAAATTTAAAACACAGAAGTAGAAAAATTATATTTAATGGTCAAATAGAATTTCATATCATTATAATTCATTGTGTTTTCTAATGCGATTATAATTTAAGGAATGATTATGTGAATGGATTTACATTGAAAAAACATTCAATCGTTATATGTATCATCCAATTTAAATTGATCACTTTTAGTAGTGTCTACAAGATACCATTAAAGAACTAATAAAACATAAGTTAACACTTATTCAAAGTCATCACTATTCTTATTGACCCCCAGATTTAGTTTGAGTTGAGCACAATGACCAACAAACATATCTCATCATGTGATAACAATGTGCTGGAATGAAATGGAAACCCCAATCATATTCTCCAAATAACACCACCACCCATATGAGGAGACCCTCATGTTCCAGTAGATTCATCCAAGGACAGGGATAATTTTCAATTTCATGGCTATGAGGCTTTTACATCATAATCCATATACTAAACCTCCATTAATTAAGAATCCCTTCTATTAGAAGACATCTTTCCTTTTTTAATTAACAAATTCTCACCATGTCCGCAACTTGAGTAGAAAGATCATATAATTTTTCACTTGTTGTTCATATAGTCACACCTTTCACCTAATAATCTATGTAGAATAGAGGGGTAATCAATTATTCATTACAGGGCTAAAATTTATTATTTTTAGTGGATATGAACACATTTTTTACTGATGGTTCCCACAAATCGACTTCAAATAAGAAGATAGTGTAATTGAAAAACATGGCCAAATCTATTTTATTTTCTATCATTATGGGAATTTTGATGGAAAAAGAAATATATTGAACTATTATACGAATTCATTGTATCCAATTCATTTGAAAAAATTTCACCCACAATGGAATGAATGAATTAAAACCCTCTATTAGGTTAAATTTGAAATCAGGTTCACATACATGAAGGAAGCTTGGCATGATGGAGAAAATATGAAATTCCCAATCCCTCATCATCATCACTGTTGAAGGGAAAACAATACAGAAAAATCCTTTTCCCATTAGGATACAATTTTAGTCATAGAACCTCTAAATATCATAGACGTTCTTAACTAAATCATCAACCATCAAAGGAAACAATCCTCTGGGAATGAAAAAATGAGATGTGATTTAGTGTTTACCTAGTTCCAAGCATTTCCAAATCACATCCTTATATTTCGTCATGTGAGAAGTATTTCCTCTTCATCGAATGAATACTAATCTAAACCCCATGATTTGATGAACATAACATTCTTTAATGGATGATGCATCGAGAAGAAATATATTTGTTTATATTTATATTAATGAATATATTTCATTATAATTATAATTATAAATAAATACAGAGATATATATTTTTATATTTTTATATAGGATTTACATTATATTAATAATATTTTTTTTAATAAAATATGTACAAAGTATTTTTATAACTATTAATAAAATTTAGTCTTATTTTCATAATTATATATATATAATAATAATTTGAAAATTAGTCCCAAAAATTAACAGTTAATTTATATAAATTATCAAAAAAATGTGTATATAATTTAAATAAATATTATTTATTAATATTTAATTTAAACAATTATATCATAAATAAATGAATATATTATTTTTTTATATTTTTAATGATATTAAATATATTAAAAAGTTTGTACATGTATATCTTCATGTATAAATGTGTACGTATCAATATACACGTGTGTATGTATTTGTGTGTGTGTCTTGATGTGTATGTATACATAAGTATGTTTGTAATTCATGAAAAAAAGGAAAGTTCATATATCCTAATGATCATCAATACAAGTAAGTCCCAATCTAAGATCAAAATAGCTAAGGACTCTGAATATTGAAATGACATGTCATTTTGTGTTATTTTACTATTCATTTTGATGGAAAAAGAAAGACCGTTTGTTTAACCCCCTAGTTCCCATGTACTTTATCTTTTTTTAATAAATGGTCAGAAGCTATGCTTCTGAATATAACTTTTTAGTATATATAAATATACAATTATATTAAATATATTTCTATAATACATTTTTTATTATATGTATAATTAAATAAATATATAAAAATGTTTTAAATTATAGTAAATTATAATTAAAATTAAAATTAATTAATTATATTATATAAATTATTTCATTATTAGTGTTATTTTTTTATTATAAATAAATCAAATTATCATCACTAAAAAGGGTAGATAAAATAGCACATTGTCCGTGAAATAATTTTTGTGCATAAAAAGATTATTTTTATCAGCGCTTACTCTTTTTTCACCAGTAAATTTTGCCATTATGATATATTTTTTGAAATCACTAATTAAATTATCAGACAAACATATGAAAACACATATTAGAGTCTCTTCTCTCACAACTTCAAGCTATAATAGAACCCTACTACTTCCTTGGGCACCCCTGTTGATCCTAACTATCACCACTACTGCTCTCATTGAACCCTGCTACTACAACCACATAGATTAATACTCATATAATATATGGTATGGGAAGATTAATTTTATTTGCGCCTCCGGATCTATTCTGTGACAGCTGATGGAGCTTCGTTGTGTTTTAAATCACCATCAATCCACGTACTAGACTCATTCACCACATAGTACCACCAATCATATATTTCACATGTAGAACCCCTCCATAAAACCTTACCCTCATTATATATTAATAACCTATCATTGTTGGGGTATTCTATAATAATCACTAACACCATTCCCCCTCTTATCACATATCATTGGAGGTCCCCAAACTCTTTTTGGACTCATTCATGTAATCATGAAAAGTTCCCTATTTCCCATAATCCCTCATCCATTACAAGTTTTCCAAATGTACATTACATAATAATGTTGTTTAATTATATGAAATTTAGTATCATAGCTAAATTTTTGTATTAATATATTAAATTTATTGATGAATATTTTTTACGAAAAAGATAATTTTTGTGAATTGAGATTTTGTTTCATCCTCAGGTGTATTCTTTCATGGGTTTGTTTTTGGTCACTTTTGTGTTTTTGTGTAATAGGTGTCACCCATCTTCATATCATTGTACATTACATTTTAAAATTTTTTTTGCTTAAAATGGGAACATTTCAACCTAAAAAACATATTTTATATAAAACATTTAAATGCGATAAATAATCAATGTATGAAATGATATATCTTTTTTTCTACATATATATTTATTTTTATCTTGGAATTTAATAATATGTGTTTAAATTTAGATTTATATATACATGGAATATATTTTTTAAAATCATTCTAAAATTTTAAAATTAATGTAATTGGAGCATCCTTATATTAATGAATTGAATATATTATCATCATATTGTATATATTTTCATCATATTGTATATATAAATTATAAATTTGAATTAAGATTTTGTTTCATCCTCAGGTGTATTCTTTCATGGGTTTGTTGTTGGTCACTTTTGTGTTTTTGTGTAATTGGTGTCACCCATCTTCATGTTTTTTTTGAACTAATGTAAAATTATAATTAGTAAATTTTGAAATATTTATATCATTATATTTATTATTCCTATGTATATTTTCAATTAGAATTATATCAAGTTGTATATTTCTAAACAATATATAATGAATATTATTAATTAATTTGAAATTAAAAGATTCAAATAAACTTGTAGTAATATAAAAGTTATTTTTATTTTTATTTAATTTACTTATGAAACATTATTGATAAACAAATATATTAATAAATTTTTGAAACAAACATTATTAAGGATTCTTAAATACAGGTGAATCTATCATAATATATGAATGCAATTAGTAAACACAAATTCAATTAGATCACCCATGATCATAAATTAATGTAAATCATATTTGAAGATTGATAAAAATTTAATTTTTTTCCTTTATGATATGGACATCAATACATGGTATAGCTGACTCTATACCTCAAATTGTAAACGGAATGACACTTATGAATTTCCCTTGGGTACTAGAAATAACTCCAATGATTAATCTCTTATTAATTGAAATGTATCTTATGTGTCACCAAATGTCCTTAATTTAAACTTTAGATTCACACTTACATAACCAAGTTTTATTTTATAGTTTTCTAATTTTTATTATATTGAAAATGTTACTTTAACATAAAAAAATGTGGTTGTACCTTTTCTACATTTCATATCTTCTTATATGTAATAATTTTTATGTAAAGAGAGAGTTATTTTCATGTAATTTAACATTTTCCTTAGTCATATTTACATTATGTACTTTTACATATACAAGGAGGGTATATAATATAATTTTCATAATTTCCCCATTCAGATATAATTAGTGAAAAAATACTTCTTTATATCATTTTTTATGTTTTAATTTTAGATTTTCAGCTGATGTAAATAAAAATAAAATTACATTTATTTATTAATATTAGTTATATGATACATCATCCAAATATTTCGTTTCAAAAATATTTATGATTTTCAAGATCTGTTATTTTTTATAACCAACATCAAATATGGTCATTCATTTCTTTCAACATCAGTTATATTGAGAACTGATATTTAAAATCACTTATAACTATTTGTTATTTTTATAGGAGATATTATTGGTTACATTTAATAATGGGTTTCAAAATAACCAATACCAACTTTTTAGACATTGTTTTAAAAAATAAATTTACATAACTTCCATATAATTAAAATTTTGATGAAATAACTATAAATTTCCAAAAAAACCAATGAAAAAAAAGAAAATATATGTTGTACATTCTTTTCATTTCTAGTGGCAGTGTTATTTAAATATATCATTTATTAATGGTAAATTTCATTTCAAGGAATAACTCATGAAAATGTATATATATTTTATAATAAGTATCATGCAGAATCCTTACAACTTTTACTCAATCAAAAAAAATCAAAATTTTAAAAAAATCATTAAATATTATATATACATATATATAAATATAATAAATCATAAAAGAAACCAGATAGTGATAAAATATTATAAATAGAATGAAATTTTGATATAATGAAGAATCAATGAATTGGGTAAGCATTAAAATGACGAGGTGGGAGTAAATTAGGGGTATAAAATATTGGGGAATGGAAATATATAAATGTTATTATATAAAAGATTCGTGTGACATTATAATTTTTTAGGTGGGAAAATAAAATGATTAGGTGTGTTGAAAAGAAATTGAAACATTACGAGATCATGATTTTAAATTTTACATTTAACATTAGATATTTATATAACTAAAATCCAAACCATTGATTTTGAAAAAAATTATAAATTTTCAAATGTAATAAAATTTATTCAACATTACTTATTATATAAGAACTGATATAAAAATAATAATAATTTTAACGATGAAAAATAAAAATTTAACACTATAACAATATTAATTTTACAATTGGTTATACATATCAGAGACATTAAAATATTTTTTTGATGTTATTTATAACTGATATTGATTTTTTTCATTGTAGATTAATTATTTAAAAACTGATGTCAAAACCCAATCCTTCAGGGTTTTAACACAAATAATTGATATAATTTATGCTAAAACCTACACAGATAGGGTTTTAACACATGTAATTTTTCAATATGTCTATTTCAAAATTGGACTCTTATGTTAAAACATTAATTGAGTGAATTTTCCACAACCAAAACTACAATTGTATTTTTAACTATGTCATTGAACACTTATCAAAATAAAACTATAAATTTTTTTATTTTCATTCCATTATATAACATATAATTATATAAAAGGTAGATAATGTATTACCATGGTATTTCTGAGGGAAACCATCCCAATGGGGAGTTTCATCGATTGAAATGACTGTTAGATGACATTGTGTGTGATGGACCTCTAGCCGGGAAATTCCACTTGGATTTCTGGGATACGCCTTCTAAACCCATTATGGAAGTGGGAGTTTGTTTATGGTGTTTTACTCAATGTTGGAAGGCTCATCAAGCTAGGATTTCTTGGGACATCATTGAAGGCATTTCTATATGGAAAATGTTTGTGGGATGGATATATGGTGTTGATTTTAGGAGTTATGGAAAGAACAACATGAGGTTATTGAGATTGGATACAGTTTTGATAGATTTCAGTAATGTTTTTAAATATAATGTCAGTGGGATGTTAGAAATAGATATATATGATTCTAGAAGGACTCTTGGTCAGGGGAAGAGCCTCCCTTTCTTCCACATGACTGGTTCCTGACATCTCTTTCAGGGATTCTAGTGGTCAAGGTTGGTTCATAGAGACAATTTTCAACTCTTAATAGTAGTTAGTTTTTGGAAACAAATTTATAGTAATGGAAGAATTAATTTGTGATTTTCATGGATCATATTCTATAGGATTTAGCCAAAAATACAATCGAGAAGTCTTCGATGGGATTATGGGTTCAAATGAATTAGCAAAAAATCAATGGGTGAAATTTATTTTTGTCAAACATAACATTCTGTTTTGGAGGGTGAGGTACCTTTATTTTCCAACTGATGAACTTTTCTAAAGGAGAGGGATACATCTATGTTCTTGTTGTTGGTAATGTGAGAGTTTGGGGATAGATTCCATGTGGACCCATTTATTTGGTGGCGAGTCGGATAAATACATATGGTCATTTATAGTGCAACATCTTGGTGTTTCGTTGGAGGGGACTGTATGGATGAGTTCATGGATATCTTATTTTTTGAGATGAATACAATGAAGGGGACATTCATGACTTATTTTGTCGTGGTTTCCAAGGTATATTGGGTTCTATGGGATGTGAGGAATTCCAAGAGGCATGGCGGGTTCACTTTGTGGTTAGGGGTGAAGGTGCATCTTTTTGTTCTCCAGGTTGAACATCACATTCTTAATGGCAGGAGGGGGTTCATGTACCTACTGTGCCATCTACATCATGATTTTTGGATTGTTCATTCAAGGGACTTCTCATCATGTATGGGATCAAGGTTTGTTTATAGGCCCCTGTTCAGGGGTTGAAGCTTAATTTTGACAGATCTTGCACCCAAGGTATCATGTGAGGAAGTGGGTTAGTTAGTGACATCAGCAGATTATTGCATCTTGGATCTAGAGTCTGTCGTGGTCCTTTGAACATTGTTGTAGGTGAAGCAAGGGATTTTCACTATGTTATCATCTTTTGTGAGATTTATGGATTTATAATCATCTTTTTGGTTATATATTATATGATCTTTGAGATACTCCATTCCAATAACAAGGTGCCACACTAGGTCACTTCTTATATCCTTAGGGGCTGGAGAGAGTGGATTGGAAATGGTGTACAGGTAGGGCATACTTTTAGTGAATTAATCCTTGTGGCAGATGCTCTGGATCATAAGTCAAAGGTGGAGGCCACATTCATTATTTTGCATACTTTTCAATCCCGCCCAATTATTTTATACGCTTTTTTGTGGTGATGCCTTGGGGATTCATTAGTTTCACCCCTATAATTTCTCTTCTTTGTTTGATCTATTAAAAATATAAAAAGGGGAATCCAAGGAATACATGTTTACCTTTTTGAGGAATATCCCTTAGTGAATATTCCTGTGTAGTTGTAATTTATCCTTCAGAATGTCCGATAAATAGGTTATACAATTGATCATTTGAATTTAATCTTCAAAAAACGCTCTGTTATTGATTAATGTCTTATTCCACTCACTAACTAATTTCCTTTTCAATTATAAACACTCCATAAAACATGTGTCAAAAATTTGAGTGTTATCAAGGTATATAAATGAAATGGTATTAGTACTATCTATGAATATAAATTAATCCATGTGTAACAAAAAAGGGTGGTATCTATATTTACATCATCAAATTTCCCTTCTAACACTACATAGATACAATGAATATCACATACTACACAATATAGGATGATAATAACACTATGGTACAAGAAATCAACTTACTCCATAAAACAAATAGGATATCAATCACAGCCCCAATTCGGTTACCATGTCCTCAATGGACGGAGAAATCAATTAAAGGTCATTCCTTAGACCAAAAACCATTTCCATTTTATAATGTAATTGAAGTATTTAATTGAATTTTGAGAAATCAATGGCGATCTCAACATGAGTGTGTGTAAGATCATCTTGTACAGCCTTCTCATAATCAAGCCAATCAAGGACCCCATTCCTTGTATCAGACTATCGATGATACTTTAAATACTAAAAAAATAGTCCATCAATAGTGCTACCCTTTATTAGTGCTATAAAAAATATTTGATAAAGATTCCCTTTATCAATGCATTTTTCTGAGCACTGATAATGTGTTACCATTATTAGAACATTCTTTAGTGGTAATAAAGGCACCCATTTGTAGAAAAATATTTTTAGCACTATCACAATGTATGATTTATTAGTGCATTATTTGTTCCATTGATAAAGCTAGTGATGAAAATGTAAAAAAAATATATTAACAAAATATTTAAAATTTATTAAATTAAATAATTATTGTTATAAATGAATAAATTTAATATACTATATAAAAATTATAAATTCTAAAATTTGTATATATAAAATTTATAGATGAAGAAAATGAAATAATTAAACAAATATAAATTAAAATTAAGATAATTAAGAAAAAATATTAAACGTTTTATTAATTAAATTATTATTGATAAAATCAAAAAAAAATTATATAAATATGTATAGATAATTATATAAAGAAATATTATATTATATATATATATATGAATATATTTAATATTTTTTTTAAATGATTTATATAATTAAAAATACTTATTCTTTACATTAAATGAGTCATATATTTATTAAATATGGTTTATACTTAAAAATTAATTTGGAGTAAAATTATATACAAATTGCATCGACTAATGGAAATAATTGAACATCATTTGGTGTTTGTATTTAATATACATATATGAAATCATTGTGATATCTATTTCACACATATATAGTAAATCAATACAATTTTATATACAATGCATACACACAAATATTTACACAATTAATGAAATCTTATATATAAACACATACACCTAACATTATTATGATTTACACAAATTTGGAAATTTATAATTACATTTTAATGTAATAATTTTAATATATTATAAAATTAATTGGTAAATTTTAATTATTTATTTTCAAATTTCTTATAGTTATGGATTAATTCATTTTTATTGTTTTATTTTTTATATTTTTTAATTATTGTTAATTATTAAATTTCTATTATTTATTATTATTTTTTAATTTATTATTCATTATTATTTTCAAAATGTAATCATCTTTACTTCGATAGATATCTATTTTTTAATGAAAATTTATTATTGAATTTAAAAACATATCTATTTTTCAATATTTTTTGTGTACTCATTTTTAACATTCTACATATAAGCTTGAATATTCATTAATAAATCTAAAAATATATTTCCAAATAAATTTTTGTTAATAAATATATTTAATAATTTATATATATTATATTGATAAATTAATATAATTATAATTATAAATAAATAAGTACTATGATTGAATGTTGGGTTTGGGAGTTGTAATTGGAGAGTTTTAAACAAGCAATGATGATTGTCTGTGATTATAGGTTTGTACATGATCATGTTTTTGGATGATCATTATTGGTAATTCTCTTGTGATGATGAATTTTATTTCTATATTCAAATTAGTGAAGATGGTTGATTAATCCGGTGCTTCTCATTAGAAGATGACGGGTTTCTCCATTGCGAAGGCCTTGTCGGGGTTTTGGATCTAATTAAACATTATCATTCTAGATTATCTAATATCACCAAGATCAATGATGGTGGATACTCAGTTTTGGGGGATTCATTGGCTCTTTAGTAAAGGACTAATCCCGGTTTACTTTTGAATTCATGGTTTTATAATTTACACGAATAGAGATAAACCCATGTCTTATCTTGATATAAATATCCAGATCTCTCACTGCTGGATCAATCATGGCTAGAAACTCATTCTAACATGAATAATATTTTCCATATTATCTTTTAGTGTACCATGGATATAAATGATGCAAGGAATCAAGTTAATCATCATTAGATGGAATGTATCTTTCAAATATCCTAATGGGATGTCAACTTTTCCCCCTCACTTAGAATAAATTCAATGTTCAATATGGATTAGATTCCACGTATTTTGTTTGGTGTATTGTCACCCCAAATACAATTAATGATCTTGGTTCATGTCTTGGTACTCATAATAATATGGATCCTTGAATAATTGACAGGGGACAATGCTATTTTCATTTATTTGGGTGGATGTGAACATGGCCTCTAAACATCTTGATTATATTATCCAACATCACAGTTATAAAAAATTGATTTCATGATATAGTATGAATGTGTTCTTACATTCAATGATATATGTAAGATTTTTGGGGAATTTTATTAAAATTTATATTGTAATTTAGAGCAAGGTCATAGAGGATCAGGTGGTCAAGGATTAGAATATTTTCACTAGTAACCTCGAGAATAAAGGAATTGAAATTGATAAAGGGTGTTCATCTATGGAATAAATATTAAATAAACAAGAAGGGCCCCCCTCAGGTGTCTTAATTGAAAAATTCAAGGGCACATGGTGACTAGATAGAAGAAACACATCTCTTTTTACATTCATCATCAAACACGGTAGGTCATGCATCATTATCTAGAAATGGAATATATTTAGATCAGTTTTACTTAACCTAATAAATTCGATAGGATATAAATGATCTGGTTTATAACATGCATCTTGATCTGGATGTAGAAGAGGTTTTTACTGATATTTTCCTTGAAATTATATGGATGATTATTTTGGTGAAAAAATATTTAGAGCATCTAGTGTCAATAAATGATTCTAGCTTTGCTATCAACTCTGTTAGACCAATTGTGGCTCCTACCTAGATAAAAGGATAGTATAACTTTGGGATATTTGGTTGCTAATGATTCTTCCTCACATCACATTGATACTACATATGAGGTGGGGTTTTTAACATCATTGAGAATGAAAAATGGAAGTAACCGGCCTTTTGTAGTCCCTTTAGGAATGATAAGGTATTTTTAGCATTTGATAGTTAAACTCTTAAAAAATCTCTAGATATGGGAGGTTGGTTTACTCTATCTAAGGGTTGTGACATCAACTTATTACATTAATATACTACAATACAAAAAAGTAAGGTTTTAAGGCCACCTAAATCATTCAAATTTACATAAGGTGTGTAAAATAAGGTTGTATCACCGTATATTCATGTCCAAATTAGGGTAGTTTTCTAAAACTACCATTGGATGGCCAATAAAGAGATAGCCAAGTCCGTTTGGATCCTTGTTTATAAGAACAATATTTCTCTTATTAGGATGGATTAACCTAATAGAATATTCTCCCATGGAGTTTCCAGTCATGAAAATATGTTTATTCATTTATAGGATCCTAATAGATGTTTGGATTATGTAAAAAGTTTGTTGGTCATTTTTCATTCTTCTTTTCTTGATCCTTTCTTAGATACCATCATTGATCATCATGTCATGTGTTCTATAAATTATAAAGGTATCAATAGGTTTTTATATTATTAATGATAATAATAGGTACCAATATCATATGATCTTATTCTTGGGGATTGTTTCACTCAAAAGAATCATTATTTATTCTTGGTATGAGCTTAGATATTTCAATTCATTTAGGAATCTAGAAGAGAAATTGGGTGTCTTTACTACTTCAATTTCATCAATGCTATTTAAAACATTCATTGAACATAATTATTTTTCAGAGATCTACTTGGATAGTGCTATGTACATTTGCTATAGGAAACTTCATTGTGATATGGTTGCTAAAAAACATGATAGGGGATTTTTTAATGAATCTGTTTTGGATACATGGGATTCCATATCTTATAAATCCTTCTCATGGATCAACTCTAATCATAATTTAATTATAAATTATGTTTTGATCATTTATTTCAAGACTTATTTTTCATTCTCTTTCTATAATTCATTAATGACTAAACTTGAATGTGATAAAAAAATTCAGCATGTTTTAGTTTAGGTTAATTTTATAAATAAAGTGGTAGATTGTGTTTTAGAACAATAATTGTTTAAATAGATTCAAACAATTTATAGTGGGGACCGAATCCTTTCTATTTATTTTGAAATATGATCTATTCATGCCTCCCATAAATAAATTTACGAGCATAATCCTTAAAAATAATTCTTTGGTGGAATTGTGAATGAGGATGAGGTTTCTCAATAAATTAAAATCTACCTAACATTAAAAATGGTTACCAAAGCTCCAAATAATTTAATTCCATTAAAAGATCTAGAAGGGTATTAATGGATTTATCAATATATTAGAATGGTTATCTAATCATGGAAAATATGAAATTTCTCTCAGATCATGTGGTTTCTAATTTTAGGTACCACATTAATGACTCTTTCATCATTTATGAACCAATAGTTGGTATCCATAAAAATATTTTCAATGAAAAGGGGAATTTTGGGCTCACATTTACCCCCATTGGATTCTAAGATTATGAAGGCTGTATTTAGTCTCAATTTAGAATGCTCTCCTATTTTAGATGGATCTGGTAACATTTTCATTCAATCTTATTTGGAAATCATACAGGAGGATGCTTTTAGGTATTTTATTTAATTCATTAATGGTTATTCCCCTAATACTTGGATGAATGCTAAATTTCATTCCTTGTTTACTAACAAGGAAAATTCCTTGAGGTTCATCTATTTAGACTAGTTTCCCCGGTGAACACCATTTAAAAAATAATTTTTAATGTTCATGAAAACATGATTGCCTCGTTCTCAAATAAAATTGATTCCCTAAATCAAGTTTAAATCAAAAAAAACTTAGACCATTTTGTACTATCTTATTTCATTGACTATATGTGTCAATATTATAATGAATCCCAATAGAGGTAGAAATATTTCCCTTAAAATTGATATTAAAAAGGAATTTGATATAATGTATTTGTCCTTTATTTGAAAGATCATGACTTTTTAATTTTAGTGTGACATCATCTATTTGGTACAATAAATTTTTTGCTTCAACTCAATTTTTTATTATTATTAATGTCCCCCTTTATGGATATTTTTACTTCTCTAGGGGTTTTAGTAAATTTTATCCCCTCTCTATTTTTATTTATACCTTTAGATAAGATTATATTATATGATTTTTTCCATCATCACTGGAAATGGAAAATTGATATCCATTAGTGTTGGCGGTGGGGATTTATTATCCCTCACATATCCTTAATTAAGATGAAATC
Source organism: Viscum album (assembly GCA_963277665.1). Lineage (NCBI taxonomy): Eukaryota > Viridiplantae > Streptophyta > Magnoliopsida > Santalales > Viscaceae > Viscum > Viscum album. Next base: position 185,803,263 of record OY728122.1, read on the forward strand.
ATCTTATTCACTAATGGGTAAAATAAGATTATAATAAATACTAGAATTTTCTTTTCTATTAAAAGGAATTGGGATATGTTGTTATCTAGAATAAATATTTTATTTACTTTGGTAGGGGAATTTCAATTTCTATGATGAATGACACTATTGGAAAATTTTCCATCATAGAGGTGGATTTCATTTTATATATCATTTTATCCCTATGATATTGGGTAGACCAAAAACATATTACTTTTCTTGTATCATTAGTTAGATAAGAAGGATGATTTCTTTCTATATGGCTGAATCTATTTCCATGCATGGACATATTTGGTTGTTGAAATTTGTTATCGCATCCATTCTTTTATATTAGTTAATGGTTTATGAATGGTATATTTATTTTTTAAAAAATATATTCCCCACCATAATGTATTTTTTTGATTTGTATTTATTTTACAATATATTTTAGCCACTATTTGAAGAAAAAATTATTATATTCCTTATGAATCTAGGGATGTTGTTTTTAAAAATCATTGGGTTTCCAATCAACCCTAGTAAAAATCCTTTCTAGGAAGGCTCGTGAGCTTTATTTCATCTACACATTTTTTATTCAAAATATCTCTATTATCAATATCAAAAATATGAATTTCTTACATATAATATCCTCATATTTTCCTACCTTCAAATCAATCTATTCCACTATTGATTTTCTCTAAAAAAGTATCATCTCTATGGACTCATCACATAAATTTTTTTAATATAAATTGGAATGGATCACCTTTTGTGGAATCCTTTATGTATGATGATGGGAACCATGATTTACCTTTAGGAATTTATTATCCATTAAACAATATGTATATTTTTCATACTAACACCGGGGACACTGTGTATAGCTAACATTTCAGTCCCATGGATGAATTTTTGTTAGGGGAACCTTAGGTTGGTGGTTTTCCCAGTTACAAATCATTTTATTCGCATCATTATAGTTCAGAGAAGGAATCTCAAAGGCTTAGAATAATGATTATCAGTTTCATTCAACCCTCTAATTCTATTATTTTTTGCCATTATATCATGGGAAGCTGCTGACTGATATTTGTTTTTTTGAACTATTGAATCTCATTATGTTCTTTGTGTTACATTTTTCCTCAACATAAAAACAATATTGAACATATATTTTTCTTCTGCACTACACCATCAGTGATATGGAATGGTTGTTTAAAATTATTTTAGATTCAATTACATAAGATTTATTTTATATGATATATAATCAAGTTATGCTTCTGTATAATTCTCTCCCCACAAATCCACAATATTATTCATTTTTCTTTTTAGGGATTGATTTTTAGTAAATGGTAATCTCCAAATAAATGGATACATGATCAGGTGAAGTTCGTACATCAATATTTCTTTACTCAATTATTTGATGCAACTTGTGATGTTAATCCATACCAAAAATGGGTTTTCAAGAATGTAGTTCGTGATCTTTCCTTCATCAAGATCCTTGGTATTTGTAGAATTTTCATGCATCCTTATGTTGAACTTAACTTCTTTTGGAATATATTTTTTACTCATTTATTAAAATTAACCCAAATGGTTATTAATTTACTTTCACAGGTCCTTTGGTTTGTGGATTTATTTTTAGAGATCATCATGGGGATATTTTGGTTTGTCGTTTTGGTTCTTAAAGAATTTATTCTTCTCTTTAGTCTGAAATGTTTTGTTTTGTTATGGAAATTTAGAAAGATAAAAATATAGGATCGAAAAACATAGGTTATAATGTGATTTTTCTATCATTGATGAAGCCTTTAAGGGATCCTCTGTTTATATATTGTGCAAGATAATTTCATTGTGGATATTTTGGGTGGATTCCCTCTCATTAATTGATTACAAAGTAATTGATGTCTATATGGATGCCCACACTATTACGAATAGTCTTTACAACAATTATTATAATGAAAACTATTGACCATGGTCAAATCTGATTCCCGATAATGTTTTCCTATTCTATAGAGAGACATGATTAAATTTCCCCACATTAGAATTATGTAAATTGGATTGTTCATGCAAATAAAATATGATTTATCTTATGAGAAATATCTCATCTTCAGTTGAAATAAATATTATTTTTTTTAAAAAAAATATATAATTATAAATTAATTTTTATTAATATTTATATAATTAAAAATTCATAAATGTTTTTATAATGTATATATTTACTGTATTTATATTTAAATATATTTATAATATATATATACATATAAAAAATATATAAATATTATTCTCCTAGAAAGTATTTATATAATTATATATAAATTATTATATAATTAAATAGATATAAAATTAGGTTAAATATATTTAAATAAATAATATATTTAATATATTTTAATATATGTATATATATGTATTAAATAAATATTTTATAATAATATATTTTAAAAAAATATTTACATTACAATTATAAATCACATATTAGTTTTTTTAGCACAGAAAAAATCCATTATTATACAAACTAAATCATTAGGGCTAATAAATATTGATTTTATCACAACTAATAATGATCTACCATTATCTATGTTGAAAAAAACTCAATAAATAAATCTCTATAAGTGATTATTAATATATCATTGATAAAAAAAGAGATTTCTATTATCTATTTTGAAAGTGCTCATAAATGTGTTCCTTATCTATTTAAATAACACTAAAAAGTTTCAAAATTGTCACGAACATGTAATGATATCCTGATAAATGTATGGAAGCCACCTATAAGTAGTGATGTTCCCAATCGAATCTAAGATAGAATCAAGTCTTGAATGAAGGATTCATCAATTATAAAGCTCCAAACTATTTCTTGAATGATTCCATGGTCGAATAAATATAACGCTAAAAAAATCCCAGTTTTCTCGGTATTTCTAATTTCTATTAGATGATTAATATATTTAATCCAATGTATGTTATTTTTATATTTTCCTCCCTCATTAATTTCTTTTTTCACAATATCAATTTTTTTCATTAGCACATTCTATTCATAATTCATAACTAATTTCCTATCTAGAATGAAATTCTAATTGGGGGTTTTTATTATTTTTTGATTATATTGACCATTTAAAGGGGTTTTCATTATTCCATGTAGAATATCAAGAATTCCAAACCCTAATTTAATCCATGTAGAGTATTATGATAAAATATTTTGAACTTACTTGTATATAAATAATGCACAAAATTTGTTTGTTAAAATTTCACCCATGTTTTTTATTTAATAAATAAAAATGGAATTCATTAAATTATTTCTTGAAGATGTGGTGTGATTTTTTTTTCTATTTTGAATCGTTAATGTTATTACGTAATGATTTTCATTTTATGTTATGTGTAGATAAATTTATCTTTTTTTCATTTTATTCTATACAAAAATACGTAAATATATATATATAAACACATTATTTCATAAATATATATATATATGTAACTATATACTCATTTGAAATATATATAGGATTCATTCAAAAATGATGATTTTATTTTTTTTCTCATTTTCATAAATTCATTCAAAGAGAGGCCATTAATCATTATTTTAAAAAATTGATCCTCTGAGCAATGTCAGGGAAATTTTTAAAAGTAAATAGATTTTCACTTTTTTCATTTGGATAATATTTAATTGAAGAAGTTTTTGTTGAAAGTTATTAGAAGTACCCAGTGTTATGGCCTTGTTGGTACTGTGAAATTGTATTTAGAAAATTTTATCAGAATCTATGGATGATATCAGTCTTAGTTTTGTTGATGTAATATTTTATCCTTTTATATATTTAGATTATAATAATTAGTGTTGGAAGGCTTTATTAATATACATGCTTGGGGTTTGATGGTTTTTGATTTATATATTATTAAAAAAGGAGACCAAACCTCCCATTAATATTATAATAGGGATAATATGCATATTAGTGAGGGATGATATATAGATAAAATTTATACCCAATTTGATATTATGGGTGTCAACTTGTGTTGATATCTATATCAGAGTCCAAAAATTCATGCTAGTTGTGGGTCTCTAGTATGTTAAAAACATAGTAACTCATCGTCATGATCATAGGATTTTCTAACCCAAGTATCTCTACATTCTCCTAATGGGACATTTTTTAATTTTCCTACATTACATATGAATCATTTATTAATGTTTACATGTATATTTTTTTTAACTTACCACAAATTTAATTTATTTCTATTAAAATGTGACCAATTTTAAATATATATATATATATATATATATTATTGATTTATTTGTATTTACGACTAATATTTCATTTTATTAATATAAATTACTCTTCTTGAGTATTTTTTTAAAGTGGATTATTCATAAACCCTGAAATATTTATAGAGTTTATAAGAATCTCCATTCAATAAAATATCATCTATTATGGTGAAAATTAGTATTAAAAGAATGTTTGTAGTTTAGTGATATTTGATAAACCATTAATATGAAATGTAATAATTCATTAGGTTATTACATCACATAACACAAAGATTAGAATAGAGGTCATAAAATTCTATATATGACAGAAAATTTATATTAAAAAATAGTTATATATGATTTTATGTGTTCATGTATTTGATCCACCCTCAAGAATAATTTATTGCCTTCCATGTATATGAAATTACATTTTATTTATTAAAATGTTTTATCAATAACTTTTTAAATCTTCTAGTTTATAGAATTAATTTTTTTATGATGTTTGGGTTTCATATTAATCCTTAACTGAGAATATTAAATTGTCATTTATATAGATGTTTTATGAAATACATGATGAATCATTTTAATAGATGTTAGAGTATTCTTACCTTAAGGATCGAATATATTAAGATTGGTATTTCTCTAATAAATATCGAATTTATACAGAAAAAAGGATTTCAATATCATAACACGTACCCACTAAAACCCCTTAAATATTTAGAAAGAATGTGTATTCCACCAAAATCTCAACTTCAATAGGCCAAAAGATAATGACTTCAAATAATGATGTAATTTATACAAATGGAAGGAATGACACCATTTACAGTATGTAATGGAGTATTATTATCATCATCATCACCTTCATATTTATAATAGTTATTATAGAATGTTATTCAATGAGACTCATCCACCACACCTTTTATATTTCATCAAATTATTTTGAGTCTTAGTCATACCATAGATGACTACTTCATATAGAAGTTGAAAAAATAATGGTGTATATCCATAAGAGGTGAAGGATGAGTCCTAAAAAATAAAATGCAACTAAAACTATCCAGGAGATGATCATGATGATGATGATAGTTGACTATAACCTTATCCATTTGGTGAATTTAGAGCATAAGACCTACAAAATATATGTAATGATTTCTTTAATCTCAATATCAAATTTCCTTCAATGTGTATTTAAATTGATTAAAAAATTAAAAAATTGGGTTCTATATTTAGGATTATCTATAACATTGACCATTGAAAATGAATATCATATTTTTATTTATTTTAGTTTGGTATAAAATGAATATTTTATGAAATTAACATGATGGTTGTGAATCGAAAATAAATAAAAGATAATTATTTGAAAAAAAGTATGAAGATGAAATTAATGAAATCATGATGTTTGTTATGGATCACACATATGACACTTATCCAATACTTTATCAATGTTTACATTGTGTAAATTTTTGAAATATTATTCTGGAAGCATTGGAGGAACGTTATATTTTTCCTAGAATAGATTACTGATAAAAATGTTTGAATAAAAACATAAAAAAACTAAACATTCCCACCAATTGGGTCAAAACTACCATTTCTGGATAAGTTAATATGAATAATAGTATTAATGATGATATGGATCTCATGGAAGAAATGAAATTGGAAATTGAATATCGACTTCTTGATTATCCACCTTTTTTAGAAGTTAAAAAGATGATCAAAGATATAATTGTATTATGGATGTACTAAATGCACAACATCATCAACTATATTGATGTTATATAATTTGAATACTAATAGTAGATATAGTAACACAATCTTTAAAAAACATATTTGTCTCATAAATAAAATGATACCAGAATAAAATGAACTATATTGTAGAACTTATAATTTTAAAAAAACACTTCTTTCAATGGGAACTGTCTCAATATAATAGAAACTTGTTCAAATGATTTCATATTGTTTCACAATGACCATGAGTCACTCATAAAATACATCATGTATGGAATTGATTGATACGACATAAATTTATCATGTCGTTCAAAATATGAATGTTACATTCCTATCATTCAATTGTTTAAATGACTATATGGATGTTGAGAAACCATGAGTTAATTGACCTGTCATGAAAATACCAAAATTAAATATGGGAACCCACATCATCCAACCCATTCTTTTAAGTGGTTGAAAATTTATTATGTTTATCCTGAATTTGTAAATGAGACAAGAAACAATAATTATGATCTATCAATAGATAGAATAAATTATTTTGGTGTACATATTAGTAATTAAAATTAATTTTCCATCATATTTGTAAATTATAACTTTACACTGTGTTTATTCTTGAAGGAAAAATAAATTATTTTATCTGAGCATATATATTGAAAAAATAAAACTAATAATTAAATTGATTTATATTTGGATCCTTTGATAAAATATATAACATTATTGTATTATACATTATTTACATTTGGTGATCCTTATACATGTTATGAATTATCATTAATGTAAATGTCATACATGATGATTGAATAATTTTTTTCCTAAATAAAATTCTCAGGCTATAACATTAAATGGATTTTGCGGTATCCCATTTGTGAATAACTCATTAACTAAATTTTTTTAACACATTCCTTGAATAATTTTTTTTGGGGAATAAAAACATTCTACCTGGACGTAATAAATACCCTTCATGGAAGAAATTATTCTATGGAAATATCAAATAATTTACAACACAATCTCCACTAATAGGTGATTAACCATTTAATAAAGTAAACAATATTAATACTTCTTGGTGAATCTTTATTAAAAACCCATAGGAAATTAGGTGGGAAGTAGACATCAATTTTATTTGAATTACCATATAATAATTTATGGTTCATCATATATTTTCTTGATGAAATGCATGTAGAATAAATTTATATGATAATTTTTTGGACTATTGCTCAATTTTCCAGAAAAATGAATGATGGAATAGAGGCTAGGTTAGAAATGATTGATATGGGGATAATGGAATATTTGGAACTTGTGTAGGTTAATGGGTAGACATGTCATCCTACAGAATCTCACACTATATTTAGGAAAGGAAAATTTGGAATTTTTCCTTTAATAGTGTAAATGTTCATAAGGGGTATTCATCCAATAGAAGGAATTTCTTATCAATGAATAATTTGAATTTACAAGGTGTAAAATAACATAACTATCATGTTTTAATTTAAGATTTAATGTATATTTTATAAAATTTCGTTCTTCCTAAAAATTTAAATCATATATTAACCCAAATGTGAATATTTTTCAAAACCATATGTGGTAAGGTTATATTCCCAGTGATGTTTCCAATCATGAAGAATGAGGATTTAGTCATATTATTTGAATCAGATATTTTCATCCAACAAAAATGTTTTTAAAGAATGGACTGCATAATTGTTCACATGGTTAAATTGGGTTAAATATGTGGTCATATATATTATAGATGAATGTACCCCATTAAATGGGATATGAATATTTTGAAAGGGTACGTCAATAATTTAAGTATAACATAATTATTTACTATAAAATGATATCTTACTGAAGAAATTTTTGACTAATATACCTATTAAGCATCATATGATGACATTCATGGTCTCCTAATGTTTCATAATAGAAGATTAATTGTGGGAAAAGGGATTTATGGAATAGATTTCGTAACAGTTACCATCAAATAGCATGAGTAAGGGAAACATTATATTTCACATGAAAATGAAGATGTTGATCCATACATTAATGACCATAAATATGTTATTATAAATTTTAATTCATTGATGGTTGAAGATTTTATATGAAATACGCATAATAAAAATTTTATAAGATTGTTTTATTTTTAAATTTATATGGAGTAACATGAAAATATTAATTCAATTGGTGAATGAATTCAATGGATAGTTAAGGGAGTGGATTATAATTTCAGATATTACAAAATTTCCATGATCAATTTTCATATGTTCTATATGAAATAAAATTAAGTCATGTGTATGATAAAAAATAGTAGAGTTACACATGTGGTGGAGGTAATGCCCATATATAATTCCATGTATTGCAATCATATTTATGAAAATATGGAATATTTTTTAATTATCCAATTGAAATAAAATTTAGATTGTAATAATTTTTATGGTCCAATTTAACATTATAGCTGGTTTAAAAATAGGATTGATTTTTTATTGATGAAATATGCTTCATAAAGTTGTATTTAAATGTGTAAGGTGAAAAAGTTGGTCCATTTATAATGGAATCACATGTCATTCATGTAGTTTTTTTTAGCGTATCTAGCAATAAATATTTTTTTGATTAAAATACTATTTAAAAGAAAAACTATTATGTCGGATGAAAATTCAGTCATGGTTGAACCTTTAATTATTAACTCATAATAATTTCATGTTTATCCTAATATAGATAATGTATTCTATGTTATGGGGGAAAACAAACATGGCATATGGATTCTAGATAGAGTGTTCATATACCAAAGACAATTAAAATAAGAAATATATTTCAATGATAATGTAAAATGTGTTTTTGAAATAATCTGAATCTCCTCAGAATTTTTTTTTCACTTATCCGTTAAAATAATTTAAATTTAATTCTTTACTACACATGTAGACAATGACTTCTAGAGTTGACGATGTTACCAATAATATAGAAGAACATACTATAATGAAGTAACCCTTTTCATAAAATTCAAAGGTAATGTGACGATATAATTTTTCTAATTCACCGAAAAACATATTTGGAAATGTTGATTTAATTATCATTATTCCATGAAAATGTTATTTATTTTATAATACTTCTATACATCATTCATTTATTTCTACCCCAAAACATCCAAATAATTATTCTCCTACAAAACCATTAACCTATGTACTATTGGAACTTATCCCTTTCCTTCTTTTTCCCTCCACAAATTTAAATGGATGAGAAACTATGTTTTATATGAAAAATCAGAGAGGTAATATTTATCTTTTCATAATAAAATTATTATCCATAAAATAAATGAATTTATTCATATTTATTTTTAATTTATTACGTTTTTTTACTACTCATAAAAGAATTATTTTATTATATAGGAGGTTTCATTTGTTCTAGATGTGTTACATTTTTCGATGATACTAATGAACTTGAGAGATTGGACATTGAGGATGAAACTGAGATAATGAAAAACCTCAAATGGGTTAAGAATGTATACAACCAACATTAAAAGGTGAATTAAAAATATTAATTTAATTAATTATTTCATTATTTTATCTATAATTTGTATGCTAATTTAATTAAAAAAATCTATAATACAGAGTTAGATTTCTTAATTGATTTTTTTGGGATTTCATATTTTCATAGTTGTTTTATTTTATACTATGTCTATAAATCATTCATGACTTCCTACACCAAAAAATCTACATAATTAATCTCCCTCAAAACCTTTTCACCACTTTAGTGTTTAAATTTATCACCTTCCTTTTTATTCCCTTCAATTTTTCTAATCAATAATAGAGGTAATCTTGAATTTTTCAAATTAAAATAATTATCCATAATATTAATTTTTAGTTTCATATTTATAAATAATTTTGTTTTAGTATTTTTTGATAATCTTTTTTATACAGGTGGATTAATTTTTTCATGTTAGGGTGGTTTTTTGGATGATACTCTTTCTAGTGAGATATTTTACTTCATGACTGCAACTGAGATAATTACAACAAGGAAATTGGTCAACATTATTTTGGCCCATTAGGAAAATGTTAATTCCTACTACTAATTTTATTAATTTTTTTTTTATCATTTTCATTATTATATATAAGATAATTTTCATATCATTTTTATTTAATAATCATTTGGATTTTCATAGTTATCTTTTGTGAAGTCTTATTTTTATTTAAAGTATCCATTGAATGACACAAAAATAGATAACATATTCCATTTTTCTGTGTTTCAATGAATTTCATTGGATTTCATTATTGAATTTCTAACACTACATATTGATTTTATGCACTTATATGAAATTTTTTTCTCTTAAAAACATCAAATCAATATGATGTGTTGGAGATAGAAAAATAATACAAATTTCAATCATGTTAAAATTGATATTTGGAATTTTTTTGAGTCATTGAGACATGCCAGAATCAGATGCACCTCAATATAACACATGGCGTGGCCGATATGACCCTATATTTTCAATATATTTGTAATTGACATTAGTTTTTGTAAAAATGAATCTAACATACTAAAATCATGATTTATTGAATATTTTGATAAATTATAAAAACTATCCATAAGTAATTTTGGTCATGTAGGAATATGCCTCACCAAAATTAAATATATTATATGCTTGGTATGACACATTGTTTATGTAATCCATTTATAATTGACATTTTTAATCAAAATGTGCCACTCACTGAAAATAGAAAAACATTCTTATAATATCTTGGATATTTTCTAAGAGGATTCATAAGCCTTTAATGTTGTGTATGAATTAATGTCACCCCAAATTGTCACACCATGTGGCTCGTATGACATAATGTGCATATTTCATGTTTATAAGGACATTTTAGTAAAAAATAATAATGTACTAAAAAACAGCGGAAAAAATAATATTGTTTACATAAATTAGGAAAATGACCCATATATCCTTTTGAGGATGTAGGTATCATCCACACCCAAAAATGATCCAGGATGTTAACATTATGAACCCAACTATATATTTTAATTTAAAATTGAAATTAATTTTTGTAAAAAATAAAATAGACATAATAAAAACCCATAAATTGAATTCATATTTTTTTTGATTGTTTCGAAAAATGGTCAATATGTAATTATGATTTATATGAAACAAACAAACCTTAATTCTATCATTTTTCATCCAAATATTACTCTAAGTGTCCATTATCATCTTAAATTTGAAATTTTAGTTGAAAAAATTAATCAATAAAAACAAAACAAAAATAATCTCAAATTGTATTCATAATTTAGTTCAATGATTTATAATTAATTTTTGACAAATAATTATAAGTTTTCTATCAAAATAACACTTGATGTGACTAGTATGAGTCAATGTGTGTGTTTTTATTATAAAATTACATTTTAGAAAAAGAAGACAACTAACAAACATAAAATAAACAAATTAATTCTGACTATTTTGGTACGTTATAAAAAAATAAATATTTAATTTGAGATTATTAGGAATCAACCTCACTTAAATTTGATTCATGATGTGACCAAATTACTCCAAGTGTGTCTTTTTATACTAAATTATTATTATTTTATCTAAAAATTAACATGATAAATTCAAAACTAGTGGAAACAGATTATGATTATTTTGATAATTAAGTAAAACATTTTATAATCATTTTTCTGGTATAGAAATTCCCCCCCCCCCCCAATGTGATACACGATGTACCTGATATCACTGAAGGTGATTGTTATCTATTAAAAATTGAGATTTCATTTTAAAAACTATCACTCATTGAAAACTGAGAAAAAATTCTCGTATTGTTCAAATAATTTAAAAAAATTATTATTTAGATTTTTTTTGTTTAAGAATTAGTAACAAATAAAACCAACATACAATGTTACAAGTATTTCTCTATATGCATGTTTACAATTTATAATTACAATTCATTAATAAAATTCATGTGATGTACTCAAACATAGGAAAACAAATTCATATAGGTTTTATAATTTTTCATTGCAATTTATAAGTCATTCGGGACATGTAGTAATAATCCTCACCTCATTTTAACATATAGTGTGACTGATATGACACCAAAATCATCTTTGTATTTAATATTGACATTACTTTTAGAAAAACAGACTATAGAAATTCCCAAAACTGAGCAAACACATTTTGATTGTTTTGATACGTAATAAAAATTTTCCATAACACAATTGTGATGTTTAGGAATTAGTATCAACTATATCTGGTGCATGATGTTTCTAGTATATCTAAAACCATCGGTTGGTTTTTTAAAATTGACATTTTAGTTCAAAAAATGTAACTAAATGAAATATGATAAAACATGATTAGATTACCTTGATAATTTTGGAAAATTATTCCTAATTCATTTTTGTTTTGTTTAAATTATAATCATGTAAAACTGACACCAGATATGGTTGGATCGACACAATGTGTGTGTTTCCAGTTTAAATTGACATTTTAGTAAAAATAATAAGTGATGTACTAAAGACCGAGAAAAAAATAATAAAATTATTTTAATACTTTTGTAAAATTATTCATTGTATATTTAGTACATGAAGTTATCAACCTCACCATAATCTGATGAAAAATTTGAAAATTATGAATTGAAGTTCATCATTAAAATATAAAATTTCAATCTTTGTTTAAAATGCACATCACATAACCAATAATGAGGAAACAAATTGATTACTCATCATTATATATGATATTAAATAATTAATTTCCATATCATTTCAATCATATTATTTTTTATTTAATCTTCATAGAGATAATTATAGAATTAAAAAAAGAATTTGTGTGACATCAAAGTATCAAATTCGAATCAATCTGATACATAGTGCTATTGGAATGACACAACATTAAGTTTATAATTAACCCTAACTATTGTATTATTTTTTATATTCTTACTAAGAAAATAATTGTATTATCAAATTGGTAAATTATTATCATTGAGTAGGGATGTTTTTTTCGAAAATATCATGGGACATCATAAAGAACAAATGATAATGGAACATTCATTATTTTTAATATATGTAATCATTTGTAATTATATAATTTAATACATCAATGTATAGAATTTTTATAATATAGTGTTTTTCTTTTATTTGTGTTTTAATTTTTAATTTTTTTATTTTTTCTATTGTTACATTATTTTCGTCATATATGGAGGTATTTTAGTGGTGTATTGTGCTATTAGATCACACTAAAATTATATTATAGTTTCCTATTAGAGAACACTGGATTATTCTCCATTATTAGAGATTTTAGTCGTTGTGATAAAGGATTACTTTATCAGTATCTCTAGAATCACTGATAAATTACCCCTTTATTATTTTTAAATAAACAATCTGATAAATGTTGTCCATTATGAGTACTTCTAAATGTTTTTATAAAGGAACAATTTATCTTCCCTTTTTTAGTGATGATAAAATAACAAGTATTTTATTCTTGATTTTTTAGTCAGTGTGTCTTTAGTGTTGATAATGGAAATTTTTCCACTACTAATGGCCTATTTTCTAATAATATTTTTAACCAAAGATATAAAACTATATAATTTTGTGGTGCTTCACCAACACCTGTCTTGGGAACATATCTATTCAATGATATAACTTCTATCCTTATCAGCATAATATCGTGTATATTTATTGTTCTATATTGTTTCCTGGGATTCAAAACCCACCTATTCTAGAGAAGAAACTATATTTCATGAAATAACATTATTAACACACATTATATAACACATATTGGTGATAATTGTAGATGAAATATTGGGATAACACCTAAATATAGAATAATAATTCTTTTCTGAAATTCAATTTCCTATTTCCTTCAAATCATGGTGATATTATAAGATAAATTAAAATTTAGGGTCCCTTTATATGAAAGGATCATTTTTTTAATTATTTATTTTTTTATATATTTTTATTAACAAATTAAATATGATAGATATGAATTGAAAATTCATGGACCGAAATCATATTACAAAATAGTATGAATATTGGTTGAAATATATCACCACGTTTGAAAAATATCAAGCATATGAACCATCTAAAATCCTTTTTCCATGTCTATGATTTTTTTATTGTTGAATAGTTTATAAATGTTATAAGAATACTTTTTAGCCATTAAAATAATTGAAGTTATAATTGATGAAATAAACATTGGGAATAAATTAATAAGCCAGTGATTTGGATTATACATCATATTGTGGATCATCTGATACGATTAAAAGTGTGGACAATGATGAAAATCATATCAAATATGTGACATCATGTGTTAATAATGATGAAGATTATATTAAGGAAAAGAAAGATAAAGTTTATTATGAAGTTCGTGATTGTCCAAAAAAAAAATAGAAGTTAAAGAGTTGTGAAAAGACACCCTTTTATGATGGTTGTACTAAATTTAATTTTTTATCAACACTACAGTAGTATTCTTTGGATGATGGAAATCAATGGAGTAATTACAGTTTAAAAAAACAAATTTCTCTCATGAATGATATGTTTCTTAAAGATAATGATCTTCCTTGAATAACATATGATTATGAACTAATTATATATTCACTGCATATGATATCTAAAAGAAAACAAGCATTTAAAAATGATTTTATACTTTTTCTCAAGGAAAAAAATCACATAAAAATACCTAAACAGTTCTGATTCTCAATAAAGAAAATAAAAATAAGGCCCTAAAAGATTTTTTTGGTGATTAACAAAAATTCCATTATTTTGGAACCTATATTAAAGTGAGGACACTATTAATCAATTGATGTGGAATGTAGATATAGAAGTAAAGATGGTAACCATCGTCACTTGATATACTCTCCTTAGTAGAAGTGAATTGATAACAAGTATCCTGATAATAGAAATGAGTGGAAAGAATATTTAAAATTTTCAATCAATCGATGGATTCAATCATTTTTGTTTTAAAATAATAACCAAATGAACAAATCTACTTAGATTGGAAAATTAAAACATTTCACCATTGATATACATGAAAGGAATATAAATTATGTAATCCCTATATATATCAGAAATAAAAGAAATGGGTAATTATATTGTTTCCTATTTCTCTTCATTTCCCGATGAATTTAAATTTTTTTGCACCTATGGTGTTACATTACAAGATGATGATAGAATTTAAGATTTCAAATTAAGAGCCACATTTTACAGGATGATAAATTATTTTCCTTCTTATGTAAATTTTTTTAGGATTTATAATTAAGGAAACTCAACGGTGTCTCTTTTCCAGAGAAGGTACATAAGAAACTAGGTAGAAACATTTATCAAAGAAAAATTTTATATGAAATAAAATATTTCAACTATAATCACACAAGTAATGATCATGGAAAATATCATTCTAAGGTGGTTCAAAAAAATGAACATCACTGTATCCACTAACAAGTGATCAACTTTTTGAGAAATGAAAATATATGTAAGCTTTTTTTGGAAATTTCATTTTTTTAAATGATATAATATGTTTGAGAAAGAGAAGAGTTTTTTTAAATAATCATACTAAAATTTTTGGTGCACTAGTAATTTTCATGATGTTATGAACGGTAAGGAGGATGTTTGTGAATGCTTCCTTGGAATTATAGTCAACACACCCAAAAATTCAAAGAATCGAATTAATTCTAGGTTGGATATTAATAAAAAGGTAATAAAGGACGTGTTGGTTCTAGTAATGTGTCAAAATAGAATTTTATTCCTCAAAATTATTACACACATTCTCAGTAAATGATATATTAGTTTCTATGCATGATGAATGTTGAATATGTTCCATATAGATATTCATCAAATATTTATAATATAGTGCCAGTTGTTTATTTAATGTTAAATGGTTTGAAAACACATGACTGTCATTTTTTATGCCAGATAAAATTCCTATATATTTAATTGTATTTTTCAATGAAATTAATTCATATATTAACAAAGATCTTTTTTTTTTCTAATCAATATAAAACAGTGTTATAGAATTGGGGATATTGAAACTCGTGGAAAAGGAAATTTCATTAATATTATATTAATTGGAAATGTTTTTGTCATCAAAATTATTTGATATGTTCATTAAATAGGTGGTTCACTTTGTAAAAGAGATGTTGCATTATGGTACTATAATTTATATAAGGATGTACTAAATTTAACTATATTATAATTTTGGTAAGTGGTTTTTAAAAAATTGGTATTTCCAGAATGTTTATTATAGATTAATATATTGTTAAAGAAGCTATTGAATTCGATATTGATTACTTGACCAGTGTGGATAATATTGTTTCACCAAAATCTCATTAGAAAAGGAATATTGTGGATGAAGGTATATATGTTATAAATATTGACAAAAAAACTATTAAAGATCAAGAGAAATCATAACATTATGATCATCACAATAGTTTGATATTTCCCCAAAAGTTGAAAATGATAAAGACATTATTAGGAATGTGAATCCATCAGGGGGGGTTGGATATCAAGTATACATAATAAACATTTCATAAGACTGTAAATAGACCTTATTTTTAGTTATTATGAGAAAAATATGGATTCCATTTCTGAAAAAAATTGATGGATAGACTTAAGTACATGTTTTCATTTATTACCATATAATGGTTATGTAATTATATGTTATGCATTATATATTAATGAACATGAAGAATATTTTACCATTAAAAATAGTGGAGTTATAATTGTGGAGGAAGTGAATAATTTATATTATATCAAGTATATAAATCCAATTTATGGAAATATCTCTTATTTTGGCATCATCAATCAAATAAGGGAATTGGATTATAAACCATTCCAAGTGCCAATTTATCAATACAATTGGGTTTATAATATGAATTCTATTAAAGTATATGAATTGGGATTCATATAGTGGATATAAGTAAGAAATGGTAATTATATGATGTTTTATAATTAAGTCACATGTATCATAAGTATATTGTGTTATTGAT
Source organism: Viscum album (assembly GCA_963277665.1). Taxonomy (NCBI): domain Eukaryota; kingdom Viridiplantae; phylum Streptophyta; class Magnoliopsida; order Santalales; family Viscaceae; genus Viscum; species Viscum album. Next base: position 185,820,120 of record OY728122.1, read on the forward strand.
CCCAAAAACCAAGAGTGCTTAATATTTTTTCAATGAAAATCGCTGAGGGGTAAGAAGAAAACTAATTTCATGCTAACCATTTTCTTAAGATGTTTACATCAATTAACAATGATAACAATTTATATGAGTTCCTAAATTTTATAAGATACTAGAGTGAAGGTATTTTGATACTTGATCGAGGGTTTAGATACATCCATCTATTTAAAAATTGAGTTTTATAGTCATGAAATATTTTTTTAATTTAAAAATGGTTACCTCATTTTATTTTATGTTCACAAATGAATTTACATTATCCAATTTAAATGATCAGCCACATCTACAGATAATGACTTCATCACAGTATAATGCTCCCAATCATAGGAAACAATAAAATTATCATCGAATTTTTAGTACCCCCGGTTTCTGGTATGTAACCCTTTATTGATGATTTTCACGGTTTTGAAGTTATGGGTGATGAATGGGAGAGTTGGGAGAACATGAATCATGTTTTGAGGCAAAGGGTAAGTCCCATGGATAGCACACAGTTTGTCTACATTGTGTGGTAAAATTGTGTGTAGTTGGTCTTGGAGGTAGTATATTCCACACGGGTAGCACATGGTTTGTCTAACCGTGCAACCAAACTATGCATGGAGTGTCTGCCCAGGGAGTGGCTAACCCACAGTTAGCACACGGTTTGTCTAACCATGCAGGAAAATAGTGTGGCCACTTAAATGGGATCCTAAAAATGTTTATGTAACACGTTCTTGTCTCTAAGTGTCTCTTTTTTCCTCCTAAGAGGCCCTACCTCAGGATATTTCTTTTAATAAGGTCAAATAGGGTTCTCCCATCATTCCAGAGGAGATCCAAAGGCTTCTCTGAGCGAATCAAAGCCTAATTCTTGAGGTATGTGATTTTTCTTCTTCGTTCTTGACCGGTTTCATAGATCTACTTAGATCTACTTCTCCTCTTCTCTTATTTTCTTAGATCTGTGCCTGTTATGGGTAGCTCTAAGTGTGTTGATGCCAAATATGATGCGATTTAGTCTTGATCATTCTAGGATAAGTGATCTAAGGCGGGTTTTTGGAGAGTCGACCTGGTTTTCTTAAGCATTCATCGAACTTTTGGGATTTCGTCAAAACCATTGAGGTAGGGGGCTTAACTCTCGGCTCCTCTTGTTTGAATTGATTTTAATAGTTTCAAATTGGTTTATTTGAATGGTTTTGATTGTGAAAATCATGGAATAAATCTTCTTTAGTGATGACTTGTGGTTTTTATGTAATTGTGAAATCTTGGCAAATTTTTGTGAAAACAGATTTGGCTACTTCAATTTAAAATATTGATTTTCAATTACAGTTTCTAAAATTTTAAATGGTTTGATGAAAAATGGATTTTCAATAAAAGAGTGTTTTATTGAAAACTTTTGAGATTGAAATGACTTTAATGGATTTAGTTTTCAATAAAAAGGGTGTTTTATTAAAATGGTGTGGAATTGAAATGGCTTAAGATTGAAATGACTTTGATGGATTTGGATTTCAATAAAATGGGAGTTTTATTGAAATGGTATGGAATTAAAATGGTTTGAGATTGAAATTACTTTAATGGATTTGGTTTTCAATAAAATGTTAGTTTTATTGAAATTAATTGGAATTGAAATGGTTTTGATGGAAATGGTTTTTAATAAAAATGTGTTTTTATTAAAAGGATGTTTTGGCATGACTGTTGGGAATATGTGGTGTGTGTTATGTTGCAAGTACATGGCTTGGATGAAATATGACCTTGTGCTCAGTGCCAAACATTTAATGGCACAATGGTAACTATATGTACAAGTCTTAGTTTAAATATGACCTTGTTCTTGGTGCCATAGGTGTAATGGAACATGGGAAACAATTACCTTTGATGACTTGGTAGATCGACGAGAGACCGGTCATGAGTATGGAACTATCATGACAAAGAATGCATGGTTGGTAGCATGGGTTGAGAAATTGTTGGGTATCCCAAAAATGAATGTTTTTGAAATGGTTTTTAAGCAAGTTTGGTTATTTTTATCGAAAAATAACTTGCTAGAAAATTGGTTTCAATTGCACTTCAAATGTCGTTGGTTAGGAATGGTTTTGGAAACTTGTTTATATTTAGTTATAATCAAAATTTGAGAAAAAAATTTATATAAATGTTGAAAACTCTTCTATAAATGTGGCATGAGTAGGGAAGTCATTCAGGAAAACCTACTGAGTTTTATAATCACCCCTGCTTTAGCACGTCGGTGCTTTTGCTGATGTCGTATTCCAGGACACAGGTAAAGTTAAAGCATCTTATTTCTAGTGACTTGTGGTGATTATATGGAGATGTGGTGGATATTGGAGCTTGTGGAGCATGGAGATGTAGTGTCTTTTGAGAGTCTCCAGTTTATCATCTGATGTTTACTTTAATGCTTAGTTTTTCTTCTGTTGTTGTGTAAATTGATTTGGTTTGATATAAATGAAGTTGTTTATCGGTCTTTCAGTTTTTCATGCATCATATAGTGATTGTTTGGTTATGGTTGGTTTATGGGTTTATTTCATTAAGGGTAAATAATCCCCCACCTGTACTTGAATCTTATAGGCATATATTTCCAGCCTTTGGAACCTTGGGGATGTCGCTTAAGGCCTAGTAATGACTCATGGTACTCTCATGCAAATGAGAATTGGAGGGTCATTAAAAATTGTATCAGCTTTTTCTGTCCACACCAAACAATTTTTTATCGATGTTCTTGGTCTAGGAGTTGAAATTAATTCATGGATATTCCTTGGGTCAAAATCCTAGATTGGAGTAGTATTGTCGGAACATGATATGTATAACATAAAATGACATAGCTAACCCATTTATGCTGAACTTCAAGTTACCAGGTTTTTGGGTACAAAAGTGTTTTGGATACATTTCTAGAATGATGGAAATCTCATTATCATGGGTTTATTCAATGAGATGAGCATGACATGCAGTATAGATTAATAAAATCCCACTAGGATTGCATATCTCATTATGAAGAGTGATTTATGATTTCGGGCAAGGTGAATTTTTTTTAAAAATGAAGAAATTGTTATCAAGTAAAATATTTTTAAAACATGGTATTTGGTGTATTTTGAAAATGGGATGATTTTCAAATGGCATCATGAATGTTTTAAAAAACATTTGAACATGGGAAAAAGGATGTTTTTGTTGTGATAGAATTTTAAGGTTATGCCATCAATTGGTAACGAGTGTGATTGACGGAGGTGGTTGTTTGTTTAGAAAATGGCACCTGGTATGCGTGGTCAGATCCAAACCAAAGAAGCTGTAGGGAATGTGGTTTCACTAGAACCACGTTTGAACCAAGAGCTGGTTCAGAGTATCATCCATGCTTTTCCAGCTGTGGATACGGGGAACCAGAGGAATAACCCAAGGCATGTGGATCATAGAATCCAGTTCATGAAGCAGAATCCACCGAAATTTCGGGATGATGTTGAACCCGAGAAGGTGGAGGTGTGGCTATGTAGAATGAATCTTATCATCAATTTCATTGGCACACCATCATAGTTGAACGTAAAATTGGCGACGTATATGCTCGAGGATCTTGCACGTCAGAGGTGGGATATAGTGGTGCATGATAAATTGGATGAAGGCCTTACATGGGAGGATTTTGATGAATTGTTCAACATAAATTTCTATCCTCACACTTTCAAGATTCGTAGAATGAAGGACTTCTTTAGTCTGAATCAAGAGAGTCTCTATGTCATTGAGGATGCAGCTAAATTCCAGAGTTCAGTCAATTTTTCACCAGAGTTTGCAGCATGTGTGTCGTTGTAGGCACACATCGTCGAATCGGGGATAAGGCATGAGATTCGATCGAAGAATGTGGTGCTATCTATTACAGATTATACAGATATGGTGAACAGAGCGATTGTTGCTAAACATGATATCTCGGGATCAATGGGATGTTTAATGCTTATACCTACGGGAAATGGATGGAACTCAAATACTGGGAACAAGAGCACAAAAAGATACCTATTTCCATGGTGCGAGTGCAAATCAGAACCAGACAGCGAGATCAGTGAGCCTTCCTCCATGACCCTAGAGCAAATCATGTTGCTTTCAATGTGGATCAATTCACTACATAAAGTAATATTGTATGGTGAAACATAGAGGATGTCACCAATTCATGCAGATGGGGCATCAACAATGCTATTGTAGGAATTCTTTGAGGTGGGGTGCATGTGACTCTTTGCAGGCGGCGCAAGCATCGTGTGCATAGATAGGATGAGGACAATAGAATCAATCTCATTAGTATAACAGATCTAGCCATGGTGATTCTCAAAAATCCATGACTCCTCAACCATGACAATCTTAGAAAAACAACAAGGAGAACAGTGCAATGACGAAGCAATTGTATGGTGATGAGAAGATGATTGTCGATGACCAAGTTGGAACTTCTATAGTAAGAGGTATGATTATATTGAATTATACCTTTGTGCAAGTTTTTTTTGATACTGGTACATCATATTCCTTCATTTTTTATCATGTTTTTTACATCCTATGTTTAAAACATGAAATGATGCCTTCTATTTTGAAACTAAAAACTCTTCTTGCTGAAAAAGAACATCAAGCCTTTGTGTGTAGAGCATGTTCTATAACTGTTGATAGAGATGAGATAAAATGGGACTTTTTAATGTTGGACATGGATGTCTATGATGTAATCCTGGGTATGGATGGGTTCAAAATGTTTAAGGATCACATCGACTGTTATAGGAGAATGGTTAGTTTCATGACTGAGGATGGAATCAACCATCTCTTCTGAGGAGAGATGATGGTAAAGAAAGGTGCAAAGAGTTTGTTTCCACCAATGGTGGGAATTATCTATTACCATTTGGCATCATTGACTTTGGAATAAATGGAATAGATTGAGGAAAATAGTTTTCCAACTGTGGTGGATCAATTTTCAGATGTCATTTCGAAAAACTTCTCAAGGTTACCACCTCTAAGGGAAGTGGAGTTTACGATTGATCTCCTTCCAGGGACTAGTCCTATTTCCCTTCCATATTATATGATAGCACCAATAGAGTTATGGGAATTGAAATTTCAGTTAGAGGAGCTAGAAATAAAGGGTTTCATTTGACCATGTACTTCTCTATGGGCAGCACCAGTGTTTTTTGTAAAGATGGCGGATGGACCTCTTCGGCTGTGTATTGATTATCATAAGCTTATCCAAGATACGATAAAGAATAGATATCCACTTCCATGAATTGAAGATATATTCGATCAATTAAGGGGAGCTTAGTGGTTATCCATGATTGACTTGCAATCAGGATATCACTAATTGCGAGTTCGGAAAGAGGATATTCCAAAGACAACTTTTAGAAGCAGATTTGGCCACTATGAATATGTTTCCATGCCTTTCGGTCTAATGAATGAACTATAAGTCTTCATGGTCTTAATGAATAATATATTTCAATGATATCTGGATTATTTATTGTGGTGTTTGTTGACGATATCATGGTGTATTCAGAGATGATGTTTGAGCATGAGGTGCACCTGGAATCAACATTACAAATCATTAGAGATCATTGTTTGTATTCCAAATTAACAAAGTGTGATTTTTGGATACAGGAAGTACGTTTCCTTTGCCATGTCATTTCAGAGAAGGGAATTTTTGTTAATCTTGAAACGATATAAGTTGTTATCTCTTGGAAACCATCGAAGAATGTGTTTGAGATACGATGTTTTCTTGGTCTAGCTCGTTACTACCGACGTTTTTTTGGTGATTTATCATGACAAGATTCACCAATGAAAATTATAACAAACAAAGAATAATCCTTTATAATGGAAATAAGAATGTCAAATTTCATTCCAGGAACTGATAGTTTGGCTTACATCATCACCTGTCTTGATCTTTCCAGAATTAGGTCAGGAGTATGTGATGTATTGTGATGCTTCAGGATCAAGGATGGGTTGTGTTCTCATTCCAAGAGATCACGTGGTTACTTATTGCTCAAGGAAGTTGAGGGTGCGTGAGAAGAATCCACAAAAACATGATTTGGTGTTAGCTGAAGCCGTTCATTCTTTAAAAACATGGATAAATTATCTATGTGGAGAAATTTACTGTGTTTACGGATCACAAAGCCATGAATCACATTTTCTCACAGCAAGATTTGAATCTGAGGAAAATGAGATGGATGGAGTATGTCCAAATTCATGACTTTGACTTGATTTACACACCCGGAAAAGGAAATTCGGTGGCAGATGCATTGGAGTAGAAATTCCTATGCTCAGTTGGAAAAAAGAAGCTTTAGAAGAATAGCAGTTTATGTCAGTCTTAACCGACATGCATGTGGAATGTGAAGACTAAGGTGATGTTTCTATTTTATTTTCTGATACACTTGTTCCTAATTTAGTAAATAAGATCAATGAAGCACAAAAATCTATTTCATAATGTCTGGTTGTATGTTCAAAACTCAATGGTGGGGAGGCCATTGATGGATAAAACATGATGGGGGTTCAGTTTTGTGTTTTAGAGATCGGATGATTGTACCTATGGTTTGTCAAGAACAACTTATTCATGCTTACCACCATTCAAGATGGGTTGTACATCTAGGTACACAGAAGATTTATAAGGATTGGAAGTCATAGTTTTGGTGGAGCGGTATGAAAATGAAGGTGGCCGAGTTCGTCTCGCGGTGCTTAATTTGTCAGCAGGTTAAAGAAGAGCATCAATGACAAGCTGGTTTGTAAAAATCATTACCTATATCAGCAAGGAAAAGGGATTAGATACCAATGGATTTTGATACAGGTCTTCCTAGAACGGTCTGAAAACACGATCCCATTTGGGAGATCGTGGATCATGCGACCAAGTCAGCCCATTTCATCCCTATTTATTAAACCCATATAGTGGAAGATCTTTCAAAAATATATATCTGAGAAGTGGTAAATAGGCATGGTGTACCAGTGTCTATAGTCTCAGATAGAGATCTGAGGTTCACATCTTTTTTCTGGAAATCATTAGAGCAAGCCCTCAGAACTCTGTTGACTAAGAGGATGATGTATCATCCTCAGATGGATGGTCAATCCAAGCGCAAGATACAAACATTAGAATATATGTTGTGGGCTTTTGTGATGAATTTTGGTGGATCATCATAGGATTATATACCCTTAGTGTATTTATCAAACAATAACATCTATCAAGCCTCAATACGCATGACTCCGTTTGAAGGATTGTATGGGCATCCTTGTCGTTCTCCACTATGATGGGTGGAAACCAGTGAAACTTCACTAGTCGGACCAAGCCTTGTTCAATAAACAACATAGAAGATCCAGTTATTTAGAAATATGATTGAGACTGCTCAGAGTCTTCAAAAATCTTATGAATATCACCATCGAAGACTATTGTCATTCGTAGTGGCTGACCATGTCTTCTTGAGGATCTCTCCATGGCTTGGACATCGTCATTTCGGGATGCAGAGCATGTTATATCCTATATACATTATCCCTTTTGAGATACTGGAATGGGTTGGAGACTTGGCATATCGGTTAGCATTACCCCCACAATTTAGTTTGGTGGATAATGTCTTCCATGTGTATTAATTGAAAAAGTATCAATCTGATCCTGACCATGTGATTAAATGGGATTGTGTTGAACTAGAGTTGTATGCTTCATTGATACATCTCTGGGTACAGATTTTGGATAGGAAAAAAGAATGCCTTGAGGAGAAAAAGCATCGGTCTAGTGTGGGTTTTATGGTAGCATGGTCAAATTAAAGAAAGAGACTTGGGAATGCGAGAAGGAAATGAAAGAACAGTGGCTGAAACTCTTTCAGTTGGGTATAGGTTTTCTACTATCCGAAGTGGAAAAACCATTGGTGGGGATAATGTGATACCCTCGAATTATGGTATTTAACCCTTTCTTGTTGATTTTAATGGTTCTAAATTTATGGGTGATGAGTGGGAGAGTCATGAGAACTTGAATCATGTTTTTATGCAAAGGGTATGTTGCACGGATAGCACACAGTTTTTCTAAACCCTATGGTAAAACTGCACGTAGTCGGTCTTCGAGGTAGTAGATTTTGCACAGGTGTCACACAGTTTGTCTTACCGTGTGTCCAATCCATGTGTGTAGTGTCTGTCGAGGCACTCTCTAACACAAGTTTAGTGCATGGTTTATCTAACAGTGCAGTCAATACATGGTGGCACTTAAATGAGACCCTATAAAGGTCGATGTCACATGTTTTTGCCCCTAATAGTCTCTTTTTTCATCATAACCAACCCTTACTCGGGATTTGGCTTCTCCTAAGGACAAAGAATGTTCCACCATCATTCTGGAGGCGATCTGATGGCTTCTCTTGGTGAATCGAAGTGGGATTCTTGAGGTATATGGTAGTTCTTCTTCGTTCTTGATCAGTTTCTTAGATCTACTTAGGTCTACTTCTCCTATTCTCTTGGAAAATTAGATCAACTCCCATTATGGGTAGATCTAAGTCTGTGGATGACAAATATGATGAGATTTGGTCTTTATCTTTCTAGGAGAAGTGATCTAAGTTGGGTTTTTGGAGAATCGCCCCGGTTTTCTCAAACGTTCATTGACCTTTGTGGTTTTTGTCAAAACCTTTGAGGTAGGAGGCTTCACTCTCGACTCCTCTTGTTAGAATTGATTGGATTAGTTTCAAATTTTACTATTTGAATGGTTTTGATTGTGAAAGGCGTGGAATAAATATTCTTTAATAATGATTTACGGTTTTGATGTAATTTTGAAAGCACGGTGAATTGTTGTGTAATGTTATTTGGCTTCTTGAATTTAAAATGTTGATTTTAAATTAGGATTTCTGAAATTGTAAACGGTTTGATGAAAAATGGGTTTTTAATAAAAAGATATTTTTATTGAAATGGTTTGGAATTGAAATGGTTTGATATTGAAATTACTTTGACGGATTTGGTTTTCAATAAAAGGGTGTTTTATTGAAATGGATTGGAATTCAAATGTTTTGAAATTGAAATGACTTTGATGGATATTGTTTTCAATCAGAAGAGAGTTTTATTCAAATAGTTTGAGATTGAAATGACTTTGAGGGATTTGGTTTTCAATAAAAATGGAGTTTTATTGAAATGGTTTGGAATTGAAATGGTTTTGATGGAAATGGTTTCCAATAAAAAGGTGTTTTTATGGTAGGGTGTTTTGGCATGACTGTTGGGAATATGTGGTTTGTGTTATTCTTGCATGTACGAGGCTTTAATGAAATATTACCTTGTGTTCGGTTATAAATGTTTAATTGAACAATGGTAACTATATGTATGAGGTTTGGTTGAAATATGACCTTGTTCTCGGTGCCAACAGTTTAATGGAACATGAGAAATAATTACCTTCTTATGACAGGGTAGATTGATGAGACACCACTCATGAGTATGGAACGACCATAACGAATCATGCATGGTTAGTAGCATGGGTTGCGAAATTGTTGTGTATTCCAAAAAAGTAATGTTTATTAAAGTGTTTTTAATCTTGTTGGGTTACTTTATTAGAAAAATAACTTACTGGAAAATTGGTTTCAATTTCTCTTGAAGTGTCATTGGTTAACAATGGTTTTGGAAACTTGTTTACATTTAGTTATAAACTTGTTTTGAGAAAAAAATTTATATAAATTGTTTTTATATAAATGTTGCTAAATCTTATACTCAAGTTCCGTGAGTAGGGAAGTCATTGGAAAAAACCTACTGAATTTTATACTCACCCCTACTTTGGCATGTTGGTGCTTTTGCAGATGTCTTATTCCAGGACATAGTTAAAGGTAAAGGGTCTTATTGCTAGTGACTTTTAATGATGCCTGAGAGATGTTGTGGAGTTTGGAGCTTGTAGAGCATGGAGTTGTAGTGACTTTTGGGAGTCTTTAGTTGTTCATCCACTGTGTACATTGATGCTTATTTTGGACTTTCTTTATTGTGTACTTTGATGTGATTTGATAAAAATGAAGTTTCTTATTGTTCGTTCATTTGTTCATGCATCATATAATGAATGTTTGGATATGGTTCGATTATGGGTTTATTTCTTAAAGGTTAAATCATCCCCTACTTGTACTTCAAACCCTTCAGCATTTATTGCCAGCCATTGAAACCTTGGGGATGTCCCATAAAGGCCTAGTAATGAATCGTGGTACTCTCAATCCCATGAGAATTGCCGGGTCATTACACAATTGGTGTTCACAATACCGTGTATGTAAAACCATCTCCACAAGATAACTCTACATGTCTAGAAGAAAAACATATAAATGATGTTGATCCCATGGAAATCGTAGATGATTAATAAATTTTTTCCCATAGAAACTGATGTTACATTGAATTATGGTGTTATAAAAAACTATTATGTTGTGAAAAAGGGCATCACATTTGAGATAAAATTAAATAAGAATGGCCAAGGTGTTTACTAAAATAAGTCAATGTTGAGTTGTTTCATTAGTCTCACCACTCGACAACACATTCTGATTTATATAGATTCACTGAAAAAAAAAATTTTATATTATTACAACACTATAATAGGATTTTATTAGGTTAAAATTATTTTAACGTTTGTTTATTTCACTAAAACACAAAATATTGAAACATTTACTAATTATCTCATATACCTTTTAGAGTACATTTATAGTTGATGAATCCCTAGTGAAATTTTTATTATAGAATGGGCCATGGATAATATCAAAAAATTATTTAGATTTTTCATCTCAATGAATCTGAAGTGATAATAAACATGAAAACATTTCATATGTATGCACACCTGGAAAAACATGAAGTGTAATATGTGTTTACTGGTCATCATGAGGAGACATATTTTCATGTTCATTGTGGAATATAATAGTTTATTTGAAAATACATGTATAAATAAATTTTTATAAATAATGATAATTTATTAAAAAAATATTTTTCTGAAAATACAAAGTGGGTTGAAAACCTAAAATTTACCTGTTATAAAGAAGCTATGGGGTTTTCTTCACATGAAAAAATTGGTGTATATTTTAAATCTAACATAATAATTTTATATGAGTTAAAAAAACATAATTTTGTTACTCGATATATTTTTAGATAGATGAATCTATATCCAATTCATGTTCCACACAAAGTATTTTTCTATTAATTGTGGCACCAATGAACAATAATGGTATAGTAATAGATGAAAAAACATAAAAATTTGAGAAAACATTTGTAAGTATGAAATAATTTCTATTTTTCATAAAATCTTCCTTACATACAAATGATTACTTAATTTCCTAGTTTTAATCTGACATATTAATAAAAATTATCATTAGATTAATTTTAGGAACAACTATAATAACATGCTATAAAGTTTCCATGATAATATGTACTTATCAGAGGTGATGGTTTTGGGGTGACACACTAAACATAATTTGAGAAAAGAAATGAACAGGGGGATAATGATATAAAAAGAAATAGATGGAGGCACGATTATCTACTATTGGGGAAGAATTTAATTAGACATCAGAGTTTCTAGAAAATTATTTATTAAGGAAGAAAATAGGATAAATAACTCAAGAACAATAATAACATGATGATCCCTACCCCCTACATCATTGAGGTTATACATTCTTCTCAAAGAGCTATATGATATGAGGTAACAAAAAATTTCATAATTTTATATGTGAAATATGAATCATAAAAACTCCAATATCTTTCATGTAATAACATTCTATAGGGTGAAAATGAATGTGATTTATATTTTTATAAAGACATCTCAATCCTTGTTGTGATTGATACCATTTTAAAAATACTACTAGATATTATACACAATATTGAAATATTAATTTTTCATGTGATGTTGGGGATTAACAAAGATCATGACCCAATAACAATGAAACATTTTGACCATGATGATGTAGATGTTTTTATGGTCATGTAATCAATTGAATTATTAATAGCATGATTATTAGATCTAGTAAAAACATACCCACAGGGTGGTATTAAATTCCAATTTAATTTTTTGGAAAACCCATTTATAATTAATGAATAAATTTATCAACAAATCAATATTATTAAATAAGAATAATGGGTAGGGATGAAAAGATACGATGAATCAAAACAATCTAAAGGATCAATCATGAAATCAAAATGATATTCACAATGAAATTTTACACATCACATTTAGTATCAACATTTTATAACATCAATTTTTCTTGAAGATACAAGGTTGAATAGTATTAGTAATATCATAGTTTATTTTCAAGAAAAAATATAAAAAGTGACCATCACAACCTACCATTATACTATGAATAAAAATACATTCTCAAGTAATACTATATAGAAATATTAGTTGTAAATGAATACATGAGGTTCCTTTTCATGATTTGTTTTTTCAATAGCTATTCTAGTGTGTTAATTATGTATAAATTCATTTCATAATATTTTCTGGTTTCTATATCAATATATAATGAAGGAAAACCCCTATGATCCTAAATATGGACACATGTGTCGCCTCATCAATTTTACATTACTAACATAATTTTTATACTGATAAAATTGATGTTGTAATGCGAAAACATGGCCTAGAGTTTGAAAAAAACATATAGACAATATAAACTTATTTTTAAAAAAGATATAAGGGAAATAATCTTCAATTTAAGAATATTATATATGTTATTTCAGTATATGACATATTCCTTATTTTTGGAAGAATTGGCTAATAATAAAACTAAAATTGGACTTTCTAAGGATTTGTTTTCAACATTTACTACATGAATACCAAAAAAACCAACCATACGTGTTGAAATTTATAGTTTTTAATACACAACATCAAAAATTTCAGAACAAAACATCATGTTATATACTATATATTATGTTTAAATGAGTTTATCACAGTGTTTAAATATCGTCAAAATCCTGACATGAAGATAGTATATGCATTTAAGAAGCCTATTAACATCTATACGTGGACAAGTATTAGGGTACATATAATAATATTTCAATAACAAAACACATAACAATAAAATTATTTATTTTTTAAATTTTTTTTATTTCCCACAACAATCTAATGGAAAATATTTTTGTTATTATAACTCTTTGTTTATGAGAGATATCATACTCGATCAAAAAAATGGCATCCCTAAAGTGGTATTTTTTGATAATTATCATTTTAGATTAAATATTTATTAACAAAATGTGTATTTTTTTAGTATTACCATTACAATAAGAGTTACTCGTACCCAAAATATGAAATGGGTTTGTATAGAAATGGAAATTTATAATACCCAAGGATATAATATAAATATATAATATTAATATGAAACTTCTTACTACATATTAATAAGATTTTATAATCATTTTACCTACTTTCATATATAATTTCATTATATTTATAATAAGATCAAATTTTTATTATTTTTAATGAGATCATGATGAAATGACGTCATAAACTAGGATGATCCACTCACGTACTATTATCATCCACTCAACCCATATGATGCACCCATGATGATTAATTTTTTTTATTCTACAATTAATTAAACATATAGTTTATCAAGTAACAATATTTTTAGAAATCCTGGAATATTGAATTAATTATTGGATAAAAAGGCATTTTGAAAACACAATTACCTCAATCAAATACATAGTGTAACTAGTATAACAAAAATTGTATGGTTTTAGTCTAAAAATTACATTTAATTGATATATTTTATCAAATTTGAGGTCACTTTACTTCATTATAGTAATATTTAAATAATAATTAATTTCATATATAGTGGATTCAGTTTACCAAGTTAGAAATTATTCTTCAATGATGCTCGTTCTCATGAGATATTGGACATCACAGATACAACTAAGGTAATAGAAAAAAGGAATTGGGTCAACTAGCCACACCAAAATGTGATACATAGTGTGATTGGAATGACTCTCACTATATGTTTCTTATTTTTCAGTTTAAATTATAGTTAGAAGAAACTTCACAAACAAAAAACTATGAAAATACATTTTGAGGTTTCTGATACGTTAAAGTAATAATTTATATGTAATTTTAATGTGAAAAAATATACCACACCACAATTTTGACACATAGTGTGACTATTATGTCACTAAATGTGTGTTTTTTCAAAAGAAACTGATATTTTAGTAAAAATTATAAGTTTCGTACTAAAAATCAATGACACGTATTCATAATTTTTTGATTCTTTTAGAAAATTATCTCTAAGTAATATTTCTTAAGTGTTAATAATATTCATTATATTCTGAAACAAAATGTTCCTAGTATCACTCCTAGTGCCTATTTTCATTCTAAAACTAATATTTTTTATCAAAACATGTTTTACTCCCTAAAAATTGAGCAAACATACTCATATTGAATTTCTAATTTAGTAAAACTATTCATAAGTAATATTTAATGTGTTGAAATCATACTAACATTACTCCATCACAAGATCTGACAATTATGACTGAATTTTATATTTTTTTAATTATAAATGAAATTTTATTTAAAAAATATTGGTGACATACTCAAATTTATTAAATAAATTATATTTTTTTATAATTTACAAAAAAAATCCCTATAACATTTGTGACATGTAGGAGTCATTTGAACGTCAATCTGATGCATGTTATGACCAGTATGTCTCCAATTTTATACAATTATTTAAAATTGAAATTTATTTTATTAAAAAGATATGTTACATAATCACAACAAACAAAAGGCATTCTATTATTTTTCATAATTTTGAAAAACAATACATATTAAATTTATTACATGTTTGAATTAGAAACACCTTAATCCAATAAACAGTGTTCCTGATATGTCTCAATGTCTCATTTATCATTTAAAATTTGATATTTTGATGAAAATTTGTTTTAGTCACTTAACACCTAGAAAAAACACATTGATTTTCTATATATTTATTAAAAATAATTCATAAGTCATATTCAATGTGATCTAATTACTCTCACATTATACCAATGCACGATGTGAGTGGTATGACAAAAAGTACAACATTAATGTTCAATGTTAAATTTTTTAAAAAAAAAATAGGGCATACTAAAAACTATGATCATTCATTTGGAATATTTTTGATACTTTTTGAAAATGTTCCATTTTTATTTTATGACATTTAAAAATCATTCATAACTCAATTTGACATAAGGATTGACCAATAATACTCCAACTGTTTCTTTTAAAAAAAAGATGATATTAATTTTATTAAAAAGGATGTGTGATATACCCTAAACTAATCAAATGAATTTTTGATGTTTTGATACTCTATTAATATGGTACATAAGTTATTTTTGAACTGTAAAAATTATCTATACATCAATTAAATACATGGTTTGTGAGGTATTGTAAAAATTTGTTGTCATTAGTTTAAAATTGTAATTTTAGTGAAACATTTGTGTCACTCATTCTAAACTATGAAAACTCACTAATATAGAATTTAAAACTTAGGAAACATAATAATAAGTAGTTTTTTATGGATAATAATTAGTCCCACAACAAACTGAAACCAAATATGGATGGTATGACTCAAAATATGTGTTTTCACATCAAAATCACATTTTAGTAAAAACATAATATATAATAAATTGCAAAGTATTATTGTTTTAATACTATTTGAATACTATAAATATGAAAATTTTTATTTATAGGATCTTTATTCTCCTAAATATGACACACTGTGTGACTTTAATGAATCCATGTGTGTCATTTTATTTAAAATTTACATTAATTATAAAAAAATGTACAACTAGATTTCTCAAAACTAAGAAAAACTTTTTAATATTTTTGATACTTTAGTAAAACTATACATAACTCATTTTTATGTGTAGTAATTATCCTCACCTAAATTTGATACATGGTGTTCCTGGTATTATTGAAATGAGACATTATTAGTTTAATAATGATATTTTACTTCAAAAACATGTGTCACACAAAAAAAAAATAGTATATATGATAGTACATAATGTTTAGGAAAAAATATTAATCATTCATATTAGATTTTTATGAATTTCCTTCAGATCAAACTGACACATGATGTGACTGGTGCGACTGAAAGTACGAGTTTCCTCTTTAAAATCCATTTTAGTAAAACACACATGTGACATACTAAAAACCATGAAAACACTTTTGGATTGTTTTTCTACATTTGATCAATGAAACATATTTCAATTGATATGTGTATGAATCATATGAACCTTAAAATCATACAATGTTAGATCTGGTATTATACGAATTGAGTCTTTTTATTTAAAATTGATAGAATATTTAGTAAAAAGGTGAAGTGACATAATAAAAACCAATAAAAAACATTCATATTATTTTAATACATTGGTATAATTGTATAAAAGTTACTTTTTATGGGTAGGAATCATACTCACATCAATCCAATACTTGGTGTTACCCAGTATGACTCAATGTGGTCATTATCTATTTATAGTTGTCATTTTAATTCAAAACATCACCCCTAGAAAATAGAGAAAAAGTGATAGGATTGTCTATATATAATTGTACAATAATTAATTGGTTAGTTTTTATTCATAGTGATAAAAATACGATAAAAATAAAATTTTACGTGACTCATATGACTCAATGTACTTATTTCATGATTGGAATTTAATTTTAGTAAAGAAACACAAATTAAATACTCAAAACTATGAACAGACTTTCCGATTGTTTTTATACTTTTGCAAAATGATCCATAAGTAATTTTTAACATGTATGAATCACCCACACCATAATCCAGTACTATTTTGGCCCCTTATATACCAACATTATTATTTCATCCTCTTTATGGTTTGAAAATACATTTCAAAAAGATAGTATTATTTTATTCTTTTGGAAACTATGAAAAATAAAAAACATTTTTATAAAACATCAAAATATTCTCCATCCAATTTCATCATTACGAGAACACTTTTTTGAAATATCTGAATTAACACCATTCTTCATATAGTGGTTAAAATACATATATGAAAGGGGGATCCCAAATTCTCAATAAGGGTAATCAATGGATATATGTATCCAT
Organism: Viscum album; assembly: GCA_963277665.1. Classification (NCBI taxonomy): domain Eukaryota; kingdom Viridiplantae; phylum Streptophyta; class Magnoliopsida; order Santalales; family Viscaceae; genus Viscum; species Viscum album. Next base: position 185,837,096 of record OY728122.1, read on the forward strand.
ATCATGAACATGAAGGTATAAGAACACATTCATAACATTTTATGATCATACACAACATATGAAATACTAAATAAATGAATCATGTAATAAATATTTGATCTCTATATAACATTTATAATAAGTTATTCACAAGAATATTCCTTCATATAATAAAAAATTAATAATATAAGAAATTGTGTAAATACACATAATCATATAAAAACGATTTCTATAATAGACAGGGAATTTCTCCATGGCCATCTTAGTAGTATGGGTTCAACCCCAAGATATCTTGGTTGTCATGGTTCACTCCCATAACCATCATTCTAGTCATGGTTCATTCCCATTACCATCATAGTAGTCATGTTTCACACCAAATACTGTCTTCTCAGACAATTTACTTTATGTATATGTCATGGGATATAAATCTTGACCCATTGCATTGGAGGGTGATATAATCCCCAAACATCTCGAAATGAAATCAAATATATGTGTTTCATGATATCATATAAATTATTAATAACATATCAAATTAAATGAAATGGAATTTATAAACATGTAATATTATCCTATGTTTGGGTAAGGAGGGAGGTTTCATAATCATATTATTAAAGTAAAACCAGAGGAAATAAGTGGGATTCATTGACTTATAACCTGTCAAAGAGAAACATATTAAACAAACATATAAATCGTACAATAGAAATTGGGTTCATGGATTTTATTACATAAAAACATTAATCATTCTACGAAATAATTGGAATTGAACAATTTATTATATTCCAAATATGGAATGAGTCACACAAATAGGTATAATATTACATGGAAAATGATTATAATATATCTTTTATAAAATGTTTTTGGAAAATTTTATCTCATAATTGAAAAGTTATTTTAAAAAATAAAACATTACTTGAATCCTCTTATAAGTACACGTCTTTTAGTATTACATAATCTTTAATTAAATGGATAATTCACAATGAGGATCTTATCAGGTTTAGAGTTTTAGATAATTAGGTCAAAACTTTTACATAACAACACGAATATTACATGTAGAAAATTATACTCAGTATCCATTTTTCATTATAAAATAAAATTTTTGAAAATATGGGTCATGTCTAGTTCTATGTTTTAGACAACAAGATTTTTCCCTAATCCCATCGTTGACTCTATTCATCTTTATGTCCTGTGAAAAACATTTCAAGATATGGGATGAGCATAAAAAGCTCAGTAAGCGATATAAATTAAAGAATGAAATCATTTTTTTATCATTACATACATAACATAATCTCTATAACATACCAAATGAAATTATATGATTTATGAATAACACATAGAAAACATAAATCATAAAGGTAACTTGTGGCATCCATATCATACTTACATTGTAGTTGTCACAGCTACATAGGGAGTTACATTTGGAATACCCATCCAAGTATATTCCCTAAATCTCTTAGGAGAAACAATAATGTTTACATCTGTCACGTTAGCCAATGCATTTGAGAGATATATCGGGCTCACCTGCCCTAGGTTTATCACAGAACCACCAGTATATGTAAACAATTCCCAAGAATCATATCATATTCATAAAACATAAAATAAACATAAAGTAAATATAACATTTCCACATTCTAATTAAAATATATCATTTATATATATTGACATAAACAATCCATTATCAAAACATTATTCATTACCAAAATACATAAAAGGGTATATGGTATATATTTTCCTTTTAACAACTTCTCGTCTTGTTAAGGAATCCAACGATCAAATAATACTCACGACAGCGAAAACGGTCTTTGTCACTGCTTAGGTGAAAAAGAAACATTGTTTTTTTGTCATTTAGTAAAATGAATCAAAGGAAAAGATTCCCTCCTAATGAAATAAAAAATAAATGTATTTTTAGACCGTATAAAATAATGTGGGGAATAAACAAAATATGCCTCAATAAAAGGGAATATAGACGATGTCCCTTACCTCGTGTCTGACATGACCCGATCGTTATTTAATATCTTACAAAATAAATTAAGATTAATTTCTAAATTCTTAAGAAAATTTTTCAAGAATATAATTCATTTTATGTCACATATTACGATGTTATAAGAATTATGTAACCATTTATGTTACTAACTATTGTTTCGTCGATATTTGGTACTTGAGTAAAAATGAATAGCTTATAATTACAATTTTTCCACATTGTCAACAATCCATTATCACCAGAATGATATTAAAAAATTAGATATCATAAAAATCATATATATTCAGTATATATATGTACTTATAAAATTACATAACATTTGAAGTTAATAAATGAAATGCACTGTTCATGGAAACAGTAAGTCGTATGTACGCATGAACGTTACTTTCATTTCAATTTCATTCTTTAATGGAATTATTACATAATGATAACTAGGTATATTATAATTCCACTATAATATCAGATATAATACCAATAACTATATCCTTTATACATCGCACATATGGAATTAATGAGTCATATCACTTTAAGGGGGCAGTAGTTCGCATTTCCTCAAATGAAATTATCACGTTTACCTACTATTGAAACTATAATGGTATGATATAAATGAAAAATTAAGAATAATAAAGAAAATATAAACATAATATATATCATATATAAATATATTTCCATTGAAATGGCCCCTATGGGAGGCGGTCAGAGATAATTGAACAATTATCGCTTCGTGAGGAGTTAGTTTGTCATTCAGAGAGACATTATGTTCTTCATCCATTAGATGGGGGTGTGTGTAAGTGTAGTTTGAATCCTTCTCATAAAAAATAATAGTATATTGAGGATACTGGTTTCTTTATAAATTAATGTAATAAAAAGATTTTAGGGGATTGGAGAAGTAAAATAAAACAAAAGAACTTAAGAGAAGATGTTATCTTTAAATTGGGTAACTACCTTTGGTTTGAACCAAAAGTGTTTCTTAAAGTGCTTTATGCCTAAGGTAAGGCTTCTATGATGAAGAGATAGAACATGAGAGATTATTAGAGTATAGGTGGTATGAGAAAAAGCCTTGAGATGTGTGAGAAATTTGATATAAGTGAGGGCTTTTTATAATGGATAGGAGGGTCTCATTAAGAATGCATGAATCAATTATTTTATTATAAACTAATATTCAGTTTAAAAAGGTCAAATAATCATTAAAGTAGATTTTAATAAGACTCATTGTCTAAATTAAATCATTCAATAATAATTTGGACAGTTTTGGATGTTTTTTTAATATTTATAATCATATTTATTTAAATAATTTATTAATGAGGTAAATACTGCATCATTATTGTGTCAAAATTAATTAAATTTATTTGATGTAAAAAAAATAAAAAAGATACCATGATGTATGAAATAATTTTATATTTCCAATGAATATTTATAGTTGAAATTATAATATATATAACCCAAAAATATTGATTTACAAAACGATATTTTTTATGTAATTTTTGTATTTACTTTAAATTAATAAATATAAAGTGTCATTATTACTCCCATGCGGCACAATGGGGTCCCAAAGTCGACCAAAGTATGCCCATGGTCAGATATTTATCATAAAATAGGACTAGGATACATGTTAGGATAATTTGATATCATTTTAATTTTATATTTTACCCTTATTTACTATATTTACCTTTTAATCGTCGTAAATAAAATATTTACTAAAGTAAATATTTAAAATGTCTAAAAAAAGTTACCTATATACACAATTTGGACGTACTGATTTAAAATATGGAATCCATTTTTCTATTTTTGAAACAGATAAGTGGAAGAAATTAATTTAAAATTAATTCCCACTCTCAAAACATAAAGCGTGTTTTTAAGAAATAATAACTACCAAAAGATTGACACTTGTTTATATCCAATTTCAAAGTGAAATTAATTCCAATGTCAAACATTGGATTAACTAGTAAGAATATATTATAACTACATATTATAACCAGTTAAAAATATAATCTATCCATATAAATAAATTACATTAAAAAGAACATTCGAATTAAAATACAGTATTTTTCACTATTCATTAGAAAATGAACTTTATCAGAAAAATACCAAAAATTTTCCCAAAGTAAATTTTGATGTCCCAAATATAAATAAGAATTTTATTAAGTCAAATATAACATATAAAAATTACTAAAACAATATTTAAATATGGTTCTCCATCAAAAGGTGGTAAATCGACCTTTTAAATAATATTAGAGTATTTATGATTCGATTCATTCACATTTTAAGCCTCTATATTTTATTTGATAAATGTCAAAACATTTAAAAAAATGTATAATCATATTTTAGTTAGCTATATTCATTCCCAAGGATACAATGGCTAGGCTGTAACTACCATTTAAAATAATAAAATTATATTATTAGGGTGCAATGTAAGATTTCAAAGAAACTCGATGTTCTGTATTGGGTATGCTATCGAACATTGTATCCCCTTTAAACTAAAATTAATATTTAATTCAAAAATATTAATAAAAATTCAAATTTATTATTCTTTATTTACTTGTAATGTTACATCCTTCCACCCTTTTGGGAATTGTGTCCTCAAAATATTTATTCACTCATCAAATAAGTGGGGGTATTTATCCCTCATAACATTTTAAGATTACCACATTCCCTCTTCAACCATATGATTTTTCCACAAAAAACATTACCTAAAAAATTTCCTTATACTTTAACACTTTATCTCTATGGTCAAGAATGTGGACTGGTTATTCCTCATAAGACAGATTCTCTTCAAAATGAACTACCTCTGGGCTTAAAACATGAGATGGATGTTGCATATACTTTCTCAACATTGATACATGAAAAGAATTGTGTACCTGAGATAAACATGGGGGTAAATCCAGTCTGTAGAAACTTCTCCAAAATTCTTTAGCATTTCATAAGGTCCAATGAACCTTGAACTCAACTTTCCCTTATTACCACAACCCATCAGACTTTTCCAAGGAGAAACATTGAGAAAGACATGATCAGCTACCTCGAACGATAGATCCTTCATCCAGTTATCCGCAGAGCTTTTCGACCTCCTATGATCTGGTCTCATGTTCATCTAAATAAACTGAACCTTTTCTACCATCTCTTATACCAATTCATGTCCCATCAGCTTTATTTCTCCTATTTCATCCTAAAAATCTGGATTTCGACAACACTTGCCGTATAATTCCTCTAATGGAACCATCTGTATACTGGAATGGAAACTATTATTATATGAAAATTCAACACAGGAAATATGTTGGTCCCAACTTCCCTAGTAATCCAGTGAACATGCTTATAGAATATCCTCCATGTTCTAAATTGTTCATTTTGACTACCCATCTGATTGAGGATGAAAAGCTATACTAATATTTAATTCTGTACCCAAAAACATATGAATTCTTTTCAAAAAGACATAAGTAAACCTGGGATCATGATCAGATACAATAGAGAGAGGAAAAACATGCAACCTGCCTATCTCTTTGACATACAACCAAGAAAGTTGATCTAGAGACAATGTATCTCGAATAGGAAGGTAATGAGCATATTGAGTAAATCGATCAACAATAACCAAGATTTCATTGTTACCTTGAGATGTCTTTGGTAATCCCACAATGAAGTACATGGATATATTTTCCCATTTCCACTCTAGCACTAGTAATGACTGAAGCTTACCATTGGTAATTGTCGTTCTACATTAAACTTATGACCAATCAAACACTTCATAATAAAATCAGCAATATCTCTTTTCATTCCATCCCACTAGAAATACTCTCGAAGATCTCTATACATCATCGTACTAACATGATAGACTGAAAATGGGGAACTATGAGATTCACATAATAATTCATTCTTCAACTGTGAATCACAAGGCACACATAATCTTTTCCCAAACCTCAAAACACCATCATTATTAATGTTATATTCATGAAACATACCCTTCTGATCCAACTCTACCTTTGTCGGTAACAAACTGTCTTCTTTCTGAAATCTCTTAATTCTCTCTAATAGAGATGATTCTACTAACACCTGAAACAAAACAGAAGAATTTCCTACACCAACAAATTCTAGGTGAAAATTCATCGAATCAAAAACCAAAGGATCTTGTTTCAAATGTATCATGGTTAATGAAGCATTACTTTTTAAACTCAAAGCATCAGCCACATTTTTTCATTTCTGGGGTGGTAATGGATCGTGCAATCATAATCCTTGATTAATTCCAACCACCTCCTCTGTCTCATGTTAAATTAATTTTCAGTGAATTTATACTTCAAACATTTATGGTCAATCTATATTTTACATTTCACTCCATACAAATGATGCATCCAAATTTTAAAAGAAAAAACAACAGTAGCTAATTCCAAATCATGTGTATGATAGTTTAACTTATGATGTTTCAACTGACATGAAGCATAACCAATTACCTGATAATTTTTTATAAGGACACAGTCAAGTACTTACAATGAAGCATCACTGTAAATACCAAACACACCATTTCTTGGAGGCGGTGTGGAAATTGGAGCATTCGCCATTCTTCTTGTCATTTCCTGAAAGCAATCATCGTATTCATCTGTCTAGATAAACATAACACCATTTTGAGTTAACATAGTCATTTGACATAATAACCATGAATGTATTTAACAAAACTTCTGTAATAACATTTCAAAATAAGAAAACTATGAAATCTCAGTTATATTTGTGGGTCTTGGACATTCTTCAACAAATTTTATTTTAGCAGGATCTACATTTATTCCATTTTTTGAAACAATGTGACCCGAGAATGAAATTATTTGTATCCAAAACTCACACTTCCTGAATTTACCATACAGCTTCTTTTCATTAAATGTTTTTAGAAGAACCCTTATATGACTTTAATTCTCCTTATCAGTTATAGAAAAAACCAAAATATCATCAGTGAAAACAACCACAAACTTATCCAAGAACTCATTGAAAATTTTATTCATAAGATCCATGAATACAACATGTTCATTGGTTATCCCAAATGGAATAAATACAAATTCATAATGGCCATATCTATTACGAAACATGGTCTTCGGAATGCCTTCTTCATTTACTTTCTACTGATGGTACCCGGACCTCAGATTAATCTCTGAAAAATACTGATATCTCTATAGCTGATCAAACAAATTATGGATATGAGGAAAAGGAAACTTTTTCTTAACAATGGTGTTATTCAGTGCTCTATAATCAATGAAAAGTCTCATTGAACCATATTTTTTTTAACAAATAAGTGTGGGTCACCCCATGGTGATGTTCTAGGTTGAATGAAACTTTTATCTAATAACTCTTGCAAATACATATTTAACACTAAATGTATAATTTGAGCCTTTTGATATGGGGGTTTTGAAATTGGTTAAGCAACATGCACTAAGTCAATAGTAAATTAGACTTCCCGATCTGGTATAATACCAGGCAACTCATCAAGAAGAACATCAAGGTACTCATTTACCACTGGCACATCATTAATCTCAACACTTCCTTTATTTTCAAAAATATATGCAAGGTAACATTCATTTACATATTTTACTAGTTTCTCAACTTCCTTATATATTATCAAATGTAAGGCTTCATTCTTGTATACAAACTGAATATAGTTCTGAAAATAAACCTCCTTAGCTATGTTTTTAATCTTAGCATGATATATCGAAATCCAATTTATACCCAAAATTACATCAAATGCTACTAGAGTAAAAGCAATAATATTTTCAAGTAGATTCTTCCCTCACACAAGGGCATGAACGTTATTATAATATCTTTTTTCCCAACATTTCCTCCTAGTGTTTTTACAATAAGTTCCATATTCATATCATGAGATGGAATTACAAATTTACTAGAAAATTTATCAGAATTGAATGAATTGGTAGACCCTGAATCAAACAATATATTGGAATAATCTAAACAAACAAACTATGTAACTGATACTACTTCATTCGATGGCCCAACATCTACTGATGCAGTTTCAATGGATTTACCACCCCTTTCTACTTGTAGTCTGGTTTCTTTCCCTCAGTTGAGTTCATTGTTGGACACTCATTTTAATAATGACCAATTTCATTGATGTTGAATCATTTTACTAACTATAAATAAGATTTTGTCATATCATTACATTGATCTTTTACAGTGCAATTACAATCCTTATGTACCATTTTACCACATCGGTAGCACTTACCAGAATTCAAAAGACATTCTATAGCTTGCTTTTTACCACAATTTTCACAAACCGTATACTTATGTTTCTTATCATCATACTTTTTTGAAGAGTTTTTCTATTTCATCTACCACCCTGACCTCTTATTCTTTTGTTTTTTAAAGAACACCAGATCATCGGAAAACTCCATTTCCACCTTCTCCACACAACAAAAAAATTTTTCATAACTTTTGAGATAAGTATAAGATAATTCCCTTCAATACATTATCTTCAATCCTGAATAAAAATGGTTGATTTTACTATCAATATCTCTAATGAAATTTGGATAATACCTTGTGAGTTGAGTGAATTTTTCTTTATAATCATCCACTGAGTCATCCTCCTAACTCAATTCATGGAATTGTTTTTCTATACTAAGTCGAACCACCTAAGTAAAATATTTCTCAAGGAAATACCATTGAATTAATCCAAATCACAAGAATCAATATATTCACTATCACTGATATTTTTCACTATTGACTACCACTGATCAGCTTCACCATTAAAACGGTAAACAAAAAAACTAAACTTTTTGTGTTTTGAACACCCCATGACATAAAAAAATTTCTCTCATGCTTTAATCCACCCTTCTGCTAGCACTAGGTCAGATAATCCTCTAAATGATGGGTGATTCTGCCTCATGAAATGATATACTACTGACATGTTCCTCTGTGGTTGATTTGGATGATCTTGTGCATGGATACCACAACCATTTATAGCCCGAGTCAACTGTTCCATCACTTTAACAAACTATTCAGTTCCAATTCTGACCATCTCAGGTTGCTGATTTGGATGTTTGACATCCTCCTGATGTCATCCCAACATAGATGCATTATTTCCTCTGTGGAAGACCATTCTAAACGTAGAAATATCTTAGGCAATGCACCATGGTAATCTTTAAATGCAATATCAATGCAATATTAACTTAAATTAATTTATGGATATTAATATAACAATAACCTAACTACAAATGTAATCTAAACTGACCTACGACACCAACTAAAAGGACTCGACCATAATCATTACATAATATTGAATTAAATTGATAATTCACATTTATTATCTTTTCAGGTTTAGTGTTTTAGAGAATTAGGTCATTGCAATTACATAACAACATGAATATTACATGTAGACAATTCTACTCTGTATTAATTTTTCTTCATAAAATAAAAAATCATGAAAAAAAGAGTCATGTCTAATTCCATGTTTTAGATAGGAAGACTTTTCCTTGATCACATCCTTGACCCTATTAATCTTTATTTCTTGTTAAAAACATTTCAAAACATGTGATGAGCATAAAAATCTCACTAAGGGTTATAAAATAAAGAATGAAAACATTAGTTCATCATTACATATATTACATGAACTCTTTAACATATGTCATGAAATCAAAAGAATTATGAATAACACATAGAAAACATAAATCATAAAGGTAACTTGTGGAATCCATATCATACTTACTTTGTAGCTGTAACACCCCGACCCCAGCTACCCAGAGTCGGTGCATTACTTCGTAACATTGGCATGATCACAAAAGATCAAGTCTCGAAAGACCGATTAGTTTAGTAGCCTTGGAAACACTAGATACATTCGTAAACGTTACATTACATCATAAAGTGAAAAAATACAATAACAAAGTCTCCATAGTCCACACTCATATCCTCTTCTGACTATCCCTGCAGGTCATTCATAAAATACTTCTTCACATCCTGGAAAATATTAAAACATTGAAAGGGGTGAGCTCAGATGCTCAGTAAGGATAACAATATTGCGGAAGCTTTCGTAAATAAACATAAACATTTAAGGCAATGTATAACTAAAACAAAAGCCTTTTAAACTTGAACATCAACATAATATGGAAAAAGTAAAATGAGATAATGCCATTTACTTCTTCACATGGATATTCTACTGGTCGAATAATCACATGCAATATCAATAACCACTTTCATAATGATGGAATGCATAATGCCAGACTATCATAACCACGTAGCCAAGGCCTCGTGCCAAGACCACAAATAAGATTTTGTCAAGGCCTCGTGCCAAGACACTAGTTTGTCTCATGAGACCTGCCGATGCATCGAGGAGCTATAGCGGGCTCCACCCGTCACTTATTAAGTCCAATGCATTCCTCATATGAATAGGTTTAAACATATCATAAACCATAACATAATCATATCACATAAAACATGCATAAAGGAAACATAACATTTCCACATTTCAATCTCAAGATATCAATACAACACATTGATATAATAAAAACGCTTTCAAAACCATTTTCAATACCAAAATAAAAGAAAGTTAAAACTTTGTATTTATTTTTCATTAAAAAAAATGATGGCTTGTAGAGGAAGCCGAAACTCAAATAATGGTCACGGCGGCGGAGAAGTCGTTGTCGCCGCATAAGTACGGAAAGAAAAACATTCCATTTTTGTCGTTTAGTAAAACGCTTCGTATAAAAAGATTCCTTTTGAATAAACTTAAAAGTCAAAGGGGATTATACACCGTATAAAAGAAAGTTGTGTATAAAACCAAATATGTCTCAATGAAAGGAGATTGAGACGAAGTACTTAAAAAGATCATTTTTAAAATAAAATAGATCACTTATGTGTATTCACTATAGGTACACATAAAGAGAGTAAAAATACAAAATAGGACATAATAACATCATGACATAATTTGAAAGTAGGAGATTAACCCAAAGAATGGAAGTTGGGTTAAGAAGTTCCCTTACCTTGTGTCCGACTTGACTCAACCGTTCTTTAACCTCCTGAATAATAAACTAGAGTTTATATATACCTTATTAAGAACCATTTTCAACTTCATTATCCTTATTATATCACTTATTACAATGATATGAACATTATGTAATTATTTAAGTTAATAACGGTCGTTTTGTCGATCTTTGGTACTTGAGTCAACAATAAGCTTCTTATAATTACAAGTTGTTTATGTGGTGAAATATCCATTATATCCAGAATTATATTCATTATTTAGATGTCATATATATCTTATATATCCAGTATATACATTCATTTATAATATTACGTAACATTTAGAGGTAAGAAATGAAATGCACCGTTCATGGAGACGGTAAGCCGTACGTACGCATGAACGCTACTTTCATTTCAATTTCATATTTAATGGAACTAAATAATAATGATATAAATGTATAATATAATTCCAGTATAATATAGTGTATAATACCATTTACTCCATCCTTTATACATCCCACATATGGCATTAACGATTCAAATCACTTTGAGGGGGCGGTAGTCCGCACTTCCTAAAATGAAATTATCTCGTTTTACCCATAATGGAAATCATAAAGTATGACATAAATGAGAAATACAGAAGCATAAGTAAAACATAAACAAATTATAAATCATATATAAAAATAGTGACATCTTAATGGCCACCTTTGAAGGTGTTATATGAGTGTTGAACAATCATCGTTTCGTGAGGCAGAAATTCGCCATCCACAGAAACCGTATGTTCTTTAACCATTAGACGAAGGTTTGTGTAAGTGTAAACCAAATCCTTATCATAACAACATCCTAGTATATTGTAGGTACTGGTGTTGTTACAAAAGAATGGAATGAAAAGAGTTTATGGGGTTGGAGAAGAAAAATAAAACAAAACAACATTAGAAAAGACATTACCTCAAAATCGGGTAACTCTTTTTGATTTGAGCCAAAGGCTTCCTTGGGAAGAGTTCTGCCCAAAGTGAGGATTCTAGGAGTAAGAGGGGGAAGTTGGGAGAGTATTTGGGCAGAGGTTGGCCGAGCCAAATGGCTTGAAAGTGTAAATGAGGTGGGAGAGGTGGGGGCCTTTTATAAGTGGAGAGGAGGGGAACTTTTGGAAAGATTGAAATGTTACATTATTTCACAATGCTTTTCGGATTCTAAAGGTCCCACACTTATATAACTCGAGGCTAAGGTGATAAGGGTTCGAAATCTCCTCATCCAATTGGCTTTGGACAAGTTTAAGCCTTGGATTTTGCATTATCTTCCCATTTTATTTAAATCGTTAAATAATGAGGTCATCACTACATCATCATGATGTCATAAATAATTTAATTTATTTAATGTCTAAAGATTATAAAAAAAACTACTATGATGTAGGAAATCTTTTTAGCTTTCCAATGAATATTTATAGTCAAAATTTGGACTTGTTTAACCCCACTTAAAAATTGTTTTAGTAAAACATTTTATGTTTGTGTCATTTTTTACTTTAACATTAAATAAAAGGTGTTTATGTCATTTTCTAACTAAAGTGGCTCCATGGGGTCCCCAAGTTGACCCATGGGTTGTCTTGGTCGGCCATGACTCATCCAATAGGAGTAGGACAAGTTTCATTATCATCTCATATTAAAAAAATATTGTTTTTACCTTAAACTACACTAATTAACTCTAATCGCGATTAAGAACTTAAAAGTTACTATTCACCAAAAAATTATTTTAATCTCATTGAACCACATTTTACTTCTTAATGACAACCATGTATGTCGGATTTTTGAAAATCAAATCACAGAAGTGGTAATATTTCATTTAAACGAAAAATCAGTTATTTAACTACCACTTAGTGGTTTCACTATTCATCAAAAATTGAAGTTTTTTAGAACAAGGCCAAAATTTCACCCTAAGCTATAATTGATATTACGAATTCAAAAATGATGTCTATTTTACAAAATTCCAAAAATATTAGTTGCATTAATTAATTTTATAATTAATTCCCGCTGTTACGACAAATAGCGTGTTTTTAAGAAACAATTTATATCAAAAGATTGGCAATTGTTTATGTCCAATTTCAATGTTAAATTAATTCTAATGGCCACCATTGGATAAAATGGTAAAAATATATTCTAATTATACCTTAAAACCACTAAATATTATAACTTATCACTATAAATTATTTTGATTAAAAAAGTTTTTTTAAGTATTTTTTACTATTCATAAAAATTTGGAAGTTCTCAGAAAATTACAAAAAATTCAACATAGGCTAATTTCAATATTAGGAATACAAAAATGAAGTCCATTTTGAAATATAAAATTTCTATAAATTTAAAAGGTGGTTATTACTATTCATAACGGCTACTTTGATTCGTTGCGGTGTGTTAGAACTCAAACTTGCGTCCAATGCAAGCTATTGCATTATTGAAAGAGAGGCGTATCGTGGAAGCTCGGGGTGTTACATTCTCCCCTTCTTCAATAAATTGCGTCCTCGCAATTTGAAATTTTTCTTTGAAAATAAAAGGTTGAAAAGAGAAAATACCTTTGAGGAAAACCCACATCGGAAATAAGGTTAATAAATATATAACATTAAAAGAAAGCAGGATAAGTACAAAGGTCACCCGATATAGCCCATTCTAGGATTCTATGAAAATATGGATATGGAAGAAAAAAAACCATCAAGGTCTGATGGAGAGTTATAGAAAACAGGATTAGGAGAAAGTTTAACCATAAGAAAATCACAAACTTTTGATTGGTTAAACGGTCATTGAATCCCCAGTTGGAAAAGTTAACCGACAACATTTTTGTTTTAAGTTACCTTTTATAATGTTGAGGAATTTATTTAGGAGATTTACTAAGAATGTAAGGGAATATACATACTTGTTATGTATACTTTCATTCGTTAATAAATGTTTACCACAAACCCAACTTTTACTCCAAATGGAAACGGAACTCAAAAATATTCTATTTATCCTAATTGTATAAGGTTCCAAATGTTAACACATACCATTTAGATTAGTAAAATTATTTTGTAATATCCAGGGACTTCCTGTAGGCTAGTGGTAGGAAATAAAGGCTTGTCGCACTATGATTGTGGGTTCGATTCCTACAACTTTTTCCGACGCGACGGGTTATTCCCCACCCTGGAGGTTGTCCTTTTCCTAAAACTATAGTATTATAATATTCCAAAAATAATCTTCAGAAATTCTTTAACCTTAAACAATACTATCCATGGTTCAACTTAATCCACTCCAACCTTTATAGTTATCCAAAATATCTTCGTCCAGACTTTCTCTAAAAGGTCTCTAAATTCCAAAATCAATTGTAACATCAGATTCCCCAAACAAAGAAAAGTTTCTCTTATTGTCACATACTAAAAATATGATTACCTTAATCATATTAAAACCTTACTGAAATCAACAAGTACTGCAGTACAATCCATATATATATATCACATTATTCGTATAACCAGAATATAATCCTTGAGTCCAAAAGTACCAATACATTATTTATTCCTCTTCAACTGTAGTCACAGCATAAGATTGGCCTTGATCCCTTGGCCTTTTCTGAGGTAAGTTTCCCTGACGCTTAGGACATTCATTTGCATAATGCCCTGTTTCCCTACAATTGTAGCATTCAACTTTGACAGCCTCTTTCTTTCCCTTGCAATCACGTGCCTGGTGACCTTTTTCTCCACATTTATAACAGACTCCCATTCCTTTTAGGCAAGTACCAGGGTGATTCTTCCCACAATTATCACATAATGGAAAATCCTTCTTTCCCTTTTTCCCTTTATCTGTCTCTTGTTCCACCGTTCTCTTCTTCTCTTGCTTTACTTTGTTGTCATAAGACTTAGAGAATTCCTTTTCTGTCTTGATAGCACATGAGACTATATCTTCGTATGTTGAGAAAGATTGTGACACAAGAGCTCGACGGAGAAATGGTTTTAACCCATCAAAGAAACGATCAATCTTACTTCTTGGGTTACGTATATAATCTGCAGCATGCCTCGCTAACCTTGTAAAGTTAGCCTCATACTTTGCGACATTCTCATCCTCCTTTTGTCTCAGACTCAAAAATTGCCTTTCCATATCCGCTCGATGGTCTCGAGGAAAGTATTTTTCTAAGAAAAGATCTTTGAACTCCCTCCATTCCATATTCGATACGTCATCATCTTCCTTTGTGTTTTGAATCAGCGACCACCACTGATCGGCATCTCCAGTGAGGCGGTAAACTGCCATGACAACCTTCTCTCTTTCACTACTCCCCAAGGCATGGAATATTTTCTCTAAGGAATTTATCCATTTCTCAGCTACTATAGGATTTGTACTCCCATTAAAGGTTGGTGGTTTTTGCCTCATGAAACGATCTAGCATTGATCCTCCACGTTGCGGATCAGGGTGCTCCATACCAGTAAGGTTATTATTCATAACCTGAGTGAGTTGTCCCAGTATGGTAATAAGTTGATCAGCACCAGTTGTATCTCCAGATCCACAATAATTATCTTGATCAGGAGGGCAATCCCTACACGGAGTTCGTGCATTGATACGGTTTCCATTCCTTCCACTAGGCGCCATTTCTAAATAATGTCATAAACTAGATTAGTTTATGAATCAAAATACATAATTCCATACTTATAAAACACTTAACATAAATTGAACTATTTATGGATATAATCCATAATCATAAAAAGAAATGTTTTCTTTGAGAAAGTATATACTCATAACCCTTCATAGTGGTTTGTAAATAAAATGAGAATTATCCTAAGCATATCCCCCGGGAGTGTCGTAACCAAGAGTGCAGCAAGGCCCGTTGTCGTGCACCAGTTCCCGTTCGAGTCTAGCTCAAAGCGGTGTTTTCGGGTTTTACCCCTAGGTACATCTGTGCCAGAGCCGCCTCTACCTGCTCGTATCCAGACAGGGATGTATTGCTCGGAAAAGTCATAACATCTCTACAATACCAAAATTCTAGGAAGTTCTTCTATACTAATTCTCAAAGTCTATCTTTGGGATATGTGCTCTAATCAGAGTTTATCTAAATCTAGCTTCCAAGGTTAGTACTAAACTGCCTCTGATACCAACTGTAACACCCCGACCCCAGCTACCCAGAGTCGGTGCATTACTTCGTAACATTGGCATGATCACAAAAGATCAAGTCTCGAAAGACCGATTAGTTTAGTAGCCTTGGAAACACTAGATACATTCGTAAACGTTACATTACATCATAAAGTGAAAAACTACAATAACAAAGTCTCCATAGTCCACACTCATATCCTCTTCTGACTATCCCTGCAGGTCATTCATAAAATACTTCTTCACATCCTGGAAAATATTAAAACATTGAAAGGGGTGAGCTCAGATGCTCAGTAAGGATAACAATATTGCGGAAGCTTTCGTAAATAAACATAAACATTTAAGGCAATGTATAACTAAAACAAAAGCCTTTTAAACTTGAACATCAACATAATATGGAAAAAGTAAAATGAGATAATGCCATTTACTTCTTCACATGGATATTCTACTGGTCGAATAATCACATGCAATATCAATAACCACTTTCATAATGATGGAATGCATAATGCCAGACTATCATAACCACGTAGCCAAGGCCTCGTGCCAAGACCACAAATAAGATTTTGTCAAGGCCTCGTGCCAAGACACTAGTTTGTCTCATGAGACCTGCCGATGCATCGAGGAGCTATAGCGGGCTCCACCCGTCACTTATTAAGTCCAATGCATTCCTCATATGAATAGGTTTAAACATATCATAAACCATAACATAATCATATCACATAAAACATGCATAAAGGAAACATAACATTTCCACATTTCAATCTCAAGATATCAATACAACACATTGATATAATAAAAACGCTTTCAAAACCATTTTCAATACCAAAATAAAAGAAAGTTAAAACTTTGTATTTATTTTTCATTAAAAAAAATGATGGCTTGTAGAGGAAGCCGAAACTCAAATAATGGTCACGGCGGCGGAGAAGTCGTTGTCGCCGCATAAGTACGGAAAGAAAAACATTCCCTTTTTGTCGTTTAGTAAAACGCTTCGTATAAAAAGATTCCTTTTGAATAAACTTAAAAGTCAAAGGGGATTATACACCGTATAAAAGAAAGTTGTGTATAAAACCAAATATGTCTCAATGAAAGGAGATTGAGACGAAGTCCTTAAAAAGATCATTTTTAAAATAAAATAGATCACTTATGTGTATTCACTATAGGTACACATAAAGAGAGTAAAAATACAAAATAGGACATAATAACATCATGACATAATTTGAAAGTAGGAGATTAACCCAAAGAATGGAAGTTGGGTTAAGAAGTTCCCTTACCTTGTGTCCGACTTGACTCAACCGTTCTTTAACCTCCTGAATAATAAACTAGAGTTAATATATACCTTATTAAGAACCATTTTCAACTTCATTATCCTTATTATATCACTTATTACAATGATATGAACATTATGTAATTATTTAAGTTAATAACGGTCGTTTTGTCGATCTTTGGTACTTGAGTCAACAATAAGCTTCTTATAATTACAAGTTGTTTATGTGGTGAAATATCCATTATATCCAGAATTATATTCATTATTTAGATGTCATATATATCTTATATATCCAGTATATACATTCATTTATAATATTACGTAACATTTAGAGGTAAGAAATGAAATGCACCGTTCATGGAGACGGTAAGCCGTACGTACGCATGAACGCTACTTTCATTTCAATTTCATATTTAATGGAACTAAATCATAATGATATAAATGTATAATATAATTCCAGTATAATATAGTGTATAATACCATTTACTCCATCCTTTATACATCCCACATATGGCATTAACGATTCAAATCACTTTGAGGGGGCGGTAGTCCGCACTTCCTAAAATGAAATTATCGCATTTTACCCATAATGGAAATCATAAATTATGACATAAATGAGAAATACAGAAGCATAAGTAAAACATAAACAAATTATAAATCATATATAAAAATAGTGACATCTTAATGGCCACCTTTGAAGGTGTTATATGAGTGTTGAACAATCATCGTTTCGTGAGGCAGAAATTCGCCATCCACAGAAACCGTATGTTCTTTAACCATTAGACGAAGGTGTGTGTAAGTGTAAACCAAATCCATATCATAACAACATCCTAGTATATTGTAGGTACTGGTGTTGTTACAAAAGAATGGAATGAAAAGAGTTTATGGGGTTGGAGAAGAAAAATAAAACAAAACAACATTAGAAAAGACATTACCTCAAAATCGGGTAACTCTTTTTGATTTGAGCCAAAGGCTTCCTTGGGAAGAGTTCTGCCCAAAGTGAGGATTCTAGGAGTAAGAGGGGGAAGTTGGGAGAGTATTTGGGCAGAGGTTGGCCGAGACAAATGGCTTGAAAGTGTAAATGAGGTGGGAGAGGTGGGGGCCTTTTATAAGTGGAGAGGAGGGGCACTTTTGGAAAGATTGAAATGTTACCTTATTTCACAATGCTTTTCGGATTCTAAAGGTCCCACACTTATATAACTCGAGGCTAAGGTGATAAGGGTTCGAAATCTCCTCATCCAATTGGCTTTGGACAAGTGTAAGCCTTGGATTTTGCATTATCTTCCCATTTTATTTAAATCGTTAAATAATGAGGTCATCACTACATCATCATGATGTCATAAATAATTTAATTTATTTAATGTCTAAAAATTATAAAAAAAACTACTATGATGTAGGAAATCTTTTTAGCTTTCCAATGAATATTTATAGTCAAAATTTGGACTTGTGTAACCCCACTTAAAAATTGTTTTAGTAAAAGATTTTATGTTTGTGTCATTTTTTACTTTAACATTAAATAAAAGGTGTTTATGTCATTTTCTAACTAAAGTGGCTCCATGGGGTCCCCAAGTTGACCCATGGGTTGTCTTGGTCGGCCATGACTCATCCAATAGGAGTAGGACAAGTTTCATTATCATCTCATATTATAAAAATATTGTTTTTACCTTAAACTACACTAATTAACTCTAATCGCGATTAAGAACTTAAAAGTTACTATTCACCAAAAAATTATTTTAATCTCATTGAACCACATTTTACTTCTTAATGACAACCATGTATGTCGGATTTTTGAAAATCAAATCACAGAAGTGGTAATATTTCATTTAAACGAAAAATCAGTTATTTAACTACCACTTAGTGGTTTCACTATTCATCAAAAATTGAAGTTTTTTAGAACAAGGCCAAAATTTCACCCTAAGCTATAATTGATATTAAGAATTCAAAAATGATGTCTATTTTACAAAATTCCAAACATATTAGTTTCATTAATTAATTTTATAATTAATTCCCGCTGTTACGACAAATAGCGTGTTTTTAAGAAACAATTTATATCAAAAGATTGGCAATTGTTTATGTCCAATTTCAATGTTAAATTAATTCTAATGGCCACCATTGGATAAATTGGTAAAAATATATTCTAATTATACCTTAAAACCACTAAATATTATAACTTATCACTATAAATTATTTTGATTAAAAAAGTTGTTTTAAGTATTTTTTACTATTCATAAAAATTTGGAAGTTTTCAGAAAATTACAAAAAATTCAACATAGGCTAATTTCACTATTAGGAATACAAAAATGAAGTCCATTTTGAAATATAAAATTTCTATAAATTTAAAAGGTGGTTATTACTATTCATAACGGCTACTTTGATTCATTGCGGTGTGTTAGAACTCAAACTTGCGTCCAATGCAAGCTATTGCATTATTGAAAGAGAGGCGTATCGTGGAAGCTCGGGGTGTTACAGTAGCTATCACAACTACGTAGGGAGTTACATTTGGAATACCCATCACAATATATTCCATAAATATCTTAGGAGAAATATTCACGTTTACCTCTGTTATATTACCCAATGCATTATAGAGCTATCACAGGCTCACCCGCCCTAGGGTTATCATGGAACCACCCATATATGTAAATAATGCCCAAGAACCTAATATATTCATAACACATAAAATAGACATAAAGGAAAGATAACATTTATACATTATAATCACAATATATCATTTAAATTTATTGATGTAACAAATCGATTATCAAAACCATATTCAATACCAAAATTCATTAATGTTTATATGGTATTTATTCTCCTTTTAAATCATTTCGACTTGTTAAGGAAGTCAAAGACCAAATAATACTCGAAACGGCAGAAAGGACGTTGTCATAGTTTACGATAAAAAAAACATTCTTTTTTTGTCATTTAGTAAACCTCCTAGTTGGAAAATATTACCATTGAAGGAAGTGAAATGTTAAATTTATTTATACATCGTATCAAAATAAGTTGATAATAAAACAAAATATTCCACAATGAAATGGGATTGATATGAAGTCCCTTACCTCGTGTCTGAATTGACTCGATCGTTCTTTAAACTACAGAATAATAAATTAATGTTAACTTATACTTCCTTAAGAACCTTTTTAAATGTTATTATTCCATTTATATCACTTATTACCATGTTATAAACATTATGTAATCATTTAATTTATTAACGGTTGTTTTGTCGATATTTGGTACTTGAGTAAAAATGAACACCTTATAATTACAAGTTGTCCATGTTTTCGACAATTAATTATCTCTAAAGTGATATTCATGATTTCAATATCATGTATATCATATATATACAGTATATAATTCTATTTATAATAGTACATAACATTTGGATATAGGAAATGAAATGCACCATTCACGGAGATGGTAAGTTGTACGTACGCATGAACGCTAATTTCATTTCTATTTAATAGTTTAATGGAATGAAAAAATAATGATAACTAGGTATATTATAATTCCAGTATAATTTCATATACAATACCATTAACTCTATCCTTTATATGTCCCACATATGGCATGAACGAGTCATATCACTTTGAGGGGGAGATATTCCGCATTTCCTCAAATGAAATTATCATGTTTACCCTCTATGTAAACCATAAAGGTATGCTATAAATGAATAATAAAGAATAATAAAGATGATATAAATATAAAATCTATTATATATAAAAAAAATTCCATCTTAATGACCACTATGAGAGGCGGTAGGAGATTATTAAACAATCATCGCTTTGTGAGGCGTTAGTTTTTTATTCACAGAAACAGTATGTTATTCACCTATTATATGGAATTTTTTGTATGTTTATTTTGAATAATTATCATAACAATATCCTTGTACATTTAATAAACTGGATTTGTTATAAAATAAATAAAAAAAGTGTTTAGGGGGTTGGAGATGTAAAATAAAACAAAAGAACTTAAGAAAAGTTGTTACCTTTAAATCGTGTAACTCCCTTAGGATTAAAACAAAAGGGTTTCTTTATTTTATTTCATCCTAAGGTAAGGAATCTAGGATTAATATAGGGATATTGGGAGCTTATGGGAGAAGATTTTTTACGAGCCAAAGGCTTGAGAAGTGTGAGGAATTTGTTATAAGTGAGAGATTTTTATAAGGGAGATGAGGGGATCTTTAGGAAAGTTTGAAACAATTATTTTATTATAACCTTATCTTTGGTTTCAAAAGGTCATAAAACCATTAAAGTAGAAACGATGATTCTTCATGGTCAAAAAAGAAATCATAAAATAAGAATTTTTCTGGTTTTGAATGATTTTTTAATATTTATAAACTTATTTATTTATATCATTTATTAATAAGGTAAATAATGCATCATAATTGTGTCATAAATAATTTAATTTATTTGATTTACAAAAAATATAATAAAATACCATGGTGGAGGAAATCGTTTTAGCATTCCAATTAATATTTATAGTCGAAATGATATCTTATATAACTCATGTAAAATATGAATTACTAAAAGATATTTGTTTTTTGTCATTTTTGTCTTTACTTTAAATTAATTAATATAAAGTGTTATTATTACTCTCATGTGTCTCCATGGGGTCCCAATTTCGACCCAAGGATGCACATGGTCGGATATATATCACCCAATAGGATTAGGACACATGTTAGAATAATTTATTATTATTATATTATTATATTTTACCCTTATATGCTATATTTACCTTTTAGTCATGGTAAATAAAATAATTACTTAATTAAGTATTTAAAATATAAAAAAATAAAAGGTACCTATTTACACAATTTTGACCTAGTGATTCCAAATATATAGTACATTTTTTTAAATTCAAAACACATGAGTGACAGAAAATGATTTGAAATTAATTCCTACTATCAAAACAATGAGCGTGTTTTTAAGAAATATTTACTATCAAAAAAATGACAATTGTTTATATCTTATTTCAAGGTGAAAATAACTCCAATTTCAAACATTAGATTACCTAATAAAAATATATTCTAATTAAACATTCGAAACAATTAAAAACATAATCTAACCATATAAATAAATTATATTAAAAGGCAATTTTGAAATAAAATACTGTATTTTTCACTCTTCATTAAAAAATGAACTTTATTAAAAAAATACCAAAAAATTACCCCATGTAAATTTTTATTTCCCAAATATAATTAAATATTTTATTTTTTCAAATAGAACATATATAAATTTCCAAAACTAGATTTAAAGAGGGTTCTCCATCAAAAGGTGGAAAATCGACCTTTTAATGAATATTAGAGTTTCTATGCTTAGATGCATTAACATTTTAATCCTATAACTTTTAATGGATAAATTTAAATACATTTAACTAACATGTATAATCATATTATAGTTAGTTCTGTTCATTCCCACTGATACAGTGGCTAGGAATTAACTTCTATTTAAAATAATAATCTTATAATATTAGTGAGTAACGTCTATCGCATATTGGGTATGTTATCGAACATAACATCCTCTTGAAATTAAAATTTTTATTTAATTCACAAATATTAATAAACATTCAAATATATTTTTCTTAATTTACTTGGGATTATAAACCTTTTCCATTGAAAATATATTTCAAAATCTATAAAGGAATCATAAAAACCTTATTAAATTTTTAAATACCATTTCCCTTAGGAATCATCATAAAAGATCATTTAAATAATACTTTGTTAAAAAAAATTAGTAAAACTAATTTTTGATTGAAAAGATAAAGGAGATATAATTTTCTTAAAAAGATTTATATATTAAATAATGTACTAAAGAGTTGAAAAAATGGTACTAGTATATCAATACATCATGAATGAATAGAAGAGTATAAAATTCATATTTATTCATGAGAGACATATCATAATATTTTTTCAGTGAATGAATATTTTTAAACAATCTCAATAAGTTATGAGATGGTTTCAATAAACATTGACAACTTAGTAAATTTGAATCACACTACCCATGTATGAATATTAAATTAATTGGATCCTAAAATAAAATTTAAAAAAATGAGATTAATGATATAAAATTTCAATTTAAATCATATAAATCTCATAAAAGTTCATTGGTGCCTAACAAAACATGTGTCTCAAATACAGAAAATTGAAATAAAATTACATTACCAATTTGGAGTCCATTGAACCATAAAATACCTTAAATTAATATAATTAAATGGATAACTAAATACCCATAATTTGTATTATATGAATCACATAATACATTAATGGATGTATATAGACCAAAAAAGTAAACTTATTTTGAATAATGCATGTATCACACAAAAATAAAAAGTGAGATAAAATTTGTCTACCTTATGTCTTGAATTTCATCATACACATACAAGCCTCATGCATAATAAAAATATGTTCATTATAATTTTTTAAAGAACCATATGTATATATATATATATATTCCCATATCATTTTTTCTTATTACCTTCTAATATAATTCTATTGACATTTCCTTGTTAAAGTATCATTTTGGGTACCTAATTCATTGTTTATTATATGTGTTTTGGCTTTTCATTCTCGATAATATAACATAATTCATGATTGAATTATTAAATAAATTAATAAATGACTTAAATATCATATATATTTAGTATAAAATCATTTATAACACCCTATAAACGATATATATATGAAATGGAATACACCATTCATGGTGACAGTAAGTTAGCATGAACGTGAATGTTGTTTCCAATTCCAGGTCATATTGAAAAAGGATATTAAATGAATTATATGAATTATATGTATATTTTTATATAATATCATTATAATAAAACTATAATATCATATATATCAAATAATTTTACAAAACCCATCTTTAATAAAGTCCACATAAAGTGTGAATGAATCACATCACTTTGAGGAGGTAGTAGTCCACCCTTCCATAATGGATGTTTTTTTATTAACACTAAATGGAAATCATGATGGATGGAATTATATATTAAATAAATAAATATAAATAAATCATAAATATCAGATATATCATTTAAATAATTTTTTTTCCACCATAATACCCAACCATAAGAGGAGGTAAAGGTAAAACAAACAACATCTGTTCGTGATGCAATAGATTGTTGTAAAAAAAATAGTAAGTTCATTACCCCTATATGGATGGGTGTGTGTGTTCAGGTTGAAAAAATAACATAACAACATATATATTTTAAATATTTAGTCAAGTGTTTTTTCATGGAATAAGAATAATTGAGGTGTTTGAGAAAGAAAATTAATGAATGTAGCTCGAGGAAGGGCATTCCTCTTCTTTGGATGACTCCTTTTGTTTTGAACAAAATTGATTCAAATAATGGATTTAAAAAATAGAGTCTTATAATAGTAATTTATGTACTTTTGAAGCATATTATTATAGGTTTTGGTTGATCTAGAGGGCTCAATGTGGTGTGAGGAAGTGAGGAATGTCATGCCTTTTTATAATTGAGGTGAGGTGCACATTTGGATAATCTTAATTTATTAAATTAATATAAATTACATTTGAATTATAAAAGGAACAAATGTTATTTATTTAATATCTAATATGATTATGGGTCATAACAATCTCATCCAATTAAAATTATAATCATTTTTATTTTTTCTTAATCCTTGTATTTTAGATTCCACGGTTATATATCCTATTTAACTAGTTCCATGACGACATGTGTTCGTACTCTTCAAGGGTTAATATAGAAACTAAAAAATTCCAAACAAAACATAAATGGATCATATATGAAATTTTATACATTATCCTAATATTTTTTATGAGATTAAATTTTTTTTTATTTTTATCCTGTTAAAAAAAATACTCATTATTTTAAATAATCATTAATGTCAACTTTGAAATTAATCATTATTTCACAATTTATTTATATCATAAAAACATGATATATTAAAAAAAATCCTTTAAATAATCATTAACATGTATCGTTTAACTATATAATTCTCTTATGAATTTAATTGTATCAAAAGATATATTTTTTTACTTTCTAACTAAAATTTATTTTATATTTACATTAATTAATCCACTATAGTATCATAACTGTGTAACCCATATTAGTCATTACTTATATCCTAAAAATTAATAAAAAATTAACATGTTTAATAAAATATTTATATATTTCAAATGAAAATGTATAGTCTAACTTATCTTCTGTATAACACAATATTAAAAATTATATATTTATTAAAAATATGACTATGAAATTTTTAACTTATCTTTAAATAGATTATAGTAAATGTATTACACTCTTACTAGGAGATTAAAAGGCTATAATTTAATTACACGGATTATATTAGTTGAAACCCACTCATCAAATGATGTTTTTGAACGTTTTAGTGTAATTTTACTATATTTATAATATTATTGTTACCATTTATTAATTGAATACCCTTAACTATAGTAATTATAAAGTACTAAAATTTGTATTCATAGTGTCTAAAAATTATGGGTATCATATTAAACTATAAATATTATAATTATCACAACCATTTATATCTATTTTTAATAATTCAAATCATAGATGATATAGAATTATTTTTTAATTTTATTTTTGTAGTCATCACGATAAAGCGGGACATTAAATTATTATTGTTAAAATGTTCATTAGGATTTATATATGAATTCAATATAAAACAATTATATTGGCCTTCATTGGGTTAATATATTTATAATTTATCTAATGTGACTTTATAACACATTTAATAAATATATAAACTATTTAAAAAATTAGATATCAAATCAGGTTTCAACTAAAATTCAGTATTTTCACTATTCATACAAAAATTATTTTTTTTAAATGTAAAATAAACTAAACATAAGATAATTTGGACCAAAAAAATTAAAAATTGAATATTATTTAATAAAATTGAATTTTAATATTTTTCTAATTTTGCTTTTATTTTTTCATAGATGTATTTGGAAAGAAGATCATTTGAGAAAATAATATTTTTAAAAATATAAATACTTTACCAAATATTATATTATTCATTACCATTTTGTTATATATATATAATAAAGATTTTTTTAATATTTAATAATTATTCTTTACTATTCATGTAAGTATTTTTAATGGATTGGTTATAATTAACTCGTTTAAATAATTATAATAATAAAAGTATGATTCATAAAAACTCAATGTTTCTAGTATGACATTCCAAATTGGTGTTTCCAGTAGCGCATGAAAAGTTGGTGTTTTGTGTAGTAAAAGATATGTTGGTGTCATATGTAATTAGATTTTATCTTTTTGAAATTATATACATTAATGAAGGCTTATTTATTCATAAAAAATATATTATAAAAACTCAATGTTTTATATTCTACACCCATAAAATGAATTTGTATCTTGAAATTAATCGGGTTGTCAAATGCTTAATGATTGAAACTTAATTTAATATAAATACACATTCCTAATATTAATACCAAAATATATATTAAAGATTTAATTTTAGAAACATATCATTTACACAATGTTACTCATAACAAGGATTCCACATTGGACAACATTGGTGGAATGTGAAAACGTGGACATGGAAGAGAAATCCAACATTCATGTTCTGATAGAGAATAATAGAGAATAATATTATGAGATAATTAAGAATATAAAATTTATAAATATTTTAAAATCTAATAGAATATTTTATTAATCATTAAATAAGGTATTGGGGTATCATTTTTTGGTTTAAGGATCCATTCCCTAGAGTATACTAATTTTAATGAGAAGAAATACTTATTTGATTTAATTAAATTTTATAAGAACCATATCATCCTTTCATTGTGAATTTATTAAATTGTATTTTATATCTCATTATAAGAAATGATGGTGATTTCTTCATTCCTAAATCATTAATATATTATGAAATCCAAAAATATAATGATCATTAATTCCTTATGCCTTGTCCCAAAAAAAGGTAATCTTATGATTTCTAATATTCCTAAATCCTTATATGATGAGATAAAACAATTATCAATAAAAACTCAATTGAATATTAAAATCAACCATTTGAAAAATGTTTAAGCATATAACACTTCTAGAAATTAATGTTTAAAACATTAGAATAAAGTGCACTAAATCATCATAAAATTTATCTCGCATATATCATAAGGTTTCTCAAGGTTTTCGCCTTACAAACTTGTTAACGCTATCATCATGAATTCTTGAAATATATTATTAACATAAATTACTATAAATCCATACGAAAATAGAATGTTTCATTATTCTATAGTTATTGGTTATATTCCAGTTGTCCAAAATGTCGTATAATTTATCCATGATAGAATAAATCGTAAAAAAACCTTATTCAGTTCCAATGAAATAATTATCATCAAATTTACTCATTCATATCCTACATATTATTATCCAAAAACATTATCTTAGTATATATGACATATTAAGTGTTTTCATCCCAAACTAAAATTTTTACATTTTCATTAAATCTCTTTTCCAATGAATCAATGTAATTCCACAAAAACATGTATATCTAGATCGATCGATATAAAATGAACCACCCTTGTATTTTTTACCATATATATATCATAATTCATTAATCCAAATATATAAAAACATCAATTATTCCAATATGATAAATAATATATAATAGGGATACATTATTTTATTACATAATACCAATATCCTTTAACATTTCATCTATATTCTCATCATCATCAGCAATATATCCATCAGACAGACCACCTTATTGGTTATAATATTGATAAATCCAATTAGGAAATAGATTTTAATAATTACCATTCAATCCATACATAAAATTTTTAAATTTTCATAATGGATTAGGGAGGCTAATATTTCCATCAATTTCGTTAAATAAACCCTTCATTTTTCCATCGAAGTTACTTTATTTGTGTCCTCTTTTTCCTTAGTGAAAAAATATTATCATTACTCTAATAAATTATCATAGTTGATTATTTCCACATTATTTACATTAAGGAATGTGAATATTCTTTCCTATATCGTCTCTGTTACCCATAATGTTATAAAAATATGTCCTTTTACTTCCTAGTGATTTTGAGAATTGGATAAGGTTTACTTGATTAAACATGTTCTATAAAAACAGACTATGAATGATCACAACAAAATTTACTCTATTGATCATCCCATTTGAAATATCATATAATAATTTATATCCCATTATATTCTAACCCAATTCATGACTTTTATTCCATTTACTAAATTTAGAAATCATTGAGTTAACAAAATCACCATATTTAGTAACCACATAATCATAAAAATACAATTATAAGGTGTTTAAATTATGAAACCATACACAATTAATGATATCTTTGGTTTATCCTAAGACCTGAATAGCTAAAATCCATTAAACACCATCATGATGGTTCAGGGAAAAGATTCTAAATTTTACATGAATATCCACTAGTAGTGTCAATGAATGTGCTCATTATCATATTTTTTACTCCAATGTACATCTATGCAAGATCAACATCCACTTGTAGTATGAAGGAATATATATATTTCTTAGAATCCACATGTTATATAATTTACCAACACATTAGGATAATTTCCTATAATTTTCATTTTCGTTAGACTTATCCTTACTCATTCCCTTAGGGTTCTTATTATGGTTTTCTCATCCTCGAATCTAAAGGTTATGAAAATATTTTATTTGATGACAAATATATAAACCCTCAATTTACATCAATTAATATTACAACCTATTTTTAGAATACTAAAATACCCACACAAATAGTGTATTAATTTAGTTATTTTTGAAACATGGAAACCTAAATCACTAGTCCATGATATATTTAAATTTTCTCTTACTTGTTTCATCATAACTAGAACCCAATTTGATATATCAAACATAATAACATTATTCAAATCATATGGAAAAGAATCATAATAAAGGGAGAGATCATGTGACCAGTAATGGTAAATGTGGGAGATACCAAATCCTAACATGAACATAAGGGTATGAGAACATAGGAATAAAATTTTATGATCATAACCTACATATGGAAGATCAATTAAAGGTAAAATTTTATAAATATTGGGAGTTCATAATATAAATATCATTAGGGATTCAAGAGAATAAGACATAAAATCATAAAATATAAATATGAAATGGAACTATTGAACACACATAATCATATAAAAATTATTTCTATAGTATCTAAGGAATTGTTTCCATGGACATCTTAGTAGTATGGGTAAACTCTCCACACAATCTATGTAGTCATAGTTCACTATCGTAAACATATTGGTAGTCATGGATAACTCCCATAACCATATTAGTAGTCAAGGTTTACTCACAATACCATCTTAGCATAAATATTCTATTATATATATCTCATGAAATATAAAAAGTTTTATAATTCACTCTATATGGATATGGGTCCCACCTATCTCATAAATATTTTATATATTCATGTTCTCTGAGATAATAAATATTATTCATAACATATCCCACAAAAAGAAAATTGTATCAAAATCATGTAATATTATCATTAATTAAGAAAAATACATCGGTTACATAATCATTTCCTCAAATAATAACCGATGAAAATATTCTAGTTTCATATAAATATAACCCATGAAAGAGAAATTTATTTTTTAATCATATTACTCGTGAAAAAGAAATTAGTTTCCCGAATGTTATTCCATCAAAACATTAACCATTTAGATAAATAAATTGAATGGATTCAGGGATAATATTTCTAATAATGTATGAGTAACCCCAAATGGTGTCATCATATATGAAAAATTAATTTGATATATCTTTTGAAAAAAATTCAATAGGAAAATATCATTTTTTCTCTGAAAAATTACTTTTAAAACTTAAAAATTTATTTAATAAATTTTAATTTTATATTTTTTGATAAAATATAAGATAAATTTCATGAATTTTTATATTTTTTTAAAACGTTTTTCCTAGAGTATTATAATAAAATAAATTTTTAAAAATCATTCTTTTAAACATGGTTTTTTATTAAACTGATTTTGAACTGAAATGAAAAATGATATTGAATTTTCATTATTTAGTCAAGTACAAAAGTGTGTAAAATATTATACCAATACATGAATACATCTTGAATATCCAAAGGAAAATAAAATTCATGATAATTGACGATTCATATATATTAATATTTCATCTATTAATTCATAATCATCATCAATATCGATAAACTATGAGATTGTTTCAAAAAACTCTTTCCACATGGTAACATTGATTCATAATCCCTATGTAAGAAAATGAAATTACATGGAGACTAAAATGTCATGAAGAATAAAAATAATCATGATGGTACACATCAATTGGAAGAATATACTCCTCATAAAATAACATAGATGAACAACAAAACATGTGCCTCAAAGAGTTAAAATTTGTAAAAAATGACATTACCGATTTGGTAAATTCTGAACCATAAAACCCACAAAATAATGATCATAAAATAGATATTTAAATATAATAAAATATAATTATAATAATAGTATAGTAAATTCATGGGATATATATACACCATAAGAAATAAATTGGTAGTGTATAATGCATTTATCTTATGAAAATAAAAAGGTAGATGTAATTCCCTTACCTTGTTTCTTGAATATCAACATACACGTACAAGCCTTTTATATAATAAATATGGATTTATTATAAATTAATCATAAGAAAATTATTATATATTATACTATATAGTTTTATTATGACCTTCTATTACCCTTTTGTTTACAATTATAAGTCAATATAACATTTCGAGAAATAACGGCTCGATTTATAGAATATGTTTTGAATTTTAATTCATGATCCCATAACATAAACCATGATTTTAGTATTTTGATAATTTAAAACATGAATTATGTATAATATATATTAGAGATAAAATAATGTATATTAATCAATATAAGGTATGTATATTTGAAATGGAATAGATCGTTCATGGTGATAGTATGTTGTACGTAAACATGAATGTTTTTCCATTTTTATAGTGTACTAAAATATTGAATAAAAATAGAATATATGTATATATGTATATAATATCATTATAGAATAATTATTGTGAAACATATATCCTATAATTATACTAAAACCATCCTTATTACATTCCTTTTAAGTGTGAATGAATAACATCACATTGATGACAGGTAGTCCATATATGCACAAAAAAAGTAGGTACATTTACAAAAAATGTAATGACTGGATGTAGGATTTATATAATAAAATAAAATAAAGGAATACATAATAAATAACTTTAGTATAACATAATATAAGAGGTTCCCTCATAATTTATAACCATAATATGTGGTAATGTTAAAACTAACAACATCATTTCATGATGTAGTAGTTCATCGTACACAAGAACTATAAGTCCATTACGCTTTGGATGGATGTGTGTGTAAGTAACGGTATAAATATTAAAATAAAAAACATAGCAATATATAAATATATTGAGTATATAATTATTTCATATAATATGAATAATTGGGGTGGTGGAGAGGGAAAATAAGATAAATGATCATCAGGATAGATTTTAACTCTTATTTGGGTAACTCTTTTAGTTCACACAAAACGACTTCCATGGATGGATTTCTTCTTTATGAATGGATTCATGGATTAAGGGAGGGAATATGGGATTGTATTTTGATTGGTATTAGATGAGACAATATACTAAATGTTTTTTGAGGATACGAGGGAGGAGGTGGGGTTTTATAATTGAGTTTAGGGGACCATTCACAAACACTTAATATATTTAATTAATATAAATTAATTTTCAACTAAAAAATGTTTAAAGCTATATATTTAAAATATATGATGAGTATGGGTTAAAATAATCTCCCTAATCAAAGATTTGATAATTTTTTACTTTTTTTAGTCCTTATCTTTTAGAGTTAACCATTATTTTACTTCTATACCACATTCCATGAAAACTTATGTTTTTATATTTTAAGGGTTATGATAGTTACCATAAAATAAGAAAACACCCATAAATTAATGATATATTAAATTTTAAACAGTACCGTAATAATTTGTTAGAATTTTATATATTTTCAATTTTTTATCATTTAATAAAATTTTAATTATTTGAAAATACCTTTAATGACATTTTTTACAACATTAATTTATAAATTATTATAAATACAATAAAAACATGATATATTCAGAAAAACACAATTAAATGATAAGTAAATTCTCAAATTAATCAATAAAATTTGTTTATGTCTTTAATTATGTCAAATAATATTTATTTTAAAAAAATTAATTGTATTTATTTAATATTTACATTATTTAAAAAATTAATGCATCACCATTATGCGATCCATAATGGTAATTAATTGTTTACTAAAAATTAAAATTATTTATCATTTTTAAGATAATAAGTATAGATTCAAATTAATATTTTAAGCTTAACTTATCATCTATGAAACCATATATTATTCATGATGTAGTCATTAAAAATATTAGTATGAAATTTTTCAATTTTTATTAAAAAAATATAATAAATATCTTACCCTCATCGAAGTGGAATAAAAATGTTGAAATAATAGACCATGGATTAATTTATTTGAAGCCCACTCATCCAATTATTTTTTACATGTGTTAGTATAATTTTATAATAATTTTAATAATAAATATTCCATTAATTATATCATTTTCCCTTAACTGAGGTAATTAAAAATTAAAAAAGTTACCATTAATGAAAATATTAAGTTGAAAAATTTAGACTATAAATATAATAATTATTTAAAATAAATATTTATATTTTTCTAAATTCTATTTATAGATGAATAAAAATTATGTTTAATGTTGTTCTCGTACACATGGAGAGAAATATGGCTTTTAAAATGAGAATGTCCAAATGATCATTAGGAATTTATATCTAAATTAAATATATAAATAATTAAGTTACCTAAATAAGATTATTATATTTATAATTGATATAATGTTACTCTAACACCATCTTAATGTATAATTTATGTAAATAATTAAAATAGATAATAAATTAGTTTTAAATTAAAATTTAGTATTCTTCACTATACATTCAATAATATTGTTTCCCAGGAAATCCAAAATATTCACCCTAGTAAAATGTTGTCATTCTGAATTCAAAATTTAATTTAATTGAATCAAATTCAATTTCAAACTATTTATAAATTAAATTTATTATATTTTATATTTGGGAATGAAAATAATGTCATTTTAGAAAATATTATTTTAAAACATATATATACTTTAAGAAAAATTATATTTTTCATTATTATGATGTTTTATTTATATAATATCATTATACATAATATTTGAAATTTTTTTATAACTATTAAATTTTCTATGTTAAATGTCTAGGTTATAATTATATTTTTTAAATAATTATAATAATAAAATTATGTTTCATAGAAACACTTTTTTGTGTGTAACACATACCAAGTTGGTGTTCAATGTCACGCAATCCAGTTCGTTGTTTCTTGTAGAAGATGAAAATTATTTTTCAAGTGTAAATAATATTTAAAATAGTGGTGTACAAGTTGAAGAAATAAAATAAATTTATTAAAAAAATGTTCATAATGAAATTGTGTGTTACAATTACATAGAGTGGTTAGTATTATTCAAAGTGTATATTATCAGTCTAAATTTGATATTTTTTAACAAAACGTCTGTCAGTTTCTGAAAATAAAGAAAATTCCCATGGATTTCCTTTGTAATTTATGATAATATTTTAGATTTCATTAGTGACATTTAAGAACTAATCTCATGCCACACTGGCACCCAATGTGTTAGTTAAAACACAAAGTGTTTGTTTTCAGTTTAAAATGACATTTGAATAAAATAGACAAGTGATATACTAAAAACAAAGAAAAAATATTCTAATTATATGGATACATTAGAAAAACCATCCATTATTAATTGTGTGAGTGGTATGACTATATGTTTTTTATTTTATTGAATATTAATTCTTAATTAATTAATTGATTCATATATATGTTTATTTTAGTTTATTATACAATTACTAAAATAATAGATGTTTTTATATGTATATGGATTCATTTTCTCGGTATGGGGTTGTTTTTCTAGAAGCTTATAACCTGATCAGAAATTTCTACTAGTGGTTGAGAAATTCCAAATACATTCAAACATTGTTGTTTTTAAATTTTTTTTATAGTAACTGAAAATATAATTATACAATAAAATATGATACATAAAATATAATGTTTTCTTATATTTGTGATAAATTTTAATTTAATAACAATATGTATATTCATTCATGTCTGTTTTCATATAGGTGTAAGTACTATAGTGTTTCGTATCTTCCATAGCATGCTACAGAAGTATGTCCTTTATCAGAGCTATCCAAATCACACATAAAGGATACATTTTATGAGTGAATGTAGTGGAATAAATATAGATGTTATTTTTTGGTGCTAATCTAGATATGATAAAATACAACCCATGTTAGAATTTTTAGCGCTGATAGAGGTGCACCTATTTGATATTTCTTCACACACTGATAAAGGGATCACCCATTTAAGTGAACTTTGGTCAATATTTATTTATTATCTATTTTAAATCACCATTTCACTTCTATAAATTTTCCAATTAGTTATATGTTCTATTTAAATATATATGGTTAACCCCTCTTACGAGGAAATCAATTTCCACTTCCTTAGTCTCTATCCTCTGCCCTCTTCTCTATCATTTAAAATCATATGATGTGATATTTTTTAATTTATTTTTTGTTTTTACTTCTATAAATTTCTATGTGTATTTTATGTTAAATTACTATAAAAAATATCAGAATGTTGAAATGTGTTTCATTTTACTAGGATTAATTTTTTTATTCTCATACTTGACTGATTGGTTATTTTGTGGATAATTTGTGTTAGTATAATTATTATATGTATATTTAGATATATTTTACAAATAACATATTTGTGTCTGAAATATGTGTGTTTTTGTGTTTTATATAAATTTTTATAAATTTTATGTTTTCTTTATGTACAGTTTGTGTGTGTGTAATTATCTACGATGGATTTATGATGGTCATATTTTTTTCAATAGAATTTTGATGGTGTTTGCAAAAAAATATCTTTGTCGGTGTTAATATATTCTTATGGGAATTGGTTCAGTGATAATATACATAATAGTTGTGTCTCATGGAAAGAGGGAGGTATATTCCCTTGTAAAACTAATTAAAATCAGTTATATGTTAAAAAAAGAATGTTTAAATGTGATAAGATTTTTTTTTGAAAAATCCTTCAACTAATTTTTTGTTTATATTGATAATCAATGAATAAAATATCAAAAAAAGTATTTAAGATTCATTATTCACTATGGGAATAAAATTATAAAATTATTTTAGTCCTGGTATTAATTTTAAAAACATGTGATAATACTACTTATAAGATTTATATTGTTTGTTCCATTATAAATTTTATTTTTAGTATCAAGATAATGTAGATATTAATTGACAAATTATTGAAATAGTGGAAAATTGTCTGGTTAATTAATATTTCCATCTCAGTGTTGGTCAAAATCAATTATGCCATAATAAATTTACAAATAAAATAAAAATAAAATAATGTTAAATTTAGAATTATGAATTCTATAAGGAGCTAAAAATGGTGGATATATACTGTAAATTACCCATAAAAGATTATTTATAATATACAAGCCCTAAAACACATATTGATGTGTTTTTGAAATAAATTTTTCATTTTAAAATTTACTTAATATTCATTTAAGTTAATTTTATGTGACTAGATGATGCATAACTAGATTTGAAAAAGGTTTCTGTTCATTTAGATAATTTTAGCTATAATAAATGCATCAGGTTAGGATGGCATTAATTTGTTGAAGGAAATTGAATATAGGAAAAAAATTGGGGTTCACCAATACTGACTCTATGATTGAAGTTCCATATTTTATGGTATTTACAAGATCAACAATAGGTGATACCATGAAGATGAAGAGTATAGGAATAGTGTAGAAGAGTACCTAGTGTAGGGTAATGTATGAATGAGAAGCATGGAGCAATTCATGAGTGGATTGAAACTATGTAGGGTGGAATACTTGAATGGAAATGTATAGTGGGGTGTTTTCACTAGAATTAAATAGTGATACCATGATTTTGTGATAAAATAAGTGAGTACCCTCTAAATGATATTTATAATGTGGTATGAGCCTTATACATGTATTATTATCATTAAAGGAATTTCATTCTGATGAAGAAAATATGTTTTTCACAACATCATTATTCTAGGGTAGGTATTGAATGAACTATGGTGTACATGAGAGTTGGAAGAGTGAAGTTTCTCATAACTCATCAAATGAAATAATAGTCCACCATGTAAAAACTAGTAAATATTTTGGATATAATGTAAAAAATTACAATTATATAGAGTTCATAAAGTTAGTTAATGAACATATACCTTATTTATGAATGATCATTGTGAGAATATTTTTTGTGAGACCTTCGGTGAAATAAAAATATGTGAACATTCCAAGTGTATGTGAACATCCATTTACTTTGTGAACATACAATGATTTGTGAAGAAGTGATGATATTTATATTGCATCACATATTCATGATTTGATAGTCTTGATTTCAAAATGTACCTAAGAAAAACATATTCACTATTTTGTATAACGACCCCTTACTATATAAGTTTATGAAGAGATCATTCGTTTGATAAGACTATAATAAGTGATGATTATTTGATCCACTCTTTCTTATAGAATAAATAGAGAGAAAATTAATGAATAATCATTCTGGGATATAATATTTCATGTAATGATCAGTTTTTGAAAAAATATACTTTCTATGTATTAATATTAAAATAATATAGTCACACAAATTTCATTAATATTGGAATAATATATGAAAAGTAAATATTTAGTCTAAAAACTAATATCTACTTCATGTTCCTAAAAAATATATTATTTTCTTGAAAATAATTCTATATAAAACTTATTATGTGAATCATTTGAGTTTCCCATGTTCATAGTGTAATGAGAAGAATAAATAATGTCCTCAGTGATGAAATTATATAATGAAAACTTGTGATGTAGTTGTGTGAGACTTTCTTGAAAATAAATAAATTGAGAATATATAACCATGGATGTAACCAAGAATATTGAGGTTTAGTGTTTCTTAAAAAAATGATGACAATCTATAGAACTGATGTATTTATTGAATTATGGAATATCTGTGTAATTGAGGATCTGAATATATAAATAAATATATGAGAACTTCTTATTTATAATTAAATTTTTATGTTCTTATAGAAGATAGAAAATAAACTACATTAGATTTACAATGATTGAGAAGGGATATCTATTTCATCTGGTGAAGAGGAATCCAAGATAAAAATGTGTTATCATATTGTTTTGGATATATAATTTATTATTATACAATTTTTAATGGATAATGAATTTCAATTTTATTATCTAAATTGATTATATGGTGGGAAATTGTTGTTTATTGACAAATAGGCTCATATTACATGGATCCTTGTTTTTATGATGAGGTGTGATGCATGATTGATTTTCGGAGGGGTAGGAACAGATGTGGAATCCAGATCTATTATACTAAAAACATTCACATTACACTTCATGCATGTTGAAGAGTCACACTATGTGGAACCCTCTAAGGAGTGACATGGGATTCAGGATTTATATCAGCAAGAAAGGGAATTTGACCACATCACATGGTGTTTCGTCCCATTTTGTGAGCTCGATGTGTAACATAAAGGGCACACAAACACATGTTGGAGTATATATGAACATGAATGTTGGTTACTCCCACATGGTTGCATACTGGAAAAAATGTACATAGGATATGTTTTATATTAGTTTATTGGAAGTAGTACATGGGTTGAAACATGATGTGTAGTTCCACCAAGACATGGACATGGGATATTTAAATGTTCAAGACCTGTGGTCGAAGGGAGATTGTGTGTACCACTAATACACGCATTGTACTTGATTAGTGGTGGATTTATTTCCGTATGCTAAATATCTAGTAAATTTTTTGTTAGGGTATCTTCCCCATATCCATCTCTTTTAGGGATAGTAATAAATATCCACCCA
Organism: Viscum album; assembly: GCA_963277665.1. Classification (NCBI taxonomy): domain Eukaryota; kingdom Viridiplantae; phylum Streptophyta; class Magnoliopsida; order Santalales; family Viscaceae; genus Viscum; species Viscum album. Next base: position 185,875,420 of record OY728122.1, read on the forward strand.
CATATATGATAGTGACCCTTTTAACAAGACATTTTGGAAAGAGTTATTTGATTCCTTTTGTGAGTCCAGGAGTGAGATCAATTATTCATCTTCATGGAATTGGTGGAGTTCTTGGTTTCATGATGACCAACAATACATGGGTTCTTATCATTTAAATATAAGGATAATCTAGATTGTGTTTCTGTTATAACCCTTTTAGTTTGGAGTTCTGCTCATCCATGTATATAGTACATTGTAAGACATTATAAGGGTTAAAAGACTCGTGGATTATATTCTCCTAAATGAGTGCTTTGTGGAACTTTCAAGATAAAATCCTTGGCATCCATTAAAGTTTTGATTTACCTTAAGAATATGTTTATTTTGATGATTATATATGTATATTCTTATAATATGTGTTGTAGACATATAAGTGAGTATATATGAATGTATTCTTTAATTGTATTCATTTTGGTTTTCGGATTTCATTATCTGTATTATTATACACACCTCTTCATGTTATTCTCCCATGCATGTTGTTCCTTGTAAAAATGATATACTATTTGATACATTCCTAGATAGACCATGGACTTTTGGTTCTTAGTGAGATAAGATATACCTAGTGGAGTTCATAAGGTATCGTGACAATCTTACCTATCTATACATCCTTGTCGGACTTGTTTTCAGTATCTTTGTGGTGTGATTGACATTAGAAATGTTTAAATTTTCAATAATCCATGTCATAGTCTGGTTGTGGGATTATTATTTATTCATTCATGGTAGTTCATTTTATAAAAAAATAAAGCATCATATATTCTTGGTTATGTGTCTGCGTGTGTGTAAGTAATTCGTCTAAGTCCTCCCATGTTAGTTATATTCTTACGCAATGAGAATCGATAGACCCATAATTATTAGAGGAATGCTTGGGGAGTTTCCTCACATTCCCCATTTGGAGGGGTCATGAAAAAGTTGTATTAGTTAAATTGGTTCATCCTTTGGCTCATATTGTGTGATATTCCATTATGGAAATAATGTTTAGATTGTCCTATAAAATACTAAAATTTTTAGACTTAGTTTTTCCAATTTAATTGAGTTTTTTTATATTTTTCATTTCACATGACAGTGTAAATAATTAATTATATATATATATATATATATTAAAACCCCAAGACAAACAATCATTTCACAGACAATACCAATTTGTCTTGCACTATAAGAAACACTGACTTTGCGTACGATGCACGAAACACTGAGTTTCGATGAAACATATTCATATATATATATATAATAAAATGATATAATTATAACCTAATAAATTGACATAGTTATAGTAATAGTAATAAATACTTCCAAAATATTTCTCATATTTTTTTAATATAAATAAAACATATTTAAAAGGGATGATATTATTTTTGGTAATGTCCTTTTATTTTAAAAATATAGTTCTCTAGAATAAACCACTTATAATAATGAATGTAATATTATACCCATTTATAAATTGAATTTGACAAAATAAAAATCATTTTTTAATTAATAACTTTGAAATTATCCTAGGATTAATTTTTAGGATTTTTCTGAGAAACATATTTTTTTTATGAATAGTGAGATATTCTACTTTTTTATTTCAAATGACTTTTTGACTAATTAATTATTATTTATTAATATTAATTATGATTAATTTTTAATGAAAATTTATATAAATATTATATCTATTAATAAAATTTACTATAATAGAATCAATTACACTTTGTAACTGTATATAAAATGTTAACGAACATTTGAAATTTTCCAAAATTAAAACCTCATTATTTAATTACATTTATGGGATTAGAACTAATATTAATTTTTCCATTTTTTAGTTTTTCATTTAAAAAATATGACCTACATGATTCTATTAATTATATTATTTACAGTCTATTAATATCATGTTAATTTTTCACCAAAATGATTAGCAGATGTGATAAAAACTTATTACATTAGTTAGGGCCAAAATATGCGTAATGAAGGGATAAAACAAAAAATTAAGGACCCAAATTACCAATAAAAATGTATAACAACCATTGAATTTCTATATTTCTTCTATAATCCTTCAATTATAGATTTTGTTTGATATGTCATTTGTTAGGTAATAACTTGAGCACAAAAATTTTGTTTCTAAAAATTCCATTTCAGTCATTTTCCTTCCCAATAAATGTCCACCACAACTACACATTATTCACACATCTAAACCCTTTTATGTTAATCTAATATCATCCCATGTATCATCACATCAATATTCATTTCTTCATTGATTCATCCATTTTTTCAGAAATATTCTCAAGGAATCTTTTTGGAACAAACCAAAAGGAGTTACTCGATTTAGATGTAAGGCCTTCTCTCATGATCATTTCCATTATTTCCATTCATAAAAAATTAAAATATTTTTATTATATTATTGTGTGAAAATAATAGCATAATACAGGTAATATTATGTTTTTATGATAGGGTATGACCAAAACACACACACACCTTTTTCTAATCGATGTTGAAAATACTGTTTATGTGTACAACGAACTACTGCCTCACGAAACTATGATTCTTCATATCTAACTTACCACCCATAATTATGGAAATTGTGATGGAAAATATGTTTATATATTTCATATATTATATTTAATATATATTTAAGCTTATTTATTCCTTTTACAACACACATCACATTACTTTCCAGTTGCCATTAATATGAAAATCTCATTTGAGAAAATGTGGACTACCAACCCCTCAAAACGATATGATTCGATCACACACCACATGGAATGTATTAAAGATAGGTTTAGTGAAAATATATGGTAAATATAATGTCATAATTATACTGGAATAATTATATATATATAATTATATTTCATTTACATTTATTCATTCAATGTGATAGTAAAAAACTAAAAATAATGTTTATGCGGACGTATGACCTACCATCTCCATGAACAATGTATTCCATTATTTACATCATTATACTATAAATTATTATAATATACATATACATTATATACCCAATAATTATATAATTTTTTATTCTTTAATCACAATAAAATTATAAGGATCAACGTTATAAAAAATTTTGAAACACGTAAAGAACAAAGCGAATATAACTCGAAGTGAAACCACATCATAGTATCGACAAAAGGAGGGTAATATAAGGACATTATAAAATCATATATGGAAATATGTATATTAACATTGATATATAAAAATTCTATAATAAAAATATATTTATTATATATGAATCATGTATGAGTACAGAGAGAGTCAAGACACAAAGTAATGAGATTTTATATCATTCTTATTTTTCTTGAGATAAATGTTATGATCACAAATCATTCCTTTTGTATGGTGTATGTAATAAAAAAGATTTTATTTTATGAATATTTTACATATATTCTGGTTTATTCTCATGACCTTTTTATGAACCTTTTTTCTTAGGGATTATGTTTCAATAGTTACGAAATCTGTAAAAATGTTTTGTCTCCATTTATCTTCTTTGAGACTCATGTTTTGTTATACACATTAACTATTTTTTCAAGGTTCATATACATAAATTTAACATTAAATATCATGAATATAAATATTTTAATTATATTATATAATTCATTTAATTAACTATATTTACATGGAAATAATGATTATAATACACCATGTTATATAAGTTTATTGAGGCAATCACAAAGCATTTCGAAATTGTTCTTATTTATGACTCCTTTGATTAAATACTATTATCAATCTCTCAATAATATTCATTATCTTCCATATCCACTATTAAATTATAATTTAATCATTTATTGGTAGCATTATCTACTCTTTGGGGCATATGTTAGTTATGAATGTGTTTTAAAGAATGCCAGACATTACCCTCCCTTCAGTCAGAAATCTATGTTTTTGAAATAGTGTTCCCAACAATATTATACTATTCTTCTGTAATATGTAAATGAAAATTTTACCATTTTTTATTTTACCAATCTCTTCAAGGTAATAATCTTTTATTTTTCTGAACAATGCAGTTTTATACCGTTTGTACCATGAAAAATGACTGTTCTTTTGACCATGTATGGCAAGTACATATTTACCCACCATAAATTTTTCAAAGTTCCCTTTTTTAATTATTAAAAACGTTTATATATAAATATTTTTAAAAATATAAATATTAAACAAGTATTTTTTGTGAAAAATGTACATACATATTTTATATGATTTAATAGAAAATAATATTTAAAATGTTTTTTAAGTCATAATTAATTTTTTTCAATGTGATTTAAATGAAATTATTTTCAAACAATATTTCAATATTTTCCTCATAGGTTTCCATTTTTATCAAAGTAAAATATGTATATATTTTTTAAATCATATTTTAAAATAAATAAATGAAAATGGTTTTTGAAATTATATTATCTCTTCTTTATAATTTCTCTGGTTATTTTCAATGATAATGATTTTTTAATGGTTTTATGTATTAAAAATACTTTTTCATAAAAGAAAGTATATTTCCCTCAATAAATGTTTTATATGAATATTAAAAAATATTTTACATATAAGATGAAATCTATTAATTTTAATCATATCATTTAGTAAATTAATTAATGTTTCCATTCATATATTTTCTTTGAATCAGTTATGCTTAATTTTATGACCTTAATGAAACCCATTTCTTCTCCGTGAGTAAAATATTTATGTAACCTGATTCTCTTTCATGGGATCTATTCTTTTGAAACCATATTATATTCATGAGATCTATTTATGATGAAATTATTTTGAAAACTATCCTTTTCCACATGATATGATATGTTTACATGTTTATGTTACCCATTTCACTTCATTGGTTCTAATATGTAATATGATTAATTATAATCTTGTGGAACATGTATGTATGATTTCTATATGAGAAGCATGAGACCTATATCCCCATCCAATTAATTAATTAAATATTTATATCTCATCAAATAATGAGGGGAATTATGTTGATAGGCTTTATCCATTATGGGATGAGGTGGAAACCCAATCCCTTATAAAAAAAGGACTTCTACTGGGTTTGGTGGTTTGTCTTGAAATGTAGGTGTAGTAACCATGTTGATGGAAGATTGGGATTGTAACATCCCTGGAAAATAAAGAAAATGAAATTCTCAAATTTATTTATATTTTGAATTAAATATTAATTTTACTTTAAAGGGGTTTCTATGTTCGATAGCGTACCCGAAATGCAACAACAGATTTCTTTGAAAACTTACGTTGCACACTAATAATATAATATTATTATTATTTTAAATGGTAGTTAACATTTAGTAATTGTATTGGAAGAAATGAAAAAAACTACTTACAATATTATTATACATGTTTGTTAAATGTAATTACATTTATCCAAAAAAAATTAGAGGCTTAAAATGCGAATGAATATAATTTTAAGCATAATTTACACTAAAAGGTTGATTTACCGCCTTTTAATGGAGAACTTTCTTTAAATAAAATTTTGGACACTTTAATACATTATATTTGACAAAATAATGTCTTTCTTTGTAATAGGGACATCAAAATTGACTTTGCGTAATTTTTTGGTATTCTTCCGATAAAGTTCATTTTTTTAATGAATAGTGAAAAATATTGTATTTTAATTCAAACGTGCCTTTTATTATAATATATTTATATGGATAGATTATCGTTCTAATTGGTTTTAAAGTGAATATAAAATATATTTTTACCATTTAATCCAAATTTGGTCATTTTAATTAATTTTACTTTCAAATTGGACATAAATAAGTGTCAATCTTTTGATAGTTATTGTTTCTTAAAAACACGCTATTTGTTTAAAAAATGGGAATTAATTTTAGTTAATTCCACTTTAATGTTTTGAATTTATAAAAATATATATAATTTTATAATTTTGAATATCAATTAAATCTTAGGCTTAATTTTTGGTATTTTTCTAAAAAACTTCAATTTTTGATGAATAGTGAAACCACATAGTAGTAGTTAAAAAACGGAATTTTTCATTTAAATGAAATTTTACCGCTTCTGTGAATTTAATTTAGAAAATAGGACATACATGGTTGTTATCAAGAAGTAAAATGTGGTTCAATAACATGAAAAATATTTTTGGTGAATAGTCACTTTTGACTTTTATTTACCATTGTTAAATGTAAATATGTTAATTCAAGGTAAAAAGAGTATTATAATAATTCAAAATTACCTTAACACTTATCCAAGCATTATTTTTAGAGTCATTAAAGACCATGGTCGTCTTTGGGTCGATTTGGGACCCCATTGAGCCACCTAGGAGTGATAATGACAATTTTAATTAATTAAATTAAAGTAGAGGCAAAAATAACAAAAGCAAATATCTTTTAGTAAATTAATATTTACAAGGCATTATATAAATTATCATTACGACTATAAATATTAATTGGAAAAATAAAACGATTTACTACAATATTTTATTTTTTATATATTTTTTAGAGATCAAATAAATTAAATTATTTACGACACAATAATGATGCAGTGTTCACCTCATTAATAAATGATTTAAATAAATAAGATTATAAAGACTAAACTAATATCCATAACCTATAAAATTCATAATGGATGATTTTATTTCGAATATGAGTCATCATATCTTACTCATTAATGTGTTTTGGACATTTTTAAACTGAAGATAAGTTTATAATAAAATAATGTTTTCACACTTTCCTAAAGAGCCCATCCTCCCCCTTATAAAAGGAGACCACTTTTAACCAATTCCTCACACATATCAAGACATTTGGCTCGTCCAAAATCTGCCAAATTAATCTCCCTAAATCCCTCTCCTCCTCCTAGAATCCATACCTTAGGAAGAAGGCACTTCAAGAAGTCTGTTGGTTCAAACCAAAGGCAGTTACCAAAAATAAAGGTAATGGTTTCTATTAATTTGTTTTATTTTATTTTACTTATCCAACCCCTAAAATATTTCTATTACTTTATTTTATAACAAAAAAAGTATCCTAAATATACTAGTATGTTTTTATAAGATGTATTAGAACTACACTTACACAAACCTCCATCTAAATGGTGAGGAACATAATGTTTCTGTGGATGGCAAACTAACGCCTCACGAAATGTTGATTATTCAATTACCTCTTTCCGCCACTCATGGTGTCCATTATGATGGATATTTATTTATATATGATATATATTATGATTATTATTTCCTCATTCTTCTTTAATTCCGATTTATATCACTCCTTTATGGTTTCCATATTTGGTAAATACGATAATCTCATTAGAGGAAGTGCGGACTAACGCCCCCCCCCAAAGTGATATGACTCATTAATTCTTTATGTGGGACTTATAAAGGATGGTGTTGATAATATTGTATAAGATATTATACTAGAATTATAATATAACTATGTATCATTATTATTTTAATTTAATTAAAAAAATAAATATAAATGGAAGTAGCGTTCATGTCTACGTATGGCTTACCATCTCCATGAACGGTGCCTTTCATTTCATACCTCCAAATGTTATGTACTATTATAAATACATTTATATTCTGGTTGTAGATGATATATATGATATCTAAATAATGAAGGTCATTCTGGATATAATTATCTATTGACCACATGGAAAATTTGTAAATATAAGGTGTTCATTTTTTACTAAAGTACCAAATATCAAAAAAATGGGCATTATTAACTTAAATGATAACATAATGTTTATAACATGGTAATAAGTGATATAGAAGGAATAATAAACTTGAAACAATTTTTAAGCTAGTAGAAAATAATTTTAGTTTTTTATTCAGTAGATTAAAGAACGATCCAGTCAAGTCAGACACAAGGTAAGAGATTCCTTATCTCACTTTTAATTCCATGGGATTTCCATTGTTCGTCCCTGATTTTTTAAATGTGGTGTAATGTGTACTCCCATTGATATATATTATCATTATTATCAATATATTCATGGTATTCTGTGATTAATTTTGTGGTTATTAACTTTTGGTCATATAATTCATTTTGAATACAATGAAGTTAGGGTTTTTCATCTCACTTTTTATTCTCGTGAGATTCATGCTATATTTGCCACTATTTTCTTCTGTGTGGTGTATGTACTTCCCATTATTGTACTACTTGTGTAATATACATTCCATTATGAGTATTTAAATCTTCACTAAATGATACTTCTTTCATGTGGTGTATTTTTTGTAAGTCACCAAATTTATAAGGGAACCTTTCACCCTCCTCTTTTTTAAAAGACTTCTTTAGTTATGTCTTTTAATTTACATATTATTTTTTTTGAGATATGTTATTCAATATACATATTAAGGTAAAATTTCTCTCTAAGTGACGAGATACCATTTTTTTCTCATCAACTCATTTTCTGAATTTTAATGTGACGTCGTTAGGGTGTCAAATTTTTACAAGAGTACTTCTTAACCAAATTTCAATTCTCTAGGTTCAACTTGTACTTCTTGAACATGTCATCCTATGAATATGTGTGAATTAATTCTTATTGTTTTACACTTAATATCCACTTATATCGGGTATATTTATATTTTTGACACATAATTATGTGATTGATTTATCCTTATTTTAAGGATACCATCTATATAAGGGATTTCATCTCAATTTACATTTCCATTAATACTTCAATGTTGTTATGAACCAATTCACTCTTATGTTGTGTATATAATATCCTTTGTCATAATATATCATGAATACCTTTATTCTCATGATAGTATAAAGTTTTGTTTAAATGTTACTCCTCAATTATTTGAATTCAAGTGTCTCTCCTTTTTGTTAAAAAAACAATTTAACTAAAATATCATTTTAAATGTTTTAAAGATTTATTCTTATAAAAATTTCTCATTAATTTCCATGTTTTAAAAATGGTTTTTAGGATTTATTTTTATGGAAATTAATTTTTTCAAATGATAATTCATTTAAAAGCTTCAAAGTGGTATGAGACACATTGATTCAAAAATCACTTTTTAAATGGTTTTGAAAATGATTTGATAAAACATTGCTTATTTAAATATCTTGATTTTATATATTGGACTGTGGAAATGTTATCATTCATTATAAATGTGTTATATGTTATGAAAATGTTATGGTTATTGGGAATTGTTCTCGTATATGGGTAGTTCCGTGACAAACATTGGGCGGTTGAGCCCGATATAGCTCTCCAATGCATTGGGTAACATGAAAGAGGTAAAAGTGATGTTTCCTCTAATAGATATATGAAATATACTGTGATGGGTATTCTAAGTGTAACTCCCTATGTAGCTGTGATATCTACAATGTATGTTTGATATGGATTCCATAAGTAAGAATTATGATTTATGATTTTTGTGTGTTATTGATAAATTTTATGATTTCGTAAGGTATGTTATGATTGAAAAATATAGTTTCATTGATTGGTAATTATTGATGGGATAATGTTTTCCTTCCTTATTTTATAACCCTTACTGAGCTTTTAATGCTCATCTAATGTTTTGGAAATTTTTTCCCAAGGACTTAAATATGAATAGGGTCAAGGATGGGATCAAGGAAAAGTGATTATGTCTAAAAAATGGAAGTAGACATGTTTCTTTTGAAAAGTTTTTATTTTATAAAAAAATTGGATACTGAGTAGTAGTGTCTACTTGTAATATTCAAGTTGTTATTTGTTGTTATGGCCTAATTATCTAAAACTCTAAACATGAAAAGATACTCAATGTGAATTATTCATTTAATTCAAGATTATGTAATGTTATAAGGCAGGGTCTTTATAGTTGGAATCAGAGGTCGGTTTAGATAACTTTAGAGGTTCGGGTATTCTTTAAGCATACGTGACATTACCATAATGGATAGGATTTCAGAAAGAGTCATAGTATACTTTTTAAATAAAGTGAATGAGTATAATATATCATGAATAAGTATATCTTAGTATTTACCTTCCTGATAAGATATTAAATGATGATTTTTCTGATATACTCACACTTACTGTTTTGGTTTTAGTCAATGGATGGATCTAGCATGCATCAAAGTAACAATGGATATGAAGAAAACTATGATGGTTTTCTGAATGAGAAATTGAATGAAATATGAGCTACAATGAGAACTCTTGTGGTTATTATCAACCTACTATCTGGAGTCACGATTTACCACTTGAACCATGGTAATTTTAATAAGTAATCGTATATGCATGAAACAAATCCCCATGGATGTTCAGGTAATAATCATAAAGGTATTTATGTTCAAAAACCTATTTGTCATGAATGTGGAAAGAAACACCTAGTAATTTTTTTTAAAGGGACGGGAAGATTCTATAGATGTGGAAAATAAGTTCATAAAGCAAGAACCTGTCATGGAAAAAGGAAGCATCAATGCGACTCTAGGAAAGGGAAATAAGTTGTTTTTGAGGGATCAATTGAATGTTTTAAATGTGGTCTGCATGGTCATTTTTAAAACACATGTCCTAAGAAAAAGATTTGAGAATGGGATCACCAGGATCATACAAATATATTATTACCATTACCTAAATCCATTCCAATTGTGGATGAAGAAACTAACAATCACTAGTGAAAGGTAATGATTATTTCTTAATGTATGTTTCGACATTATTGAATCTTATGATATGATTCATGATTTTGTTTGTAGGAAATTAGAATTTCAGAATAAGTACGAAAGGAATGGTTAATGGATCCGGAAGAACGTTGAATGAGTAAGAAGTCAACATATAAGGGATTCAAGTTTTTATGATAGATTTTAGGATGGTGAAATTCTTAAAAGTATTAGGGCTCTTTTGAAGATGGTATAACATTAGAAGACTATTTATAGTATGTGTAACCCTGATGTTTGATATATAAAAATGTTATTCAAGGGAATAATTATCTTTTCCTTCAATGAGTAATGTTGGATTTTTATTTTGTTAGAATCTATGTTTTTATTATGGACATATGGTGATTTGGTTTTTATGGAAATTATTATCCTATCATAGAGAATATGTGATTTGGTTAATTAAACTTCAGTATGAGACTTTAAGAGTAGTTTATTTTTATTTGGAGATAAATGTTATGATTTACAGTGGAAGACAATGTGACTAAATCCTTCTGAGTTTTGGTTTAGAATCTTAGTTTGTGTTATTTTGAAGAATTTTAAAGACAATGGTATATTGAATGGTCTTTAGTGAACTTTTGGTACTTTCTACGAAGTTTTTAGATTAAGAGTAGTATTTCTTTTTATAAAGGAATATTCTTTCTAGGGATTATATGATCTCATACTAATGATTTTGGGTTTTGGTAAATGTCTAAAGAATTGGGAAATATATAGCTTTTTTGGTGGATTATGTGATACTCTTGAAGTTGATTTTAGCACTTTTAATGTGACCAAGTCAGTTTGAATAATCATCATTTAGAGAAAAGATGAGTTTGTGGTAGGAATTTAGTAAGGGATGAAAGTCTACATGACAAGTAAGTATGTTTCCTTATGTTTTTAGTTAAGCTCATAAATAAATTCCTCAGAATTATGAAAAATAACTTAAAATAAAAACTTTGTCTATTATCTTTTCCTACTAGGGAATCAAAGACTCTTTAACCCATCACACGTTTGTGATTTTCTACTTGTTAACTTTATCTTAATCATGTTTTCTACCACTCTGCATCAGAACATGACGGTTTTTTTCTCTTCCATATCCCCGTTTTCCTACAACGAATCCTAGTATGGGTTGTCTCAGGTGACCTTTCTATATATCTTTATTTATTTTAAAGTGATATATTTATTGACTCTTTTTCCGATGTGGGACTTTCAGTGAGGATTGTGAGCCCAATTTTAAAATTGTGAGGACGCAATTCCCAAAAGGGGGGAAGGATGTAACATCCCGAGAAAATAAAGAAAATGAAATTTTCATATTTATTAATATTTGTGAATTAAATATTAAATTTAATTTAAAGGGGTTGCTATGTTCGATAGCGTACCTGATACGGAACAAAATATTTCTTTGAAATATTACGTTGCACACTAATAATATAATGTTATTATTTTTTAAAATGGTAGTTAACTCCAAGCCATTTTATTGTCATTGACGAACAAAACTAACTCAAATATGATTATATATGTTTGGTAAATGTAATTACATTTATCCAATAAATGTTAGACGCTTAAAATGTGAATAAATCTAATTTTAAGCATAATTTACATTAAAAGGTCGATTTACCACCTTTTAATGGAGAAACCTTTTTAAATATAATTTTTTTTCATGTTAATACATTCTATTTGACCAAATAAAATATTTCATTAGAATGCAGACATCAAAATTTATTTGGGTAATTTATTGGTATTTTTATGATAATGTTCATTTTTTTAATGAATAGTGAAAAATATTGTATTTTAATTCAAAAGTGCCTTTTAATATAATTTATTTATATGGTTATATTATCTTTTTAATTGGTTTTAAAGTTAAATTAAAATATATTTTTACCATTTAATCCAATGTTGGTCATTTGAATTAATTTCATTTTGAAATTGGACATATAAAAGTGTCAATCTTTTGATAGTTATTGTTTTTTAAAAGGAAGCTATTTGTTTTAACAGCGGGATTTAATTTTAATTAATTCCACTTTTGTGTTTTGAATTTAGAAAAATAGACATCATTTATTAATTTTGAATATCAAATAAATATTAGGCTTAATTTTTTATATTTTTCTGAAAAATTTCTATTTTTTATGAATAGTGAACCCACTTAGTAGTAGTAAAAAAATGACTTTTTCATTTAAATGAAATTTCACCACTTCTATGAATTAAAATTATAAAATCCAACATATATGGTTGTTATCAAGAATTAAAATTTGGTTCAATAAGATGAAAATAATTTTTTTGTGAATAGTAAATTTTGACTTTTATTTGCTGCGGTTAAAGGTAAATTGGGATATTTAAGGTGAAAATAGTTTTATAATAATTCAAAATTACCTTAACATTTGTCCAAACCTTATTGGTTGAGTCATTAACGACCAGGGTCATCTTTGAGTCGATTTTGGGACCCCATTGAGCCACATGGGAGTGGTAATGACAATTTAGATTAATTAACTCAAATTAGGCAAAAATGACAAAAGCAAATATCTTTTAGTAAATTAGTTTTTACATGGGGTTATATAAATTATAATTTCTACAATAAATATTCATTGGAAAGATGAAATTATTTACTATATCATAGTATTTTATTAATAATTTTTTGAGGTCAAATAAATTAAATGATTTATGACACAATAATGATGCAACGTTTACCTCATTAATAAATGGTTTAAATAAATAAGGTTATAATGACTAAAATAATATCCATAACTTGTCCAAAACCTATTATGTGATTTTATTTAGAATATGAGTCATATTATATTCGACATTAATGTATTTTGGACCTTTTTAAACTGAAAATATGTTTATAATAAAATAATTATTTCAAACATTCCCAAAGAGCCCCTTCTCCCCCATATAAAAGGAGACCACTTCTATCCAATTCCTCATACCACTAAAGCCATTAGTCTCCCCCAAAATCATTCCAATTAAGCTCCATACATAGCTATCCTCCTTCTAGAATCCTTACCTTAGAAATAAGTCACTTTATGAAGTCCTTGGGTTCAAACCGAAGGGAGTAACCCAAATTAAAGGTAACAATTTCTCTTATTTTGTTTTCCTTTATTTTAATTCTCCAACCCCTAAAATCTTTTTAATCCATTATTTATTAACAAAACCAGTATCAAAAATATACTATAAGTTTTTATAAGATTTATTATAACAACACTTACATACAACCCCATCTAATGGGTGAAAAACATAATGTTTCTGTGGATGGAAAACGAAAGCCTCACGAAAAGATGATTGTTCAATTTACTCTTACCGCCTCTCATGGTGGCCATTATGATGAATATTTATTTATATATGATATATATTATTTTTATTATTTCCTTATGATTCCTTAATTCCTATTTATATCACTCCTTTATGGTTTCCATAGTGGGTAAATACGATAATCTCATTAGAAGAAGTGCGGACTACAGCCCCTTCAAAGTTATATGACGCATTAATGCCTTATGTGGGACGTATAAAGGGTGGAGTTAATAATATTTTATTTGATATTATACTTGAATTAATATATTACTATGTATCATTTTGTTTTAAATTCCATTAAAATAATAAATAGAAATGGAATTAGCGTTCATGCGTACATACGGCTTACCATCTCCATGAACGGTGCATTTCATTTCTTACCTCCAAAAGTTATGTGCTATTATAAATACATGTATATACTGGATATATATGATATATATGATATCTAAATGGTTAATTTTATTCTGTATATAATTAACTATTTACCACATGGACAACTTGTAATTATAAGGTGTTCATTTTTGACTCAAGTACCAAATATCAACAAAATGGACGTTATTAACTTAAATGATAACATAATATTTATTACATGGTAATAAGTGATATAAAAAGAATAATAAACATGTAAAAGGTTCTTAAGAAAATATAAATTAACTTTATTTTATTATTCAAGAGATCAATGAATGCTCGAGTCACGTCGGACACAAGGTAAGGGATTTCTTATCTCACTTTTAATTCCGTGAGATTTCTATTGTTCGTCACTTATTTATTACATGTGGTGTAATGTGTACTTCCATAGATATATATTATCATGATTAGATTTATATTCATGGTAATCTATTATTTATTTTGTTGTTATTAAATTTTGGTCATATGATTCAATTTGAATACAATGAAGTAAGGGTTTTTCATCTCAGTTTTTATTCCTGTGAGATTCATTCTATATTTTCCACTATTTCCATTTGTGTGGTGTATGAACTAACCATTATTTTACTATTTCTGTAATATAATTTCTTTTCTGAGTATCTAAATCTTCATTTAATTATCCTTTATTCATGTGGCATATTTTTTATATGTTACAAAATTGGTAAGGGAACCTTTCACCCTCCTCTTTTTTAAAATACTTCTTTTGTTATGTCTTTTAATTTACATCTTAATATGTTAGGATTTGTTCTTAAATATCATTATTTATTTAAACTCTATGTCCAAGTGACGAGAAACCATTTTTATCTCATCAAATCGTTTTCTGAATTTTAATGTGACTTCGTTAGGCTGTCTAATTTTTACAAGGGAAGTTTATAACCCAATTTCAATTCATTGGGTTCAACTTGTACTTCCTGAACATGTCGTCCTATGAATATGTGTGAATGAACCATGATTGTTTTGCACATAATATACAATTATATTGTGTGTATTTATATTTTTCACTCATAATTATTTGATTTATTTATCATTAATTTAAGGATACCATATTTATAAGGGATTTCATCTAAATTTACATTTCTATTGAGGATACATTGTTGTTATGCACCAATTAACTCTTATGTGGTGTATATACTGTCCTTTGGCATAATATATCATGAATACCTTTATTCTCATGATATTATAATGTTTTTAGTAAATTTTATTCCTCAATTATTTGTATTCATGTGTCTCTCCTTTTTGTTAAAAAAACACTTTAACTAAAAGATCATTTTAAATGTTTTAAAGATTTATTATTATAAATATAACTCATTAATGTCCATGTTTTGGAAATGTGTTTTAAGATTTATTAATAGGGACATTAATGTTTTCAAATTATATTTCATTTAAAAGATTCAAAGTGGTATGGGACACTTTGATTCAAAAATCAATTTTTAAATGTTTTTAAAAATGTTTTGATAAAACATTATTTATTTCAATATCTTGATTTGATATATTGGAATGTTGAAATTTTATCTTTCCTTATACATGTGTTATATGTTATGATTATATTATGGTTATTGGGCATTATTCTCATACACTAGTGGTTCTGTGATAAACCTAGTGTGGGTGAGCCCGAGATAGCTCTCCAATGCATTGGGTAACGTGAAGGAGGTAAACGTGATGTTTCTCCTAATAGATTTAGAGAATATATTATGATAGTTATTCCAAGTGTAACTCCCTATATAGTTGTGATAGCTACAATGTATGTTTGATATGGATTCCATAAGTATCCTTTATTATTTATGATTTGTGTGCATTATTCATAAATTTTATGATTTTGTAAGGTATGTTATGATTGAAAAATATAGTTTCATTGATTTTTATTTATTGATGGGATAATGTTTTCCTTCCTTATTTTATAACCCTTACAACACTTTTTATGCTCATCCTATGTTTTTGAAATGTTTTCCACATGACTAAAAGATGAATAGGGTCAAGGATGGGATCAATGAAAAGTCATGCTGTCTGAAACATGGAACTAGACATGTTTATTTTTAAGAGTTTTTTTTTATAAAAACAATTGGATGCTGAGTAGTAGTGTCTACTTGTAATATTCATGTTTTTATGTAATAGATATGGAAATTTTTTCTAAAACTCTAAAGTTGAAAATATCCACAATGTGAATTATTCATTTAATTCAAGATTATGTATTGTTATAAGGTCGGGTCTGAATAGTTGGTATCAGAGGTCAGTTTAGATAACATTAGAGGTTAGGGTAATCTTTAAGCATACTTGACATTACCATAATGGTTTGGATTTCATAAGGAGTCATAGTTTTTTTAGATAAATTAAATGAGGTTAAGATAACATGAATAAGTATATATTAGTATTTACCATCCTCATAAGATATTATATGATTATTTTAATGATATACTCAAACTTAACTTTTTGGTTTCAGTCAATGGCTAGATCTAGAAGGAATCAAAGTAACAATGGTTGTGAAAAAAACTATGACGATTTTTTGAATGAGAGATTTAATGAAATGGGATATGCAAAGAGAAATCTTGTGGTTATTCTCAACCAACTATCTGGAGTCATGATTGACCACAAGTACGTTGGTAATTTTTATAAGGCATCATATATGTGAGAAACAAATCACCATAGATGATCAGGTAATTATCATAAAGGTATGTATGTTCAAAAACCTATGTGTCAAGGATGTGGAAAGAAACACCTTGGAAAATGTTTCAAAGGGACAAGAAGATGCTATTGATGTGGAAATGAAGGTCATAAAGAAAGAACCTTCCATAGAAAAAGGAAGCATCCAGTTGACTCTAGGTAAGGGAAAGAAGTTCTTTCTGAGGGAACAATTGAATGTTTTAAATGTGGTCGCGATGGTCATTATACAGACACATGTCTTATGAAGATGTTTCGGGAATGGGATCACCAGGATCATACAAATATATGTTTACCAATACCTAATTCCATTCCAATTGAGGATGAAGAAACTTACAATGACCAATGAATGGTGTGGATTATTTCTTAACATATGTTTTGACATTATTGAATCTTAGAATATGATTCATGATTTTGTATGTAGAAAATAAGTATTTCAGAATAAGTTGTAAAGTAATGGTTAATGGATCATTATGAATGTTCAATGAGTAAAAAGTCGACATATAAGGGATTTAAGTGTTATGATAGATTTTAGAATGGTGAAATGATTAAAAGTATTAGGGCTCTATTGATGATGGGATTACATTAGAAGACTTTTTATTGTATGCGTAACCCTGAAGTTTGATATATGAAAATGTTATTCAAGGGAATAATTATCTTTTCCTTTGATGAGTAATGGTGGAATTTTATTTTGGGAGAATTTATGTTTTTATTATGTACATATGGTGATTTTGTTTTTATGGAAATAATTAACCTATCATAGAGAATATGTGATTTGGTTAATTACGCTTCAGTATGAGACTTTAAGAGTAGTTTATTTTTATTTTTAGATAAATGTTAAGATTTACATGGAGGACATTGTCACTAAATCCTTCTGAGTTTTGGGTTATAATCTTAGTTTGGGTTATTCTGATGAAATTTAAGGACAATGGTATATTTAATAGTATTTATTAAACTTTTGGTACTTTTTGTTGAATTTTTGAGATAAAGAGTAGTATTTCTTTTTATAAAGGAATATCCTTTCTAGGGATTATATGATCTCGTACTAACCATTTTGGATTTTCATTAATGTCTAAAGACAGGGGATATATATATATATTTTTTTGGATTATGTGACACTCTAGAAGTTCATTTTAGCACTTTTAATGTGACCAAGTCAGTTTGAATACTCATCCTTTAGAGAAAAGATGATTTTGTCTTAGGAATTTAGTAAATGATGAAAGTATACATGAAAATTAAGTATGTTTCCTTATGTTTTTAGTTATGTTCATAAATAAATTCCTCATATTTATGGATAGTAACTTAAAACAAAAACTGTGTCTGTTAACTTTTCCTACTAGGGAATCAATGATCGTTTCACCCATCACATGTTTGTGATTTTCTGGTGGTTAACGTTATCCAAATAATGTTTTCTACCACTCTCCATCAGAACATGAGGGTTTTTTATCTCTTCCATATCCATGTTTTTCTACTTGGAATCCTAATATGGGTTGTCTCTGGTGACCTTTTTATATATCATTATTTATTTTAATGTGATAGTTTTATTGAATCTTTTTCCAATGAGGGACTTTCAATGATGATTCTGAGCCCAATTTTAAAATTGTGAGGATGCAATTCCCAAAATGGGGGAAGGATGTAGCATCCCAGGAAAATAAAGAAAATGAAATTTTCATATTTATTAACATTTTTTAATTAAATATAAATTTTACTTTAAAGGGGTTTCTATGTTGGATAGCATACCCGATACGCAACAACGTATTTCATTGAAATCTTACATTGAACACTAATAATATAATATTATTATTTTTTAAAAATGGTAGTTAACTCATAGTTGTTGTATTGATAGGAATGAACAAAGCTAACTACAATATGATTATACATGTTTGTTAAATGTAATTACATGTATCCAATAAAAGTTAGAGGCTTAAAATGTGAATAAATATAATTTTAAGAATAATTTATATTAAATGGTTGATTTACCGCCTTTTAATGGTGAACCCTCTTTAAATCAAATTTTTTTCACTTTAATACATTCTATTTGACCAAATAGAGTATTTATTCACAATGGGTACATCAAAATTTACTTTGGGTTATTTTTTTGTATTTTTATTATAAAGTTCATTTTTTTAATGAATAGTTAAAAATATGGTATTTAAATTCAAAAGTTCCATTTAATATAATTTATTTATATGGTTAGATTATCTTTTTAATTTGTTTTAATGGGAAATTAAAATATATTTTTACCATTTAATCCAATTTTGGTCATTTGAATTAATTTCACTTTTAAATTGGACATAAACAAGTGTCAATCTTTTGATAGTTATTGTTTCTTAAAAACAGGCTATTTGTTTCAACAAAAGTAATTAATTTCAAGTAATGACAATTATATGTTCTGAATTTAGAAAAATGGACATAATTTATGAATTAGGAATATAAAATAAATCTTAATCTGAATTTTCGGTATTATTCTGAAAAACAACAATTTTTTATGAACAGTGAAACCACTTAGTAGTAGTTAAGAAATAACGTTTTCATTTAAATGAAATTTTACGACTTCTATTAATTGAATTTAAAAAATCTTACATACATGGTTGTTATTAAGAAGTAAAATGTGGTTCAATAATATTAAATAATTTTTTTTTGAATAGTAACTTTTGACTTTTATTTACACCGATTAAAGGTAAATAGGGAAATTTAAGGTAAAAAGAGTATTATAATAATTCAAAATTACCTTAACACTTGTTCAAACCTTATTGGTTGTGTAATTAACGACCATGGGAATCTTTGGGTTGATTTTGGGACCCCATTGATCCACTTGGGAGTGATAATGACAATTTAGATCAATTAACTTAAAGTAAAGGCAAAAATGAAAAAAGAAAATATCGTTTAATAAATTAATTTTTACAGGGGGTTATATAAATTATCATTTTGACTATAAATATTTATTGGATATATTACATGGTTTCCTACATCATAGTATTTTTTTTATAATTTTTAGAGCTTAAATAAATAAAATTATTTATGACACAATAATGATGAAGTGTTTACCTCATTAATAAATCATTTAAATAAATAAGATTATAAATACTAAAATAATATCCAGAACCAGTCCAATTCCTTTTGGATGATTTTATTTCGAATATGGGTCATCCTATATTTGACATTAATGTGTTTTGGACCTTTGGAAATTTAAAACAAGTTTATAATAAAATGATGTTTTCACACTTTCCTAAAGAGCCCCTCATCCCCCTTATGAAAAGATCACGTCTAACAAATTACTCACACCTCTCAAGCCCATAGTTTCTCCCTACATCATTCAAATTAATCTCCCTACATCCCTATCCTCATCCTAGAAGACTTATGGTAGGCATAAGGCACTTCAATAAGTCCTTGGCTTCAAACCAAAGGGAGTTACCCAAATTAAAGGTAAAAGAATCTCTTAATTTGTTTTCATTTATTTTACTTCTCCAACCCCTAAACTCTTTTTATACCATTATTTTGTAACAAAAACAGTATCCCAAATATACTAGTATGTTGTTATAATATGTATTCTAACTAAACTTACACACACCTTTATCTGATGGGTGATGAACATAATGCTTCTGTGGATCGAAATCTATCACCTCATGAAACGATGATTATTCAATTACCTCTTACCGCCTCTCATGGGAGATATTATGATGGAACATTATTTATATATGATATATATTTTGTTTATAATTTACTTATTCTTCTTTACTTCCCATTTATATCACTCCATTATGGTTTCCATAGTGGGTAAATATGAAAATCACATTAGAGGAAGTGCGGACTACCGCCCCCTCAAAGTGATATGGCTCGTTAATGCATTATGTGGGAAATATAAAGGATGGAGTTAAAAATATTATATATGATATTATAATGGAATTATAATATAACTATATATCATTATGTTTTTAATTCCATTACAATAATAAATAGACATGGAAGTAGCATTCATGCGTATGTACGACTTACCGTCTCCATGAACGGTGCATTTCATTTCTTACCTCAAAATGTTATGTACAATTATAAATACATTTATATACAGGATATATATGATATATATGATATCTAAATAATTAATTTCAATCTGGATATAATTAAATATTGACCACATGGACAACTTGTAAATATAAGGTGATCATTTTTTACTCAAGTACCAAATATCAACAAATTGAACGTTATTAACTTAAATGATAACGTAATATTTATAAAATGATAATAAGTGATATAAAAGTAGTAATAAACATTAAAAGGTTCTTAATCAAGTATAAATTAACTTTATTTTAATATTCAGAAGATTAATGAATGATCGAGTCAAGTCAGGCACAAGGTAAGTGATTTCTTATCTCACTTTTAATTCCGTGATATTTCCATAGTTCGTCACATATTTATTACATTTTGTGTAATCTGTACTTCCATTGATATATATTATCATGATTATATTTATATTCATGTTATTCTGTGATTAATTTTGTGGTTATTGACTTTTGGTCATATTATTCAATTTTAATACAATGAAGTAATGGTTTTTCATCTCACTTTTTATTCCCGTGAGATTCATGCTATATTAGCCACTATTTCATTTTTTTGGTTTATGTACTGCCCATGATTGTACTCATTGTGTAATATACATTCCATTATGAGTATATACATATTAATTGAATGATCCTTCATTCTTGTGGCATATTTTTTATACGTTACAAAATTTGTAAGGGAACCTTTCACCCTCCTCTTTTTTAAAAGACTTCTTTTGTTATGTCTTTTAATTTACATCTTATTATGTTGGGATATGTCCTTAAATATCCTTATGGATATTAAATTTATTTCCAAGTGATGTGATACAATTTTTATCTCATCAATTCATTTTCTGAATTTTAAAGTGATGTCGTTAGGCTGTCGAATTTTTACAAGGGAACTTCTTAACCCAATTTCAATTCTTTTGGTTCAACTTGTACGTCTTGAACATGTAATCCTTTGAATATGTGTGAATGACCTCTGATTGTTTTAGACTTAATATCTACTTATATTGGGTGTATTTATATTTTTCACACATAATTATTTGATTGATTTATCCTTAATTTAAGGATACCATCTTTAAAATGGATTTCATCTCAATTTACATTTCCATTGAGATTTCATTGTTGTTATGGACCAATTCACTATTATGTGGTGTATATACTGTCCATTGGAATATATATAATGAATAAAATTATTCTCATTATATTATAATGTTTTTATTAAATGTTATTCCTAAATTATTTGTATTCAAGCATCTCACCTTTTTTTTAAAAATTCTCTTCAACTAAAAGATCGTTTAAAATGTTTAAAAGATTTATTCTTCTAAATATTTCTCATTAATGTCCATGATTTCAAAATGTATTTTAGGATTTAATTATATTTACATTAATATTTTCAAACGATAATTCATTTAAAAGCTTCAATATGGTATGAGATACTTTTATTCAAAAATTTCTTTTTAATTGGGTTTGAAAATGATTTGATAAAACAGTGTTTATTTCAATATATTGATTTGATATATTGGAATGTGGAAATTATATCTTTCCTTATAAATGCCTTATATGTTATGATTATGTTATGGTTATTGGGCATTGTTCTCATATATGGGTGGTTCCGTGATATACCTAGGGCGGGGTTTCCTAAGACACCTCACCAATGCATTGTGTAACGTGGTGGAGGTTAACATGATGTTTCTACTAAGATATTTATAGAATATATTGTGATGGGTATTCCAAGTGTAACTCCCTATGTATATGTGATATCTATAATGTAAGTTTGATATAGATGCCATAAGTAACCATTATGATTTATGATTTGTGTGTGTTATTCATAAATTTTATGATTTCGTAAGGAATGTTATGATTAAAAAATATAGTTTAATTGGTTTGTATTTATTGATGGGCTAATGTTTTCCTTCCTTATTTTATAACCCTTACATAACTTTTTATGCTCATCCCATGTTTTTGAAATGTTGTCCACAAGACTTAAAGATGAATAGTGTCAAGTAAAAGTCATTTTGTCTAAAACACGGAACTAGACATGTTTCTATTTAAGAGTTTTTATTTTATTAAATAATTGGATGCTGAGTAGTAGTGTCTAATTTTAATATTCAAGTTGTTATGTAATATTTATGGACTACTTATCTAAAACTCTAAACTTGAAAATATCCTCAATGTGAATTATTCATTTAATTCAAGATTATGAAATGTTATAAGGCGGGGTCCATATAGGGATACTTGATCCGTTATAGGAATATGGGGAAACATGATCCCTTAAAAGTAATGAACTGCAATTGGGGATGAAGGTGTGTCCCGCCCAGTGGTTAAAGTCCCAGTGATGTTCTCTAATATGTTCAATAAAGTTGTCCTGACATAAAGGGAATGATTTCATATGTTTATATATTCCATAATTACATGTCATATTCCTGTTTAATTATTTCATGGACTATGATATTTGTTTCACCGTGAACCATTTCTTATTTCATTGTTATGTTTTTATTAACTATGATCATTATTTCATTAGGATTCATTTATTAATAAATTCAATGATTTATTCATGATTCATGTGAATAATATTTAACATTTAGGGTATGATTCTAATATGTTTTCATGATGTTACCATAACATTTATGATCATGATTTTTCTCAAATTTCTCCCATGTTCACCCATACTAAGAATTTGATCTCACCCATTTCTTATGTTTCCTTCCCTGGTTTATGTGGAATGGTTTTAAGCAGAACTACTAAAGGTGGAGTTCATTGCGGAGATTGTTGGAGAACTTTCATTAGGTTGTAATTCTTTTCTTACATGTTTTCAAAGACACTAGAATATTACAGTCCTCTCACATGTATTTACTCAATGTATTGAATATTCATCTAATATAATGTCATATAAATGTATGATAATCCTAGGTTATTGTAGTTGGTATCAATGGAATGGTTTAGTAACATGTTGGAAACTTGGATGAGAAAACCTTACTAAGATCCCTAGGTTTATTTCTAAAGATAAGTCTATTGATGTCTCAAATTTTATGTATAAGAATGAGCTAACATTTAAGAATATGTTTAATAATTTTGGTAAGGATAGAGTGAGTGGTTTCCAAGAAATATATTCATGTCTAGATACTACAAGTTGATTTGGCTATGGAACATTTGTACCTCAAGGTATCAACTCTGAAAAGTTGTTCTGAGCATGTCATGGGGTTATCTGGTACACGAAATTGGTCATTATTGCACACATGGTTTGACATTCCTTGGGGATATTATTTA
This sequence comes from Viscum album, assembly GCA_963277665.1. Lineage (NCBI taxonomy): Eukaryota > Viridiplantae > Streptophyta > Magnoliopsida > Santalales > Viscaceae > Viscum > Viscum album. Next base: position 185,899,646 of record OY728122.1, read on the forward strand.
ACAATTCACAAACACTTTATGAATCATCATGAAATATTGAGATATAATTTATATATGAATAATCTAGTAGAGAACCAATGTGTCATATATTATCTATAGTGCCATGATTTATATTTCCAATATGTAATTTTTATCATAACTATGTGAATTTATTCTATGTCGAGTAATGATCACAATATTCTTTTGGTTTTAGTAAATCAAGAGAATTAGAAGGAACTGGATTAATTTTGAACGTGATGGATGTTTTTTCTAATGATTAGTCAATTGGGATGATCACTAGAGTGAACTATTTTGTGATTGTGTCTAAATAGTTTTCCCAAAACATGACTAACAATGCATACCTTAACCAACTATCAGACTCACAAATGAAGAAAATGAATTATTTTTCTATGATTTTGGGTAATAGCGACCATTAAGGAAAGAAGATTCAATTTCTTTTGTGTCAGGAATGGGAAAAAATCACCTATCTCAATGTCATAGAGGAATAAAAAGATGCTTTTTATGTAGAAAATAAGGACACAAATCCAGTGATTGCAAGGGAAAAATAATTATTTATCTTAATAAAATGGACATTATTGTCGGCCTCTGTATGTCATTATTAATTGTTTAATTTATAAAATGTAGACAAAATATTCATTATGCAACCCAATGTCCCAAGATGAATGTTCCTAAAGATGATCATCAAGGTGGTGAATGTAATTGTAACATTGTGGATGATGATGATACATCATTTGAAATGTGAAATGAAAGGGGTATTTCTGTTAGTGGATTAAGGATTAAGTAATCGGATTATTTATGTATTTCGATTCCAATATTAAGAATGGTGATTATTTTATTGATTGTTCAGTTCATGTTTTTGTTAAGGATTTTCAAGAATTTTTTGAATTATCAAGATGGACTAGAATGGTTATCTCGTGAATTTTATCATTTGGACTTAGGGAAAAAACCCCTTAACATGTTATTAATGCTATGATAATGTTGTATGAATAATGATACATGGGATATGAATAAGTAAATTGGATTGTATTCATTACCTTGTAACTATGCAAGGACTTGTTTATATGTGGTTTTTGATATCTATAATTAAGTTTATAGTATTTTAGGATATAAGGAATATGTATATTAAATAATGGAATGAGGAATATTTCATGTTTTCCAAAAGGAATTGGGGTAATTGAGGTTGTTACCATGTTTTCAGAGAATATATGATTAGGGTATTCTACTCTTTGTAATGTGAAAACCAATATCTCTACTGTGTTATATATGGGAATCAATATTATGATTTTTCTAGATTATTTATAATGTATTGGATATTCATATTTTGAATGGGTTATATGGTTCACAATTTGTTGAATGATTATATATTATCTTACCACATGAGGATTTAAGCATATTGGATATCCTGTTATAAAAATGTGGTTATGATGATAGCTAATGATAGATAGGATGGAATATCATGGAACTAATGATCTATTATTACTTTATAAATGAAAATGTAACCCTATTTTTTAAGAAAGAGGTGATTTGGATCAACCAAAAATAAATGGTGATGTTGTCTAGAAATCAGGATGGTATAACTTCTAATTAAAATTATATAACATTAGGTAAAAGGATCTTGAAAAAAAGAAAGTGGTTTTATACCTACGTGTTCAATGAATTAGAAGGTCTCATAGGTCCTTAATTATTTACTCCTTTCTACTTGTATACATTCTCATAACCTTATTCTCTATCACTATCCATCATAACTTAATGGTAAGATTTTTCTTCCTTATCCAGGATTTCACTTCCCAATTATGTTCTCCCATGTGGAAACATATTTGGGTGTTACATTGGGTAACCATAATGGTATCAAATTTCTCATTTTAGGGAATTATTATTAACCATTTCTATAATGTGGATATCTATGAATGAAATTTTCACGTATTAATCCTTTCATAAGCTAGATGAATTTTGAGGATGAATTCATTTATGGGGGTATAATATAACACCATGAGATTTTGAGAATTATATTTTTCAAAACTAATTTATCATTTCAAAATTTGTCATTTACCATGAAACTGGAAATATTTATATATTAATATTTATATTAAATAACTAATTCAATCATTCCATTCGCACACAAAACCATCATGTCTTACACAACAAGAAACACTGACTTTGGGTATGACGCACGCAAAATGGAGTTTCAATGATACATACACAGACACACACACATATTTATATAATTGAGATAATTGTAACCTAAAAATTAAAAATAGTTATAGGAATAGTGATACCTACATTCCAAATATTATTTATAATTGTTTTATATAAATTAAAAAAAATTATAATGAGAGATATGATTTTTGGTTAAGTCCTTTTATGTTTAGAAATATTATTCTCTCGAGTGAACCACTCCTAAAAATGAATGTAATATTAGTCAAATATAGAATTTGAATATGAAATGATAAACATAATTTTGGAATTTAGAATTTTGAAATTATATTAGAGTGATTTTTTGGGATTTTTCAAAGAAAACAAATTTTTTGATTAATAGTGAAAAATACTGCTTTTTTGTAATAATCTTAATATTTAATTGATTAATTATTAATGAAACAATATATAATAAATATGATTTATATTCACCTCAATTAATTATTAAATATATAAATTCAATTTAATTAAATAAAATCAACTTCACTTTGTAAATTAATATAACATCTTAACAATCTTTGGACCTTTTTCACAATTTAAAACATTATTATTCTTTCACATCAATGGGATTAACACTAATAATAAATTTTCCACTCATGTGATTTGAATTTCCAAAATCCATCAAACATTATTATATTCAGTATAATATTTATATTCTAGTAAGGTGATTCTATTTTTTTCACCCAAATAATTAGTAAAAGTGATTAAAATTAATAACAACAGTTAATGTCAAATTATGATTAATTAGAGAATAAACCATCATATTAAGGGACAAAATGACCAAAAAACATTACAAAAACCCATTTAATATCCATATTGTGTCCATAAAACTTCATTTATTAAGATTTATGGGTTTTTTATGAAATTTGTTTATATAAAAAGTGAACACCTAATTTGTTTCTAATAATTCCATGTGAGTCATTTTCTTTCCCTACAAAACGCCATAATCTATAAAAATTCCTCACTCATCTAAAACCTTTTTATTAGTCCATTATCTGGAAAATAATCCTCCCAACAATCCTAAATTCGACCATGAAGCCTCCCTTTGGGATGAAATATTATCAAGGATGCCTTTTTTTCAACCCCAAAGAAGTTACCTGATTTAGAGGTAACATATTTTCTAAAGCTCCGTTACATTATTTCCCATATCTACCTCATAAAATCTAATTATACCATTAATGATTATAAAACCCATATCCTACATATACTAGTATTTTTTATTAAAATTTCATAACCTAAACATACACACACCTCCATTTAATGGATTTTTAACATAATGTTTCTGTGTACGATAAAGTACCACCTCATGAAATGATGATTATTAATTTACCCTTTACAACCATTCATAGTAAAAATTAGGAGGGAAAATCTATTTATATATGTTAGATTTTATATTGAATATTTTTTTATAATTTTTTATCCTTTTAGATCACTAATCTCTTTACATTACATTTGGTGTGAATACGATAATCTCGTTCGAGGAAGTGTGGACAACTGCCCCCTCAAAGTGATGTGATTCGTTCTCACAACTTATAAAATTTATTAAGTATGGGTAGAGTAAAATTATATGATGTATATAATATATCCCTAATAACTGAATGATAATATATATATTCATACATATACATTTATTTCATTTACATACATTCAGTAAATATGTTAATAACAACGAAAATCTGTGTTCATGCATACATACGAATTATCATCTCCATAAATGGTATATACTATTACATACTTATCTGTACTACAGATTATTATAATATAGATATACAGGATATACAAGAAATTTATATCATTTTATACACACCATAATTACATTATATGTTTAAGAATCAATTATATAATAAATTAAGACAAACGTAAAGAACAAACAGAATATCACATGAAGTTAAACCCTAACATATGATTGTTAACAAGATAGTAATATAAAGAGGTAATAAAATAATATTAGATAAAATATAAAAATAAATTATTCTGTAAAATATTTATAATAAATTTATATTTATTATATATGAATCTATTACAAGTACAAATAGTGTCAATACCCAAGGTAAGGGGATTTCATCTGACTTTTTATTTTGATGAGATAAATGTAATGATTTCAACTCTATACATTTATAGGTTTTATATAAATACCATTATTGAATTATATTTATCTTGTAAATAAATATATGTTTCTTCATATTCAAAATTTATTATTCTTTATTCATGATGTTTATGTTTCAAAAGCATCCATATCGGTAAAAAGGTTCTGTATCAAATTTCCCTCTTTTAGAATCAAATTTTATGCACCCAAACACTTATTCGTGGTGTGTATAATTCCATTTTACATGTGATATCATGAATCTAAATATTTTAAAGATAATATATTCTTAATTTAACATACTTTATTTTTGTGTACATCATGATTCCATGGTACCATGTTAAAAGAGTTTATTGAGACTATCTCATTGCATTTCAAGATCGTTTATGTTTATATTTACTAGGATAAAATCTTATCATCCATATCATAGGAATGTTCATGAGTTTAATTATCCAATGTTATTATATGATATACTCATTTATTGGTACCATTTTTTACTTAATGGTTTATATATTTGTTATGAATGTGGTTTTAATAAAGACCAACTTTATCATCTCTTTGGTCAAAAATCAATGTTTTCCAAAAAGAGTTTACAAAAATATTATGAAATTATCCTAAAATGTGTATAATAAATTTTAATACTTTTTAATTTTACAAATATATTCAATGGAATATTCTAGTATTTTTCTAAACAATTCACTTTTATACCCATTAAATAGTGAAAAAGGAATATTCTTTTGACCACGTACGACATGTGTGGATTTTCCTACCATAATTTATTCTGATCTAACGTTTTCATTATTAAAATGGATAATCATTATGAAATTTTTTATAAAAGTAATATTGAAGGATTTTTTTGAAAAATTGGTTTCAAACATCTTCTATATGTTTTCATGTAATATTGTTTTCATAATATTTTTCAAGTCCTAATTTCATGTTTCAAAGTGCATTCCAATAATTGGGATTTAATACAATTTCAAGATATAATTATATGTTATCAATAGTTTTCAAATAAAATTTTTTTTAAAATATTTTGAAAATTATTTTAATAGTTTTTAGGGGAAATAGTTTTCAAAAAAATTACATGTCTTCTTTGTATTTTTTCAATGTCTTTTTTTGAATATTATTTTTAAATAGTTTTATGTATTAAAAATATTTTTTCAAAAAAGAAAAAAAAATCCCCAAGAAACGTTTCAAGGATATATAAAAATTATTTTTGATATATTTTGAAATTTAATGTTGTCACTCCTGAATTTGTAGATATTATCAAGAGATTACATTTATATCAATTATATAAATGAGTTATTTTAAAATTCATCGTCTATATGAAACCCATTTCTTCTTCATGCATAATATTTTTGTTAAATCCATTTACCTTTTATATGTTATATGCTTTTTGAAACCTGCTTCATTTAAGTGGTTATGATTATGATGAAATGATTATGAAATATATCACTTTATATAGGATATGATATGTTCACATGTGTATAAAACCAGTTTCAATTAGTGGATTATGATATGGGGTACGTTTAATTATTATCTTGTGGAAAAGTTATGTATGATTTCATTATGTGATAGGTGGGACCAATATCTCCCTTCAATTCATTGGGTAATGGTTTATATCTCATGATATAATGATGAGAATAATGTCGATGCGCTTGATCCATTAGGGGATGATGGGGAAACATGATCCCATAGAAAAAAGGACTTACAGTGTGGATGGTGGATTGTCCCTCCTTGTATGTGTAGTCAACATGATGTTGGAAAATGGGTGAAAACAATCCATTATGGTAATATGGGGAATCCAGATACCATAAAAGGAATGAATTTGTGATGGGGGTGGGGGTGCATCCTGCCCAGTGGGTTCATTTCCACTGAAGTTTTTTGATATGTTTTAGTAATGCATCTTCACATACAGGGAATGATATCACATGTTTATGAATGTCATAATTCCTTTTCTAATTCCTATGTAATTATTTCATGGAATGTGCTATTTATTTCATTATGATCCATTTATTATCCATATATTATGATTTCTTGTACTACAATCTTTATTTCATTATGATTCATATCATATAAATGAAAAATATTTATTCTATGATTCATGTGTATGACTTTTATATGTTGGGTATGATATTATAATGTTTTTACCAGGTTCTCTTGCCTATTTAGATCATGATTAGTCTTACATAGATCCCCTGTTTACCATTACCGACCATTTGAGCTCACCCCTTTCTTATGTTTCATCCCCCATGTTATTTAGAAAAGTTTTATTTACAACTACTTGAGGTGTAAATATTTAGGGGAGATGTTTATTATCATTCTCCAGGATAGAAAACTCTTTTTCCTTGTTTCCAAATACCCTAAACAATTTTGGTCTTCTAGAATGTATTTTTGTAATGTACTTAATATTGATCTAAAATGATGTAACATCAATGCATGTTAATCCAGGGTCATTATATCTCATGTTCTAATTTCATGAAATATACTCCAATGTTTATGTAGTGAACGATGTATCCATACACCAAAACACGGATAACCATATTTATTACTCCAACGTGGAAATTCTATTGTTTAGTTAAAATGGTACATGAGTCATAAATGAATGATTTTTTTCCATGTCTTTCTTGAGTAATCTATCGTGATGTATTCATTGACTATGGCATATCATGATTGACTTTAGTATTCATGCATGATGTATTCCATCTATTATTCAGTATCAGTATCACAAGGACGATCCCCTTAGTATTTAGGCATCGATAGAGGGACCGGTTCTAGAGTTTCTACCTCTGGATGGAGCACAAGGTATACCACTACCTATAGTGAAACAGATTGAACATACAATACAAGAGGATGTTATGAACTATATAATCCAACTTCATGAGTTTAAATTAAATATACCCCTCATGTTTTGAGGTAATCCCAACTCACATGCATATGGGGAGTAACTTGAGGGAGTGACCTAGGATTTATGTGTGTTTTAGGAACCGACAAGTCAGAAGATGATCTTGGCGGAGAGCCTTTTTCCTGGATCATGAAGAATATGGTGGGCTTTAGTAACCTAGTATTTGGATGAGGAGACTATAGTGTTCCCATATTTTGGAACGACATCATAGAGTATTTCCCTCTAGATATTATTAGGGATGTTTCTTTCGGGAAGCTTCTACAGCTCTAACAGGGCATCACAATAGTAGATTTGTATTCTTTAAGGTTCAATAGATTCTCTAAGAACATGATGAATATGGTTCATGAAAAGTTCATTAGGGAGTGGCACATTGATAATGGTCAGAAAAGAGAAATAAAATCTTGTATTATATCTCAAATAATTCATACATATGCCAGGGTGGTAGAGTGATATTTGGTGGATAAGAGATTCAAGTATGACAGGAAAGAACCAATGTTTGTCGGTAGTGGGATAGGAGGAGTTGAGACATTATAAATATTGATTCAATGTGATTCATTGTGACATGAGCATGTGAGATGATTTAGGATGTGGTCACATGTCTAAGGTTCTATAGTTCAAGGCTCTTAGCATGATTCAAATCTTCCTATGGAGATGTGGTGTTACTGAAGTGGAGTAATTGTAAATATTGTCAAATATTGTATAACCCACCATATAGTTGATAAAGGAACTATGGATGGGAATCAATTGGAGGGTTAGTGGTAAGAATATATAGGTTTCCAAAGTATAAAATGTGGTATTGAAGTAGGGAAAGTAGATGGAGGTGGTTGTTGCATTGACATGTCATGACCACCACCCCAAGTGGTCCACTCTTGGATTAGCAAGCAGGAGGACAAGGGTGGGAGTAACTACAAGTGGTTGAAACATACCACCTAGAGGTTCCATGAATGAATAAATTTAAGATATGTTTATTTAAAACCTTATATATAGTATTAATTTTCAAAATTTATACTCATTCCTTGCTACCAACTTATCTATATCGAGATATAGACATATCTGTTGAGCCCATATCTTAACCATTGGACTTGGAGAATCATATTTGATATGTCTTAGTTATCGTGAAATTGTGATTATTGTGTAGCATGAATCTTTTATGTGATAGTTTATATTGGGATCTATTCGTATTAGAGATAAAAATATATGATATCATCATGTGTGTGGAATAGTAATCTCTAGATCATGCCCAGACTAACTACTTTACATGGAGGATGTAGTGTGTCTGCAGTGATGGAACTATGATATCATATTTTAGTGAAAGGTAATACTAGATAGTTTAGGATGAACTCATTCATATTAGGGTGAAACTAATTACTCATTAGTTATCTAGACTGACCCTTGGTTCAATTAATGTTATGAGTTCCCCATTTTCTATAGTGGTGGGGGAGTATGGGGCATCATCCATAACGATTTTCTAGGTTTAACTCCACCACTAAGTGATATACTACTATTTTCATCTAAAACCCATTAAGAAACTAATATATATAAAATAATATTTAATGGATTACGTAGATCTTTTCCAGATGAGGGTGTAGTTGGGGGACTTATTGAGGAAGGGCTTCGATAGGCACATTGATTCACTATGTCTTGCCCCAATTATTTTTTAAAGAATATGGTTTAGAGCATGAGGATGTGTGTGGAATAACTGTCATCATTAAGAATATGTATCCACTACAGAGGATCAATGAACTCTTTGACGAGTTGAGAGGGGTGTGATGTTTCTCAAAATTTGACCTTAGATCAGGCTATTACCTGTTGAAAGTGTGATATGAGGATATACTAATGATGAGATTTAGTTGAATATATGGTCAATATGAGTACATGGTGATTCCCATTCGCATGAATAATTCCCCATGACTATTAATGTGACTCATGAACTAGATATTTCATATATTATTAGTTCATATCCTGGTATTCTTCATCGAGGATATCATAGTGTACTCAGTGTCCAAGGAGGAGTACGTGGGACACTTTTAGATGGTTCTGGATATACTCGGAGGGAACATTATTTATGGAAATATTTTTATGTTTCATGTTTGTATTTATGAAATCCACATTCTATGAAACATTTTCTCATCATATAGAGTGGCGGTGGAGCCAGTGAAGGTTGATGTTGTGTTATCATGGGATCAAACCATGATTGTAATGGATGTGTGGATCTTCCATGTATTTCCAATCAAGTATTGGATATTTAGGAATGATTTTTCTATGAATTCATTACCCCTGAAATCATTTATTCAAATAGGGTATCCTTTTGCGTGGAATTATAAGTTCTAACAACATTTTTAGTAGTTGGGTATGATATTTATGAATTCTCCCATCATGAGATTTCTATATGAGGGTGTTGAGTACACAATGTTCTGTGATGCATCAGGAATAGGACTTGTTTGTGTTTTGATTTAGAAGAATTTGTTGATTGTATATGGTTCAAATTATTTTATACAACATTAGTATACCTACAAGAAACAATATAGTGAGTTATAAATAGTATTATTCATAGTGATGATGAGGCAAGACTACTTGATGGGAAAGAAGATTATTATCTATTTTTAACATCGGAGTATCATGTTTATCCATCATAAAATATTCCTTAACTAGAGATATATGGGATGGGTAGTGTTCCTTGAGGATTATGAATCCAAGATTGACTATTATCATGTGATGGAGAATGTAATAGATGATACTCTCAACCGATGATCTTGTTCTCAATTGTGGAATGAGGAATTAGAGCATTCTTTCTAATGAAAATTGTCCTTTTGGATGGAGATGGAGAATCATAACGTGAGTTGATGTTTGAAACATCTCTAATTATTTTGCGAGTCGGGGTGTCATAGTTTTAGGATGACATCTATGAGACCCTATGTTCTCAGATATCCATCGGACACAATCATGATTGACTTTTTGATTGTGGGTAGCATGTCATTTTTTTCTATGATCCACAATAGTACTGAGGAAATTATGAGATGAGGTTCTGAGATAGTATTATACACATCCTTTGGTTTTAAATTATAATTTTGAAATGATTAATATAGAATAATAATGTTAGTTTTTGTGTTTAGGGATGAAGAAGATATTTTATAGTTTGTCCCTCGATGACTAACTTGTTAGTAAGTGAAGGTTGAGCCCCACGATCCAAGGGGTTTAGCTCATCCCCTTGATATACCATAGTGGAAGTGGGATAGGGTTTCCAAGGATTTCATGATGGACCTTCCTTGTATTTCTAGGTGACATTATTCCATCTAGGTGATCATTGATAGGCTCCCCAATATAGACCCCCACTTATTTATTATCGAGAATATTTTAGTAGAGAACTTTGGACACCTCTACATGAAGAAGGGAGTCAGACACCATGAAATTCCCTCAATGATCAACTCTAATAGTGATTCTTGTTTCCCATCTCGATTATGGAAGGGATCAAATGAGGTATATGGAGAAAAGATACACATTAGAATGGAATTCCTTCCCAATTGTGTCCACCATACTGAGAAAACGATTCAATTATTAGAGTGAATGTTGTGTGATTTCATCTTTTAATTTTTTTATTGTTGGGAGTTGAAAGTTCATCTGGTGGTGTTTTCATAATAACATAGCTACCATTCCACCATTTTCAAGGAACCATTTGAGATTTTGAATGTCCATCCTTGCAGTTCATCACTTTTCTAGACTGACCGCGGAGTGATGTAACTTATGAGTCCAGAAATTAAGAAAGAAACTATAAAAAGGTGAAAATCATCTATGATTCGATTAAGAATAAACATTTAATTATGATGTCTTAGGGAAATAAATTACAGAGGCCTGTGAAGTTCAAGAATGGAGACCATGTGATCCTATCGTGTTAAACTCGATGTGGATTATAATTATTTTTTCCGAGCTACATGTTGTCTCATAAATTTATTGTACCTCCCCAAATACTCTGTAGAGTTGGTGTGGTGGTGTACTGGCATGTTATACCTCTACAATTAATCCAACTACATTATATCATCCATGTGTCACAAGATTGGAGCTACATGGATAACTCATCAAACATTTCCATCTAGAAAAACATAGATATAAATTAAGGGGATATATTTTCTTAATACACAATAGAGATCAAGGATTGTGTATTATATGATACTTTGTGGGTGATAGATTCCTTTAGTGTTCATCTGGGTGATCCATAAGTATCTTCAAGAGATTACTTGGTAGTAGGTGTCTTAGATTCATGTTCAGTACCCACATCTCTTTCAGTAGCCCTTGATTTAGATTTTATGACATAAAACCCCAAGATGGGGATAATTTAAAGCCTAAAATTCTCAATTTAATATATTTTAATTTTTATGGATTGTTTTTTTGCCCATGAACTAGGATAGCGTGTGACTTATATTCAATGTGTTCCCTAAATAATTTTTTGAAATGTATTATATTGTATGTGGACATAGGTTATCGAAAATGTGGAATAACCCTTAAATGGGGGTCGAGATCAGAAATCTAGGGGAACTATTCAGTTATGATTTTTTTACCCTAAGCTTGAGAAAAAATTTGTCGGCATGGGGTATTTGTGGAAAGGTAATCACTGTCATGAAATTTATAAGATAATTCAATAAATTAATTTTTTTCATTGACATAATGAAAGACATGCCTTTATGTATACTATTATTGTTGAATTATTGTCTTAAAACATAACCATTGAGATGTTGGATATCCCCAAGATATATTATTAGAGGATCCCACTTAAGAAATGATCAACAAAAACATATTTTGAATATTAGATTGTAATTGGATTTAGTATCACGCCAATGAAAAAATGTAGTATATTTCTACATTAGTGATCAGTAAGATATTTAGGTAGGTTGTCTTATATATTTGGATTCATTCGCAATTCATAGTTACTAAATTATACACTAATCATTCAACCGAAAAATTTATCTTGGTTTTTTCATCATTTGAGATTGGTTCATTTTCATTTTAATTGTGGGGGTTTCTTTGTGATAGGTTATTCTGTATTGTTATTATAATATCATTGGTTCAAGGTCCCAAAGAACACTGGACATTTTTTTCCTCATGTTTGTGGTATTGAATTTTTTCACATTTGATACTTTTATCATAGGTTTTCTTCATTTATCATGTGGTTCAATTTACGTTAAAAAATTATTATTGTGGACCTATTTCTTGGTGAAACATTTCAATATCAAATATCAGGGATCAGAATCACAAACCATTTGTGCGAAGATGGAAGCGATGGTGTATCAGATGTATTTGGAAGCCCAATTTGTTTTCATTGGAATACAATGATGAATGGAATTCAATGGGTTCTGGAATGGATATAATGGTTAGAAATTTTTTTTCTTAATGAAAAAGGCTTAAAATAAAGAGAGGATTGGTTTTCCTAGGAGATTCATAGTAATATTATTGGCAAGAAGTGCAAGAATCGATGTGGAACCAATATAAGTTATTCTAGATTATTATATTGTACATGGATTGTATGTCATAACGACACTTTATGTGGATCCATATTGTCACATTCATTGCTTATTTTAATGTTAAATTCCGTTTAATTTCCATTCATTCTTTGTTTTGAGGGTTTCCCATGCTTTTATGGAGGAATGGGGTAGTTTTCATGAATTGGGCCAAACCGTGAGCCCAATTCCAGATTTCAAATTAAATTTTTATTCCTTTATAACTCATTCATTTTTCAAAAAATTTCATCCATTCAAATTCCAAATTGTCATTCCCTGACCTATTAACCCCACATTATTAATATGTACCATTTATGAATCCATCATCATGGTGGATATGGGCTTTTATTTAAGGGATGGGGCCTGCCCAAATGCCCATTTTCTGCATTAAAAATAAATTGTAGTTATTTTATATCTACTTTATTTTTGCGTTTTTCGGTGATTCCAACTCTCACCCGAGACCATTTACATAAGACGCTCCCCCTTTTCCTCATCCCACAATTTGGAGCTAAATAGAGTCACGAAAGTGGTCAAAACTACTCTGGATTTCAAAAATCTCCCAGATTTGGAGAGGTAAATTAATCCTTTAATAAATGCTTATATTTTTACCTTTTCCCCCGATTCTATTTCCTACATGATCTATTAATCATTATTAAAACCTCCCATGAATGTTTGGAAGTTTTAAAATTCTTATACTGGTGGATTTTGGGTTGTTTTCTTCAAGATTGTTTTAGGTAAGTGTATCTCTCTTCAATTCTACCCTTCTTCTTAGGGTTTCCTCCCTATTTAATGAATTTATAGAATTTCCAGAAGTTAGGGTTCGAACATAGGGTTTGATTTGGAGTATGTTTGGTCAAATATTGTGTTTTAGGGCTGGATTTATCTTCCTTGTGGTGCGACAGTGGTGTGGTCGATGTTTCGCACCATGTTTTGAGGGATTCGACACTTTCGGTAGGTGGATCCATGTGTAAACAATTATTGATGAGTTATCTTGCTGTATTTATTCATTTTTAATATTCCTCATATGTTAGGTGTGGTGTGAAATCTGTTTATTATTAATTTGGATAAGTGTTAAATTTTATAGTTTCATTTTAACTTTAAATTGGGTGTTTTCGTGGGTAACTCATGGGGTATTATTTAGGTGTATGTTATAACATATGGAATTGGATTAATAAATATTGTTTGGACTTCCAATTATGGTTTGGTAATGTATTAGTATCATTTGGACCTAAAAATAGGGTTTTTGAATAGATTTTATTTGTAAAACATTGTTGTACTTTTTAGAGTATATTATGAAAATGTGTGTTGTCATTTGGATCATTTGTTGTATTATTCTAGGTGATTTTATAAAACTTGAATTTGGTTTTATAAATATATCTAGGGCTTTTGATTCTATTTTGGATAGGAATTGGTACGGTTTTTTTTCTTAAATTTTGGTTTTGAAATGAGTTTTTTGGGAAATTCATATTTAGAACACTTGAGTTCTTTTTATGAAAATTGTAAATGTTTTAAATGGTTAAACAAAATCGGAAAAGGGTGAATATGTACTTTTTGGTAAGTGTGTTCACAAATTATGGAGTTTTTAAAGGTGAAGTGATGTTATAAGATATCAAAAAAATTTAGAATGTTTTGTATATTTCTGAAATGTTTTATTAAATTGTGATGTTGTAGCGAAACTTGTTTGTGGGCTGTTTCGTGTATGTTTGATGATAAAATTATATTTCTGGTAAAAAGGGTATTATGCAACAAGTGAGTGGGCTGTTATGAGAGTTTTAATATATTTTAATGGTTTTATAAAAAAATTTATGGATTTGTGGAAGTGTTAAAGAAATGTGAAAAGTGTTGTGGGCTATTTTAGTGGGAGTCAGATTTCGAAATCAATTTGAATGAAAAGTGGACTTCTGTGACTTTTTTTGTATACATGTGGGATGTTTTTGTGAATTTATGACATGGAAATGATATTTTCATGCGAAATGTATATTCATTGACTTGTTTAACTTGTTTGAGCACAAAATAAAAACATGGGTATCATGGTGGGTGGACGTGTACTAGTATGCTAGTGAATCTATGGGGTTTGGCCTCAGTTTAACTTATCATGATTGACGCTTACAACTCTAACTAAACTATGATGATGATGATTATTGGGGACCACTAGGTTATGGGTATGTTCCCTACTAGTGTCCTGTGCACAAGAACATATATTTGTGATGGTTACTCTTAGCAAGATACGAGGTACCTGGGACCCACAACTAGCTAGTGCCTAGGGGTTATTTCCCATTGCTTGTGCTAACTAGATATTTTATTCTTAACATTGGAATAGGGTATGAGTGGTTGGAAAATTAAGTAGATTTGGTATTTATTTTAAAAGTGTTTATTCTTTAAATTAGCCCACATTAAAAATGTTTTTATTTAATTTTGCATCTTTTAGAAATTTTCACTACCATTTCATGTTTTTGAAAACATGCATGCTTTTCATCATTAAATGTTAATCACATAGAATATCTTAGTGGTGGTATGCTACTAGGAATTGTATCACACCCTACTTACACCCTTGGTTGTAAATAGACTTGGTAATTTTTTTTGCCGCAGTTTGGGTACAATTTTTAGTGCCCGTGGTTCGGGTTTCTAATAGGTCCTTGGTGGTGAAGTCTTGTGGGAATGGATTGAGGGAGGTGCCTCTATCTATTTGGAGGTTCTTGAGCTGCCCTTATTGGGTTTTGTAACTTTTTAATGGTCTTTAAACGTAGTTTTAACTTATGTAATTCAGTTCTGAAATTTTGTAAAAGACGGTTTTAGTTGAAAAATCCAGATTTGTTTTATTGAGTTTTTTGGTTGTTTAATGTTTATAAAATCAGTTAAATCATTCCCAATTCTCATTATATGATACCCGGGAACTTGTTCCAGCCCATGGGGATCAGGAAATCCCTTCAGGACTTGTCACAGGTTTGTTTTGTGGATGGGTTTGGTGGTGACCAGATTCTGTTTGTGACAAAATGGTATCAGAGGAGGTTCAGGTTAACTCATTGGGTCATGTTATTTGGGGAAGAGTCGGGATAGTATGGTGTTAGGATTGTATGTAATTGGTATTCTAGTTATGTTTAGTGTGCCTGATCACCACACCTCATTATAGTATTCACATTTCTAGAGGAAGTTAGGAATTTTTTAAGTCCTTTGGTTTTCTTGGTTTGATGATGGTTAGGGGAAATGAAAAGAGAGTTGGGTTAATAGTCTCAGTGAGCTCGCAGGGCCTGACAACCCATGTGGAGCCGAGGATCTTCCCTAGAACACTCTCTATGACAGTGAATTGATTGGAATATGGTCTCCAACCATATTTCCAAGTCACCACTGAAACTAGTTTCCTCTTGCACAGTCTTCTGTTCTTTAGTTTTGAAGACTTGGAACTTTTGTTTTAAAGTTACTTGGTTTTAAGAAGCGTAATTTTTTTTGAAATGATTTTCAAGTAATGAGGTAATTTTTTGGTTAATGAAATAGTGGAACTAAATTTTCAGACTTTTTTTGAAATAGAAAATGGTGTGCTTACACCTCTTTTGAAAGTAGGAACTATATTGATGTTGGTTTTGGAAAGTGTTTCCAATAGATATTTCTAAAAAATCAAAGGGAGTTTTAATTGGATGAAATGTTTTGAAATTGATTTGAATATCTTTAAAGTGGGTACTTTTCCAAATGTTTGTGTCTTTCTGAAATGTTTTTTATGATGTGAGTTGGTATTTTGATCTCGTGGATAGCAGTTTTGAGAAAAGGGATGTGTTGGTTTACCATTACTGTTTTGAAAAGTGGAAAGATTTTTTTTAAACCTCGGGTATTTCCATGAGAAACCACATGCATGGGGTTATATGGGATGATGGATGGTTGATGGAACGACTAGATGATTGTTGGTATGGATATGAAGACGGTGCCCGGTGTGGCATAGAAACATGCATGTGTAAGGCCCATGGGGTACCATTGGTGGATATGCTAACCACTGAACTGTTTGTTTTCAAGAAAGGTTTTTAAATAAAAACATGATGTCTTGATGAATTATTTCACTACGGGAAAAAAATGCATTTGCGACGGGTTATTTGCGACGGGAATAAATCCCGTCGCAAATAGTCCCGTGAAAAACTTATTTGCGATGGGGTTATTTGCCCGTCGCAAATAAGTAGCCTTTTGCGACGGGACAACTTTCCCCGTCGCAAAAGGACTGGCGCGGTTTTCGCGCCAAATCGCGGGAAACTTATTTGCGACGGGGGAATATTCTCGTCACAAATAACCGGCGGCGGTAAAAGGTATTTGCGACGAGAATATTCCCCCATCCCAAATAGTATGTCGGCAGGTGGTTATTTGCGACGGGTCCCGTCGCAAATAACCATTTACCAGTTGACCGTAATAAATGTTGGCTAAGGTATTTGCGATGGGCACCGTCACAAATAATCTAACCTATAAATACCCCCATCCATTTTTTTCATTTCATTCTCATTCCTTATCTTCTCCTTCTCTCAAAATTATATTTCTAGAGTTCAGTTTTTCTCCGGTTTAATTTTTTTCTCCGGCGCTGAGATTAATGTTTTGAAGAACGATCAGAGCAGATCAATTTTCAAGGTATTTATGTCCATTTTAATTTTTTATTTATTTTTAATTTTTTATTAGTTTCAATTATTATTAATTAGTTGTAATTTAATTATGTTTACATTGTTTTATTACTTAATAAATTTAAATTATTTGTATTGTTTACAGTTAATGGTAATTAGGAATAATTAGTAATTATTTTTAATAATTAAGAATAAATATTAATAATTAGTAATAAATACCAATAATTCGGAATAATAACATTATTACATGTTTAGTTTATTTTATTATTAATATTAAAATAATATAATTTTTTATATATATAAAATTCTTTTTTCATCTGTGTGTTTGCTGTCTTCACATGTATTATTTGTATGTGGAGATAGAAAACGCACAGATGAAAGGAGAATTGTATATAAATTAGAAAATTATATTATTTTAATATTAATAATAAAATATATTAGTAATGTTATTATTTGTAATTATTGGTAATTATTTTTAATTATTGATAATTATTCATTTAATTACTAATAATTAGGAACAATTATCAATAATTATCAATAATTAAGAATAATTAGTAATAATTAGTAATAATTACCAATAATTAGTAATAATTAGTAATAATTATCAATAATTAGTAATAATTACCAATAATTAGTAATAAATACCGATAATTAGTAATAATTACCAATAAGTAGTAATAATTACCAATAATTAGTAATAATTACCAATAATTTGGAATAATTACCAATAATTAACAATAATTAGTAATAATTACCAATAATTAATAATAATTAGTAATAATTAGGAATAATTAGTAATAATTTGGAATAATTAGTAATAATTAGGAATAATTAGTAATAATTAGGAATAATTAGTAATAATTAGTAATAATTAGTAATAATTAGTACTAATTAGGAATATTTAGGAATAATTAGTAACAATTAGGAATAATTAGGAATAATTAGGAATAATTAGTAATAATTAGGAATAATTAGGAATAATTAGGAATAATTAGGAATAATTACCAATAATTACCAATAATTACCAATAATTACCGATAATTACCAATAATTACCAATAATTACCAATAATTACCAATAATTACCAATAATTACCAATAATTACCAATAATTACCAATAATTACCAATAATTACCAATAATTACCAATTAGGAATAATTAGTAATAATTAGAAATAATTAGTAATAATTAGTACTAATTAGGAATAATTAGGAATAATTAGTAATAATTAGGAATACTTAGGAATAATTAGGAATAATTAGTAATAATTAGGAATAATTAGTAATAATTAGGAATAATTAGGAATAATTAGGAATAATTAGGAATAATTACCAATAATTACCAATAATTACCAATAATTACCAATAATTACCAATAATACGTATATATGTATATATAATAGTAATTATAAATTATTTGCTAACATTAATATTTTCTGTTTCAGATGGACAACGCCACATTTCGTGAGTTGGCGGATGCTGACCTGACTTTCGATGCGGATGAGTTGCTGACAGATGACCCTCAGCCTGCAGGCGCTCCAAGGAGTACGCGGAGGGGGCGCGGTCTTGCACGATTGATGATTCCTGACCCCGTCCCCGAGCGACGTCCATGTCATGGCTTCGATCCACGCACACAGAGGTGTGATAACCTGTGTGATAACCTATGAATTTGTCTAAGATTTCATTAATCTATTCACATAATAAATGTTTATTATTTTTTCAGTTTTCCGCATATAGTAGTCGGACAGGGCAGTGCTATTTTGCGCAACTATTTCTCTCAGCCGTGGACCACATGGGAGCAGATTCCCATTGATGTGCAGCAGGCCATGTTCGGCCATTGGTTGGTACGTACGTAAATAAATAATTGTTATTTTGAAAATTATTTCATTTCTAACTTGATATTTTGATTTATTTGTAGGGTTTATGGTATCCGATCGGGGATACCATGCGTGAAGCCAACCACGAGGCATGGGAGGTGGCCATGCGTGATCGCCTTCGTCAGTTTTTGCACAATTTACGAAAAGCTGCGATGAAGAAAGCAGGAGTGTCAGATTTTGACGAGTCATGTAGAGAACACCGACCAGAGTACATTTCATCCCATATATGGGATGGATTATGTGCGCACTGGTTGAGTGGTGCCTTTCAGAGGAGATCATCGGTGGGGAGGAAGAATCGGGGGAGACAGGAGGTGGCTCATCGAGCTGGGAGTCGTTCTTTCAGTACTCATAGACAGCATCTGGTACGTACATTATTTATAAATATTTTATATAACTGTAAATATTAACAGTTTATTTTTTATTCTTATAGGCTGTCGAGCACCCCGATATTACAGAGTACGACGTATATCAGAGGATGTATAGTGATCCTGCTACTGGGGAGCTCATAGGTGATCGTCAGCATCACATCGTGGTCAGGATTATTTGTTTTCAAGTTTAAAAATTAACAGCATATAATATATTCACAATTTTAATTTTAAATTGAAACTATAGGAGTCATATGAGGCCGCAGCGTCACAGTCCCGACCTGAGAGTCAGGCCGAGTCATCAGATCAGACCACTGCCCGTCAGTTTGATGAAGCAGCATGGATGCAGGCCACCCAGTATGCCTTCGAGAAGGGCCGGGTAGTTGGTATCGGCTCTCGACTGACTCCCGGAGATTATTATGGCAGTGCTGCGATGTCAGCGTCCAACTCGAGAGGAGCCCGTGCATCTTCTTCTACTACACAGTATGAGGATCAGTTGCGATCTCAGACTGTACAGATAGAGAGTCTCCGACAGGAGCAGGAGCAGATGCATCAGCAGCATGAGGAGGAGCGTCGACGCCAGCAGCAGCTGTACGAGGAGCAGGCAAGTCGGTGGCAGCAGCAGCATCAGGAGCAGATGAAGTACATGCGCCGACTCACTCATGCTTTAGAGATGGAGTTTCCTCCACCACCATCTGCAGATCCCCCACCCCCCCCCACTCCTTCATATTAGAGATTGTATTTATGTTATAAAATTTTTGAAATCAAAATATTTTTTTTTTCTATTCGTAGTTTCTGTCTCTTTATAAAATATTAATAATATTATATTTTTAAATAACAATATTGATATGAATAATAATATTATTTATATTTTATAATATTAAATTTTATATATATATTAAAATTTTATAATATTATAATTTAATTATATTTTTTGTAATACTTGAATTATTTTAATATTTGAATGTAAAATAATTCTATTATTTTTATATTAATTAAAATAACTTATTAATATTTTTTTTATTTATGAAGTATAATTCTAATATTATTATACTAATTAAATATTTTTTTAATATTCTATTATTTTTTATTTTTGAATTATAATTCTATTATTATCATATTAATTAAAATAATTTATTAATAATTTATTATTTTTATTTGTGAATTATAATTCTGTTATTATATTAATTAAAATAATTTATTAATAATTTATTTTTTTTATTTTTTTCATAGTATTTGCGACGGGATACTATGCCCATCGCAAATACTAGTATTATTAATAGTTTTTTATTTTTTTAAAAAAAATAGTATTTGCGACGGGACCCATCGCAAAAGCTATTTATAGTATTTGCGACGGGATACTATGCCCATCGCAAAAACTTGTATTATTAATAGTTTTTTATTTTTTTTAGAAAATATTTTTTGCGACGGTACCGTCGTAAAAGGTATTTGCGACGGGACCCGTCACAAAAACTATTTTAAAAGTTTTGTACAAAAATACAGAATACTATTTTCGACGGGAAGAATGACCGTCGCAAAAAAAGGTTTTAGCGACGGGCCCGTCGCAAATAAGTGTAGTTGCGACGGCGTTTTCAGCAACGAGCTATTTGCGAGGGGCCCTCGTCGCAATAAGCCATTTGCGACGGGATCCCGTCGCAAATGCCCCGTCGCGAATACCTGTTTTTCTAGTTGTGTTTGGGCTGGATTATATTATGTGTTTTTGTAAAATGTTGATGTTGTGGGATGTTTTGAGTCCAAGAACCCCTCCTATTTGAACTGTGTTTTGGGTTTATTTTTGTTCGATAAGCTGGGTAGAAGGACCGGTTAGTAGTCTCCTCTGAGATATGTATCAGGACACCTTTATGGTGGTTCCCTTCATGTGTCTGGATATGGATTGTGGCTTGTTTGACCAATTAACTAGCTTGGTTGGGTCCTTGGGTTCTCTAATTGGATAAGGTATGCCCCCATTAAGGGTTAATGAATGATTGAAGTGCAACCCAGATTGTTTCTCCATTTGAAAATCCTCCAGTTGATCATTATAAGGAATCTTTTATCAATGATTGTTGATTGAGTCTACACCCATTCCTGTATTTGATTTTTAGATCCTCTTGTAGTGGGATAGTTCTCGTGGAAGGTTGAAAGAGACCATAGTTTCTTAAGTTTCCTAATTCATCGAAGCTAGAAGTGGTCTAGGGTTGTTAGTGGGGGTGAGTGTCCCAATGGTGTCTAAGAGGGCCTCTAGTTTCTTCACAGTTTCTTTGAAGCATGAGTTCATTTTCAAACACAAGTTTGGGAAATATGGTCACAATAGGATATTGTGGCCACTTTCTACAATTTTGTGTTGTTTTGGGATGTTGTATAAGGTCCCTCTCCATGCATTTCTTATATCAGTCGTAATGGTCATGTTCGGTGATGCCTTATGATGTCCTGTGCTCGATTGATCGTAATAGTGAAAGTTGGGAAATCAGATGAGAGTCTCTATAATGTTGGGAGAATGTATCCCTTGGAAAAAAATAAAAATATTCCATTTTAGAGTGCGGTAAGTATAATTTTTCTTTACTTCTATTGTTTCTCACCCTAACAAACAAGGTGTGATGTGTGTGCATCTTCTAAGCCCTTGTTTCCGAGAAATATCAAGTTAGGGTAAAGTGAGTTCGGAATGTGTTATGTCTTGGAAAACTTATCAGGGATTGTGTTGTAGTTATTGGTTGCACCAAAAGAAGAATTCTCATTTATGGGGTTTCCAAAGCCTAACTACGAGGTAGAAGATACTTTAATCATTTGATCTCCAGCCATAGGTCCTAGAGGGAAGCTGGCTCATAGTCAGGGGATATCACAGGGTTGTTTAAAACCTTGTGAAAAGTCCTATCCTCAGTATGAATGTAAGGAAGAGTTTAAACCTATGGTGTCATCATCTTTCTTATGTTGTTCACATTCAGTGGAAATAGGTGGAGGGTCGTGTACCCATGTCATCACACAATGTTATTCCCTCCCCCCTTTGGCTTCCACTGAGTCTTTGGAGAAAGGTTTGAAGTTTATCAAGACTGGTTGAGAACATGGTTTTCACTTGGTTAATAGTGACCATTCACTAGAAAACCATGTGGATAGAATGAACCACACTGTTAGTGCATGGTTTCCCAAATCGTGTGGACTATCCATGTAACCTTCCCAACTCTTCAAATATTGGGGTCTTTATGTACTGGCACATGCTAGTCGGTTAAGATGGTTGGATCTTATGGTCAGAAGACCCACTATGAGTCTTATATAATTTATTTCGTAAAGGATGATGGATGTATACCCAATGAACTAGGGAGTCAATTCAGGCCCCCCACTATTAGTGTCATGATTCTGTATCGGGAAAAATATATGTCGTCTCTTATGGTGGGGAGCATATTTTTGTTCCCCCGTACTAGTAACTCAGATTTATCCATGATCTTGGCTTGGCGGTAGGTAGTATCATTTTGATATATCAATATACATATATATTTTATGGGTAAACGTTGATATTGGAGAGTGCCCAATGGTTTAGTTATAGCAAGGTAAGTGTAACCTTGTTCGATGTTGTTGTTCGTTTGAGTGAATTACTTGAGCCATGTTTGAATAGGGTTTAAGGTGTATTATTTTGGGATAAAGTTTTAATGTTATTGATCATTTCATTAATGTGGTGTATGTTTTTGTTGTGAGAGTAATCCTTCATTAATTGATCACTGGAGGTGTTTTGCCCTTTGGGGGTGAAACCTGACAAAGGAGTACCTCTTGGTTTCTCAGCTAGGTTTGGTTGTTACTTTGGCCTTGATGAGACTTTCCAAGAAAGAAAGTTTTCATGGTGGGGAGAATTGTCACATAAATGACTTATTTTAAAGTTAAATTCCATTTAATTTCCAGTCATGCTTTGTTTTGAGGGTTTCCCAAGCTTTTATGGGGGAATGGGTGAGTTTTCATGAATTGTGCCAAACCGTGATCCCAATTCCATATTTAAAATTAAATTTTTTTTCCTTTATAAATCCTTCATTTTTCAAAAAACTGCATCCATTCCAATTCATATTTTTCATCCTCTGACCTATTAACACCACCATATTAATTTGTACCATTTAGGAATCCATAATAATGGTGGATATGGGTTTTTATTTAAGTGATTGGGCCTGCCCGAAAGCCCATTTTCGGCATTAAAAATAAATTTTAATTCATTAATATCTCCTTAAATATTTTCATTTTTTCTATTATTTCAACTCTCAACCAGTCCCAAATATCTATGCCGCGCCCCCATTCCATCATCCTACAATTTTGACTTCAATGGAGTCGCAAAAGTGAACGAAACATATCTGGATTTCAGAAATCTCCCAGATTTAGAGAAGTAAATTAATCCTTTCATAACTCCTTCCATTATTACCCTTTTTCCCACATTCCAATTCCTACATTATATCTTAATCCTTATTCAAACCTCCCATGAATGGTTGGATGTTTTAAAATTCATATACTGGTGGATTTTGGGTCGTTTTATTCAAGCTTGTTTTAGGTAAGTGTTTCTCTCTTCAATTCCTCACTTCTCCTTTGGGTTTCCTCCCTATTTCATGAATTTATAGAATGTCCAGAAGTTAGGGTTCGAACCTAGGGTTTTATTTGGTGTATGTTTGGTCAAATATTGTGTTCTAGGGTTAGATTTTTCTTCTTTTTTGTGTGGTGGTGGGGCAGTTGATGTTTCACACCATGTTTTGAGGGATTCGAGTCTTTCGGTAGGTGGTTCCATGTGTAAACAATTATTGATGAGTTAGATTTATGTATTTCATAATTTTTCATATTCCTCATATGATATCTGTGGTGCGAAAACTGTTTATAATTAATTTGGATAATTGTTTAATTTTATAGTTTCATTTTAACTTTAAATTGGGTGTTTTCGTGTGTATCTTATGGGGTATTATTTGGGTGTATTTTATAACATATGGAATTGGTTTACTAAATATTGTTAGGACTTCCAATTATGATTTGGTAATGTATTAGTGTCATGTAGTCCTAAAAAGAGGGTTTTCGAATATTTTTTATGTGTAAAACATTGTTATAATTTTTGAGAGTATTTTATGAAAATGTGTGTTTTCATTTGGATCGTTTGTAGTATTATTAAAGTTGATTTTATAAAACTTGAAAGGGGTTTTATAAATGTATCTAGGGATTACAATTGTGTTTTGGATAGGAATTGGTATGGTTTTTGGCCTTAAATTGGGGTTTTGAAATGAGTTTTGTGTGAAAGACATATTTACAAAACATGGGTTCTTTTTATGAAAATTGTAAATGTTTTAGTTGATTAAAAAAAGTGGGAAAAGGGTGAATATGTACTGTTTGGTATTTCTATTCACCAATTATGGGGTTTTGAAATGTGAATTGATGTTTTAAGATGTCAAAAAAAATTAGAATGTTTTGTAAATTTCATAAATGTTTTATTAAATTGTGATGTTGGAGCGAAACTTGTTTGTGGGCTGTTTCGTGTAAGTTTGATGATAAAATGATTTCAAAGGTAATAAGGGTATTATGTAACAGGTTAGTGGGATGTTATGAGAGTTTTAATATATGTTAATTGTTTTATAAATTTGTTTTATGGATTTGATGAAGTGTTAAATAAATGTGAAAAGTGTTGTGGGCTATTTTGGTGGGAGTCAGATTTAAAAATCAATTTGAATGAAAAGTGGCTTTTTGTAACTTGTGTTGTATACATGTGGGATGTTTTTGTGAATTTATGATATGGAAATTATATTTTCATGTTAAATGTATATTCATTGACTTGTTGAACTTGTTTGACCACAAAGGGAAAACATGGGTATCTAGGTGGGAGGACGATTACTAGTATGCTAGTGAATCCGTGGGGTTTGGCTGTAGTTTCACTTTGCAAGATCGACGCATAAAAATCTAACTAAACTATGATTATGATGATGATTCGGGACAACTAGGTTATGGGTATGTTCCCTACTAGTGGCTCGTGCATGAGAACAAATATTTGTGATGGTTACTTTCACCGAGATACGAGGTACCTGGGACCCACAACTAGATAGTGCCTAGGGGTTATTTCCCATTGCTTGTGCTCACTATATATTTTGTGCTTACCATCAGAATACGGTATGAGTTGCTGGAAAATTTAGTATCTTTGGTATTTATTTTAAAAGTGTTTATTCTTTAAATTTACCCACATGAAAACTGTTTTTATTTAATGTTTCATCGTTCAGTAATTATAACTGGAATTTCATGTTTTTGAAAACATGCATGCTTTTCATCATTAAAGGTTTATCACATGGAATCTCTAAGTGGTGGTATCCTACTGGGCATTGGCTCACACCCTAATTACACACATGTGTGTAAGTACACAAGGTTATTTTTGTTGTCACAGGTTGGGTATAGTTTTTAGTGTCATTGGTTCGGGATTCTAACAGATCCTTAGTGGTGATGTCTTGTGGGGATGGGTTGATGGAGGTGCCTCTTGCCATGTGGAGGTTCCTAGGATGTCCTTATTTGGTTTTGTAACTTTTTAATGGTCATTAAACATAGTTTTAACTTATGTTATTCAGTTCTTTAATTTTGTAAAAGACGGTTTTAGTTGAAAAATTCAGATCTATTTTATTGAGTCATTTTGTTCTTTAATGTTTATAAAATTGGGTAAATTGTTCCCAATTCTCATTATATCATACCCGGGAACTTGTTCCAGCCTGTGGGGATCTGGAACGCCCTTGAGGGCTTGTCATGGGCTAGGTTTGGGGCCGGGTTTGGTGGCGACCAGATTCGGTTTGTGACAAATATCTACAATGGATGTAGTTTGAGGTATGATATATATAGATATATATATCACACAGTGTTTGACCTTTTCACATGGTGTGTAGTCAAATTTGGTTATAATAGAATGTACCTTGGAGGGTAAAAGGACAGAAGCATGAGTGAATAGTCATGGGTACTCCATGTACTCCCACACGTGCATGGCTGGAAAAAATGTACATGGTCTAAAACATATACTTGAACAAGAGAAGATGTACTTGAGTAGGAGCACATTGTGTAATTCTACATTGGCATGGGAATGGACCATTTACACTAACAAAACATGTGGTTAAAATGAAATGGTGTGTACTCATACTATGTGTCTTCTACATCGGTAATGTTTTTTTGAATAACTTGTTCCCTATATACTGGACACTATTCATTATGGTTCAGTCCTCATATCCATTTAATAGAGAATTAGTATGGAAATTACTCCTTGTAACATCCTGGACCTGAGCATCCACCTGAACAGTGCCGAACGGGTTGGGTGTCACTACCTTAGGCACACCTCCCCAAATGCCAAAGGATGCTGACTAGAAGTGAGGGTCTGATAGGTATAGTGGGGAGGCTATACCCTATCAGAGGATCATATTAAGGGAACTGGTCTGAGAATAATAATAATGATGTAGTAGAATGTAAGACTAAGCAGACTCGAACCAGACCAGCAGAGCGGAATCATAATCAATATATATGAATAGCGGAAGGAAAATAAAAACAACAGCAGCGGAATGTAAATAGAACAACATGCTGATAACATGTATCTAATACTAAAAAGTAAAATGGGCATACCAAGAAGGTCATACACAACTGAATGTAAAAAGGGTGCCAATGGCTAACCAACAGTATAGCTACGACAAGTAAGCATGCCGATACATAAAAGTAAACAAAACAAAGTAAACCCAGCTAGCCATGACCTCAAGGTCCATACCATATCCATGAAATCACTAACGCATCCCAGCTCCTGAAGTTGGCCTCTTTCCTACATGTAAATCCATAAAGTCTGCATGCGTCCCGAAGGGCCCATGGAGGGTGTGAGACAAATCTCAGTAGGATACCACCCAACGGTGTGTACCAAATATATGTGTTTAAGAAGTTATGCCTTTCTCAGAAAAGTAGTAAACATTACAATTCACAAATAAACACAAACTCCAATAGTGTTGAACAGCATCCTTTGAGTGTCACCTGCTTCGGCCAACACTGGAATCTCTATTGTGTAACCCGGCACCACGTGCCACCTGACACCTCGTGTCTCATGTACCGACGTCCTAATGGCACACCCATGAAAAGTAACCTGATTCCATGTTCCTCCTGACACCTCGTGTCTCAAGTACCGACTTCCCAAAGGCACGCCCAAAATAGTAACTCGGCACCATGTGCCTCCTGACACCTCGTGTCTCAAGTACCGACGTCCCGAAGGCACGCCCATTCCCTGAAGGCTCCTCACCTCCCACGTGGCTTTATACGGCAAGCACCCCCAACCAAAGTACCAAACCGTAACTACAGGGGCCTCTACCCACACGAGTGGTCAAAACCGCCTCATCACTTAGTATCTCTGTGTGCACACTACTCAATGTCCCGGGTGAGGGGTAATCACCAAAATAGTACCTAAGCCCCCAAAACAACTGAAACCTCGTGTCCCTGCGACCACGTCGCTCAAGTCTGATGGCCTCGCCATCCAAGTAACCCAGGCCATGCCCCAACCAGAAAGTAGTACTATCTCAAGCCGACATCCATGACGCCCAATCCCATGGTCAAAACCACCCAATGTAACCTGGGAAATTCCCCAACCTATTATCATCATCAGTCAAGAATAACCGGGCCAATCCCAACACAACCCAAGGGGTCCAGCATATATAATTCAGAAATTTCATATATAACATATGTAAACAGAAAACATAACCAGGAAAAACAAACTAAACAGTTGAATTTCACTATGAAAGGTGTTGTCACATACCAGCACTAAGGTCTTAAATGACTCCAACAATTTATATCAGACATCGATAAATTAAACTAATAGTATTATAATAATAACATTTCAATTTAAACCATTTTGGCGTTACCAGGCCAAAATGCCCCAACGAGTAATGACCCCTCACCGGCCCTACTCATGCAAATTGGTAACCGGGCATACCCAAAAGCATCCCTGAGGTCCCATAAGCAATACAATATGAAAAATCAGATAAAACGGTTCCCTCTCAAAATACACAAAAACGCGCTGAAGGCCACATCACCCAAATAACCACAAAAACACAAAATGAGGTATGCACCACCTACCTGAGACTCTAACGATGCTACTCCTCCAGTAACACCCGCCAATTCGATCTAAAACACGGTAAATCTACAAAATATTCAAACCGCTAAAACCCCTATAACTCATTATAGAACAAAAATCAGACAAAAAGGCCAAAGAGGAATCGAGGCCTTACCGAGGGTGTCCCAACACATCCAACCAAGATTGGATCTGACTTCAGACGAAGAACCGGGAGAAGTTTGAATATTCGGCCGACTTAAGGGAGGAGGTTTTGTCCAGAACCTCAAAATGAGGCTACTGTCCATTTTAAGTGAAAAAAGAAATTACACGGAGTTTACTTTAGGACTACACATCGTGTATAAATCATTTAATTGTTCATAAGATGATAGGATTCTACCGACTTACTTTCTGAACCTGCCGACATGAGTAGACGGTGTGTACCTAGGGGTACACAGTGTGTACTTGGTTCCTCTTCCTTTCCTCACCGACTAACTCACACGCCATGTGTTTCCCTTATACACGGCTAGACTACACTGCGTGTCCAAAAGTAACACGGTGTGCCCTTGGTTCTACCCGGCCAACAGGCCTACACGCCATGCATGGCCTCACACGGTCGGGGGTTTACACGGCATGTTAAAAACTACACGCCTTGTTGTAAGAAACTACTACATGGTCACCACATGACATGTACTCAGTGAGCACATGACCGATCACTCGCCTACGCATACATGACGTGTGCGTAATGTACACGGCGTGTAGTCTGTAAATTTCTAGAAACATTGAATTTTCTCCAGTTTCCTCAGAACCCAGTCAAGAATTCAAACAGGGTCAGGATTTTGACTCGTTCCCAAAAACCCAGGTTCTTACAAACTCTACACCTTAACGTAGCTCGTCCCCGAGCTACCGAGCAAACCCCGAAGATGGCACCGAACAAGCCCATCCTGGTTAATCAACCTGGACTACCCCAGTCCCAAGGTTCTGGCTATATTCCTCAAGGGGATCCCGACCTTAGGAATTTCCTACTCGGTATCAACCCACAAAGCTCAAAGCAACCAAGGTTTACTAACCTATTTTCGAGAGTCATAGTCCTTCCGTGATGCAACGCCACCCCTTCACCTCATTGGAACTCATGTGTTGCTCCAGACACTCAACGTATCCCACACCACATCGATGTCCGACTCTATGAGGTCCTAGTGCCTCACACCTCAAGTAACCCACATCCTCGATGCCTCGAGGCCCATCACACCACAAGTAACCCAAATCCTCGATGCCTCGATGCCCACGACACCTCAAGTAACCCGCATCCTCGATGCCCTGATGCCACGAACCTCATACATATATATAGAATATATCACGCACCCTTTATGGTGCCAATCCCACTGACTAGCATCTAGTCAGTTCACATAGATCCTGTGCACTACGTGCACTCAAAACCGGCATGCCTCTACATGTCATGAAAAAAAGGAAACATGGAGATCACGACCACACCGCGATGTACCTCTAACCGTTGTCGGCTCACCAGTCTGCTCAACCTCTGAAAGCTCCACGGTGTGCACTTGGACAGAAACATGGGTGCCTGAAGCCTGACATCCCGATGCTGCTTCAGTCACTGACCACTGACCCATCAGATTGGTCCCACTATCTCTGTCACAACCTCTGCGCACAGCTGAACCTCAACTACCCTCTCTGGGTACCGAACCTAAACTAACTCCAGACGCTGCAGTTTTTCATGGTCCTTGCCTTCCGGCTATCTGAGAAGGTTTCCTGCAAAACCTCTCCAGATGCTCATCCTGTCCACATGCCTGATACTCCTTCGAAGGCCTATCGCACTGAGCCCGAACATGTCCTGGTTGTCCACACTAGGAGAAAATCACCAAAGAACTACCACGATGTGGTCTAGCTGAATCCCTGGCCTAACTGCCCTACTGGAACTCATCCTGTCCTCGCTTCCTGTTATCCGAACCATCACCTGAAGCTGTCACCCTTCCCAAGCAAGACTTTTCTCTCTCATTTCCCTAGTCTATGAGTGCATGATTCACCACCTCAGAGAAGGAACCCAGCCTGGAGATATTCACCTGAACCCGAATGACA
This sequence comes from Viscum album, assembly GCA_963277665.1. Classification (NCBI taxonomy): domain Eukaryota; kingdom Viridiplantae; phylum Streptophyta; class Magnoliopsida; order Santalales; family Viscaceae; genus Viscum; species Viscum album. Next base: position 185,930,280 of record OY728122.1, read on the forward strand.
TGTTGTATGCCATCCTCGAAGTGCCTCACCATAGCTGCATCATCGCTCACCATACCAGGTGAAAAATGGGACAACTCTATTAAGGTAGTTGCGTAGTCCCTGACGGACACATCTCGCTACTGAAGACTCAATAACTCCTAATCATTCTTTTCCCTCAGTGTATCTGCATAGAAGTGCTCAAAGAACATGTCCTCGAAGTCCTTCCAAGCCAGTCCCTCGTGCCTACAAGCCTAAACATGTACGTCCCCCCAACACTTCACTAGTCCTCTCATCATGTACGTCACCAGCTTGACCCTCCGCCCGAGAGGTGTCTTGAGTTGCTCAAAGATCATCTGTATTCTCTCTATCCAGTTCTCAGCCTCCTACGGACCACCCTCTCCCTGAAAAAGCGGCTGGTGCTACAAATGGAACTCCCACGTCAGATATGTCATAGTAGGCTCTGTACCCTGCGTGCCTCTATCATTACCCTACAAAACATGTACCAGGATAGCTCGGAACTGCTCATCAAGACACAGCCCGAACGATGCCAAACCTGACTGCTGTCCTTCCTGCACTGGATCCTAAACCTATTCTCGTCCCTCATCCTGAATCTACGTCTCGTGCTCTTCCTATACTGAATTCTGACCGTGATCTTGCGGCACTGTATCATCTCCTGCCTGACGCTCCATCGAGTCCTGAATGAGTAACCTGCTGAATACTATAAATTTTCAGGCAACCCATACATATATAACAATATATTCTACGCAGATAAAGAAAGTATTAAAAGTCAGTGCAAAACAGCTACCCTTACTCCCCCTCACCACAACCCATGCCCCACGGTATCCCAGCCTCATGGCCTCCTTACATGCCCTAAAAAGAGCCAAGTGTCAAAGTACCTCGGGCCATGCCCGTCCTGAGAACTCACATTGCCTCAAACCGATGACCGAGTCGCCTAATCCTAGTGATAAAAATCACCTCAATTAGAGTACATGCCTACTCGTACAAGAGCCAGACCCAAATACCATGTTGCATGCAATTCTAAAAATATATAATGCATGGAATACACATTGCAACATACAAGAAATTCTACAAGGAATTTCATCTAAGTACATTTCAAACATATAAAGCATGGAAATTTATATTTCATTCACATTGATCTATAACTTCATAAATCATACGTGAAATTATGAAATTGAAATACTCTAAAAATGTGTCTATCAAAGCCAAGAAACAAATCCTTGCCATACTAAGACAAGGTCCAATTATCCCTTACCACACCGGGTCAAGGTTTGGATATTACAATAAAGAACATCACACATCTAGTGAACCACTAAGGTGGAAATAATATAAACTGTAATCTGAGCAAAAACAAACAGCAGTTCCCGCCCGTGACACCTAGGTCCATCTTTCGTACCTGGGGCTGCAGCCACCCAAGAACAAGCTAGAAACCCAGTCCCTGTAACAAACTATCTACATTCTACCATATCCCAAATTGTAAAACCACCAGAAATAAGAATATAATTCTCAAACTCATTAGTAGAAAGTAAAATGCTGCTACTAAATCCCTGTCGAGAACTCATCTGATACCACTTTGTAACGTCCTAGACCTGAGCAGCCACCCAAACAGTGCCGAATGGGTATGGTGTCACTACCTTAGGCACACCTCCCCGAACGCCAAAGGCTGCCAACTAGAAGTGAGGGACTGTTAGGTATAGTGGGGAGGCTATTCCCTCTCAGAGGAACATAATAGGGGTACTGGTCAGAGAATAATTATAAAGATGCAGCGGAATGTAAGACTCAGCAGACTCGAACTAGACCCGCAGAGCTGAAGCATAATCAATATAGATAAATAGCGGAAGCAATATAGAAACAACATCATCAGAAAGTAAACATAACAACATGCTGATAACATGTATCTAACACTGAACAGTAAAATATTCATACCAAGCAGGTCATACACAACTGAATGTAAAAAGGGTGCCAATTGATAACTGACAGTATACCTACAACAAGTAAGCATGCCGATACAGAAAAGTAATCAAAACAAAGTAAACCTAGCTAGGCATGACCTCAAGGTCCATACCATCTCCATGCAATAACTAACGCAGCCCAGATCCCGTAGGTAGCCTCTTTTTTCACATAAATCCATAAAGTCTACACGTGTCCTGAAGGGCCCATTCAAGGTGTGAGACAAATCTAATTAGGATACCACCTAATGGTGCGTAACAAATATATGTGTTTAAGAAGTTATGAATTTCTCAGAAAAGAAGTAAAAAATATATTGCACAAATAAACATAGACTCCACGGGTGTTGAACAACCACCGTGGAGTGTCACCTGCTTTGGCCAACGCTGAAATCTCTGTCGTGTAACCCGACACCATGTGCCACCTGACACCTCGTGTCTCAAGTACCGAGGTCTCGAAGGTATGCCCAAGAAAAGTAACCCAGCACTAGGTTCCTCCTGACACCTCGTGTCCCAAGTACCGATGTCCCGAAGGCATGCCCAAAAATAGTAACCCGGCACCACGTGCCTCCGGACACATCATGTCTCAAGTACCAACGTCCTGAAGGCACGCCCATTCCCTAAAGGCTCCTCACCTCCCATGTGACTTTTTAAGGTAAGAACCCCCAACCAAAGTACCTAACCTCAACTACGGGGTCCTCTACCCAAATGAGTGTTCAAAACCACCTCATCACGGAGTATCTCTGTGTGTACACTACTCAAAGTCCCAGGTGTGAGGTAATCAACAAAATAGTACCTAATCCACCAAAACATCTGACACCTCGTGTCCCTACGACCATGTCGCTGATGTTCGATGGCCTCGCCATCCATGTAACCTGGGCCATACCCCAACCTAACAGTCATACTGTCTCAAGCCAAAGTCCATAACACCCAATCCAATGGTCAAAACCACCCAATGTAACCCGGGAAAAGCCCCAACCTGTGACCAGCATCACTCAAGCGTAACCGGGACAAGCCCAACACAACCCAAGGGGTCCAGTAGATGATATTCAGAAATTTCATATATAACATATGTAAACAGAAAACACAACCAGGAAAAACAAACTAAACAGTAGAATTGCACTATGCAAGGTGTTGTCCCATACCAGCATTAAGGCCTTAAATTCCTCCAACAATTTATATCAAACATCAATAAAAAATAAACTAACAGTTTAATAACAATAACATTTCAATTAAAACCATTTTGGCATTCCCCGACCAAAATGCGCCAACAAGCAACGTCCCCTCACCCTGCCCTGCTCAGGCAAACTGGTAATCGAGTATACCCAAAAGCATCCCTAGGGTCCCGTAAGCAATACAGTATGAAAAAACAGATAAAACGGGTCCCGCTCAAAATACACGAAAATTTGATGGAGGCCGCGTAACCCAAACAACCTTGAAAACACAAAATGAGGTATTCACCACCTACCTAAGACTCACACGATGCTACTCCTCCGGTAACACCCGCCAATTTGGTCTAAAACACGATAAATCTACAAAATATTCATACAGCTCAAACCCATATAACTCATTCTAGAACGAAAATTAGACAAAATAGTCAAAGGGGAATCGAGGCCTTACCGAGGGGGTTCCAACACATCCAACTAAGATCATATCTGACTTCGGATGAAGAATCGGGAGAAGAATGAAGATTCGGTCGACTTGAGGGAGGAGGTTCTTTCCAGAACCTCAAAATGAGTATATTTCCCTTTTGATGTGAAAAAATAAAGACACGGCGTGTACATTAGGACTACACGCTGTGTATTGTTCATTTTACTGTTCATAAGATGGCAGGATCCCACTGACTTACTTTCCGAACCTACCGACATGGGTACACGGCGTGTACCTAGGGGTACACGGCATGTACCTAGGGGTACACGGCATGTACTTGGTTCCTCTTCCTTTAGTCACCGACTTAGTCACATGCCATGTGTTTCCCTTATACACAACTAGGATACACAGCGTGTCCAGAAGGAACCTGGCATGCCCCTGGTTCAACCCGGCCAATAGGACTACACGCCATGCATGGCCTCACACGGTCGTGGGTATACATGGCGTGTTCAAAACTACACGCCGTGTAGTAAGAAACTACTACATGGTCACCAGATAGCATGTATATGGCAATCACATGGCCGATCACTCACCTACGCATACACGGTGTGTACATAAAGTAAACGACATGTAGTCTGGAAATTTCCAGAAACATTTCATTTTCTCCACTTCCCATAGAACCCAGTCAAAAATTCAGAGGTTCAGGATTTTTACCCATTCCCAAAAACCTGGGTTCTTACACTCCTACACATAAATCAACGGTCCATTCCCTTTGACATCATGGATAGTGTTTCTGGAATTAAATAATGAGTCAAATAGCGAGATACTCTTTTCATATTCATGAACTAGGATGATTTCATGAAATACTTATGACCAATATTACACAGGAACCATTCCTATAATTAGGAGGTTAATTTAGATAGAGGTTCTGGTATGCACCATGTCCCGGAGTGTCATCCTCTAATGTGTTTCATATCTCATTAAACATCATCATTATTAAATGACTCCTGGAGTGTGTTATCCCAGATGATTCCTTTGTGGATCATTCAATCTGATATCCTCAAGTACTATTATGATGGTCACATAGAACAAGATGGTGTTTCTTTTATGACTATATAATGATATTCTTGTCGTTAGTGTTATAGATATTTACAACTGTTTAGATGATGGTAATATATAATTGTATTCTTTGTGGTTTTGGGGTGTACTACTTGGTATTGTTATACTCACCACTACATGGACTTTTACCACTGGTGTTGTGTTTTTGGAAGATGATATTAATTTTCATATATTCATAGAAAATCCACGACCAGATGGAGCATAGTGAGTGCAGAAAGACCGAGATGTGTTCCAATAATATCATTCTAAAATACATATCTATTGTTCAAGGTTGGTATTTTTTTTAAATCATTTGGTTGAAATTGTATTTGGACTACTATACATTAATTTATTTCCTATTATACTATACTTGTGGGAATTTTAGATATGAATGCATGGTTATTCTGATTATTTTACATGGAATCATTGTATCGGATGGGAAATGAGTGTGTTTATGTGTGTGTGTGTGTTGGTAATATGGATAAGTCCTCCCATGTTAGGGATATTCCTACATGGTGCTAGTCTCCTGTGACATAAATATTAGAGGTGGGATGGGGGAGTCACGATGGGGGCCCCATTAGGACAGGTCAATACACTTTTAGAGTTATTAGGGTAAATATATTGAATGATGGATGACTCAATGACTATTTAATTTATAAAAAATTTTATGGTATGAAATATGCATCTATTGTTAGGAAATACTTTAATGGAATTTAGAGGGGAAGAATATGTTTGGGTTGATTATAGAATGATTAATTCATTAAATTTCAGTAGTAGTCATTTTGTTATAGGGTAAAATTAACAGTGATGGGTTACATATATATAAAATTTTCATGTTTTTGAGGTTTTATAAGGGATGATTAATTGTAAATTGTGGAATTAATTAATTTCATTTAACATGATAGAAATGATGATGTATGAGCTGGTATATATTTGAAAGGGTAGTTTGAGAATACAATAGTATGGGATAAAAACCATAATTATCATATGTTGTTACATATAATCTTTCACCATGTAAGGATTTGAATTTTGGATATGTCAAGGGATATTTATGTCCATATATCTATTTCAAAATCAATCCAATTCACCTAATTTAAATCCACATAGCTGATTATGAAAATGAATTTCATGGAGATGAATATGGAATAAACATATTTTTTCAATGGGAGATTCATTATAACTTTCTTTTGATAATATATATAGAGTCGAGTTTGTTTTTTTTAAAGGATGATAATGTTATGAACTATGATAGGTCATTCTCATCCGAAATCCTATATGTTTTTTAGTGAAAACAATTCTTGGTATAGATCTAGGATATCTTTTGTTTTTTGTAATTTTTATTTTTGGTGAGTATATCAAAATTAATTCTGTCTAATATTCCTTGGTTATTAGATTAAAATTCCTTGACCTATAGTGAAAGTACTTAATTTTTTATTACCCCACTAGTAATTTATCCTATAAAATATTTTTTTTGATGATTGGTCAATTTAATTTTGGAAAACTGATGATGGTTGGAGGAAGGAGAAAATATTGGATAGATATCCCCCCCATGAACATTGGTCTAAGAGTGGATGAGGGGATATATTACATTATAGATGGAGGTGTGGGATGTGGATGAAGGCATGACATATGGTTTCCAATTCCAAGTAGAAAAGACATGGGTCATTAAAACATATTGTTAAATTTTACCTTCTTTTAATTTCATATCAATATAGTATCATTTCACTCCTTTATTTCACTATAATTAATCAGAATATTGGTGTTTAGGGTTGATTAGATTTTTATATCTGTTGTTTGTTATATACGAAATAAGGTCCAGTATTGATTAACAGAGGTGTTTAAAGGTTGTTATATGATTACAAGATATTATTATTTATTTAATGAGTTTATGTAGTTTTATTTACATCCTTAGAATGCCATCCTCTTCAAGAAGTAATTTTACTTTGTGTAATCCAACATAGAATCTTACTAACTTCATTCTTTACATAATAAGGTTGAAGAATATCTTGTCATGTTTTCTAGTGATTATATTTATTGAGAAACATGCTTATCATAGATAAATATTAAATCATCCTTAATGAGTATTAATAACATTATGAAAATACATTCTTGGGGATGATATTAATTTAGTGCATTTGGAAACATGGATACCCCAAAAAAGTCCATACGTAAACTTATTATCTACCAATATGTTCTTCGTAACCAGAAACAATCATCGAAGAATCACAAAAAATACATTTCATCACATCCTATGGGATGAAAACATAATAAATGGTGAGATCATATTCTCAGTAAGGCTAATCAAGGGAGATATATAAGAATAACCTAAACATATGTGTATGATAATTTGAACAAAATATTTTAAAACAGAAACATATATATCAATGATCGTAAATAAAAATTTTTGAATAAATATTGTATTATTATATGACATGAATCATAAGTTAATCATGAACATGTTCCTTGAGAGGGAAAAAAGTGGCATAAGAAATAAATGGTTTTAATACACATAAGCATAGAAAATGATTTCCGAAGTTGTTAAGGATCACTTCCATGGTTATTATAATGGGATGGGTTCACTTGTAAACAATAATAGAAGTGATGGTTAATTATAATGTCCATTATAAACAAAAATGTCCCCTACTGAATCAGGTTCACTCCCAGTTCTTGTACAATATATCTCTTGAGTTATTATGATCTACCCAACGCATTATATCGAGATATAGGTTCAACCTATCTCTTAATGGAAATAAAATTTATTTTTTTAAAAATAAAATAAAACATTCACTCTATCATAACCCTTGAAATGAAATGGGATTCAAAAACATTTCATCATATCCTAACTTGTGGAAAATAGATAGGTTTTATAATCATTTCCTGAATTCATCATATAAATACATATAGAAAATGAAACTAGTTTTGTAAGAATTTTATCATGATATAACTTGTGGATGTGTATGGGGATTCATAAATATAATTCCATCATAATCACAAACCATTCATTAAAATAATAATAATGTAATATATGGATCATATACCTAGTATGTCATAGTTAAAATCAACAAATTATATCACATATGTAAAATTATTTTGATCGATACTTTAAAAAATTTATTGGGGACAAAAACATGTTATTAGAAATAATTTTTTAAAATATATATCATTTTTAAAATTCATTTCATTGAAAAAAAAATCAAAATTCACAAATTATTCCTTAAAATCATTAAATATATTTCTTGAAGAAAACTTTCAATCCACATTAAAAACATATTTTTTGAAAATAATACATTTTGGAAAAAAAATCAATGAAAATAACATTGGAAATTTATAAAGGAATTGTTAAAAAAATGGTCATGATTATGGGTTGATTCTATTTCCGTAATCATTAAAAAAATGATTCTATTTACATTATCGGTAAACTCAAAATATATTTTAAAAAAAGTAAGATCCATTTAATGAAAATGAAAAAAACATGTGTAAAATATAATTTTAATAACCATAAGAAAATAGTATTTCATTTTCAAAGAATTTTAAAAAACCAGAGTACTAGATTAAAAAATATTTTTCGACAAAAGAAAAAACAAAGTCATATTTTCAAAAAAAACATTTTATTTATTTCATTAAATAAAAGAGTGAATAATGTAATATTTAATATATATAAAAATTATAATAATTTGATAAAAATTTAATTAAATTATTGAGATATGGTTGATAATATATTTTCATCAAAAACATAATGACAAACAATCTCAATAAGGATGAAATTGTTATATGAAATTAGTACCACATGGGAAACATTGAATCATAATCCCCATGAAGTAATATTGTAAAATGGAAAATAAAATATCCAGAGGATAAATAAATTCATTATATAACATTTTATAGGGTCTATATATACATCTCATTAAATAATATATCTGAATAACATAACGTACTCCCTAGTGAAGAAAAAATGAGTCACAAATCAATTAACACAATTCATTACATTTTAGGTACACATTAAAACCTCATATATAATATATATAAATTTATTATACATGTATGAAAAAAATATTTATATATATCATACCATATATGATTTTCTTATGATCTTTTAGTATGTGTTTTCAAACAATTCCATGTATGTTTTCGGTAATAACTTCTTTATTTCTCCTAAGTGTTTTGATTTGTTATTTTTTCCCTCTTAAATTAATAATGATTTAATATCACTGAAATTGTTAGACATGATAGAAATATAATATATCATCAATATATATTTAATTATAAAATTCCATAAAATGTATTGATAGAAAATGAAATACATCGCTCCTAAAGACAGTAGTCCTTAGGCACTCATGACCACATTCAATTTCATGTAATATTAAAAAATAACGGTAAATGATAGATTAAAAATATATAAAAAATTTCATTCCATATATATCAAAAAATATTCAATAAAATAGTCTTTACTATATTCCTTGTAGATCATTAACGAGTCGCATTTTTTTGCGAGGCTGTATAGTTCCTTAAACATGGGTGATGTTATTATATTCCAAAAGTTGATATTATTATGGTATGTAAGACATAATAATAACATAAGTATAAATATATCATAAAAAACTTATATAACAACATATAAATCTTTATTTTCATTAATTATAGAATTAAATGGAAAACTGAATGAGATCGGTTAGTGAGGAAGTAACCTGTTGTACAAACGAATGATGATTTTGTAACCCATTTTTTGGAATTTGATATGTGTTTATCAAATAAAATTAACATAAAAATATAAAAATATAAATTATATATAGTTTATTATATAATTATTCTATAATAATGACTTTAATAGTAAGAGGAATAAATAATATAAAAAACCTGTGGATTAACATTGTATCTTCTTTGGGTATCCTCCTAATGTTTATACGAAAAGCCTTACTAGGATAGATTTTTTACAAAAAAAGGTATATTTAATGGGAGGAGGGATTTTGGGATGTGATTTCGGTAGTTATTGGATGAAAAAATGATTTTATGTTGTGACTATGAAATTAGATTGGCTGGCCTTTTATATGTAAGTTGAGTAGTGAACTTGTAATTTTTGGAAAGAAATAATTACACCCACATTATTTTTATTTCACAAGGACAGAATAGGAGAAAATTATTTAAACAATGACATATTGGGATAAACAATTTAAATAAAATAGATTTTATATCTGAATATAGGTCATTTTATCTATTATTTTTTTAGTGTAACCCAAAGTAAATCCATTTGTTCATTTATCGTAGTAAATAATTTTTGTTGTTTTAAATATACATTTTTGTAAAAAATTATCAAGAAAATATTTGATAATATAAATTATGATGATTCAAAATATGGAATCAAATTTTAAAAAATACATTAACATAATTAAATGATATTATCTTTAAATTAATCTGGAATGCATGATTCGAGAAAAGGGTTTTTATAATGAAAATGTTCTAAATATTAGAATGTTTTAAATTTAAAATTCAATATGATATTGAATAAAATTTTTAAATAATAGATATATAATTGAACTAATTTTATTTTAAATCCAATTAAAAATATAATTTATCTTTATAAATTAATTATGCAAAATAATATCTTTCAATTCAATTTATATATTTTTAAACATTTAGCAATTAAAAAAACAATTCCAAAAATTCCAAAAGATTCATCCTAAAAAAATTAGACATTATAATTCAAAAAATGATGTTTATTTTATCAAAATAATTTTTTAAAAGTCTAAATATTAAATTTATTATTGATTAAAAAATAAGAAAAATACATTTTTGGGGAAATAGTATTTTCAATATATATTGAGACTACTGAAAATGAAGTACATTTTGGTCAATATGATGAAATTATATAAAACCACAATAATTAATTTATAAAAGTAGTTATTACTATTCTTATTAATATTTTTAATGGATACGTTATTATGGTCACAATTAAATAACTATATTTATAACACATCATGGTTTTGTTAATACTCAAATTTCGAATGTTATTGTTGTTTTCTGTAGAGCGTAATATTAACAAAGTATTGTATATAATAGAGGATTTATAAGGTGCTTCTTATAAGGATGTTTATAAAACAATTAAATTAATTAAATAATAATAATTCATAAAATGTTGGTGTTGTACTTTCTTCCCCCTTAAAAATAAATTTTCCTTGTAAATTCATCATTCTGATACAAACAAATAAAGATAATTGTACCTCATAATATTCTAAATTTCACTCATAGGTTCATTAAACTAGTGATTTCATCAAAAAAATACAAGAAATGTGGTAATGCTTCATTGAAGGTTGAATGGTTGATCATGATTATACATTTATGGTTCCTCTTAAGAACGATCATTATCTTGTTGTATGACCACTGAGTTCAGTATATGGGAAGAGTGGGGATTGTACTTCATTAATGTAGATATAAGAAACACATCATGGTTATAAGAGAGGTTCTTTGGAATCTCTTATCGATAAGTTAAAATCCTAATCTGACCCATAAATTCAAAGGAACCAATATACCTAGGGTTTTTATTCCCTTTCTTTGGTAATCATATAACCTTATTTCATGGATAAATTCATAGAACCACCTTGAAAATAACATCTAATTCTTGATATGGCCAAAAATTAGAAGCATGATTTTTCGAATTATTTTATTATTCTTTAATTATATGTTGAATGGATATAACCTTATCCTTCATTTATTCATCTATCTCATCTCTTAATAGTCATCTCTCTCAAACTTCATTCTATATTATTGGAGATCTACATTTTGTTTCATATAGCGTTTCATAAGGAGACATTATAATGCTTGAGTGAAGTATATTATTGTATAAATACAACAAAGAGGAATTTGTTGATCCCAAACACCTTCTAAATACAAATAAGTCACAATATATCCATTATGGTCTGAATTATTCTCTTAGGAAGACTATATTATTAAGGATAATAAATAGTGAATAAACTCAAGTCAATATCAGTAGATTACAGAACAATTTACCATAACATTTAGGAAAACCCAAGATCGTAATTAAACACAATAAAATTTTTACTCCATGGATCCTTAGAACATCCATTATATATATCTCACCATGAGGATCCATAGAAATGTATTATTTAACATATTTTTATTCTATTAACTTAGTAAGGTGGTCAATTTCATCCCATGTAGTATTATAACCATTAGATGATTTGGAGAGTCCAACAACAAAATCTATGGTTTTTTTACTATTTACATTTAAATATGGGTAGTGGATGTAACATCACCATAAGAGTTTTCCCTCACATATAACATGATAGTTTATCATGCCTGGATATTGGGAAATTTCAATATCACTCTCCATATTATTCCACCAGAACAATGCTTTCAAATCACTATACATCTTTAAACATCACATATAGATTGATAATAAAGAACTATGATATTTGTCTAACAAAACCTACTTCAATTCCATTGTCTATATAATACATACCCGATTCTTGATCCTTATCATTCCATATTGATCAATTATAAAAATATGAATATTTTAATCCCTCTTTTTTAGATTGAAATCTTTTTTTCTCTGCCATAATCATCACTTTGATAGATGGTTTTATATTATATTAAAAAACATAATATTTTTCTCCTTCCATCAGAATTTTTAGATCCATACATTATAAGTATATAAATATTGGATCTTTTATAATTATCTAATAGATATGATATCATGATCATTTCAATTCAATGTATCGACCAATATGGTCACTTTGTAATGGTGGTAATGTATTGAGTAGTCATGATCGTTAATCCTCTATAGCCATATTCATTAGTTGACATTACACTAAATAAATATATATATGAACAATAATATTTTATTATTGGTATCAAAATCAATATTTTATGCACAATGATTATGTCACCATATCTTTAATGAAAATTTAACCACAGAAAACTCAAAATCCTATGTTGGTAAATTTTTTTCATGAATCTTCAATTCTTATGAGGCCGTAGATATAACCATTTAATTAATCAAAAAATAACATCTGAATAATTTTATGGATGAATTACAATATATTTACAACACCTCTCTAATATATTATAATATAAGAATATGTGTGGTGACTAATATTATATTCAGTTCCTTGAACGTTTCCTCATATCAACTTGTCAAGAGGAACATGGATCCCATAATATTAAACATGGTGAGTTTATTATATAGTTATGAGAAATTACACAAAAAACACCATTAATATATACCAAGAAAACTATGATTCACTATCAATATGGGTGATCTGGACTAACATTCAATAACATCTCTCTTTGGTGGATCAACTAATACACCATCTCAAGACATATCATGACCCCAAAATGAAAACTTTTATTTCCAAAATACACTCACTTTATTTTTTTATATTTTTAATAATATTTAGTTTTTTTATTACCATTATCATTTAACCTCCATCCTCTTAATTTATCTTATAGAAGAAACATATATAATCTATAAATGATAACACAAACAGATCAAGGTAATATCAAACTAAGTTAGTCATTATATCCATGAATATTGTGCTGGAATTAGTAAGCTAATATGGAATCACTGTATACTCATTGTGTTTATAAATTATACATAATTAAATCATTATTAAATCATCTTCTTGGACCTCCAATTGATGAAATCAAAAATGAAGGCCAGTCGTGTAATTTTTTTTGATCTCTATATAGTTTACCAAAAAGTTCATCAATATGGGGAATATGATACTTTATATTAGTGATGATTATGTTTAACTCTTGATAATCAATAAAAATTTTCCTTTATCTATCTTTCATTATTTTAAAAAATAATATTTTTTTAAACCCACAGTGACACTCATCGATTAATGAACCCATTATCAATGTTCTTATGAAATTTCATATGTAATTCATACTACTCAATCAGGGACATTCCATATAGATTCCATAAAATTATTAAATGACCAAGTTTGATTTCTTTTAGAGAACTCATCTTAATGTTTTGGTGGATTGATGCGACGCATATTCTAATACACCTTCTAAAATTACATCAATATTGGAATATCGTTGATGTGAAGTATCTCCTCAATCATTTGAGATAAACACCCATACTAAAAGAGTATTATAACCCCTAATGTCAATGTTCTCAGCAATGGATGTTTGTACTTATCATCACAAGAAGATAAGATCATGTGTAGGTTTATAATAACCCATTTATATTCTCTTCATTTATAAATGAAATATGATTTATATATATAGAGGAAACACATTCCCAATATAACGTTTAATTCAATGAGATAATAAATGAAAATACATGTTGGATTCACCTTCTAACTAATTCCAACTATAGAGGGATCATGGACATGCGATGTGATCATTATATCATTAATGGTATAAATTTAAAACTATAAATATAATTATTTAGTGTAATTTCCACACATAATATAACACGTCTTATATGAAATAATTGGTTGATCAAGATTCAAATAACATTTTCGGATTCATAGAGTGTATGGTAAGTTTACCTCTCACCATTTTGTTACTGCACCCCTATGTAGAAATAATACTCAAAGGATATTTCCATTTTTATCATAGAATAATAGGATTCTAAGGTTGATCATCATCACTAACCATCCAATTTGGGCATTGGATAATATAATTCACGTACTCTTAGCATTTCAAAATTTGTTGTGTGTGTAGTATTCTTTGCCCCATTCTCTCTATTCACATCTTTAACTAATGTCATCTCATCTCTTTGACAATCAAATGCCTCATTTCCTTCCATTGAAATATTAAAAACAAAATTAGAACAATGAATAAAATATCCTCTATGATTTTTTCCCTTATTCTACATTAATGTAATACTCATCTTCATCTCTCTATGATTCTTATATTTTCCTTTAAATTACATTTTTCATTTCATATAAAAACTCTGTGATATATTCATAACTCTGACCACCATTTCAACCTTGATATCTCATTTAACCATATATTCATATCTAATGATGTATCCTTTGTATAAATCCCTTCAAAGGCTTTTTAAATTAAATAAATAATCCTTAAACCATATATTCATGTTATATTATATTTTATGTATCCTTCATCACATGTCTGGAAAAATCATCATCATAGTTAGCAAAAGATTCATCATCCCCTTTTATATATCATGGAATGCCTTAGGTATATACTTATGAAGTATATAGTGAAATTACATAAAAAAATATGTTCATGGAATTTTACCAATCCATGTAGCCAATTTCATCATATTTTCACGTATCATTTATAATATCCCACAATTGATAAACATCACATTCCAAACCTACTATAGCCAAAAATGAACATATCATCTTCTAAACTCTGGTGAATGAAAAAATATCTTCTCAATGGTTCTAGTACTTTTTTAAACTACCATTGGATCAAAATAACCAAGGTAATAATGTGGATATTTCTTCATAAAGGACATAATAGATTTCTTTTCACAACATTTTTCTCTTGGAAGAAAAACCAGATTCATATCTTGAGAATGTTGTGTGGCCATATAAATTATATATTTTTATTCTATAACTCATATAGTGTGGATGCTCCAGTGTAAAATCATTCCATTTCCCTTCATATACAGTATTATCATATTTGTTTCATGTTCTATCCATTGGGTTTTACCTAAATCATAGTTTAGGAAATAATAATCCTTATGTGGCACATTATAATCCTGAAAAATCTCTTATAGGATGATTAAATCATTAATCCTTCATTAATATTTGACAACTTATATTTATCTTAGGTCATTCATAGTCATCATCTCTTTAAATCCTTCATTATTTTTTTAAATGTGTCTGTTAATTTCAATTGAGTACCCCTACGTAGTGTCAAACATAGTGTGCAATAAGGCAAATTATCATGAACATGTTGAAAAGTTATTCAAGCTCAATGTTCCCTTTATATAGTAATTAACCTATGCACACATATTATAGAACTATGTCCACTTATATTATCCATAAATGGATGAAATTTATTGGAAACCACAAACTCTTTCCTATACCAAAATTAGAGGACATTTTCTTGTACTTTTACTCTTACATAAATTTATCCTCAAACAATTCTTTTGGGATATCCCAATAGATTTCTCATTATTGTGTCAAAATGTTAACAAAACATATATTTTATTTCATATTATAGTATCCAAGTGTTTTCATACATTGAAATTTCTTTATTTTATGACAAATATTATTTAAATTACAAAAACATATGCCTAATGACTGTAATTTTTTAGTTTCCTTGTAAATATGGAATCATAAAAAACTGCCCAAAGGTAAACAAAATCATCTACCAATTTTATCATCATAACTATCACCCATCCTAGAAATAAAATAGGAAATAAAATTCTTCACAACATGGGGGAATGAAACATAAGATTTGGTGAGCGCAGATACTCATAAAGGGAAAACAAGGGATATATATAATAATAACAAGAATATAATGGATTCTGAAAAGGTGTTTAAAATTTAAAAACCATATAATACATATCAAATATTATAATATTCTGATATTGAATAAATATTATTAGTTCATAACACATGATTCATAATAGAATCATAGAACACGATTCGTAAAAGAAAAATATTATCATAAAAAAATGACTTGATGAAAAATCCTATGTATCAAAACAAATTTCCCTAGTAATCAAGTCCTAACAATAGGGTTATCAATGTCATAATAGATCACTCTAAAATCCATCATAGTAGTCATGATTCACTACCAAGATCATCATAGTGGAAAAATTCCATTACTGAAGCAGGTTCACTCTCTGTTTGATTTAGGTATATCTCATGGGATATAAATCATTACCCAATGTATTGGTGGGAGAAATAGGTCCCACCAGTTTCATAATCAAAACCTTATTCATTTATTACAAAAGATCAAGAAAATTAATCATATCATAAAAAAATAAATGAAATGGGGTTTATAAATAATTTATCCTATCATAACCTTTGGAAAATGGACTGTTTTCATATTCATTTCATCATTTCATCATATCAAAACCCCTATAAAAAGAAGTTTTTTATTTGAGTTTTATCATTTTATAACATGTGAATATGATATGGGTTTCCTATCCATTATAATATATTTACAAAACTCATTCATTGAAATAATAAGAAATATATCCTTATATAATATCCCCTGTAAGGAATAGGTAATATCAAATATTTTTTTCTTATATGGAAAATAATATTGATTAATCATTTAAAATATTTCTTGAGGAATATAACAACAAATAGAAAATTAATTTTTAAAACATAAAAAATTATAAAAATCCATTTCTATGAAAATAACCTTGATAAAATTTTAAGGAAGCATTACAAATACATTTAATAATTATATTAACGAAAATATTAACTCCACATTGTAAAAATAATTTTTGACAATAATGAATTTCAAAAATATTTTTCAATTAAAATAAAATAGAAATAATATATTGGAATATAATGTTCAAATAAAATATTTTTCGTAAATACCTGATGAATTTTTCCTATCGTCCATGTCAAATTAAATATTTCTCTCATATTTTGTATAAAATCCTAGTAATAATTGTTTGGAAATGGGAATGAATAATATTTACAATTTTTTTTTAAAAATTAAAACGTTGGTAAAAATATATTTTAAAAAGAATAATAGAATGGTAAAATTTTATTGAATACATTTTTCTGAAACATGATTTTAGAGGAAAAACATATCTTTCGACTGAAGAGAGAAATATTTTCATATTTTATTAAAAATTTTCAACTATTTTATTAAAAGAATAAAATATAAAATGCATTATTACATGAAAATTGATGAATAACGACATTATAATGAAATTCATGAGTTTCCTGAGATATTTGTCATAATATTTTATCATAAAAGACTTTATCATTATAAATCTAAATAATGATGAAATTGATACATAGAATCATTACCCCTTTAGTAACATTGAATCACAATCCCCATGATTGAATAACGTAAAATGTAACATAAATTATATTTAGGATATATATATTCATCATATTACTTATTAAGGGTTCTATATATACACCACAAGAAACAATATAGGGGCATAACATAATGTACATCTAAAATACTGAAAATTAAGACAAATATCTCTTATATATAAGTCTTGAAATATGTTGTACATAATCAGTCCTCCATTATATAAATATATTTATAATATATATATTTATAGTAAATACAAATTTTTATATATATCATACTTCATATGATCTTCTCATTACCTTTTATTACCATTTTATTGACAGTTCCATGGTAATGTTCTATCACTAGTATTAACTGCATCATTCTTCGTATATGTTTTCATTTTTTATGTTTTGTCATTTTATATTGATAGTGATTAAAAAATATATTGAATATTATGATTGGTTTATATATATTATATTTAATTATATATTTATTTATATTTTTCAATTATATTTAGTGATTGAAAATAAATCACACTATTCATGGAGAGGGTTGTCTATTTATACGCACGAACACTTTATCTATTTTTATTTCATACTGAGTGAAATAAAGGTATGTTGTATATTGTGAATACGTATCATTTTTATTTTATATATATCACCTATTTTAATTCACCCCATCATTAAAAAATCTATTTAATGAATGAATAAATCAAATTGCTTTGTGAGGCGGTAGACTTCCGTACACATGAGCGATCTTGTCATATTCACATAAAATGTAATGTAAGATGAAATGTGTGATATAATAATTCAAGATGTATAATTATATCAAAAATATAATATATAAACAATAAAACCATCATTATTCCTAATGTTCATAGGTTTTAATAGAAAAACTAATGACATCGATTCGTAAGACCGTAGTCCGCCATACAAATGGGTTATGATTTCAAAACACATTTGATGGAAGAGGAATAGTTGTATATCATTTCCTTCACATAAAAAATCTCATTACATATAATATACATAGGCTTTTATATTGTCATTCTATATCAAACAATTAATTAAGTGAAGGAGGAAATAAAACAAATAGAATCATTGATGAAAACTACCACTTCTAAAGGTATCCTCATTAGATTTTCACCAAAATCCTTGAATCATTTGATTTCAATAAAACATAATTATTCTAGGATTGGATTTGGTAATTGAGAAGTTATTTGTGATTTTATTAGGTAAAAAATGGTTTTAGGGTGTTAATAATAGAGGATATGGGGAGTAAATTTATATTTGAGGTTAGCTATATAAAAAATTTTATGTAAGAATTGAACCCATGGTAACATATTCTAAAAATGTCCCAATAATGGAAATTTATCAATCCTATAATTTATAAAGTCTAAAAAGATACAGATATAATACTTTAGCCTATTCTATAGGTCATTTTAACCAATAAAGTTTTATTGTAACCCACATTAAAATCATATTTACCTGAACCACTATAAATTCATTTTAATGTTTTTATAATTATTTTGGGGAAATATTAAATTTATAATATTTAGATTATATAAATTAATATGATTCAATATATAAAATATTTTTTAAAATATTTCAATAACATATTATGAAAATTTATTTTTAAAATTAGTCTCTCTTGTGTAATGATAAATAATGGTTTTAATGAAATAATATTTAAACGTTTACAATTTTTTTGTATCAAAATTCTATATAAAATTTATTTAAATCAATAAAAAAGGATAAATAAATAAATATATATATATATATTAATTTTAATTTAAACATAATTAGAAATATAATTAAATTGATAAAAAAAATTAAATAAAAATGATGTTTTCAATTAAAATTCAGTATTTTTCTCTATTAATTAAGAATCAAGCCAATTGAAACCCCTAAATTTTAACTAAGAATATTTTCAAATGATTATTTCAAAAATAAAATTTTATTTTAAATTTAATTTTCTTAGTGGATAAAATTTATTTTACTATTTTCCACAAAATGAAGGAAACATCATTTTTTAGAAAGTCTTAATTTCCAAACATATAACACCATTACTAATAATTAAGTAAATTTTTATCAATACATTAACACTATATAAAAAATTATAATTAATATTTTAAAATTATTTATTAAAATTAATACCACTTTTTTAAACTATTTGTTTATATAGATCATGTTTAGATATCTATATTAATAATATTTCAGGGTTTTGATAAAAATCTAATTTGCATGCTATCCGAGTGTTTCATATCGCACAATCATAAAATTTTATTGTGTGTAACAAAACCGTATCACAATGTTGAGTGTTATTATATATATAAAGGTAACAAAATTTATTCTAAAAATAAAAATTCATAAAACACATGGTGTTACAAGTCTTTTCAAACATATCACATATGTTTGAATCCAGATATGTCGTAATTAGTGATATTGATATAGAATTGGATAGATCTAAAAATTTTGGTTGAATTGATGAAGCCCTCATGGTAGGGTGTATAAATTGTTCTAGAAAACACTATCTCTTAACTCAAATTCCCATAACTATTAGTCTATAAAATATCGTGATTATTTATATATATATAAAAAGGGAAAATAGTGACAAAGAACAAACAGAACAAGACAAGAAATACAATGTCACTGAATCTTGTTTTCAAGTGTAGAATAAAATTAATTTTGTAGTTGTGAGAAAAAAAACCATTTTCATATATTATTATCAATAATATCACAAAAATATGCAGGGATATTTCCTTGAACACTATAGTAAAATAAATAACAACAAGAATAAACAAGTCAATTGATACCCTCTTTCTCGACATCACGTGACTCAAAAAATTTGATTGCGTGTGTGCCATTTTTATTCACATAAAATATAAGACAAACCCCATATGGTATTATAATGATAATTAATGGTAACATAACTCAATGTTTCTTCACAATTTCTCTAGAAATGGTTAAAATAGGATTCCGTTTTATTTATTGGTAATATTTGTTTTGGTGAGAAATTTTTTCCCTCATGGTATAATGCTTATATAAAACATTTATTGAAAATACATCAACTAGATAATTTACCAATATAGTGACATAGATAATAGAATTATATTATTATAATTATATCTATCTTATCAACATGTATCTATGGGATAATTGATATAGCGTATCTATTGTGTTTTTAGTATGAGCATTTTGACTTTAAATTTTAGTGATCTATAGTCATCTCATTGTATAACCAATTCTTCATCAATATAAGATTTGGATTATTAGTTATTATATTATATTTTGATATATTCTATATCATAAAACTTTACAAAACTGAATTTTCATTTTTTAGAATTCATTGTTTTATCATCTCCATGAATTAACTTATATACATTCTTCACAACATAATGTACCTAACCATGAATTTTATCTCCTTCATATTAACTCATTAATTAAATGAGAAACCAAACAATGAAATATATTCTTGAATCATATTTATAGTATTAATTAGTAAAACTCTTATGACTGTGAAGCGTAAAAATAAAGTGCTGGTGTTCTTCATAGGAGAAAAAAATATTTCCTTTTCATTTTCAATCAACTCCGAAGATCATATAAATCATCCATGATCATTTTTTCTAGAAATATTCCCTCAAAATACATATAAAATCATAAATTAATTTCCTTATTTTAAATATTAATATATATCCTCCAATGTGATGGTTATATATGAACCACACTATATGATAGAATGTTATTATTGTGTGTAAGCTAGTCTAAATTAAAGATCAATGACAAATTGACTTAGTCTCAATTTGTATTACCTAACTATTATCCTTCATCAATCGACATCATAAGAGGACTATTTGTATTAACATGATATATTTAAGGAATGTATGTTTGGATTATTTATTAATGAAAAATTAGATAGGAGTTGTAATGGATATGGTTCTAATGTTGGATTTTGAATTCAGTACATAAATAATGTTCAAAATCACATAAATAAAATGTATTATATGAGGTGCTTATTTTTTTATAAGTATATTTTTTGGATGATATCTAAAGATGTTATCTAGTTAAAGGGTAAATAAACAATCAATTAACAAGTGTGACACCATAGTGATTACTATGTAACAATAAATTTTGAGAAACAAGATATTAAATGTATAATATATAATACAAAAATAGTTTTGTGTAAGAGTAAATCATGTAAAAACTAAATGGTTCATATATTTAATTAACATTAAATATTAAAAGTGTTTTGAATTATTCTTCATGTTAATAAATCATATCATGGTATGGGGACCAATAAATATTCGTGGTATTCTAGAGTAGTAGTTATTGGGAGTTCTGTCAAAATGATGTGGTTAATACCATAATAAACTTGTGTGGATTGTTTGAGAAGAATGGGTATGAGGATAAATTGTGGTGATGGATATAGTGATTCCAAAAAAATTATTCCATGATAATTGATTCAATATATATAATAAAAACATGGTGATTTGAATTTTTATTGATCCACAGAGAAATATTTCACACCGTATGTGGAACAACATATGAGTATCAATTAGATAATAATTCTATAGTTTGTATTATATGAATACAAAATTTTCTGTAAATATGTGTTCATTCCATTGAATATGTGGTTTCACAGAAATAGATTATTAGTTTTCTGATTAGTTATAGAAGAAAATGTTCATTGTAAAATAATGGAATGTTCCATATCATTATTTTTATAAAATCTAGATTTTGAGTAATGGAAATGTGTCCCAATTTATGAATCAATTTTCAATAAAAAACAAAATGTTAATCAATTGATTCATATATATAGATATTTATATGTTTAATATTGATATTATCGAAAGAATAAAATTTTAATTAATTAATTTGGAAGGTCTACACAATAATAATATGAGATTTCAATTTTAATATTTCATAGATTATATACATGTAGTTATTGTATAATGTAGAATTATAATAAAATGAGTAAGAATAAAAATAGTAATTGGAAGAGGGGGATAAATAAGTAGTAGAATAATATAATATCATCTTAGTGAAGACTCATATATTAATGAAATTCAGAATCTACTTTAGTGTTTAGGTAGGATAATATTAAATAATTAGAGAGAATTATTTGGAATTATGGTTTTATGGTTAATCCTAGTTCATTATTAATAAACATGGTTACTTTTTTGGATTTTCTGATCATGGTATTTACAAGACCATTCGAAGGATGAAGTTTTTATTTTAAATGGATAACCTTATAATAATCTATTTTTCCAATAATATTTGATCATTTAATTTTGTTTGGTTTGTTCACACAAATCCCATTTCACTAAAATATGTTTCAAAGGATTTTTTTGAAACAGAAACATAGAGAGAATATAGCTCTTCGATTCCAACCCCTCCAATCAATTAATTACCGATATTATTTAGGGCCCTTATTAAGTTGTATTAAATAATTCTAGGTTTTCATTTAATAATTTCAATTGTTTGGAGATTGGAGTCAAAAAAATATTCTCTCTGATTGAGGTTTTGGAATCTAATTTTTTATTTTCATTGTGAAAAATATCAGTTATATGAATAAAAAGGGTAATCCAATTTTGGATTGTAAATGTTATTATATTCTTAATGATTACATGTGTCCATAACTTTTATTAATGTATTTTGATTTATTATAGGCTACAAGAAATGGTTCTATTACACTTGTTGAATGTGATATAATAAACTCTGTTGATATAAATAACATGTGAAATGGTGGTTATGGTTATAATGGATTTTTTTTTCACATTTAGGAAAAGATTTTAGTAAAGATAAATATTGTGAAGGTAATTTGGGATAATTTTGAAAATAATTTTAACGTAAATATGAAACTGTTTTAATTCAGTATATAATATTATAGATTAATGTTTGGAGATATATATATGAATGTTGATGAAATTTATTATTAATTCAATATTTAAGATAATTGAATTTTAAGTTCCATTAGTGGTTTTTATGAGAAGATAATATAATCTTATTTGTTCAATAGGATATTTTCATCCTTCTGCAATATTTGATGAAAAGCGTTCAACAATTGAATATTTTGATCTGAATGAAATTTCGTTGGATGGTTTCAAAAGCATTATACTTTCTATAATTGAGAGAAAGTAAAATTTTTATGATCAAGATCAAGGAATGTATATAAAGATCCATGAATTAATTTAAATAAAAGGATAACAGAAATAATGTTGTTATAGAGGTTGTATATTTTTATGAAATAGAATATTTTGAAATTAAATTTGATAAAATCATGTTATTTATTTCAACATGTGTGAGAATAATAATATTAATGTATTAGGTTATGCTTCTACTAATGTGTTTTACTTGTGTAGCTATAATAAATTATAAAACAAATCCATGATTAAAAAATAATGGGAGTGTGAAGATGATTATGAGATGCCATATAGTTCCTATAGGAAGAAAGAATCAATTTATATTAAGAAATAACATTGTTTTCTGGGAATGTTAATGATTTTTAAAAACCAAATAAGATAAATATTTAATCAATGTATGAATATGATGATAGGGATGATCAAGAAGGACATTAGAATTTATTTTATGTTCATGAAATTTTATTTTTTTCAATACTAAATGAATAATAAATTACATGTGATGATATCAATGAGTATTGAAAGTATGAGGAAACAAAAATTGAGTTCATCATAAAGGGAAAAATCAATTAATTCCAGAAAAATAAGTTCTTATTTGAATGGGAGAGAAAAATAAAATAATGATATATGATGAACCATCTAGAAAAAAATAATCCCATGCCTACTAAAAAAGGAGAATAATTCATGGAATAAGGAATATAACAAAATGATATAAATATCAATTAAAAATAGTTTGAATGAAACCCTAATATATATTGAAAAGGGGATGCAATATTTTTTATAAAAATTAAAATTTTTAATAGAAGTGAATAGTGAACTGAAAAATTTTGAATTTAATTTTCCGAATTTCATTAATTATCTTTGTGAAATATTGAATAAAAAATTTATTAAGATAGTATATTAAAACAAATATGTTGATAATGTTGTTTTTTAGTGAAAAACAATTTTAATAATATTTAAAATCTCAGAATGCTGATTTTAAATAAAAAGTTAATAACCGGATATTCATGATTGATATGAATGAATTATTGAATAATGATTAATGTGTTTGGATTAGAAAATAATATTGGAATCGAAATTGGATCTTATACATAGAGTCAGAATGTTGAATAATAGTATAAGAATACATATGGATAGAAAAAATAGTATAATAAAGATATACATATTATGGAATTTTTCAGCATTATAGAGGCTTCATGAAAATTTAATTATTATATAATTCAAATTATTAATTTTAATGTAATCATAGAGGATATAAAATCCATGTATATTGTTGGTTTATTCCCACTCATTGAATAAATATTCCATAAAAATCAAAAATAAAAATTTAAAGTTGAAAATAATTTTTCATCATTTGAAATTGTTTCATGGTTATGTGACGAACTTGGGAACATTACTTAATATTTTCAAAAAATTATAAAAACCAAATTCAATATGAAATTATACAAAAAAGGTTTTAAATATGAAGAAAAAGAAATGGGCTGAAATTGGTTGTTAATGTTGATGTCAAAGCATGTAAAAAAAATAACATTGGAATTTGGGTATTTGAAGTTATTCACATATAATAAAAGATTTATAATTATAATAAAAGATGTTGAAATGTGTATGGAGGGGTATGTGAACATTGGGAATGATTATCAACTAATGCTAAAAGTACTAGGTTCATCAATAATTTGATATGTCAATATAAAAATTTAAGAACACGCAAAAAAAATTAACGGGTTGAAATTCAACAAATTAGTTATGTCTTAGTTTTATGATGATTGAAATGAAGTGATTTATTGAAAATATGATTTTTAAGAGACTAAAATATGGTTGCGTAGTGATGAAATAATGGTGAAAATAGGTAAATTTTATTTGGTTTGGTGATTTGGAAAATTCACATTACTTTCTCTTAAAGTGTGAAAATCATAGATTCCATTAAGGACGTA
Organism: Viscum album; assembly: GCA_963277665.1. Classification (NCBI taxonomy): domain Eukaryota; kingdom Viridiplantae; phylum Streptophyta; class Magnoliopsida; order Santalales; family Viscaceae; genus Viscum; species Viscum album. Next base: position 185,955,917 of record OY728122.1, read on the forward strand.
GTCACATTATTCAATGGAATTAAAAAAAATACCAATGTATATAATTATCATGATAATAAAATCATAAATAGAGAAATAAAATGAAAATTATATCTATTCAAAAAGTTCATGATTATAAATTAATTACACAAAAATGTGGAGATTCAAATATCATAACAATTTGTGATAATTTATTCACATATGTTTTTGCATTTGAAGAATAAATCTGCCAAACTATGATTAGTATTTTGTTCAATTAATTTTTAATCCATAAATAGTACATGTATTTTTTTCTTGAAACACATATAAAAATTCCATGAATATGTTTGTAAACTATAATAGGTGTACTGAAAGAGATTTTTTTCTGTCATGATGCCCTCCCCACAATGTGTACCCCTCCTCGGCTAGAAATGTGAGAAGTGAGATAATGACCTCTGAGTGCCACCTCTAGTAGGCCCCGTGTTGGTGACTAGCAAAGATGGTATAGTAATCACACAAATGTGAGGCATTACCCTCTAAGAGAACATATGCAGAAGAGATAGATAAGATAGACACCAACCAACACTAAGGAATCAACCTCAAATATAAAAGTAATCTCAAGTACAAATTTGCAATGTCATGAAAAATACTACAATTGATGGGGGAACAACTAAAAATACCCAAAATAATTTAAAAATAGTTGTCACCATAATCCCGAACAGATCCTCAAACCCTAAGCTAGTCAAAAATAGCTTGATATCCAACCAGAACCTTGTGACTTTAAAACCCATTTATATAAATATAGGGTGAGTAAAATAACAAACACAGTATGATCCTTCAAGAAGCCTCTCGTGCAAAAGTAAAGAAAGCATAATAAAGCATACTGAACAATAAGTGAAACTAACTCATCATCTAAACAAGTAGACTATTTTCCCAACATTTCCAAGGATACTCTCACCATGTAATGCATACAAGTGTATATAATATAATAAATAATATCAAGGGTAACCCACTACTACTTCCCCAATGGTTTTCCTCTTTTCCCAAACAGCACACGTCCTAAGCATCTCTCCCCAAAAGTATATCCCGCAGACACCTAGGCAACGCACAACAACATGCACCTTGTGCAACAAAACCACCACGTCCACACAAGAAGCAACCATATAGTTTTTGGGAGCCACCAAAATTCACATAACATGTATCATATGTCAGGCATTACCCCTCAAGCCATTACATCCCACTCACCAATAAATAATCCTCATGTTGTCATAACCTATACATGTTACGCCTATAACAGTCAATAGGATACTATATCAAGAATATATATGTGTGAATAACCACAAGCCATTATAGCCCTCTACCCACATATATGGGAAAAACTAACTTTCGTGCCTACCAAAACATGTAACTACCAAGAAAAGAGAGTGGGGATAAAGGGGGTGGTCATTCATCCATCCTCCCTCCTGAATGTTGGGGAAAACACCCCCAGGTCTCAGAATCCCTAGGGTGTCAGTTTCCCTAACTGATGAGGTGGAGTAGCGTATAGAAACATAAAAAACATAGAATATACTATAGCTCATAACCAAACTATGGGAATAACCTAATATTAGAATCAACTACATCTAACGTCTCACGAACTCATAGCTTCCACATCTAAGATGAGGTATCCTATAAGAACACAACCATTTGAAGACCTTTATTACATTACATTATTCCCTTATTATCATTTTCACTTTAGGATAATTAATTCGTTAAAGGTTGATTAACCATTATCAATTTCAACATTATAGTTCATTATTATCCTACCCAAAGTCCATTGTCCCTTTAAATTATATCCTCAGTATTTCATCCATGCATGCTCCAACCCCAAGGGTAAACATCATTTATTCAATAATTTATTTACTTTATTACATTCCCATTACAACAGGAATTCATGAAAAACATTCTATACTACTAAACATAAGGGGCTCAACCTGGTGAGTAGATAAACAACCCATAGAGTCTTCGTTACCTATAGCATTATTGTAGACCCATCATCCCATGAGAATCTAAACACATAAAGCAAGCGGAATAAATGGCACATCTTCACCCCATTCGGAAGAAGGATATGAAAGACCATATGCCGTGAGATGTGGGGAAATTAATGTAGATAAACAACGAATAAGAGTCTATATATATCTAAATATTCACATCCAACCCATTTCATCATCCATGGTGTCCTCCCCAACACCCACATGCATAAACTGATGCATCTCACCACTGTAGGCATCAACTACAGCAAAAAAAAAATAAGATTACGTTTTCCCACATACCACAACAGCCAAAAAATCACATCACAACACAAGTAGAATGAAAACAAACATCCCATCAATTGGGCTCCTGGCCCTTAAACAATCATGATGGTAACTCATAACCCTACAAGGATTTATCTTTTATTGAACAACCAGTTCATTTATCCATAATTGATTAAACAATTTATTATTCATTGGCTCCAAATTCATGAAACCTAACAAGTCTTCTATCACAAATAATTAATCATACTTACTGCACCAATTTGATAAACATAAAATTACAACAAGTTGAACCAGATTCATTTACATGCATCTTTATAATTATCCAAAAAATAATCAATTAATTCAATCTTTACGTTCATTCCCAATTTCCATCATGAATGAATGCTAAACAAGCGATCATAGATGTCATAGTATCTAGAAAAACAAGTAGTAGTAACATAGGATCGATATCAATTTATTTATTCAAATAAAAAATTTCTTATGTCAATTCCATTGTGATCAATTGGGATAAAACATGATAACTATATTGTTGCACGTTAAAGAAAAGGTAAGCAATGAATCCCCTAACTCAAATGGTTCTTGTCGTTATTTATATGAGAAAGATCCATAAAAACTATCATGATTTCCTCCTCACGTTACAACAGTATCTACCCGAGGACGTAGAGACACTACCACACTAATCAACACCCAAGATAAACCAATTAATAACATAGAGATACATTCCATAAAAGGGAAAGGAGAAATAGAAGGATATGAACCGAAAAGAACCACAAAAAAATATACCTTATATCGATTAAGGATCAACACTTCATTCTTTCACCAAAAATGGGGGCGTGCATGAAGCATTATGAAACATCATGGGGAAACAATCCAATGATTAGGTTTCAATCACACTACTCCTATGTGAAAAAAGGAACGGTTTGAGCATCTCGCACCAGGTAACAAGAAGGTAAAACAAGGGAAGAAGATATATCATCCCTTTAGCAGATTTAACTGTGTTGTAGTTTAAGATATGTTTGATTTTCCATTAATAAAATATCACATTAAACCACACAGTTTTACCATGTAAAGGCATATCAGGACTTAAGAATAATTAATATATGGATTATGAGATTTTATTTGGCCATAAATCCCATAAAACAAGGCCATGAATGCATTTTACGTCATAGAAAATGTCGAAGGGGATAACTGTAGGAAGATATAATCATTATTCCCGATCTTGGAAACATTGTACACCTATCGATCCTGGAAACACCGTTCACGGAATGAATACCTGATCCTAGACTCACCAATCATGGAAAAATTGTTCACAAAATTACTCACCGATCTTGGACTCACCAATATTACATTCACCAATCCTTGAAATAGTGTTCACAGAATGACTCACCGATCTTGGACTCACCGATCTAGAAAACACTGTTCACAGAATGAATCCCTAGTCATGGAAACACTGTTCACTGAATGACTCACAAATTATAGACTCACCGATCCTGGAAGTACAGTTCACAAAATGACTCACCAATCCTGGAAAAACTATTCACGGAGTGACTCACCAATCCAAGACTCACACATCGTAGAAACACTATTCATAGAATGACTCACTGATCAGATGTTACTGTTCAGAGAAAGACAGACCGATCAGTTGGTATTGTTCACATAATGACAGAAAAATATGTTGGTACAGTTCATAGAACCTCTCACGGATCTGATGGTACAATTCAAAGAATGAATCATTGATCTTATGGTACTATTCACAGAATGAAAACATATCTGATGGAACTATTCACAATGGTATCACTGATAGAATAGTTCACATCAATCTCACTGTTGGAACTGTTCATGTCAGTATCACCGATGGAACTGTTCACATCAGTCTCACCAATGGAACTGTTCGCATCGGTCTCAATACATGAATAGTTCAAATTGGTCTCAACGATGGAACTGTTGACATGGGTCTCACCGATGGAACTGTTTACATGGGTCTCACTGGTGGTACTGTTCAAATCGGTCTCACTGAGGGAACTATTCACATCGGTCTCACCAATGGAAGTGTTCACATCGGTCTCACTGATGGAACTCTTCACATCAGTATCCCCGATGGAACTATTTACAGAACTAGAAAATTTGTTAAGTGTTTAGGATAAGTCACCTTGACCTCCCAAAACAGCTCAGACACCAGATTATCGCAATAGAATAGAACATAGAGGTCCGGGCCATTACAGTTCCCCCCTTAAAATAGGTTGTAGAATAGAAATGGTACAATATAAAAAGTGTAAATATTGATTATATATTAAAAAAATAAATTCTCATGAATTTTTCTAACCATATACCCGATAATTGAATTAGTTTTCTAGAATAATCAATATGATATTAATTTAAATAGTTCACAATATATTTGTGAAGAAAGATAGCTGATTATTTTTTAGAGGAAATCTATTAGATAACATTTTAAAAATCAAAACTACTATTTTTTTGGAATTTAATAATATATAATAATCAATGAGATATATTAAAATGTTATACTAATATAGAAAAGGATTTGGGTATTGTAAGAGATTATACTATAATGGTGAAATGTGAACATTATGGAATTTTTAATGATTAGTAGTTGAAGAAAACGTCATCTATTACCCCCTAAATTCAAGAGGAAGTCAATTCTAAAATAAAGTGACATGGAATATAATGGTTATGATAATGTGAATTAATTTGAATAATCAAATTGTGGGGACACATATCAAGTATCAACTTCCATTATTGAACATGATGTAGTCGAATTAGTTTCCAAATAAGATTTGGTTTTTTAAAAGGATAAGAATCAATAAAAATTACTAGATAACAATAAAGATTATTACATTTCTACTAATTAATAACAATAACTCCATATGATTTTAGGAAAAATTTTTCCATTATATTTTAATTTCTTTAATATCATACATTTAAAGTTAAAAAAATATTTTTATGAACCATGTTACATTATAAAAATATTATTATATAAGAGTGATAACATATTCATTATATCAGGGGGTATTAATAGAATTTGTTAAATTAATATGTATATATATATATAATTTTTTTAATGAATAATTTTTTGGAATAAAATACTTGAAAATATTCACTCAATTCATAATTTTATTCTTAATAAACATATCATAATGGAAAAATTATTTTTATTTTTTTTGTGTGAAAATGTAATGATTAAATACTGTAATGTACATAAATTTTATATCAAAATATTAATATTATCATACAGTGTATTTTAAAAAAAATTATATGTTTTATTTTTCGGTAAATTGTAGAAATAATTGATTTATATTAAAAATTTTATTTTTTCTTATTTAATATAAAAATGTCTCAATTTTTATGAATTTCTAAATAAAAAATTATTCATGTTAATTTTTAAATAATCCAATTGTCTTCATTGGAAGAAATTTGTTGTTTTAATATAGTGTAAAAACATTTTTATGTGAGACATTTGTTTTTACCATAATAAATTATAAATATAACTATTAGTAATTAATTTTTATTAAATTTATATAATATATATTAAATAAAGTCTTATAAAATTTAGAGAATATTTTTCTATGCAAGGGATAAGAATAAATATTTGTTTATACATAAAAATCATAACACACTAAGAAGTAAGTTTCATCTCATTATGTGCAATTTTCTTTTAAAAATAACTTCTTAAACTTTTATTTATTGAATTTGATAAAATGGATTCAATATTTTTAAATTGGAGGATAATATTTGATAAATAGTTCCTTTTTAGTTTTTGATAATGTGAATAGTAATTGTGCTAAAATTTATCACCTCTGTAATGAGTTACTCTGTATAATATGGATTAAAACTATGATATATGTCGATGATTTATCATCTTAATTTTTAATTTTTGAAATTAGTCTGGACCTTATTAACATTGTCATGAAAATGAATTTTTAATGGAAAATTGTCAATTGAAATGACCAATATAATATTTAAATCAATGAACTGTATAAAATGTCACTATCTTAGTCTTTAATATTTTATATGATTCCACATAGGGATTAGTGAAAATAATGAATGAATAAATGATTCCATTTAATTATAAGTGTAATCATTTTATTCATTAAAATTTATTCATAATATTTATTAATTTTAAAAGAACCATAAATTCCTTTACAACAATGATGGTGTATTTCCCCAGTTATGAAAAAATATAATAAATTTTTAAAAAATTAATTGTAATATAATTTGGGTGATTTAATTTTTGAAAACTATTTTGAAGAATTATTTTATGTAATAGTAATCTGGACATAATATATTTTATTTCCAACTTTTTTATGTGTTATAGGTCAAACTAAATTAATAGTGTCAAAATTTAAAATAAGTATATTTTATGAAAATAACTATATTTTATTAAATTTCCTAAAAATCATACAATTATTAAAACAGATAAAGGGGATAATATATTGTCCATAATTTCATACCATTCCCATATATATTCTATTTTATACAATTTTCCTTTAGAAATAAATTAATAAATTTTAATATTTTATGAAATTTCAAGAGGTCCCCTCCCATAAATTATAACGAGGACCCCCTACATTATTCTCATTACAGCTATTTGAGACTTATATAATGATACAAATATAATATTTAATCTTATAAACTCTCCTATAAACATTATTGAGGTTTTTACATTCCCAAAATGTCATACATATATCCAATGAGTTGAGATCTAGAAGATTCATTTAAAATATGTGTTAATCATCTTAACTGAACACATTCTTTTTAATTGTTCATTAATCTCAGATGAATATTTTTGGGTCATCATAAAATAATCAATTCAGTATCCTAAATGTATTTAAACATTATTATGATTATTAAACAACCATAATTCACTATCCATCCACTAATTGGGAAGTGAAACTATCACTCATGCATATGTATTGTTTACCGTCTCCACATAGAGATACAATTCATTTACCACCCCCATATATAATGTATTGTTATCATTATCGTTATGGTGATTATATTATATAGTTATTATTTAATTATACTTATTTAATGGTAATATCATATCGACATTCTTATATCCCCCTCTATTGGTAAACGATAACATTGCTCACGCAAACGTGTGCAATACCACCTCCACATAGTTGTGTGATTAATTTTACATTTTCATTTTACCATGATGGAAATAAGTATATATTTGATGAATATATACGATTGATATGATAAAAAATTATATTTTAATATTTAATTAATTTTTATCCTTCTTTTTTTCCACCCAACGAAAAATGAAAACCATGTTTATGCATATGTATGGCCTACAATCACCATTAATAGTGTATTTTCATTTAAAAATACATTTACGGTTGAATAAAAACATGTATAAAAAAATATATATTATATTTATATCCTGAATATATTTTTAGATAATATGGTACACTAATTATCATTCAAGGACCAAAACTACCAAACCATAACATAAAATAAAAAAGTAGATATCTCCTAGAAAGTTGATTTTAATAATGTATTTGAAAATAATACGTGATAAATTGGTAAAATTTAATAACATATTTTAAAACATATAATATTATGGTCTTATAGTAGATATATATTAAATAGATATTTATTACAAATATAGTTCCAAGGAGTATAAAGGATATCATACTTTAGCTAAGGGTATTTTCACCTCAATTTTATTTCTATGAGATGCATTCCATACTTATCAATCATTTCATAATTATCATGTATATACAATAGATGGATGTCTTCAATGATTTTTATTATTGCATTTATGGGTATTATCATATCATTTTAAATATTTTTTTTTTCATGCGTATTATGATTCAAATGTTACAAAATCATTATAGTTTCTCCTATTACAATCTTTTTGTTCATAGGTATTTTTTATAATAATGTTTAAAATAATGAATTATTATGATCCATATCTCATTTAACTAATGGATTATTTTCTGCTCCATTTATTTTAGTAAAATACATATTTGTTTTTTTTCCTTAAACAAAATTACTTAATTAACTATAATTGTTGTTTTATGTAAAATTGAAATTATTTTTCAACTCAGTCAGAAATACATTTTATTCCACATCCATGTTTTAAAGTAAAAGTAACTAATTCATATAATTTTATCCTATATTTAATTTGCATAATTTTTTCAGTGTTTTAATTTTAAAAACAGGTTTTTAATGGAATCATAATGATATTTTATAAAAATGGTATGTTTTTCATTAAAAAGGTTTTAATTGAATAGTTTTGTTAATTTATATATTAATAATGAACATTATTAGTTTCATGAAAACATAAGGAATGGATTATTCATTTACATGTTTCAATGATAATTTTCATATAAAATATTATCTAAAATATTTTAGGTAATTTTTTGTTTGATTTAATGATTTCAAAATAAAAAGGATATATTCCTCAAAAAAAATTAAATGATGTTATAATTTTATTTCTATTCATAATATAAAAATACCAATGATGTAACTTATGATTTAATAAGTATATGATATTTAAATTCTATAATTATTCTTTTTTTTGGATGGGTTATATCCACGAATTTATGACATTTATGAAACCCATTCATTTTGAAAAGACTATACACTGATGAAATGTGGAAATGTTTATGTAAACACTTTCTATTTAAAGTGTAATGATATTATTAAAAGGTTATGAAACACTTTTATATTATTGGTAACTTATATGATGAATTTTTTATTATATTTTTTAAAACAAATAAATTATTTTTATTAAATAATGTGAGGTACATATAATTACATGAAATATATTTGATAAATATGTGTCACTCATAAGGTAAAAATTATATGTGTGAACCTGATTTCTTGTTAAAACATTAATTTTTATAACTCCATGTCATGTATAGATCATTTAGTTTGGACTTGGAATTAATTTCCATATTTATTTTTATATACCTAGATTTTATATCCAAAAGTTTATCTATTGACCTGGAATTCACATATAAAACATTATGTGTGGATGTATATTCATGACCATAATATTATACTAGTGGCTAATTTTATGTCCATATCTTAATTAGGGGACCACAATTTATGTAAACATTAATAAAAAGTTATAAGCATATTTGAATGTGAAAAACTCATTTGTTTTGTAAAGAGCCAGAATTTCCATGTATTTTTTTTAAAAAATAAATGGGAATTTTACATGTCTATGAAAATTGACAGTGTTTTATTTTGAGGGCTACAGTGCTTGGAATGAATTTCTGAACATTTTTTCGGGTATGTTCAATAAACATGCGAGCGGGTTTTTCAAACTTTTGAACCAATTATTGGAAATGAAATCTGAGGGCACCATTGAACTCACAATGCCGATATTCGCTTTAGAAGACTTTTACCCCGATGGTAGTTGGTCGAGGGTGAAAGATAATTTTTAGGTTTTTCTTGGAAATAATAAAATAAAATAAACTCACATTTTTATTTTATTTGTTGTAACCACCCACTTGTGGATATAATGGTGGTGGGGACCACATAAGTATTATTCTCTGAATTGAATGCTCAGTGGTGGGGGCCATCCAATCCTAACTCCCTTCTGGATATTTTGGTTGTGGGGACCACCCATGGAATGAAACCACTTGAACTCCATAATTAAGTGGGGAGAAATCTCTTGAGTAGCCGACATAATTGTGTCAACACTTTCCCACTTAATTATAGCAACGTGACACATTAATTTATAAAATTTTAATTTATGCCTACAAACATAATATAGGGGATAATCTTTTATTTTGGCACCGTATTACATTTGGATGATGTTGGGAGAAATATTCTCCAAAGAAGAAAGCTTCTTCCATGAAGAACTCTTCCTCAATGAAGACCGCTGACAAAGAGCGTCATCGACTACGACGAACCGACGCTCGAGCCTGGGATTGGATGTGTGTGGCGGACAAGACAAAGGTCGATGACTTCACATTCTTCCTCGTGCCAATGTCTTCAAGAGAATGAGGTAGTGGTTTATTGATTATCACTTACCATGTTCTCCCCTTCTAATTCATTTATGAGATAAGGGAATAAAGATTGATGAAGGTTGGGTGAAATGATGTTTTAAAATATATTCAATACATGTTCATGCTTTGTTTTTTGTGAACTATTTTCTATCACTCAAAATGGAGAGGGTGTGGGAAAAACAAACATAGTTCGACCACTCTTTCATTCTTCTATGGTGTACACATAGAAATGGAGGAAGGTGATGAAGGTGACGAAGGCAACAGTGCTACCACTCGCATCCTCTGGGACCCGCACCACCCCCACGGGGTTCTGGTCTCCCGGTCGAATCGGTTGCATGCCCCAGCTCTGTGCCCTGGACTTACCATCCCTGCTCCCCCTGTGGTTCTTCGGACTCCTTGCTGAACCGGCTGTGCACCCCGGCCGTGTCCTCTGCAGCGCTCTAGCCCCCCGGCCGAGTTACCCGCAACGCTTTGGTCTCCTGGACGAATCGGTCTCACGCCCCGGCTCTACGCACCGGCCGAGCCACCCCGCTGTGCTCCGGCCTCCCATCTGAACTGGCCCCATGCCCCCACGGTGCTCCGGCCTCTCAGACGCACCGGCCCCACGCCGTTGCCGAACCGCGCTCGTCGTGGCCCTCCGAACCTCCCCGACTCCCACCGCCCACGGCCCTTCGAGCCGCCCCAGCTCGCCCCGCCCACCCGACCTCTGAGCCTCACCGACCGCACTACTCGCTTGCCCTCTGAGTCACCTAGGAAAAGCATCCCTGAGGCCTCATGCCCTCGTGGAAACTTCTTGCAGAGCCGCTCCGCAACCTCGCGCCCTCGCGGCCTGTCGAGCTAGACCCAGAGGGTCGGGCCAGGACGGTCCGACCTGGTCGATCCGAACCTGGGCCCACTACGACCCAGTTACGTTCTTTTCTCCATAAATATGGCATCAGATGTCTATTTGACAAAATTTCAGCATCACTGGAAATCATGGAGTGAGACGGTATCTTTTGAGTGATACCCCAATGTGTTTTGGATTTGTATGTGAAACGGTCAGGTTTGATTGAGCATAAATCCAACCGGCCCCCTGGACTAATTGGCTAATAACTCACAGACTGGGCATTCTATTGACGTGCCGTCTGTTACATTGAGACACCTATGACTTCAATAAACTTTTAGAAACTTCTTTGTGGGACTTTGTGGTAGTTGGAGTATTGACATGTAGAATGTGGATCAGATCCATTGAGAGACATGCGAGCATAGTGTGGAGACCTAGTGGATGGTTGATACTTGATAGCTGCTAACTCTTTCGACTTAGAGTGTCTTGACAGGCCCAGTGGCGAGCGACTTGGTGACGCGGCAGTCCTATGGTAATCAACAGGATGTGTACCTCATTCGACCAAAAGGGGGAGTGCCTTGGTGATGCGGCAGACCCAATGCGGGGAGTGCCTTGGTGACGCGGCAGACCAACGGTACTCAATAGGAGGAGTACCTCACCAGTCCAAGGTTAGTGGGACATACCTCTGTGTGACGCGGAACGCCCACTGTACTCTATAGAGGAGGAGTTCTCTAACATCTGGGGTGTTCGATGATGTGATTAGGAATGTTTATTTATTCTACACCTAGAATAAATCCTTGTGTGAGATGAGTTAAAACATCTGTGTTTTCCTAATGATTAATATTCATCACTTTTTAACAAAGGTATAAGTATGGGAATATACCCAAGCATGGTAATAAGTTTTTTACATAATTTTTGGTTTATCATTAATTTTTTTTGTTAGACATAGAGGGTCTTGGAGTCCCTACTAAGTATCGTTGAACTCACCCCTGTACGGGATATGCCCGTACATTGATTTGTTGGATGCAAATGACAGATAGTGCTGACTGAGGCTAAGAGTACTAGGACTAGATGGTACCTAGAGGTGGACAATACGATGAGCTGGTAAGTGGAAGATACAGGTGGATGTGGAGTGCTGAGGAGGTGATCTGTACCTACCCTTATGTTAGGAACCTCATAGGACAATCTAGTAGCTGTATTTTCTCTTTATTTAGTTGTGTTATATCATAGTTTTACATGTTCTTTCTAGTTGGGCTTGTATTATGGCTCCATTTACTTACTACACTCACTCTGTTTACAGTTCAGTTTACTTGTGTTCATATCCTACTGTGTGCTTGGTTACATGTGCTTACAGGTTATAAATACAATTCGTTCCCAGTTTTAGGGAATACACCCTTGGTGCTAATCTCCATCCCTTGGCCTATGGAAGTGAGGCTTGGGGTTAGTCACGACACGAGCCCCAGGGTCAGGTCATGAAAAATTGGAATCAGAGGAGTCGGTTCTACCGTAGAACATAGGACTCTGATCTTTCTTTTTAATGGAAATAATATAAAGTGTATTGAGTGTGGTTATCAGTTTAGGGAATCCAATGTTGGTGTGGTGCCTGACGTATACATACACCAGGACCCTGACTTCTGATATCCAACTCATTGCATGAAAAAACTGATTACGTCTATGTTTTCAAGAGTCTTTATTGTGAACTCTTTGATTAATCTCACTAGGTTAGCTCACCCGGTCAACTTACCAGGTATATAGTTTTTGTCTGTATCACAGTTTTTTCTTTTCAAGAAGCCTCTATGAAGATAACCAGCTAGATTTTTTGATATTTTTACGCAAATATAGTCCACCGAGTGACGAGGTCTCGGTGTAGGTCCATCTTTCATTAGAGGCACCGGTGGAGGCTCCAGTGGTATTATTCCCTGTTGGGTAACCGATGCCACCAGCACCAGCAGTAGACACTTCATGCTGCTTAAGCGCATTGCATGACTTCTAGCACAAGAGGCCACCCAGGATCAGAGGAGATATGCAACCATAGGCAGCTGAGGATTGGATGGAGTCTGTGGGGAGATGTTTTCGATTGGTAGGGACACCAGTTGATTTCATGGTGATCCTTGCCGTCAGACTTCTACAGGAAGTAGAAGACAAATAGTGGAGATTGATTATTTAGAATCACGATGAGATGACACTTCTCTAGATAGACTTCGAGAGCCTGTTTTAGGTAGTGTTTTTTCCCAAGACTGTTCATGCAGTGTGCATTCAGGAGTTAATTCATCAGCAGCAAGGCAGCAAGCATGTGGCTTAGTTCTCAGCATGGTTCACTGACCTCTCACGTTACTCCACCGATATGGTGTGAGACCCATTCTTCAGGGCCCAGACTATCGATTAGGGACTCATGCCAGAGGTCAGGGGTACAATGATCTCACTTAGCATCTCAATGTATGCAGGGGTGTTAGAGAGAGCCCTCTTGGTGGAGAGTTTCCTTGCTGAGCAGTCACGAGCAGTGAGACCCACTACCAGTCATCACGTAGTGGAGTCTTCTGCAGCTAGCAGCAGATAGATATCACAGATGTCCAAGAGGACCTAACCTACAGGTGGACAACTAGATGACTTAGAATCGGTTGTGCTGGGCACCCTAGGAGGAGCCAGTTATACTAGGAGCGGGTTGTGTTATGCATGCAGTAGGCAGGGTCACATGGCTTGTGATTGTCTGACCAGCTATAAGGATGATCAGTAGATAGTCGAGGGTTTGCCCAAGCAGTGATAGAGGTTCTACCGAGGAGGTCCACATGGAGCAGGAGGACATGGCAGAGGAGCTGGTCATGTAGCTGGCGGTGAGCAATGATTTGAGATGTTAACGCCACCACCACCAGAAGGTCGACCACGACCGTAGGGAGTAGGTGGAAAAGGGAGAGCTCAGTTCCGAGAAGCTGAGGCCTACAATCACGGAGCTCCGGAGACGATAAGAGGTATGATCTTTGTCTACTACACCATAGATGCAGTACATATATGCATAGGTGCCAGTCATTCTTCCTTTCCACATCCCTCATTCTGATTTTGAATATTCTGACGGAGTCGTTCGTTCGATCCTTATGGATAAGAAACTCTTACGGGAGAGGATTTGATGATTACGCACTAGTTCTGATAGTTTTAGCTTACTCTTGGAGTTGAGATCATTGGTTGGTATATCCTAGTAGCAGTGTCAAGTCTTTACGACGTCATCTTGTGTATAGACTGGTAATCTATAGTCTATTCTCAAATTGACTGTGTTAAGCGCAAAGTGCGGTGTGTCCGCATGGATGGGACTAGGATTACCTTCACTGGAGAGAAGGTATCCGTTTCAGAAAAATATGGACTTACCCGGAGGATGGTTCAGCCTATTACTCATCAGTTGGCTAGCCTTTCCCTTGGAGCATTTGAAATGGAGAGTCCGAGTTATCCTGTATTGGTGGACATGTAAGGGGATGTTTTCTCTGATTATTTCCTAGGTATTTCTCATCACAGAGAGGTGGACTTTTACATTGAATTTTACCCCTAGAAGACACTGATATCTACACCAGGAAATCGGATGGCCCCCACAGAGCTATGTGAGCTGCGTCTACAGCTAGATGACTTGCAGGGGAAGAGATTCATCCAGCCCAGCATTTCTCCCTAGTCAGCCACGATTCTTTTCACCAAGAAGGAGGATGGGAGCATGAGGCTTTGTGTTGACTATCAATGCCTGAACCAGGGGACTATGGAGAATAAATAACCACTCTTGATGATTGATGAACTCTTTGATCAGCTGAAGGGAGCATGGTGGTTCTTGAAGATAGATCGTAGATCAGGTTATCATCAGCTCAGATTATGAGATGAGGATGTGTAGAAAATGAATTTCAGATGTCGATACGACCACTATGAGTTCTTGATTATTAAATTCAGTGTAACCAACACTCCAAAAGTGTTCATTGGACTCATGAATATGATATTTCAGCAATACCTCAATCAAATTGTCATATACTTCATCGATGAAATTCTAATCTACTCGACTACTGAGGAGGAGCATGCCTACCATTGCGGGTGGTACTGGACACACTCTGGGAGCAACAACATTTTGGTATGCTCTATAAGTGACAGTTCTAGATCAGATAGGTTCACTTTCTAGGACATGTCATCTCGGAGGCAGGAGTTGAAGTTGATCTAGCAAATATTGAGTCGGTACTTGCTTGGGAGCCACCCAATAGTGTGATGGAGGTACGAAGATTCATGGGATTGGAAGCATACTAACAGAGATTTATCCCAGACTACTCCAGATTTTCAGCCCATTATCATCCTTGAAAAATAAGGGGAACCCCTTTTTTGGGTCGGATAAATGCTATTAGAGTTTTGAGAAGCATAGGCAAAGGCTGATTAGTGCCCCCATCTTGAGGCTTCTAGAGGAAGGCGTATGGTATGTAGTCTACTGAGATGCATCAGTGACCGGACTCGGATGTGTCCTAATGTAGGAGCAATCATTGATCACTAATGGTTCTCGATAGTGGAGATAGCATGAGCAGAACTATGCTACCCATGACCTAGAGTCAGCAGTAGTGGTCTTCACCCTGAACATGTGGCAATACTTTCTGATGTGTGAGATTTTTACCGTTTAATCTCATCACAAGAGTCTCAGGTATATATTCCCTCTGATGGTCCCAAACCTGAGACATAGAAATTGGATTGAGTTCCTCCATTACTGTGACTTAGTGATAGTTTATACTCCAAGGAAGGGGAATGTTGTTGCAGATGCATATAGCAGGAGATTTGTTATAAAGCTACTAGTCGAGGCAATGGAGAATATTCCCGCATTGCAGATATCATTTATAGATAGAGACAAATCTGTTTTCCTCCAGTATCTTACAGTCACTCCCCAAATTCTTCAACGAGTCAGGAAGGTGCAACATGGGGACGTTGACAGCGAGACATGACGTGGTCAGATATCCCCAGGTTGAGTACCTGATGAATTTTCTGAAGCTGGGGAGAATGTCATCTTATTTTGCGAATGTACCATGGTACCAGTATCATATCTGGAGGAATTTTTTATGGAGTTACACACATCCCCTGTTGCGGTATATCTAGGAGTGGAGAAGATGTACCAAGATCTCTGATGACCGCACCGGTGGCTGGGAATTAAGATAACAGTAGCAGATTTTGTTTCTCAGTGCCTCACTTGTCCACAAGTGAAGGTGAAGCATCAGGTACTAGCTTGAATGGTTCAGCCTTTATAGGTCCTAGAGTGGAAGTGGGATGGGATATCCCAGGACTTTTTTACATGACTACCACTTACATCCAGTGGTCATGACTCTACCTGGGTGTTAATCGATTGACTCACAAAGTTGGCAGACTTCCTACTGATCAAAGAGTAGGTTTTAGTAGAGAGCTTGGGACACCTCTATGTGCATGGGATTGTGTGGTTACATAATGTAGCTACCACAATTGTCTCTGATTATGATTCACATTTTACTTCTTGGGTATGGAAGGGGTGTCAGGAGGATTTTGGGACACAAATTCATTTGACCACCGTCTTTCAGCCTCAGACAGATAGCCAGACTGGGCAGACCATGCAGACCCTCGACGACATGCTGGGTGCTTGTCTCTTCGACACCAGTCACAGCTGAGAGGATCACTTTCCTTTGGTGGCGTTTTCATAAAAAAATATCTATCACTCCACCATTAGGATGCCACCCTTCAAGGCGTTGTATGGGCGACCAAGAAGATCGCCTTTATGCTGGACTGACCCAGGGGAGTCACCACTCATGGGACCAGAGATGGTTTAAGGTACCATAGAGAAGGTGCATGTAGAGACCTGAAGCTTAACGTACATGGACATTACATTACTATTGAGGAATACTTAGTACATAACAAAAACACACACACAAGGACCCCAATAGTTTTGTGTCTTTGGAAACTCAGAATATAATCGTCTAATCGTGGTGAATGATCTTCAACATCTCCCATAAAGATCTTCTTTTTTTAAAACCTAAAACCGTTCTTAATATCCTGGGGAAAAGAAAACATAAAAAGGTGAGCTCAAATGCTCAGTAAGGGTAAACACAAGAAATATCAATCACATCATCTTCATAAGAACATAACATTTTGGAAATCTTAACCTGCAAAAGAGATCATAATATCATAACATGGGATAAATCATAGTAGTGAAATGTAATCTCAATAATCATAACATAAAACATGAAACTTTATGGCATACACACATAATCATAGAGAATCATTTCTTATTAGTCAAGACTCATTGACAAGAATATCTTAGTTGACAAAGTCCATTTCTGAACCGAATTCATTCCTCGTTTCAGTCCTGTTTCACTGAATCGGTTTAACCTGTCATTCCTATGACAACTGGGCCCCAGAGATAGCACAACCACCCCGCCTTAATATGGTCGTCGGGTTCGGGCCCACCAAGTACCACCAGTTGCCCTGCAGACACGTGGGGCCCACCCTAGGGTCCACCCACATGCCTGAACGAGTCATCTGACTAATGACAGTACCCACAGGCAAACACTTGTCATTTGCAGTGTGCTTTGTCCTCACTCACACACATCCTGAGAAACTTCCCAGAAGGTCACCCATCCTGATCACTACTCTAGGACAAGCACACTTAACTTTAGAGTTCTAATCAGACATGCTCTTAAAAAGGAAGGTGCACCTTGTTGACATGAGTCATATCATTTAGTCATTTCACACTTTATCATTTGGGGATGTTATAATCACCCCCCCCCCCTTTAGAGAACAACGCCCTCGTTGTGGGCCCTACATCTCAACCCAGGTAGTGCACCGCACTTAAGGCTGGGTACCAGCTCTGATACCAAATGTGACAACTGGGCCCCGGAGACAGCACAGCCACCCTGCCTTAACATGGTCGTCGGGTCCTGGCCCACCAGGTACCACCAGTTTCCCTACAGACATGTGGGGCCCATCCCAGGGTCCACCCACATACCTGAACGGGTAATCTGACTAATGACAGTCCCCACAGGCCAACACTTTTCCTTTCCAGTGTGCTTTTTCCTCACTCACACAAATCCAGGGAAACTTCCTTGAAGGTCACCCATCCTGATCACTACACCAGGCCAAGCACGCTTAACTGTGGATTTCTAATCAGACAAGCTCCCGAAGAAGAAGGTGCACCTTGTTGACATTTGTCATATCATTTAGTCATTTAACCCTTTATCAATTGGGGATGTTATAGTTACAGCCATGTCTATCTCATGAGATATAAAATCATTACCCAATGCATTGGAGGGAAATATAGGTCTCACCCATCTCATAATGACACCATTCATATGTGTTCCACAAAATCATAAATCATACATCATTGCATAAACCATGTAATAAAAATGGGAATCTTAAACTTCATGACATCGTAAAACAATTCATATATGATAAAGGAATTCATAAAAATATTTTCATCATAACATAATCAAATCAATGTAATAATAGGGATAGAAACAGAATCCATTATTATCTTAGATGTAAAATAATTTTGATAAAACACTTGAACTCCATTCTTGAGGAAAATATCCTTTATACTTCAATAACGCTTTTCCTTTCTTAACATGTCATACAATTCTAATCTAAAAGAAGTTGATTAAAAATAAATTTGAAATTTTTTAAAGGAAGCATCTTGGAGAAAAAAATGTTTTAAAAATCAATTCATCCCTTATATGTTAAAAAACAATCTTCTCGTAATTTTTTCAGGAATGTCAAAAAGTACCTCGTTCGAAAACTGACAAAAGATTCCTTTCATATCTTTTACTAAAAACTCACCGAAGAGTAAAATTGGATTTAAACAATTGTAGGTGGATGGAAATAATAATACATATTGAGGAAACATGGATGTGTATGATAAAATACAACTCAGTAAATACCAAAGTATAAACAATCTCGGATAAAAATGAGATTGTGATATTTCCCTTACCTTAGGTTCGATTTGCTTCGTAAGTGTCTGAACCTCCTGTATAATGATTTAAATAATGTCTTTGACTTATTCCAGAATCATACTCATTGTTATGATATCATATATGGTCATATTCTTAGCTTCTTATTAGTAATATTTCATTGTTACTTGTTATTTGGGTGTTTATTGCTTTTTGTTCTTATGCATGTTTTGTCGAATAAATACTTATTACTCTTTTAGGTTATAGATACCTCATTTACAGAATGGTATTAGTGTAATATATATCATATTTATTCATTAAATCCATTTATATAATCATTATGAAAATGAAGATCATGTAGAACGAGTCACATCACATCGTGGAGGCGGTATTCCGTATGTACGCATGAGCGATGATATCGTTCCCATGATCGTGTAATTGTATTTGAGTGTATGTATACTATTTCAGAATCAATATCACTTTACAATAATCATATATAGTCATTATTTACACCATTATACCCATCCAAGTAAGATGGTGGTGTAAAATAGATTACACCACGGTGTAGAGACGATATTCCGTATGTACGCATGCGCGGTGATTTTGTTTTCCGTAGGATGGATAGATGGTGAAATAGGGTTGTTTCAAACATATAATAACATATCATTATATGAGTGATACTGATTTTATTACCTCATAATGAAACAACTAATGAAGAATAAGTGTAAGAAGAAATAAAGTTGAAATAATTGGTAACAGACATTACCTCTTCTTTGAAGCGCCTCATTGAGACATCCTTTTAGGGAACTAAAATTGGTATTTGAAAAATACCTGAACCTATAGGATGTTTCTAGGGAAGTGGAGAAGAGAATTTGGCAGGGGTTGGCCGAGCATGAAGGCTCAAAATGGTGTGAGGAAGAGATGGAGGTGATGCCCTTTTATAAGGGAGGAGAGGGGCACCTTTGGAATAACTAAAAATATTATTTTATTATAAAGTCATATTCGGTTATTAATAGCTCCAAATTGAGTTATTTAGAATCTAAGGTGGGTATGGGTAGAAATACTCTCATCCAATAGAATTTAGAAAAGTTTAGGTTCCTATTTTAACCTTATCATTTATATTTAACTTTATGATAGATAATTTTAATTTTACCGTGTCTTTTTGTGTTCTTACACTATAAGGTTAATAAACTTACTATAACAAGCCAAACGAACCCCATGTTGTTTATTATTAATATATATAACCATATCTAAGTCATTTGGCCGAACCTTATATTTTTAGGAATAAAATAACTATTAATAATATAATATTTGTTTTAAAAACTATTTTATGTCAATTTTGACACTATTTAGTAATTGATTTTTTCGAAAATCATAACAGAATGATTAGTTCGAACAAAGTTGTTTAAATTAACACTAACATGTCATATTAACCTATAAAATTAGTTTAATTCATAAGAAGTCTCAAATTACATTTTTTGGGTATTTATAACATCAATTATGTCAATATTTCATTATTAAGATAATTACTCCATCATCTTTGTGTCATAAATAAATTAAATTATTTAATGTCATAAAATTAAAAATAAAATACCATTATGTAGGAAATATTTTTAGATTTCTAATGAATATTTATAGTCTAATTTATCTTATATATAAACCTATATTATAAATTATTTAGTTATTAAAAATTGATTTTAACTATTTTAACCCTTCTTTAAATAAATTGATAATAAATGTTCTAATGTAATACATGTGGGCCTAAATGGTCATATTTTATTCATAACGTTGTTTTTGGTCGAATTACACTTATCCAATAGAATTAGGACATGTGTTAGGGTAATAATAATATCATTTTTGCCATTAACTACCCTATTTACTTTTCACCGTGGTAAAAAAAGTAAAAAGTTACTATTCACCAAAAATTATTTTCATCTCATTGAACCACATTTTAGTCCTTTATATTATCCGTGTCTCTCGGATTTTCGAAATTCTACTCACAGAAGTGGTAAAATTATGTTTTATGAAAAATTCAGTTTTTTTAACTACCACTTAGTGGTTTCGCTATTCATCAAAAAATGAAAATTTCCATAAAAATACGAAAAATTACGCCTAAGCTATATTTGATATTATGAACTCCAAAATGATGACTATTTTACCAAATTCATAACATATCAGTTGCATTAATTAATTTAAAAATTAATTCCCGTCGTCAAAACAAATAACGCGTTCTTAAGAGATAATAACTATTAAAAGATTGACAGTTGTTTATGTCTGGTTTAAATGTGAACATACATCCAATGACCAAAATTGGATTAAATTGTAAAAATATATTCTAAATATACTTTAAAACCACTAAAATTTATAATTTATCACTATTAATTATTTCGATTAAAAAGGCTGTTTTTAATTAAAATTTAGTAATTTTCACTATTCATCAGAAAATGAAAGTTATCCGAAAAGTACCAAAATTTCACCCTAAGATAACTTCGATATTCCGAATCCAAAATTGAAGTCCATTTTGAAAAATAAAATTTACAACATTTCAAAAAGTGTTTATTACTATTCATAACGGCTAGTTTTAATAATATTTTAATAGCATATCATTGTTCAGTGAAACTCGGTATTGCGTACTACACACGCTATCGAGGAAGGTCTCGTTTGCGTGTAATGCAAGTCAAGTCAAGGATACGTGTTGTACAAGCTCCTTTTGGTGTAGCGTACAACACAGGACATTAATGAAATTAAAAAAATATTTTTCATAAAATCTCGGGGTGTTACATTCTACCCCCCTTAAAATGAATTTTGCCCTCGAAATTCGTCGGGGTTGTAAATGGTTTACTACTCGAAATTTTGTTTAATAGAAACCCACATCGTAAAAAGGAATACCAAAACTTGGCTTTAAAAACTAAATTATGAAATGGAACGGTTACCCAAATTAACTCATCACTGGGTTTCCACGTAGGAGAACATAGGTAAAAATATGGATATGGAAGAAAAATCTTACCATCAAGATTTGATGGAGAGTGGTAGAGAACATGGCTATGAAAAATCCATCAATCACAAAGCCATATATTTGTGATGATCTAAGGTACCATCTGATATGTCATATATAAGAGCACTAGGACAACATTTTTGGTTTTCAGGATCATTTCTCTAGTGTTGAAGAATTTTAGAATCAAAAGAAATACTTACTTGATTTTTGTAAAATCTCACCGTTGTTCGTGCCTTGAACAATTTCCACTTCATCTCTTAATGAAATGTTGTTTAATTTTCCATTCATGATGTGTTAGAAGATCATGTGATAGAATGATGGGTCATTCCATCTGTCTCAAACAAAAGGTTTGAAAAGATATCAAAAAATACATAAGTCCATCTATAGTGAGATTAATCATATATGGTTCCTAAAATGGAGTTATATTTCTTATATCATACTGCTTAATATAATAAAACTAGTTTCTTCTAAACAGGGACTTCCTGTAGGCCAGTGATAGGTGATAAAGGCCAGTCACACTTCGGTTGTGGGTTCGATTCCCACAGCCTTGTCCGACGTGATGGGTTGTTGCCCATCCTGCAGGTTGTCCTTTTTCTAAAACTACATTACTATAACATCCCATTAATAATATCAAAAAAAATTCTATCCTTACAAAATACTAACTTATGTCCAACGTAATCCTTTCCTATCTTTAGGGTTATCTAAAATACTTCGGTCCATGCTCATAGTATAAGGAAAACGATTACTTGAAATGTCATCAACCAAGAATGTGAATACCATCATTTATCCCCCATATATCTTGTTGGTCACATTCCAATAATGTGAATACCTTATTCATGTATTCTCTTGAAAAATGAATACCCATTAAACCTTAGTGAAAACATGAATGCTGTCAAAAGTTAACTCCTTCCACATACCAAAATCCAAAAATTCTTTATACACAAACCATGATATAACCTTCTCCTTATATCAGTCATGAGTTCAGGAATACTATCAAACATTTAATTTTCTCCTTATCCCTTCATTATGCGCATATCATCTACATTCCAAAGTTATCTGAATAACCTTTCATGGATACTGGTACCATTAATCATACACTTTCAAAACGCAAGGAAAGACAATAGTGTAACAATCCTTAGATATCTCTTTATTCCATAGTATCATGATATAACTTATACAACATTACACTTGATAAATATGTAATCATTCCACCACCTTCTTGAACCATTGACCGATCTTCAACAATTATTTCATATCACATATAATTTGTAGTCTCTTCATCATCATCAACATAAATACTACCCATACGACCGTACTGATTTTCTTCTTGAGGCTTTCCCTTAGGGCAATGGTTTGTATAATGTCCGTACATTCCACATTTAAAACATTTATGCATTTTTTATGTCATTGCAATACCATTATCATCATCCACGGTGTTAACTGAACCTTTTCCATTGCATTTACTGGCTTTGTGTCCTCCTTTTCCACACCCAAAGCATCTTACAGTTCCCTTGAAACAATCTCCCCGATGCCTCTTCCCACATGAGGGAAATTGAACTTTCTTTCCTCTATGATCATCATGAAACTCCATCTTTCTCTTATTATCTGTTTCGGGAAACTTACCAATGTTGAGATTATTGATCATATTATGAGATTGATGATTAGGCATAATAACGATGTTTGGACTTCCAAATCCCGTTTCATTTGGTTTCTCATGAAGAATATCATTCCATTGTCCGCCATATCCTCCATTATCATGAATCTTCCTGTTTCCAACCATTTTCTAAAACCCAAAAGGAATAGTGTGAGAAGAAAAAATCACACTAGGGAAAACAATAAAATAAAGGGGGAGTACCTTCAATATCTAACATCTTTGGTTACCGTAATTCTAGTATTATAACCTATACTAATACTTAACCTTAGGGACATCCCTAGACATACATTAGAAATATCTCTAGGGATCTCACTAAAGTTCTCGCATCCTAGTTTCCAAAGGTTGACTAAACCATTCCTCTAATACCAACTGTAGAGACCCGAAGCTTAACGTACATCGACATTAAATTACTTTTGTGGAATACTTTGTACATAAAAAAACACACACACAAGGACCGTAATAGTTTAGTGTCTTTGAAACTCGGAATATAATCTTCCGACCGTGGTGAAAGATCTTCAACATCTCCCATAAAGATATTCTTTTTTTAACATAAAACCTTTCTTTATATCCTGGGGAAAATAAGACATAAAAGGGTGATCTCAAATGCTCCTTAAGGGTAAACAAATGAAATATCAATCACATCATATTCATAAGAACATAACATTTTGGAAATCTTAACCTGCAAAAGAGATCATAATATCATAACATGGGATAAATCATAGTAGTGAAATGTAATCCCAATAATCAGAACATAAATCATGAAAATTTGTGGCATACACACATAATCATAGAGGATCATTTCTTATTAGTCAAGACTCATTGCTAAGAATTTCTTAGTGGACAAAGTCCATTTCTGAACCGTGTTCATTCATCGTTTCAGTCCTGTTTCACTGAACCGGTTTAACCTGCCCTTCCAGCCATGTCTATCTCATGAGATATAAAATCTTTACCCAATGCATTGGATGGAGATATAGGTCCCACCCATCTCATAATGATACCATTCATATGTGTTCCACAAAATCATAAATCATACATCATTGCATAACCCATGTAATAAAAATGGGAATCTTAAACTTCATGACATCCAAAAACAATTCATATAAGATAAAGGAATTCATAAAAATATTTCCAACATAACATAATCAAATCAATGTAATAATAGGGATAGAAACAGAACCCATTATTATCTTATATGGAAAATAATTTTGATAAAACACTTGAACTCCATTCTTGAAAAAAATATCCTTTATACTTCAATAACACTTTTCCATTCTTAACATGTCATAATATTCTAAACTAAAAGAAGGTGATTAAAATTAAACTTGAAAATTTATAAAGGAAGCTTCTTGGGAAAAAAAATGTTTTAAAAATCAATTCATTCCGTATAAGTTAAAAAAACATTCTTCTCGAAATTTTTTCGGAAAAGTCAAAAAGTACCTCGTACGAAAAATGAAAAAAGATTCCTTTCATATCTTTTACTAGAAACACACCGAAGGGTAAAATTGGATTTAAACAATTGTAGGTGAATTGAAATAATATTACATATTGAGGAAACATGGATGTGGATGATAAAATACACCCCAGTAAATACCAAAGTATAAACAATCTCAGATAAAAATGAGATTTTGATATTTCCCTTACCTTAGGTCTGATTTTCTTCGTAAGTGTCTGAACCTCCTATATAATGATTTAAATAATGTCATTTACTTATTCCAGAATCATACTCATTGTTAAGATATCATATATGGTCATATTATTAGCTTCTTATTAGTAATATATCATTGTTACTTGTTATTTGGGGGTTTATTGCTTTTTGTTCTTATGCATGTTTTGTCGAATAAATTCTTATTCTTATTTTAGGTTATAGAAACCTCATTTTTTGAATAGTATTAGTGTAATATATATCATATTTATTCATTCAATTCATTTATATAATCATTATGAAAATGAATATCATGTAGAACGAGTCACATCACATCGTGGAGACGGTATTCCGTACGTACGCACGAGCGATGATATCATTCCCATGATCATGTAATTGTATAGGAGTGTATGTATACTATTTCAGAATCAATATCACTTTACAATAATCATATATAGTCATTATTTACACCATTATACCCATCCAAGTAAGGTGGTGGTGGAAAATAGATTACACCACAACGTGGAGACGGTATTCTGTACGTATGCACGCGTGGTGATTTCGTTTTCCATAGGATGGATAGATGATGAAATAGGGTTTTTTCATACTTATAATAAAATATCAGTATATGAGTGATACTAATATTATTACTTCATAATGAAAAAACTAAAGAAGAAGAAGTGGAAGAAGAAATAAAGTTGAAAGAATCGGTAACAGACATTACCTATTCTTTGAAGCGCCTCTTTGAGACCTCCTTTTTGGGAACTAAAATTGGTCTTTGAAGAAGACCAGGACCTCTTGGATTTTTCTAGGGAAGTGTAGAAGAGAATTTTTCAGGGGTTGGCCGAGCTTGAAGGCTCAAAATGGTGTGAGGAAGAGAGGGAGGAGGTGCCCTTTTATAAGGGAGGGGAGGGGCACCTTTAGAATAACTAAAAATATTATTTTATTATAAAGTCATATTCGGATTTTAATAGCTCCAAATTGAGTTATTTCGAAGCTAAGGTGGGTATGGGTCGAAACCCTCTCATCAAATAGAATTTAGACAAGTTTAGGTTCCTATTGTATCCTTATAATTTATATTTAACTTTAAGTTGGATAATTTTACTTTTACCGTGCCTTTTTGTGTTCTTACACTATAAGGTTAATAAACATTCTATAACAAGCCAAAAGAACCCAAAGCTGTTTATTATTAATATATATAACCTTATCTAATTCATTTGGCCAAGCCTTAGATTATTAGAAATAAAATATTAATTAATAATATAATATTTGTTTTAAAAACTATTTTATGTCAATTTTGACACTATTTAGTAATTGATTTTTGCGAAAATCATAACAGAATGATTAGTTCTAAAAACGTTAATTAAATCAACACTAACATGTCATATTAACCTATAAAATTAGTTTAATTCATAAAAAGTCTCAAATTACATTTATTTGGGTATTTATAACATCAATTATGTCAATATTTCATTATTTAGATAATTACTGCATCATCCTTCTGTCATAAATAAATTAAATTATATAATGTCTAAAAATTACAAATAAAATACCATTATGTCGGAAATGATTTTATCTTTCTAATGAATATTTATAGTCGAATATATATTATGTATAATCCTATATTAAAAATTATTTAGTTATTAAACATTGATTTTAACTATTTCAACCCTTCATTAAATAAATTAATAATAAATGTCCTAATCTACTCCAAGTGGGCCTAAATGGTCATCTTTTATTCCTAATGTTTTTTTGTTCGAATTACACTTATCAAATAGAATTAGGACATGTGTTAGGGTAATAATAATATCATTTTTACCCATAACTACCCTATTTACTTTTAACCGTGGTAAAAAATGTAAAAAGTTACTATTTAGCAAAAATTATTTTCATCTTATTGAACCAAATTTTATTCCTTGATATTAACCGTGTCTCTCGAATTTTCTAAATTCAACTCACAAAAGTGGTAAAATTAAGTTTTATGAAAAATTCAGTTTTTTTTAACTACCACTTAGTGGTTTCACTATTCATCAAAAAATGAAAGTTTCCAGAAAAATACCAAAAATTAGGCCTAAGCTATATTTAATATTATGAACTCAAAAATGATGTCTATTTTATTAAATTCAAAACATATCAGTTTCATTAATTAATTTAAAAATAAATTCCCGTCGTCAAAACAAAGAGCGTGTTCTTAAGAGATAATAACTATTAAAAGATTGACACTTGTTTATGTCTGGTTTAAATGTGAAATTACATCCAATGATCAACATTGTATTAAATTGTAAAAATATATTCTAAATATACATAAAAACCACTCAAATTAATAATTTATCACCACTAATAATTTCTATTAAAAAGGTTGTTTTTAATTAAAATTTAGTTATTTTCACTATTCAACAGAAAATGAAAGTTATCCGAAAAGTACCAAAATATCACCCTAAGCTAATTTCGATATTACGAATCCAAAACTGAAGTCCATTTTGAAAAATAAAATTTAAAAAATTTTAAAAAGTGGTTATTACTATTCATAACATCTAGTTTTAATAATATTTTAATAGCATATCGTTGTTTAGTGAAACTCGGTATTGCGTACTACACACGCTATTGAGGAAGGTCGTGATTTCATGTAATCAAGGCAAGTCAAGGATGCGTGTTTTGCAAGGTCCTTTTGGTGTAGCGTACAACACAAGACATTAATGAAATTAAAAGAATGTTTTTCATAAAATCTCGGGGTGTTACAGTGCAACTCATCCAGGAGTAGATGAAGACTTCACATAGCAGGCATAATTCGTATGTCGATATGAGGTGGAGAAATCTCGAGTTCGAGGATGGTGACCAAATCTTTCTATGGGTCTCACCTCGACGAGGTTTGTTGAGATTTGTCCAAGGTGTAAGGATATCTCCGGGGTTCTTCAGACCTTTTCATCTACATAGTAGATTTGGTGAGGTGGCTTACTATTTATCTCTTCCAACTCAGTTACACCGGGTGCATGGCGTCTTCCAAGTATACCAGCTAAGGAGATACATGCATGAACCTTCTGACATCATCGACCATGGAGAGCTAGACGTCGAAGATGGGGTGACGTTTATTGTGGTTCCAGTAGAGAATGAGGATCAACATGAGTGGGTCCTTCGTGGATTGTTGATAACTCTGGTGTTCATTCACTGGCAGCACATGAACCTTTAAAAGAACACATGTGAGTGGGAGGATCAGAAGCATGCTTAGTTCCCCCACTTATTTTCCTAGTTTGAGTTATGTCTTACGGGGACGTAGAGACCTAAGGTGGGGAGAATGTAAAGACCCAGAATTTCCATGTATATTTTTAAAAAAATAAATCGGAATTTAACGAATCCTTGAAAATTGATGGTGCGTGATTCAGATGGCCGGACTGCTCAGAAAAAATTTATGAACTTTTGTTCGGGTACGTTCAAAAAACGTGTGAACGGGTTATTCTATCCTTTGAATCGATGCTCGAAATTTAAATATGAGGGCACCGTTGAACTTGCAGTGCAAGTATTCACTTAAGAAGACTTTCACCTCAACGGTAGTTGGTCGCTGGTGAATGATAATTTTTGGGTTTTTCATGGAAATAATAAAATAAAATAAACACACATTTTTATTTTATTTGTTGTAACGAACCACTTGTGGATATTATGGTGGTGGGGACCAAAGATGTTTTATTATCCAAATTGAATGCTCAGTGGTGGGGACCTCCCGAGCCTAACTCCCCTGTGGATAATATGCTGGTGGGGACCAACCATGGAATGAAACCTCTTGAACACCATAATTATGTGAGGAGTAACCTCTTGAGATCCCCAATTAATTTTTCCAACCCTCACCTACTCAATTATGAAAACACACCAAATTAATTTCTCAATTTAGAATCTATGCCAACAAACATAATAGAGGGGAAAATCTATTATATTGGCACCACATTACATTTTGGTGGAATTGGGAGAAAGCTTCTCCAACGAAGAATGCTTCCTCCACGAAGAATACATCCCCCATGAAGAATGTCAACAAGAAACATATTCGACAATGACGAACCGACACATGAGCATGGGATTGGGGGTGTGTGGTGGATGAGACAAAGGTTGACGACTTCACCTTCTTCCTCACGCCAAAGGCATCAAGTGAACGAGGTAGGGGTTTATTTATTATCACTTCCCATTTTCTCCCCTTCCAATTCTTTTAAATGATTTGGGATTAGAGATTGATGAGGGTCATGGGAAATGATGTTTTAAAATATCTTCCATACATGTTCATGCTTCATTCATTTCAAACCTCTTGTATCACCCTAAACAGAGAGGGTGGAGGCCAAACAAACCTGGCACGACCCCTCTGCCGTTCTTCTTTGGTGTACACATCAAAATGGAGGAAGGAGATTAAGGTGATGGACATGATTAAGGCAACGGTTCCACCACTTGTGGCCTCCATGACCCGCACCACCACTATGATGTTTCGGTCTCCCAGCTGAACCCACCCCGCAAACCAACGACGCTCCGGCCTCTCGACCGAACCGGCAGCATGCCCAGGCTCTGCGCCCCAGCCGAGTCACCTGCGACACTCCGGCCTCCCACCTGAACATACCATGTGCCCCGGATCCACGCCCTATCTGAGTCACCCACGTTGCTCCACCCTCCCAGCTGAACCTACAACATGCCACAGATCCACGTAGATCCACGTTCCAGCTGGTCCCCCCACAGTGCTCCAGCCTCCCGACCCTAACGGACGTGTGCCCCAAGGTGATCCAACCTCCCAGACGAACTATCCCAATTCTCTTCTGAACCAACCTCATCCCAACCCTCCATGCCACCCAAGCTTGTGCCACCCGTGGCCCTCCGAGCCACCCCAGGTTTCGCCACCCCAACGGCGCTGCCCACCGGCCCACTGAGCTGCTCCGGCCATGCCGCCCCCCAACCTCGAGACCTCGTGGAAATGTCCGGCCAAGCCGCTCCGTAGCCTTATACCCTCCCATCCATTCACGTCAATATACAACCCCTCGTAGCCTTTCAGGCTTGGCCGCACTGCAGGTCGGGCTGGGATAGTCTGAATGGGTCAGACCAGACCCAGGCCCACTACGACCCAGTTACTTTTTGTGGCCATAACATTGGCACCAGACACCCATTTGACGAATCGTCAGTGGAACTGGAAATCATTGAGAGATAAAGTCCCTTTGAGTGATACCCCACCATGTTTTGGATTAATATGGGGAATAGTCAAGTTGGATCGAGCAAGAATCCAACTGGCCCCCAGGACTAATAGGCAAATAACTCACAAATTGGACATTCAATAGATGCTCCATCTGTTACATTGAGACCCTATGATGTGACGGACCTTTGATACACTTGGTTGTGGTATTTCGTGGTAGTTTGAGTATCGAACAGTATCATGTGGATAAAATCCTCCCAGAGACTTGAGAGCAGAGTGCTGAGACCTAGTGGCTGGATGAGACATGATGACTGCTGACCATTTCGACTCGAAGTGACTCGACATGCCCAGTAGGGGGCACCATGGTGAAGTGGAAGACCCACGGTGGGGAGCACCTTGGTGATGCGGAAGACCCACGGTACTCGACAGGAGGAGTACCTCAGCAGTCCATGAGGGGGAGCGCCTTGGTGATGGGGAAGACCCATGGTGGGGAGTTCCTTGGTGACGCGGCAGACCCATGGTACTCGACAGGGGGAGTACCACAACCGTCCAAGGATAGTGGGATGTGCCTCTGTGTGATGCGATATGCCTACATTACTTGATAGAGGAGGTGTTTCATAGGATCTGGGGTGTTCAATAATATGATTTGTAATGTTACTTGATTCTACCCCAAGTATAAATCTATGTATGAGCTGAGTAAGAACCTGTGTGTTTTCCTCATGATTGAGATGGATTACTTGATAACTTATGTATATCTATGGACATATACCTATGTAAGGTTATATGTTGTTTTCAAACTATGTGGTTTATCCATGAGGTATTTTGTGAGACCTAGAGAGTCCCTGGGTCCCTACTGAGTATTGTTATACACACCCTGGCTCGCGCTATGCCCGCACCATATTGTATTGGGTGCATAAGACAGACAACACTGACTGGGGATGATAGTTCCAGGATTGGACAGTACCAATAGGTGGACCATACAATGTGTCGGTACGCAGAATAGATTGGTGGACGTGGAGTGCTGAGGAGTCGATTTGTACTTACCCTTTAGGTAGGAACCTCATAGGAAGATCCAGTAGTGTCCTTTTCTCTTTCTTCACATGAATTGAATCACAATTATACTTGTAATTTCTAGTTGGGTTTGTATTCTATCCCCTTTTACTTACTGCACTCACTCGATTTACAGTTCAGTTTACTTGTGTTCCAATCATGTTGTGTGCGTGGATATATGTGCTTACAAGATATAAAGGCAATGCCATCACAGTTTTAGGGAATACGCCTTTGGTGCTAGACTCCATCCTCTAACATATGGATGGAGAGCTTGGGGTTAGTCACGGCATGGGACCCAGGGGTCGGGTCGTGACATATTATACCAATTTTTTTCATTCATGTCCTGTATAATGTAATATATTCATGATTAATGTCTTATGAATGACCATGATTTTTCTCATGACTCAATATTATGATATTTGATAAGAACTGTATGGTTTTAAAATTTTAATATCATGTTCTTATACCATTATTCTCACAATATTTTTAACTCCATCAATAATTACAGTTTCTCTTCCAAAAGGGGAAAATACAAGTAAAAGGTCACCCACACCTAGGGTGTAGAAATATTGAAGGCAATGGCCAATGCCCCAAATAAACTGCACCCCCTCCAGTATAAAATGAGACAAATTAGAAACGAAAAAACCAGGATATTGGGGACTATAAGAGAAGCTATGTAGTACTCCAATTTGTTCCCCTCACGCAAAGTATGGGTGACTATAATGCTATTGTTAAAGAGAGCCTTGCATTGTCTAATTGTATTGGTAATTGAACAGTGAGTGGTTCCATTACCATGTAGATCATCATCAATAATAATGGAGTCCATTTCTAATTGCGCAATGATTATGTCCCTTTATTTTCACATGGACAGCACAGTAAGAGACACAAGATAATCCATCCCAAAATCATTTACACTTAAATAAGAAGCCGTGTAATCCATAACCACACTCCCCTTGTGGTAATAGAGAACCCCTACTCATTGCATGTCACCCATTACACAAGAACCATTTGTATTATTCTTGAGATAACCCTCTAGGGGAACCTAGCGAATCCTTCTCCCTTGTACCCCAAATCCACGATACTGAACCTTGGTCGATGATGCCTGTCACTCAAGAAGAGTTGGAGCCTCCTTCCTAATACCAGCTAGACTGATCAAGTGAATTATTATAAATCTATTTCTTGATACAACCGCTCTACCTATAGAAGATATCTTCTCAATCTTGGCTCAATTCCTTGATTCCCAAAACGCACAGAAGCATGTATTGCACATGATGGATCAGATCTCATCCTTCTACGCATTTCCATTGATCTCCCTAAACGAGAGCTCCATGAACCACTCGTTTATATCACTATGGGGGAGTACCCTATGAATGCACCAAAGAAGATCCAAACCTGCCAATCCAATTCACCCTCGAAGAAGATATAGTTCATGCTCTCTTCATTTTTATTCACAGACAATGGCAGTGGGATTCCATGCTAATGCCTAAACATTTTATATTAACAACATATGGTATAACATTATTCGGGATCATCCATTTGAATAGGTTATGTTTTGATGAGATTCTTTTAACCATGACACTCTGTTCCAACCCTTCTACTACCCCTAATAATTGGAATCTCCCATATTTACCCATACTACAAATCTGATATCACATTTTCATATTTGTAGTTTTCTATAGGTTGTGATGTAATGTACTGAATATGATATGTCTAAGATGGGTTCTTTTTAGGAAGAACATTGTGGGATCAAATATTGGTATTTTATTAATTATATGGTAATGTATCAAATTTTATAAAGGCAATATTCTAATATGATTATTGCATGTAAAGTTATGTTATGTATTGACATTAATCTAATGAAATGAATTTTATATCCATTAAATGCATGGGTCACTATATTTGGTATCATATTCAGCTTTACATATCCTTGTATATGTATAATGTGAAAATAGAAGTGATAACCTGGGAGATATGTATAATTATAGGATAATATTATAATGGTTTGGAAAAGGCCGTGGATATCTTAGGATAAATGTAAGGATTCATATATTTTAAAGGGGGTATCATGACTTGTAATTCATGAATTTCTATTTCAATATTATTTTATATATTAATCATATTATTATTGTTTTACACTTATGAATTTTTTGGTTTTAATCATTGGCTAGAATGAGAATATATAATATTAAAAATAAGTGTCATGGATAATTTAATGATAGTAATCTTGTTAATATAAATGTGATTTTCACAAAACATCCTCAGTTAACCCTGAACCAGTCACCTAAGTAGATCCATGACAAGGGTCGAATGGTTTTATTAATCCTGATGGGCTGGAAACATGTTCCCGGGTATTAAAATAAATCATCAGAACAATTTTATATGATTTTCTATAGAATCCCACAAAAAAATTTAAATAATCCAAAACAATAAATGACCAAAAAAACAAGTCTTCAAAAAAATTCAAGAATTGAATTTTACACTTTTAACAAAACCAAACAAAATCTATAATATAAAAGAAACAAAAAATAAATACCTAGAACCTGAAATGGATGAGATAAGTGACATCATCAAGCCACCTCCACCATGATCCACAAGAGGTAGGCCACTTGGAAACCAACTATCATCACAATTAACCAAGTCTTCATTTGGAGTACTCATATCAAAAGATCAACCTACACCCAATGGTGTATATAGGTTGTGAGAAAAATCCCATTACGATGCCACCAAATAAAGTGGTTCCATGCCCAAACATTAGGATTATAATCTAACTTTCTCATTCAAATAAATTATTTTAAAAAATATTTCAAGGAAATCATTTGTGAGTAAATATTTTTAAATAAAAAAAATACTTATAAGGAAAACCAATACATAACCATTTTCATAAATAGAAAAATTATTTCTAAAATTTCACACATATTCATCCACAAACAAGAGTTCCACTGTGGGATGATAGATGACACATGATTATATATGGTAAATTACCATGGATAAATACCTAGGGTCAATGTAGCTCATGTGGGATACTAGGAACCTCACTTATGAGTGAAACAAGGCATTGAAACCAAAACCATGAATGTTCTCATGCATGGTCTACTAGAATAGTTCACCCCCATAACCTATTGGTCTCCAATACTAATCCATGTTTTGTTAGAGCTATCAATGTCAATCCTACTATGTGAAAATGGTCTGCAGGCACATCTCTATCACTTTCATGCTAGTCGTATTATGTCCACATAATTTCACAGGATTCAATTTTTGTTATTAGGATTTACATTGAAATCACACTCAAAATCCTCTTTTAAAGTTAAATGTGCACCACACCCGTTTCACATCATAATTCACATAACAATCATGACTTGATAAATCATTTAAAATATTTTTTGGAAATTTATAAATTTAACAAAAAGGGTTTTCCCCAATAACATATACAAATTCACATAATATTCCACATTAAAACCCAACACATTGAAATACCATATCAATAAATTATTTTTGTTATTCTAATAATTTGAAATTTAATCTCAATGGTGAAAAAAATCGTAAAATGAAATGGGAACACAAGTTTCATTCAAATGTCATTTAAAACCAAGTCACACCTTTAGTGCATATGAAACCTTGATTTTTACCCAATAACCAACCAATAAAATTTTTTCATGAAACATCATACTAAATCACACACCCAAAATAAAATCAATTTTCCCATAAAAAATTTATCTCCCTAACATTATCAGGAAAAAAGCATCGAAATAAATTTTGAATGAAATAATTAAATCAGACAACATATTTATAAATTAAAACATAAATATTAAATTAATTTAATAGTGTTAGGGATTACAACCACCAACCTCATATGAATAAATTTCCTGAATATGACACAAAATTTCAATCGCACCTCATCTACACCTCAATGAAATCCTATCAATGTAATATTTTCCCAAAAACATTTATATCGAAACCTAACTCACAATATCAAACACCTAAATCCAAATACCTAGTCACTATAATCAATACCCTATAAATAACTAGATTAAAAACCTTCCACATTGGTGAAAAATGTGTGGCTGTCCAAGGGAAGAGATGCAGCTGCAAGAGGGGAGGGACTCAGCGGGGTTGCGCGATGGATAAGGATTTCGGCAGAGGTTGTGTTCTAGATGAGGGTGTTATAAGGAGTGGGGTGGGTATGATGGGATAGATAGGATTTATGGGATAGGTTGCATGAGGAGGATCTTTCATAAGGGATATTACTATAGGAGATCGATGGAAAGAGGGGTGAACGAAGGGGGGTTACAAGAGAGGAATATGGAAGGCGGATTTGGATGGTGGTTCCTGGGAGGTGGGGGAAGGGAAGTGTGAAAACCTAACACAAAATACAGTTAATTAATATATATATGTACAATAATTTAGTAATTTTATTAATAATTTAAATAAAACCAATAATAATATTACAATAATTATTCTTATTATAAAAATTCATTTAATTTTATTCTAAAATTTCATAATTTTTATTTTATTCTCATATTAAATTTATTTTATTGTTCTCTAAATTTCATGTTTTTTTGATCTATAGTATTGTTGCATGGTGACTTGAGCAATGCTACATGGTTTCCAAACCGTGATCTTCCTATCAAAGGGACCTTAAACCAAGTCTCAAACAACACATGTGTCATACAAATGGCCATAATATCTTCTTACACCCAGTTTCGCGACATGATTCACCTAGAATGATTTCATCCTTAGTAGTAAACAAAATTCAGATCCAAATACATTTTAATGAAAGTGAATGACATAAACAACCCAGACTACTTCTCGCATTCCTCAATGAAATTTCCCTTTACTTCTTCCATGTAGGTCATTTTAGAAAAAATGTGACAAACATCACCTTGGAAAACCTAGAAAAAATCAATGAAACTATGATTTCATTCAACTCCTTATACATCCACCCATTTTTAAAGGGAGTATTTACTAAACCAAAAAAGAAAAGAATATGAAATAACTCTAAAACACATGAAGGAAGTCCATACATTGATATACTATAGGGTCTGGCATCAGTGGATCTCACGTGGCCGAACATCAAATATGCATCAACTCTTTATGGGGTGCAAACGATCCAATGAGGGAAATACGTGGAACCAATCAACCAGGTATACTGGCCATAACATACTGCCAGCAACACCAAACGCACAAAAAGGTATCCCACTCAAAATAATCCTAAAAAAATTTATAGAATAATCCATTAA
Organism: Viscum album; assembly: GCA_963277665.1. Taxonomy (NCBI): domain Eukaryota; kingdom Viridiplantae; phylum Streptophyta; class Magnoliopsida; order Santalales; family Viscaceae; genus Viscum; species Viscum album. The sequence goes on from OY728122.1 coordinate 185,992,608, forward strand.
CCATTTTTTCAAACAGACTCACCATTAAAAAACGACTATAAATATATTCCAATCTAGAAATGTTTTCAAACTCAAAACATCGTACATACTATAATCCCAAATCATAGAGGAATGTTCCACTAATATACGAACTATAAAACAATAAATCCTTAATTTTATATACACTTTTTTAAATGAAACATGGGTTGTGGGTGGTGTATTCATCAATGCTACCTTATGGGCCTCACACATACATCTCCCCATTCCAATCCTGAACCAATTCACCAAATATATATAACCCATGCATGTAGTTACCCATGAAAATACCAATTATTAAGAAAAATTATTTCCTTTTCCTTAAAAACAACATTCAACCCCCATCTTCATCTTTCCCAATTTTCTTTTCATTTCAAAATTTCAACATATTTTACATTCATAAACCGCTAGCCAAAAAATAAAACCCGTTTTGAGTTTCACAAAATATTTCAGGAAAAAATAATCATTCAAAATAAAAACCCACATTATATCCATAAATATAAATGGAAAAAAATTCAATATAAAAATATTTTCCAATGCACAAAAAACCACACTTCGTTCCAAACAATTTAATAAAAAACTCATTATTCTCATTTATAAATTCTTTTCAAAACACTTTTTTCAAACATAAAATTCTATTTTACCCAAACAATAACCTTTATATAAACTAAAAAAATTATTCATTAAAATCCACCCTCAATAAACTCTTTCAATTTACTCAAATTTATTTTGACAAAAATTTACATTTCAAAAACATACATTAGTTAAATTATGAAAATTTATTTTCCAACTTCCCAAATCCAAATCATATTTACCTAAAATGATTATGTTTCTATGATTCCAATATATTATCTATTTTGAAATTATTTCTCGAGACCCAATGAGGAAATGTACGGTGCAACAGGAAACTATTGTCGATGGAAAACCTAGAAATGTGGTTTGTGGTAATATTCCAAGTGCAACACAATCATCGATAAAGAGATTATACAACCTGCAAATCTCTACATGAATTTTTAGGCCCCATGATCAAAATTTGAACATTGAACCAACTCCCATTTCATTTCCCAAAACATCAGTGAACTATAAATTCCCAAGAACTCAAATAAAACATTTCTTCCCTAGAGAATTGATTCCCATCATCATGTGTTCTGGCTAGGAACCTTTTCATTACCAAAATATCAGGTCCCAATAATCCAAGCTCTAATATACCAAGACTCTTAAATAAGGAATATGACCCAAAAGAGCATGACCTCCACTAATACCATTTTTCTCAAACCAACCAAGGTTAACCGTAAACCGGTCATCCATATCGATCTATAATAAGGACTGAAAGGAAATTATCGATCCCCATTGGCTGAAAACAAGTGACTGAGTATAAAAATAAATCCTGGTAATTCTTTTAATGTATTTCATAAATATTAGAACCAACAAATTAAAATAAACCCAAATACAAAATTTCCCAACAAAACAGGGAATAACAAAATTCCTGAATTTAAATTTACAATTTAAAAAAAACATTTATAATCTAAAAAGATAAGAAACAAAAAAAAGTTCCCCAAGACTCCATGAGATGAGAGGAGATACACCCCCAAGCCACCTCCACCACGACACAGAATATGTAAACCACTAGAAACCCACCATCCATCACAAATCACCATTAATTTACATAAAATAAACATAGAAAAAGATCTAAACACCGCCAATGGTTTACGTAGTGTTTTAGAGTAAGATGATGAGGATTCTACCCATGAAATAGGCTCCTCATAAAAACATTAATAAGATAATCTAAAATGATCATTAAAATAAATTTATTTAAAAACATTTATAAGAAATCAATTTTGAGTAATAATTTCTAAATAAATGAAACCGAATTTAATTAAAACTAGTATATAAATATATTTTTTAAAGAAAATGGGATTTAGAATATTTTAAACACACACATGCATACCTAAGATGTCCACCATACACAAAAGAATGGAAAACCATCATATAAGGTAGAGCAACATGGGTAAATTACATGGGTAAAACAAGATCATGTGGGATTCTAGGAAACTCACATATGTGTGAAACATTTCTTAAAAACCATGACCAATATATTACTCAAGATTGAGCCACTAGTAGTAGACACGCCCATTACCTAGTGGTCTCCAATCATTATCCATGTTTTGTTATATTTGTCAATGTCCATCCTACTATGTGAAACCAGTCTGTAGCCACATTCATATCATTTGAAAACTAGTCCTAGTCTATCAACCTAGTTAACCGCGATTCCATTTTTTTCATCAATCAAGTTTCACATGACACATAACACCCCAAATCCAGGCTATGTTAACCAAACATAGTATTTTTTATCACAATCAACCACTAGAACACCAAAAGATCATTTTTGAAAACATACACACACCAATAACCTTCCCAAACATAATTAAAACATCTCATATCACTAAATAAATCATTTAAATAGTTTATATAACTATTCCATGATGCCCCATAATGATTTACACCAAAAAACACTCAAAATCCAATTTTAAAATTCATCACACATCACAACCAAATCACATTATAATTATCATCATATGAATGACTATATAAATCATTTAAAAAAACATATTGAACATTCCTAAATTTCATATCAAGGGTTGCAAACAATAATATAGAAAATTTAACATACAAAATTCCCATTTAAAATGAAATGTGCATCCAATCAATATCAAAACATGCTTTTGATTTTTCAAATACATTGAAATTCAATTTTAAGGGTTCACAGTAAGCATAACATTCAATGGGAAGAATTTTTTCATTGAAATCACATTTCCAACACATTCACACATTATGTTCTTTTGAAAACATGATTCTCACTCGACAACTAACCCATAAATTACTTTCATGAAACATCTTGGTAAATAACACACCCAAAACATAAGCACCTTTCATTTTAAAAACTATTGGCACCATATAAATAGTAAATACAACATATAGATACCATTCGGTACAAACAATTAAATCATTTAACATGTTTATAAATTAAAATAAACAAATTAAATTCATCTATTAATGTTAGGGAATTGATCCACCTACAACATATGAAGAAATTGTCGGAATGTAGTGTGGAATCTCTATCGCACCACAATAGTACCTCCAAGAAACCCTATCAAGGAATGAATTACCCAAAATACTTAAGATCCAACCCTAACACACATGTTTGAACTCCCCAAACCAAAACCATAGCCATTGGAATCCAAATCCACAAAAAAATAGAATAAAAAATTAATTGAAGGGGAAGAAGGAGGCTCTGCCCGAGGGAGGGGTTCGATCGCTGGATGGGAGGGTACCAGTGTAGTCACACGACTAATAAGGGTGTTGGTTGTGGTCCCATACATGAGGAGGGCATCGACCATTAGAAGATAACGTGCGCAGTGAATGATAGGGAGGAGTGGGAGTTGTCATGTGATGAGGATTCATCTGAGGGGAGCTCTCCACAGGAGATCTCCCTAAGGAGGGGCTCATGCAGGGGGGTTGTGTGACAAAAAGAGTTTTGTTGGAGGTTGACTGTTGTTTTCGATAGAATGGTGGATGTATGAGTGATACCCCAACCAAAAATAAAATAACATATATATATATATATTATTAATAGTAGTAACAATACAAGTTCTGATAATAATATTATCATTATTATTATTATGAAAACAATTATTTTAATTTTATTCTATATTTTCCTTATTTTTATTCTATTCACATTATAAAATTGTTTTTTTGTTCTTTCAATTTAATATTTATATTAAAGACTATGTTTTTGGCATGATGTACTGGATGAAGCTGCATAGTTTCCAAACTATCTTATTCCCATGCACTAGATTCTTCCAAAATCACAATAATAATTTTTCAATAAAATCTCAAAATTTCAAATTATATTTAAAACCAAACACCAAGAACATTATCAAAATGGATGAAAATTATAAAATAAACTAATAAAAATTCCATAGTGTGATATATATGGATACAATAATTATAAAAATTGAGATTATGAATAATTTTCCAAACCAATAAGTGATTAATATAAAATCTAGGGAGTTTCATAATAATCCAAATAAGATAAAAATTGACTTTTATGGGTGTTAAGGTGGAAATGATAACGAAGGTATGAAAGTTATATTTTCTTCATATCATGAATTTATGAAGAATAACCATGAATATTATCCCAATTATAGGGGAATATTATTTCTATGTATAAATAATGGTCAAAGGGAAATGAATTTCTTAGGAATTAAATTTCTTATACGTAGGGAACTTGCGTGTTATCTCATTTAATTACCCCTTCTAAATACAAACTCATAGAATAATGAAGGACCTATAATATGAAAATAAATTGACTCAAACTATAAAATTTTCTATGTAATGTCATTCAATGATTATATCAATGATATCTTTTATATAGTAATCATAAAACATCTAATGGTAGTTCAACATTAGTTTTCTTTTAGGATTTGAAAAAATATTTTCAGCGGTTCTAATAAACATGAAAAAGATTTTTAGTTAGGTGAGGATAATTATATTATTTTCATTGATGGGGTATAATTTGTGACCCGAGGAGGAGCCAGCTATTCCAAGAGCGGTTTGTGTTATGCATGCAGCAGGTAGGGTCTCATGGCTTGTGACTATCTAACTAGCTATAAGGATGGTCAGTAGATAGTCGAGGGTTTTCCCATGCAGAGATACAGGTTCTACCGAGGAGGTATGCCTGGAGATGGAGGACATGGCAGAGGACTTGGTCATGTAGCTGGCAGTGAGGGATGATTTGAGATGTTAACGCCACCACCACCAGAAGGTCGACCACGACCATAGGGAGCAGGTAGACAAGGGAGAGCTCAGTTCCAAGAAGATCAGGCCTACAATCACGGCGCTCTGGAGATGATAATAGGTATGATCTTTGTCTACTACACCATAGCTGCAGTACATATATGCACAGGTGCCTATAATTCTTCCTTTCCACTGCCCTCATTCAGAGGTTGAATATTCCGACGGATCCATTCATTTAATCCTTATGGATAGAAACTTTTATGGGAGAGGATTTGATGATTACACACTAGTTCTAAAAGTGTGAGATTACTCTAGGAGTTGAGATCTTCGGTTGGTATATCCTAGTATAAGTGTCGAGGCCTTACGACGTTATCTTCAGTATAGACTGGTTATCTACAGTCTATTCTCAAATTGACTATGTTAAGCGCAAAGTGTGGTGTGTCTGCACAGATGGCACTAGGATTACCTTTACTGGTGAGAAGGGTTCCTTTTCAGAAAAATATGGACTTACCCGGAGGATGGTTCAGCCAATTACTCATCATTTCGCTAGCCTTTCCCTTAGAGTGTTTGAATTGGAGAGTCCGAGTTATCCTGTAGTGGTGGACAAGTAAGGGGATGTTTTCTCTTATTATGTCCTAGGTATTACTCATACCAGAGAGGTGGACTTTTACATTGAATTGTACCCCTTGATGACACTGATATCTACACCAGTAAATCGGATGGCTCCCACAGAGCTATGTGAGCTACAGCTATAGCTATATGACTTGCAGGGGAAGGGATTCATCCGGCCCAGCATTTCTCACTAGTCAGCCACGATTCTTTTCACCAAGAAGGAGGATGGGAGCTTGAGGCTTTGTGTTGAATATCGACACCTGAACCAGGGGAGTATGGTGAATAAATACCCACTCATGAGGATTGATGACCTCTTTGATCAACTAAAGGGAGCACGGTGGTTCTTGAAGATAGACCACAGATCAGGTTATCATCATCTCAGATTATGAGATGAGGATGTGTCGAAAATGGCTTTCAGATGTCGGTACGCCCACTATGAGTTCTTTATTATGACATTCAGTGTAACCAACACTCCAATAGTGTACATTGGACTCATGAATATGATCTGTCAGCAATACCTTGATCACATTGTCGTAGACTTCATCGAAGACATTCTGATCTACTCGACTACTGAGGAGGAGCATTCCTACCATTTGCATGTGGCACTGGACACACTCTGGGAGAAACAACATTATGGTAAGCTCAATAAGTGACAATTCTAGATCAGATAGGTTCATTTTCTGGGACATGTCATCTCGAAGGCAGGAGTTGTAGTGGATATCGCAAACATTGAGGCAGTACTTGCTTGGGAGCCACCCAAAAGTGTGATGGAGGTACAAAGAATCATGGGTTTGGAAGGATACTGCCAAGGATTTATCCCAGACTACTCCAGAGTTTCATCCCACTATCATCCTTGAAAAATAAAGGGAACCCCTTTTTTGGGTCGGATAAATGCTATTAGAGTTTTGAGAAGTAGAGGCAGAGGCTGATTAGTTCCCCCTTCTTGAGGCTTCTAGAAGAAGGTGTATGGTACGTAGTCTACTGAGACACATCAGTGACCGGAATCAGATGTGTCCTAATGCAGGAGAAAGTAGTGATCGCTGATGGTTATCGATAGTGGAGATAGAATGGGTAGAACTACGCTACCCATGACCTAGAGTTAGCAGTAGTGTTCTTCGCTATGAACATGTGGAAACACTTTCTGATGTGTGAGATTTTTACCATTTACTCTCATCACAAGATTCTCAGGTATATCTTCCCTCTGATGGTCCCAAAACCGAGACATCGAAATTGGATTGAGTTCCTCCACTACTATGACTTAGAGATAGTTTATACTCTAAGGAAGGGTAATGTTGTTGCAGATGCATATAGCAGGAGTTATGCTTTAAAGCTGCTAGTCGAGGCAATGGAGCAGCTGCCCGCATTGCAGATATCATTTATAGATAGAGACTGATCATTTTTCCTCCAGTATCTTATAGTCAGTCCCCAACTTCTTTAACGAGTCAGGAAGGTGCATCATGGTGACGTTGACAACGATACATTACATGGTCAGATATCTCCAAGACGAGTACCTGATGAATTTTCTGAAGCTGGGGAGCATGTCATCTTCTTTAGCAAATGTACCATGGTACCAATATCATATCTGGAGGAATTTTTGATGTAGTTCCACACATCCCCTCTTGCGGTATATCTAGGAGTGGAGAAGATGTACTGAGATCTCTGATAACTGCACTGGTGGCTGGGAATGAAGAAAGCAGTAGCAGATTTTGTTTCTCAGTGCCTCACATGTCAACAAGTGAAGGCGGAGCATCAGGTACTAGCTTGAATGGTTCAGCCTTTAGAGGTCCTAGACTGGAAGTGGGATGGGATATTCAGGGAATTTGTTACATTACTACCACATACATCCAGTGGTCATGACTCTATCTGGGTGATAGTCTATTGATTCACACAGTCGTCCAACTTCCTACTGATCAAAGAGTAGGTTTTAGTAGAGATCTTAGGACACCTCTATGTGTATGGGATTGTGTGGTTACATGGAGTAGCTACGACAATTGTTTTTTATAATGATGCACATTTTACTTCTTGGGTATGGAAGGGGTTGCAAGTGGCTTTCAGGACACAAATTCGTTTAACCACCGTCTTCCATCCTCAGAAGGATGGCTAGACTGAGCAGACCATTCAGACCCTCGACGACATGTTGGGTGCTTGTGTCTTCGACACCAGTCAGAGCTAAGAGGATCCCATGCCTTTGGTGGCGTTTTCATACAACAATAGCTATCACTCCACCATTGGGATGGAACCTTTCGAGGCATTGTATAGGCGACCAAGAAGATCTCCTTTGTGCTAGACTGTCCCAGGGGAGTCAACACTCATGGGACCAGAAATGGTTTAGGCTACCATAGAGAAGGTTCAACTCATCCAGTAGTAGATGAAGACTGCACATAGCAGGCATAATTCGTATGCCGACAGGAGATGGAGACTTCTCGAGTTTGAGGATGGTGACCAAATTTTTCTATGGGTCTCACCTCGACGAGGTTTGTCGAGATTTGGCCAAGGTGGAAGGTTATATCCGAGGTTCATCAGACCTTTTCATCTAATTAGTAGATTTGGTGAGGTGGATTACTATTTATCTCTTCCAACTCAGTTACACCGGGTTCATGGCATCTTCCACGTATACCAGCAGAGGAGATACATGCATGACCCTTCTGACATCATCGACAATGGAGAGATGGACCTCAATGATGAGGTGAATTTTAATGTGGTTCCAGTAGAGATTGAGGATCAATAAGAGTGGGTCCTTCATGGATGGTTGATAACTCTGGTGTGCATTCACTGGCAGCACATGAACCATTAAGAGAAGACATGGGAGTGGGAGGATCAGAAGCATGATTAGTTCCCCCACTTGTTTTCCTAGTTTTAGTTGTGGCTTATGGGGATGTAGAGCCCTGAGGTGGGGAGAATGTAAAGACCCAGAATTTCCATGAATATTTATAAAAAATTAAATGGGAATTTTAAGAATCCATGAAAATTGATGGCGCGTGATTCAGATGGTCGTACTGGTCGGAATAAATTTCTGAACTTTTGTTCAGGTACGTTTAGTAAACGTTTGAACGGGTTATTCTATCCTTTTAACCGATGATCGAAATTGAAATATGAGGGCACCGTTGAACTTGCAGCGCTAGTTTTCGCTTAAGAAGACTTTCACCTCGATGACAGTTGGTCGCTAGTGAATGATAATTTTGGGGTTTTTCATGTAAATAATAAAATAAAATAAACACAAATTTTTATTTAATTTGTTGTAACGACCCACTTGTGGATATTATGGTGGTGGGGACCAAATATTTTTTATTCTCCAAATTGAATGCTCAGTGGTGGGGACCTCCCGAGCCTAACTCCCTTTTGGATAATATGGTGGTGGGGACTAACCATGGAATGAAACCTCTTGAACACCATAATTATGTGAGGGGTAACCTCTTGATATCCTGAATTAATTTTTCCAACCCTCCTCCACTCAATTATTAAAATGCACGACATTTATTTCTCAATTTAGAATTTATGCCAAAAAACATAATAGAGGGGATAATCTATTATTTTGGAACCACTTTACATTTGGGTGGAATTGGGAGAAAGCTTCTCCAACAAAGAATGCTTTCTCCACGAAGAACACATCCTCCATGAAGAACGTCAACAAAAAACATATTCGACAAAGACGAACCGACACATGATCATGGGATTGGAGGTGTGTGGCAGATGAGATAAAGGTTGATGACTTCACCTTCTTCCTCATGCCAAAGGAATCAAGTGAATGAGGTAGGGGATTATTTATTATCACTTCCCATGTTCTCCCCTTCCAATTCTTTTGCAAGATTTGGGAATAGAGATTGATGAGGGTTATGGGAAATGACGTTTTAAAATATCATCCATACACATTCATGCTTCATTCATTGTGAACCTCTTGTATCACCCTAATCAGAGAGAGTGCAGGCCAATCAAACATGGCACGACCCCTCCGTCGTTCTTCTTTGGTATACACTTCAAAATGGAGGAAGGATATGAAGGCGATGGAGGTGATTAAGGCAACAGTGCCACCACCTGTGGCCTCCACGACACGCTCCACCCCCGTGATGTTTCGGTCTCCCAGCTGAACCCGCCCCGCGAACCCACGACGCTCCGGCCTCCTGACCGAACCGGCAGCATGCCCATGCTCTGCGCCCCAGCCGAGTCACCTGCGACACTCCAGCCTCCCATATGAACATACCACGTTCCCCAGCTCCACGCCCCATCCGAGTCACCCGCGTTGTTCCGCCCTCCTGGCTGAACCTGTAGCATTCCATAGATCCATGCCCCAACTGATCTCCCCACAGTGCTCCAGCCTCCCGACCCTACCGGCCATGTGCCCCCACGGCGATCTGGCCTCCCGTCCGAACTGGCCCCACACCCTGCCGAACCACCCCCATCCCGGCCCTCCATGCCACCCTAGCTCATGCCACTGGTGGCCCTCCGAGCCACCCCAGCTTTCGCCGCCCTGACGGCTCTACCTGTCGGACCATTGAGCTGCTCCGGCCATGCCGCCCCCTGGCCTCGAGCCCTCGTGGCAATGTCCGGCTGAGCCGCTCCGTAGCCTTATGCCCTCCCAGCCATTCACGTCTGTCTACAACCCCTCGTAGCCTTTCATGCTTGGCCACACTGCAGTTCAGGCTGGGATAGTCCGAATGGGTCAGACCAGACCCAGGTCCACTACGACCCAATTACTTTTTTCGGCCATAACTTTGGCACCAGACATCCATTTGATGAATCTTCAGTGGCACTGGAAATCATAGAGAGATATAGTCCCTTTGAGTGATACCCCACCATGTTTTGGATTAATATGGGGAACAATCAAGTGGGATTGAGCACGAATCCAACTAGCCCCTGGGACCAAGAGGCTAATAACTCACAAATTGGACATTCAATAGATGCTCCATCTGTTACATTGAGACCCTATGACGTGAATGACCTTTGTGACACTTGGTTGTGGTATTTCTTGGTAGTTTGAGTATCAAACAGTATCATGTGGATCAAATCCTCCCAGAGACATGAGAGAATAGTGCGGAGACATAGTGCTTTGATGGGACATGACGACTGCTGATCATTTCAACTCGAAGTGACTCGACATGCCCAGTAGGGGGCACCATGGTGACGTGGAAGACCCATGGTGGGGAGCACCTTGGTGAAACGGAAGACCCACGGTACTCGACAGGAGGAGTACCTCAGCAGTCCATGAGGGGGAGCTCCTTGGTGATGGGGAAGACCCATGGTGGGGAGCGCCTTGGTGACACGGCTGACCCATGGTACTCGACAGGGGGAGTACCTCAACAGTCCAAGGATAGTGGGAAGTGCCTCTGTGTGATGCGATAATCCTACTTTACTCGATAGAGGATGTGTTCTCTAGGATCTGGGGTGTTCAATAATATTATTTGGAATGTTACTTGATTCTACCCCAAGTATAAATCTAGGTATGAGCTGAGTAAGAACCTCTGTGTTTTCCTCATGATTGAGATGGATTATTTGATAACTTATGTATATCTATGGACATATACCTATGTAAGGTTATCTGTTGTTTTTAAACTATGTAGTTTATCCTTGAGGTATTTTGTGAGACCTAGAGAGTATCTAGGTCCCTACTGAGTATTTTTATACTCACCCCGGCTCACGTTATGCCCGCACCATGTTGTATTGGATGCATACGACAGACAAAACTGACTGGGGATGAGAGTTCCGGGATTGAACGGTACCTGTAGGTGGACCATACAATGTGTCGGTACATGGAATAGATTGGTGGATGTGGAGTGCTTAGGAGTCGATATGTACTTACCGTTTAGTTAGGAACCACATAGGATGATCCAGTAGCTTCCTTTTCTCCTTCTTCGCATGAATTGAATCACAGTTGTACATGTAATTTCTAGTTCGGTTTGTATTATAGCCCCTTTTACTTATTGCACTCACTCGATTTACAGTTTAGTTAACTTGTGTTCCAATCATGTTGTGTGCCTTGTTATATGTGCTTACAAGATATAAAGGCAATGCCATCACAGTTTTAGGGAATACGCCTTTGGTGATAGTCTCCATCCCCTAACCTATGGAAGGCGAGCTTGGGGTTAGTCACGGCATGGGACCCAGGGGTCGGGTCGTGACATCTTATACAAATTTTTTTCATTCATTTCTTGTATAATGTAATATATTCATGATTTATGTCTTATAAACGACCATGATTTTTCTCATGACTCAATATTATGATATTTGATAAGAACTATATGGTTTTAAAATTTTAATCTCATGTTATTATACCATTATTCTCACAATATTTTTAAATCCATCAATAATTATAGTTTTTCTTCCAAAAGGGGAAAATACAAGTAAAAGGTCACCCACACCTAGGGTGTAGAAATATTGAATGCCATGGCCAATGCCCCAAATAAAGTGCACCCCCTCCAGTATAAAATGAGTCAAATTAGAAAGGAAAAAAACCAGGATATTGGGGACTGGAAGAGAAACTAGGTAGTCCTCCAATTTGTTCCCCTCATACAATGTATGGATGATTATAATGCTATTGTTAAGGAGAGCCTTGCATAGTCTAATTGTATAGGTAATTGAATAGTGAGTGTTTCCTTTACCATGTAGAGCATCGTCAACAATAATCGAGTCCATTTCTAATTGCGCAATGATTATGTCCCTTTATTTCCACATGGACAGCACAGTAAGAGACACAAGAGAATCCATCCCAAAATCATTTCCACTTAAATAAGGAGCCGTGAAATCCATAACCACACTACCCTTGTGGTCATAGAGAACCCCTACTCCTTTCATGTCACCCATTACACAAGAACCATTTGTATTATTCTTGACATAACCCTCTGGGGGAACCTAGAGAATCCACCTCCCTTGTACCCCAGATCCACGCTACTGAACCATGGTCTATGATGCCTGTCACACATGAAGAGTTGGAGCCTCCTTCCTAATACCATCTAGATTGATCAAGTTAATTAGTATAAATCTATTTCTGGATACAACCGCTCTACCTATAGAGTATATACCCTCAATCTTGGCTCAATTCCTTGATTCCCAAAAAGCACAAAAGCATGTATTATACATGATGGATCACATATCATCCTTCTACGCATTCCCATTGATATCCTTGAACTAGAGCTCCATGAACCACTCATTGATATCACTGTGGGGGGGAGTACCCTATGAATGCACCATATATGCTCCAAACCTGCCAAGCCAATTCACCCTCGAAGAAGATATAGTTCATGCTCTCTTCATTTTTATTCACACACAATGGCAGTGAGAAGCCATGCTAATGCCTAAACATTTTATATTAACAACATATGGTATAAAATTATTATGGATCAACCATTTGAATAAGTTATGTTTTGATGGGATTATTTTCACCAGGACACTCTGTTCCAACCCTCCTGCTGCCCCTGATAATTGGAATCTCCCATATTTACCCATACAACAATTCTGATATCACATTTTCATATTTGTACTTTTCTATAGGTTATGAAGTAAGGTATTAAATATGATATGTCTAAGATGGGTTATTTTTAGGAAGAACATTGTGGGATAAAATATTGGTCTTTTATTATTTAGATGTTAATGTATCAAATTTTATAAATGCAATATTCTTATATGATTATTGCAAGAATAGTTATGTTATGTATTGAAATTAATCTAATGAAATGAAATTTATATCCATTAAATGCATGGGTCACTATATTTGGTATCATATTTGTCTTTACATTTCCTTTTATATGTATAATGTGAAAACAGAAGTGATAACCTGTGAGATATGTATAATTATAGGATAATTTTATAATGGTTTGGAAAAGGCCATGGATATCCTAGGTTAAATGTAAGGATTCATATATTTTTAATGGGGTATCATGACTTTTAATTTATGAATTTATATTTCAATATTATTTTATATATTACTCATATTATTATTGTTTTACACTTATGAATTTTTTGGTTTTAATCAATGGCTAGAATGAGAATATATAATTTTAAAAATACGTGTCATAGATAATTTAATGATAGTAATCTTGGTAATATAAATGTGATTTTCACAAATCATCATTGTTTAACCCTAAACCAGTCACCTATGTCGATATATGACAAGGGACGGATGGTGTTATTAATCCTGATGGGCTGGAAACATGTTCTCATGTATTAAATTAAATCATCAGAACAATTTTATATGATTTTCTGAAGAATCCCACAAAAAAATTGAAATAAACCAAAACAATAAATTGGAAAAAAACAAGTCTTCAAAAAAATCAAGAATTGAATTTTACACTTTTAACAAAACCCAAAAAAACTATAATATAAAAGAAACAAAAAAATAACTACCTCGAACCTCAAAGGGATGAGATTAGTGACATCATCATTAAACCTCCCCCATGATCCATAAGAGGTAGACCACTTGGAATCCAACTGTCATCACAATGAACCAAGTCTTCATTTGGAGTACGCATATCAAAAGATTAACCTACACCCAATGGTGTATATAGGTTGTGAGACATATCCCATTATGATGCCACCAAATAAAGTGGTTCCATGCCCAAACATTATGATTATAATCTTACTTTCTCATTTAAATAAATTATTTTAAAAAATATTTCAAGGAAATCATTTGTGAGTAAATATTTTTAAAGAAAGAAAATACTTATAAGGAAAACCAATACATAACCATTTTCATTAATAGAAAAATTATTTCTAAAATTTCACACATATTCATCCACAAACAAGAGGTCCACTGTGGGATGACATATGACACATGATTATATATGGTAAATTACAATGGATAAATACCTATGGTAAATGTAGCTCATGTGGGATACTAGGAACCTCACTTATGAGTGATACAAGGCATTGAAACCAAAACCATCAGTGTTCTCCAGCACTGTCTACTAGGATAGTTCACCCCCATAACCTAGTGGTCTCCAATACTAATCCATGTTTTGTTAGGGATATCAATGTCAATCCTACTACGTGAAAATGTTCTGTAGGAACATCTCTATCACTTTCATGCTAGTCATAATATGTCCACATTGTTTCATAGGATTCTATTTTTGTGATTAGGATTTACATTGAAACACACTCAAAATCCTCTTTTAAAATTAAATGTGCACCACACCCATTTCACATAATAATTCACATAACATTCATGACTTGATAAATCATTTAAAATATTTTTTGGAAATTTATAAATTGAACAAAAATGGTTTACACCAATAATATACACAAATTCACATAAAATTCCACATTAAAACCCAACACATTGAAAAACCAAATCAATAAATTATTTTTGTTATTCCAATAATTTGAAATTTAATCTCAATGGTGCACAAAAATATTAACATGAAATAGGAACACAAGTTTCATTCAAATGTCATTTCAAACACAGTCACACGTTTAGTTCATTTGAAACCTTGATTTTCACCCAATAACCAACCAATAAAAAATTTTCATGAAACATCATACTAAATCACACACCCAAAATAAAATCAATTTTCCCATAAAAAATTTATCTGCATAACATTATCAAGAAAAAAGAATTGAAATACCTTTTGAATGAAACAATTAAATCAGAGAACATATTTATAAATTAAAACATAAATATTAAATTAATCTAATAATGTTAGGGCTTAGAACCACCAACCTCATATGAATAAATTTTCTGAATATGACACAAAATTTCAATCGCACCTCATCCACACCTCAATGAAAGCCTATCAACATAATATTTTCCAAAAAAACATTTATATCGAAACATAACTCAAAATAACAAACACCTAAACACAAATACCTAGTCACTAAAATAAATAACCTATAAAAAACTGGAATAAATCCGTCCACATTGGTGAAAAATGTTTGGCTATCCGAGGAGAGAGATGTGGCTGCCAGAGGGGAGGGACTCAGTGGGGTTGCGCGCTGGAGAAGGAGTTCGGATGAGGTTGTATGATAGATGAGGGTGTTATAAGGTGTGGGCTGGGTATATTGGGATAGATAGGATGTATGGGATAGGTTGCACGAGGAGGATCTGTCATAAGGGATATTACTATAGGAGATCGATTGAAAGAGGGGTGCACGAAGGGGGTTACAAGAGAGGAATATGGATGGGGGATTAGGAGGGTGGTGCCTGAGAGGTGGGGGAAGGGAAGTGTGAAACCCTAACACAAAATACAGTTAATTAATATATATATAAAAAAATATAATGTAGTAATTTCATTAATAATTTAAATAAACCCAATAATATTATTATAATTATTATTCTTATTATAAAACTTCATTTAATTTTATTCTAAATTTTCATAATTTTTATTTTATTCTCATATTAAATTTATTTTATTGTTCACTAAATTTCATATTTATTTTGATCTACAGTATTGTTGCATGGTGAATTGAGTGATTCTACATGGTTTCCAAACCGTGATCTGCCTTTCAAAATAGTTATAATGTTTTATGTGTGCTTATTATCCCAAAAATAACACTTTCCTCCCTCATAAATCCATTCCATGGTCATTTATATAACATAACTAGTACACTAACACTGATCAAAGAGGTTTTAGTCCATCAAAAATGATGGAGGATAGAACACTATCAATAAAAAAAGAAATAGAAAATTAAACTTGGGGGGAACCAAAATTGACTCCCCACCAAGTTTCAATCTCCCCCAAAATTTCAGACACCTCCATCTCATAACCAAATAGTAGAAAATCACATAATGTACCATTTTACATTCAAAGAAAAAAAAACAATAGACATTCCCAAAGAGACACAACCATTTTAACTGAATCAAATGATTAACACAAATGATTCTACCACAGTCACTCATCACTACACCGTTCAGTGCACATCGACCCCAATGATTACACAAGATCGGGGCTTGGGGATAGTTATCTCCTAATGAAACAACATAACAACTAAAAAAACTAGGGTTGAACCTATATTGTTTATACATGGAGGCTTATGTGGACTCCCCACCATAAGAAGAAACTAACACCCCAGAAGGAACAAGAATGCCATCATGGGGAGGCTCGAATGAACTCCAAATCATAACAAAAAAACTAAAATTGATTAATTTATATGGAATTTTAGGGAGACGCACAGTGGGTCTCCCCACCATAATAAACAATTATCATAAATGAATGGCATGGACTGACATAAAAAACACAACATGAGCTAAATTCGGAGCTTCCCACACAAATTAATTCCCCACCGTAAGGGGCTCTGGCATAGAAACTTGTAAACAATCATAAGAAACCAATATAGTTCATAACTTCTATGAGAATTACCATCCTTAGATGATCCCAAAACAAAACATAGGTAAACTCATGTGGTTTTTCATAGTTGGTACACCCCACATAGATCAACACCAAAAGGGAAAAAAGTCTCCTGTCTCTAGGAAATTAGTCAACAACACATATTTCTTACAAAAGGGGAAACAATATGCTCACATGGGTCATGACAAGGAAATAATCCCCCACATATCATTTCACTAAATGGTACCATTAATGTAGTCCAGCCACCTAAAAACCTCAAACTACCTCTACCTCCCACAGTGGATGAAAAAATTTACACCTAGATCTTTTACACCCTTCGGGGTTCTTGAATACCCACCAGTGTCACTCCAGGACCTATTGTAGGAACATTGATGGTTGAAGGATCTCATGCCTCACCATGAGGTTTTGAGTACCCCTGAATGAAAAAACTTACTAATACTACCATAGGAAACCACCCATTGATCTCAAATGAAATCACAAAGACCTAACTCACTCTGAATATCACTTTACTCTGACACGAAATTTTATC
Source organism: Viscum album (assembly GCA_963277665.1). NCBI lineage: Eukaryota > Viridiplantae > Streptophyta > Magnoliopsida > Santalales > Viscaceae > Viscum > Viscum album. Next base: position 186,009,831 of record OY728122.1, read on the forward strand.
AAAATTTTGATTTTGACGATGCACATGCATCACCCCTTGTTTTTAAAAATTTGAATCATTGGATGGATAGTCACATAGAAGACACAATCCTCTAAAAAGAAAGGAATATTAATTTACTAAATGAAAAATACTTTCATCAAAACAATGGTTCTCCAAATATTTCACCACCTTCACATTTGTAATATAGCGTGAACAACAAATTGAAAGGCATCATCGAACATGACCATTTTTACCAATGAAAACTATACAAGGAAAAGGGACCTTAAACCATGTACCAAACAACACATGTGTCTTGCAAATGGACATAATATCTTCTTACATCCAGTTTCATGCCAGGAGTTGCCTAGAATGATTTCATACTTAGTAGTAAACAAAGTAAAGATCCAAATACATTTTAAAGAAAGTGAATGACAAAAACAACCCAGACCACATCCTGCATTCCTCAATGAAACTTCCCTTTATTGCTTCCATGTATGTCATTTTAGATAACATGTGTCAAACATCACCTCGGAAAAACCAGAAAAAATCAATGAAACTATGATTTCATTCAACTCCTTATGAATCCAACCATTTTTAATGGGAGTATTTACTAAACCAAAAAAGAAAAGAAAAGGAAATAACTCTAAAACATAAGAAGGAAGTCCATACATTGATCGATTATAGGGTCTGGCATCAGTGGATCTCACATGGTCGAACATCGAATATGCATCAATTATTTATGGGGTGCAAACGATCCAATGAGGGAAATACGAGGAACCAATCAACCAGGTACACTGGACAAAACATACTGCCAGCAACACAAAATTCACAAAAAGGTATACCACTCAAAAGAATCCTCAAACATTTTATAGAATAATCCATTAACCATTTTGTCAAACAGACACACCCTTAAAAACGACTTTAAAATATTACAATCAAGAAATGTTTTCAAACTCAAAACGTCGTACATACTATAATCCCAAATCATAGAGGAATGTTCCAGTAATATACAAACTATCAAACAATGAATCCTTAATTTTATATACACTTTGTTAAATGATACATGTGTTGTGGGTTGTGTATTCATAAATGGTACCTTATGGGCCTCACACATACATCTCCCCATTCCAATCATGAACCAATTCACCAAATATATATAACACATGCATGTGGTTACCCTTGAAAATACCAATTATTAAGAAATTTTTTTTCCTTTTCCTTAAAAAAAACATTCAACCCCCATCTTCATCTTTCATAATTTTCTTTGCATTTCACAATTTCACCAAATTGTACATTCATAAACCGCTAGCCAAAAAATAATACCCGTTTCAAGTTTCGCAAAATATTTCTGGAAAAAGTAATCATTCAAAATAAAACCCCACATTATATCCTTAAATATAAATGGACAAACATTCTATATAAAAATATTTTAGAATGCACAAAAAACTACACTTCATTCCAAACCATTTAATTAAAAACTCATTATTCGGATTTATAAATTCTTTTAAAAACACTTTTTTCAAAAATAAAATTCTATTTTACCCAAACAATATCCTTTAGATAATCAAAAAAATTTATTCATTAAAATCCACCCTCAATAAAATAATTCAATTTACTCAAATTTATTTTGACAAAAATACACATTTCAAAATCATACATTAGTTATATTATGAAAATTGATTTTCCAACATCCCAAATCCAAATCATATTTACCTAAAATGATTATGTTTCTATGATTCCAATATATTGTCTTTTTTGAAATTATTTCTTGAGACCCAATGAGGAAAAGTATGGTGCAAGAGGAAACTATTGTCGATGGAAAACCTAGAAATGTGGTTTTTGGTAATATTCCAAGTACACCAAAATCATCGATAAAGAGCTTATACAACCTGAAAATCTCTGCATGAATTTCTAGGCCCCAAAATCTCACTTTGAACATTGAACCAACTCCCATTTCATTTCCAAAAACATCAGTGAACTATAAATTCCCAAGAACTCAAATAAAACAGTTCTTCTCTAGAGAATTGATTCCCATCATGATGTGTGCTGGCTAGGCACCTTTTCATTACCAAAACATCAGGTCCCAATAATCCAAGCTCTGATATACCAAGTCTCTTCATTAAGGAATATTACCCAAAAGAGAATGACCTCCTCTAATACCATTTTTCTCAATCCAACCTAGGTTTACCCTAAACCAGTCATCCATGTCGATATGTAATATGGACTGAAGGAAATTATCAATCCGCATTGGCTGAAAACAAGCGACTGAGTATAAAAATAAATCATGGTAATGATTTTAATGGATTTCATAAATAATAGAATCAACATATTAAAATAAACCCAAATAGAAAATTTCCCAAAAAAACAAGGCATAACAAAATTCAAGAATTTAAATTTACCTTTTAAACAAAAAAAATTAAAATCTAAAAAGATAAGAAACAAAAAAAAGTACACCAATACTCCATGAGACGAGAGGAGATACAGCCCCAAGCCACCTCCACCACAAGACTCAAGATGTAAACCACTAGAAACCCAACTGCCTTCACAAATCACCAATAATTTACCTAAAAAAACATAGAACAAGATATAAACACGGCCAATGGTTTCTGTAGGGTGTTAGAGTAAGATGATGAGGATTATACCCATGAAATAGGCTCCTCATAAAAACATTAATAAGATAATCTAAAATTATCATTAAAATAAATTTATTTAAAAAAAATTATAAGAAATCATTTTTGGGTAATAATTTCTAAATAAATGAAACCGAATATAATTAAAACCAATATGTAAATATATATTTTTAAAGAAAATGGGAATTCAAATATTTTAAACACACCCAGGAATACCTAAGATGTCCAACATACACAAATGAATGGAGAAACATCATATAAGGTAGAACAACGTGGGTAAATTCCATGGGTAAAAAAATATCATGTGGGATTCTTGGAACCTCACATATCTATGAAACATGTCTTAGAAACCATGACCAATATATTACTCAGGATTGAGCCACTATTAGGGGACACACACATTACCTAGTGGTCTCCAATCATTATCTATGTTTTGTTAGAGTTGTCAATGTCCATCCAACTAAGTGAAACCAGTCTCTAGCCACATTCATATCTTTTGAAAGCTAGTCATAGTCTATCAACCTAGTTAACCAAGATTCCATTTTTGTTCTCAATAATGTTTCACATGACACATAACACCCCAAATTCAGGTTACGATAATCAAACAAAGTATTTTTGACACAATCAAACACTAGAACACCAAAAGATAATTTTTGAAAACATACACACACCAATAACCTTCTCAAACATAATTAAAACATCTCATATCACTAAATAAATCATTTAAATAGCTTATATAACGATTCCATGATGCCCCATAAGGCTTTACACCAAAAAAACACTCAAAATCCAATTTTAAAATTAATCACACATCAAAACCAATTCACATTATAATTATCATCATATGAATGACTATGTAAATCATTTAAAAAACATATTGAACATTCTTAAATTTCATATCAAGGGTTGGAAACAATAATATAGAAAATTTAACATACAAAATTCCACTTTAAAATGAAATGTTCAACCAATCAATATCAAAACATGCTTTTTATTTTTCAAATACATTGAAATTAAATTTTAAGGGTTCACAGTAAGCATAACATTCAATGGGAACAAAATTTTCATTAAAATATTATTTCCAACACATTCACACATTATGTTATTTTGAAAACATGATTCTCACTTGACAACTAAACCATAAATTATTTTCACGAAACATCCTGGTAAATAACACACCCAAAACCTAAGCACCATTCCTTTTAAAATCTATTGGCACCACATAAATAGTAAAAAAACATATAAATACCTTTCGGTCCAAACAATTAAATCATTTAACATTTTTATAAATTAAAATAAACAAATTAAATTCATCTATTAATGTTAGGGCATTGATCCTCCTACAACATATGAAGAAATTTTCAGAATGTAGTGTGGAATCTCTATCGCACCACAATAGCACCTCCAAGAAACCCTATCAAGGAATGATTTACCCAACACCCTTAAGATCCAACCCTAACACACATGTTTGAACTCCCCAAACCAAAACCATAGCCACTGGAATCCAAATCCCCAAAAAAAACTAGAATAAAACATTAGTTGAAGGGGAAGAAGGAGGATCTGCCCGAGGGTGGGGTTCGATCGATGGATGGGATGATACTAGTGTAGTCACACGACTAATATGGGTGTCGGTCGTGGTCCCATACATGTGGAGGGAACCGACCAATAGAAGATCATGTGCACAGTGAATGATAGGGAGGAGTCGGAGTTATCATGTGATGAGGATTCATATGAGGGGATCTCTCCATAGGAGATCACCATAAGGAGGGGCTTGTGCAGGGGGGTCGTGTGACAAAAAGATTTTTGTTGGAGGTTGACTGTTGTTTTCAATAGAACAGTGGATGTATGAGTGATACCCCAACCAAAAATAAAATAACACACACGCATATATATATTAATAATAGTAATAATTATACTAGTTCTGATAATAATATTATCATTATTATTTTTATGAAAAGAATTATTTTAATTTTATTCTATATTTTCCATATTTTTATTTTATTTACATTATAACATTGTTTTTTTGTCCATTCAATTTCATATTTATATTAAAAACTGTGTTTTTGGCATGATGGATTGGATGAAGATGCATAGTTTCCAAACTATCTTCTTCCCATGCACTAGATGCTTCCAAAATCACAATAAGAATTTATCAATAAAATCTCAAAATATCAAATTATCTTTAAACCCGAACACCAAGAATGTTATCAAAATCGATGAAAATTATAAAATAAACTAATTAAAAGGCCAGAGTGTGATAGATATGGATACAATAATTATAAAAATTGTTATTATGAATAATTTTCCAAACCATTATATGATTAATATAAAATCTGGGGAGTTTCATAATAATCCAAATAAGATAAAAATTGACTTTTATGGGTGTTAAGGTGGAAATGATAACGAAGGTATGAAAGCTATATATTCTTCATATCATGAATTTATGAAGAATAAAATTGAATAATATCCCAATTATAGGGGAATATTATTTCTATGTATAAATAATGGTCAATGGGAAATGAATTTATAAGGAATTAAATTTCTAATACGTAGGGAACTTGGGTGTTATCTAATTTAATTCCCCCTTCTAAATACAAACTCATTGAATAATGAAGGACCTATAATATGAAAATAAATTAACTCAAACTATAAAATTGTCTATGTAATGTAATTCAATGATTATATCAATGATATTTTTTATATAGTAATCATAAAACATCTAATGGTAGTTCCGCATTAGTTTTCTTTTAGGATTTGAAAAAATATGTTCAGCGGTTCTAATAACAATGAAAATTATTTTTTGTTAGGTTAGGATAATTATATTATTTTCATTGATGGGGTATAATTTGTGACCTTAATACTGGTTAGTGATTTGATGGTATTTTGATTTAGGAAATAATTAGTGATGTTAATTGATTTTTTTTATTTATGGAAATAATTTTTAATTTTATTTGAATAATAAGGATTGTGTATTGATGTTATTAGAAATTTTGATTCATGGATACCATTATTGGTATATAAGTTTAAGATTTAACATATGGACAAAGTCATAGATCATATTTTGAGGTTTCAAGAAACATTTATTTGGTTTTATGAAGAAAAATATTTGAGTTTTAAATAATTATTTGTGTTAATTTATGATTATATTTTTTGTTAATTATCCTCTATTTTATTGTGGGATATTGATAGTCATGTTGGATGAGCAGTCATTATTTAACAAGGATATATATTAGAAGTCATTTATGGTAATGATAAGAGTTAACTTTCAAGTAAATATCTAATAGTCTTTCTGGATATTTTGGTTTACGTTATTATTTTACAAAATAATATAATAATTTATCATTGTGATTAATAATATTTTAGGATACATTTTATTAGGTTGTGGTAAATGTAATGTTTTTTTATTAATATGTTATTTAACGTGAAGAATTAATTAGCATGAATGAAATCATATTTCTATAGATGTCAGATTAAAAGTGTGACATCAATTTTATTTTCAACCCACTATTACTATTTCATTATTCATATAATTTAAAATTTAGGATTTTTTTTATTATCTATGTGTACCCATAGTTTTTATTCTTAAAAATTTCAAATTTAGATGTAATATATCATTGATTATTCCTTTATCAAATTAAATAGTCTTGTGGTAATCATTTTTTGGATCAGTTAATTACAAATTATAGTTTTATATAATTATATAATTTTTTTTCTATTATTAGTTTATTTTAGTTTTTCAGTCTCAAAATATTAATCTTGAATACTCAATCTTTAGGAATAAAATTTATTTTGATGAAAATTTGATAAAGATAATATTATAATTGAAATGTAAGTATATTTTTTAATGTTCAAAATCCATAAGGTAAATTAATCCCTCAACATAAAGGAAATGATAATAATGGTTAAATATTTCATATAACGTTAAATTTTGATGAACTTATGGTCTTTTAATCCACATAGATTCTAGATTTTTTTGGTTGTTATCATTCTTATTTCCATGTTCTCTGTACCTATTTTGTAGTACATGGGATTAGTTTTATCTTCCACGACCATATTTTCTCTACTCACTAATTTCATCTTTTTTTGGGAACTTGATTTTTATTATTTCTGATGAAATTCATATTTTATGTTCCCTTTATACAAGTGGATATTTTAACTAACATTTTTTTATATGGGTCTCCAAAAATTAATTATCTAATTTCTATAATTTTAATACCATGAAAATGTTCATTTTGTTAGGATTTAATTTACTCAACATGGGGTTAATTCGAGACCTTGAGATTTTGTGAATTATTTTTTGAATTAAATTTGTTTTATTTGATATTATTTATTATACAAAACATCGTTTTTAATGTAAAATGTCATATAATATTAAAAATTAATTATTTTAAATATGTAACAAAGACATTAAAATGGTTTTATTAAATAGGATTAACTTATTTATGAAATTTATATAAATTTACTACTCAATATAAAATTATTTTCAATTTCATATTAAATAATCACTCATTTTCTAGATATTTTTTTATACTCTTCAAAAATAGATTTTTTAAAAAAATAATGGGTTTTAAGATAAAATATAGTGATTAATTTCTTGAAATTTTAAATGTTTTATTCTTAAAAATTGACATAAATTATGAGATCCTCATATTAAAATTATCTTAAGATATATATTTGAATTTTTTATAAAAAGAATGCTTTTCTAGTGAATAGTGAAATTATTATTTTTTAAAGGAAGGTTTATTTTTTCAGACATTTACAAGGTTTCAATATTTTTTTGTATGATTAAATATATATTGAGTTCCCTTATATATTTTAAATAATCGAATTCTGTTGAATGAAATCCAATTTATGCTTCAATTTATTATGAAAAAAATTTATATTCATAAACGTAATTTTCCAAAATACAATTTTTATGTGTGGAATGTGGATTTATCTTAATAAAAAAATTAATAACTATTAGTGAAATATTTTTATTAAAATCATATAATATATAATCCATAAAAAATTTATTCATATTTTAACATCTCGCCCCACAAGCACTCACTTTGGAATAAGTGGTGGGTGTAACATTCTTTATGTGACCTCCCAAATAAACCAAAATCTGTAAATAAATTCTAGGGTCCTCATGAAAATATGTCAGATAATTTTCCATTTATAATATAAACATCCAATCCAAATTAAAAAAACCAAAAATTCCTATATATTTTTCCTAAGTACATAAATACAAATCAAATCATAAGCAAGATAAGAACCATATAAGATTGCATGTGAAAGACAAAGTGACATAACGAATGGAATAAAAAAACCCATTGACACCAACACCGTCCTACTAGAATCTCCTAGCCTTATCCAATATCCAACTAGACAATACATAGCCGTAATATTATGAATCATCATTCAAGAACTTATATAAATAACATTTAAATATGTCTTGAAAGATGACATATGAATACACACTACAGATCCCAATGTTGGGTGAGTCGAAACACAATTGGATTTCCCAAAAGACATCACATATCATGCCACTAATAAAAATCGTGTTAAGGAATTTATATAATTTGATTAATCTATTAAAATAAATATAAAATAGATTATATAAAATAAAATCATTTTTAATGAATTTTAATAAATCAAAACCATCAAAAAATTTCTCATATCATTTGGAATTCACATTCCATGAATCCACACATCCACACATTCTTTCCATGATGATAGTTCCACAATCATGAGCAGACTTCCATTGATCTTCTAATTAGTAAATGTAAACCAATACCCAGTTCCACAATGTAACAATCCCCATTCATGAGGTCACATCTAATTAAAATGAACCCACACCAACCATGTATTCCAAAAACAATGACATAAAATTTCATATGAATCATATATTTATTTAAAAATATTCAATTACATTTTCTATCGATCAAATTAAAATCTAAATTTTAAAATAAATGTTTTAAAATTATCACCCAAGAGGTCTTTAACAAATCATCCAATTTCAAGAATTTCCCAATACAATCACTACAGAGGTCTCCAATAGGATTCACATAAGTATTTTACAAAAATATAATGGAAAAAATTTATTTCAACAAAGACGTAACTTAATAAACTAGTGGATCCAAGAGATAATTTACATACCTCAAAATAGTTGGAAAAAATAATAAACGAAATAATTATTATCTATATCTGATTACAAATCAGTTTTTCATCTCTAGATTAATGATGGATCCAAATGGATCTAAAATATAATTCATAAAAAACATAGATATATCCCCATCAAATTAGATTTTTTGTTCTATGATATATTAGAAAATCATTTCTATGAAAAAGGTCAAGAATGGATATATACCGGAGAATCTAGATCTCTAACAGCTTTTGAATCACCTAAAATTTTTTCTTGAATCAAATTGAGTCACCGCTCAAGCTCTGGGAAATGATAAGGTGTGTATAATGAATGATTGGATAATAAAATGGAATCCCATTACTTAATCTAATTTAGATCGATTTATTTTTGATATATAACTATATGCTTAATGGTAAGGTTGTACAATTTTCAAGACCATGTGCCAACCATGCAGATGCGACTACATTAGGCCAAAAGCTCACATAGTTTTATTTCAAGGATAAAAATATTGTGCAATAATAATTCATTTACCTATTTCAATATATTTATTGTTTCATCTTTACATCCACACAGTTTGGGAAATCCATATACCAACTATGAAGAGTATTATTCCTCCATCAAAAATACACATGGTTTCCTAGATAGAGGGTATTTTTTTTACAATAGTTCCAAATTTGTGATCCTCTAAAAAATCCTTCAGAGCATTAAAAAACTATTCTCTACCTCCCAAAACATAAATGAATAGTTATATATAACTAAAATAAATATATAATGATTCATTGTTCTAACACTGAGGGGAAAAATATTCTCCACTCCATTTGACATTTTCCTTAGAAATTTAGAGAACCAGAGTTTCTAAGAGGAATTTAGGACACTTCTCCATTATTTTTATTTCACGCTCCCATGTTTCCCCTAAAATAAGGGCTTATATCCATAAAACCTATACTTTATCAATGATTTTAACATAAAATACATTCTCTTACAATCCAAAGTATTTACTCACACATGAGTCAATGTAGAATATGGCACTAGGAAAACATGATCCCATCAAACAAAAGGTTCGGATCAAGTAGGAACTTCTCCAATTGTGGTAAAAGAAATAGATTATGTACTAAATTCAACAATTGTGGAAAAATCAGTTGATATGAAACCTCAAAAACTCGTTGACTTACCTAAAAAGGTACTATTTTCATAGGAGAGAATAATATCTTCTTACCATAATGATGATGGACAATTCTTAGAGAGATTCTCTAGAACACTTGACCTCTCACCTCAAACAAAAACAATCACTAAATATGACCCACATATTTTTTGGTGACTCTAAGATGGATCCTTGCACTTTATAATCAACTAAATATTTTTCACTTGAAAATTGAGGGTTGCAACTGTTTAAGTCTCACATATTTCCTCCTAATAAAGTGATGAATTAAAGGATGACTATAAAATTCTTCAAAATGCTCCATATGTACTGAATATTTGTAACTATTTTTGTTTGAGGAATCCACTAATGGAATGTTATCCTCCAACGAGCCACCAATGTACTTTTCAAAAGACCTACGAATGCCCTCCAACATATATATTGTCCTTTTATATTGTCCATCCATTTATGAATGATATTCTAGGCTCATATTCAATATACTCCCAAGTTTTTTCTGTAATGATTTCCTATAATGATACATAAACATAGGATATAGGTTAGATATAATAGATACTTGAACTCCATGTAACTCAAAAACATCTTAGTTATGGATTTTAAGAAAATACCTCCATAATATAAGATTGAGATGTAGGTATAAAATGATCTGAAATAATTAGACAATCTATAACGACCAATATATAATTGTGTTACATTTCTTTTCTTGGTAAACCTATCAAAAAATCCTTATCTACATATTACAAAATTCACATTGTAGTTGGTAAAGACATACACATTCCCAATAGTCATTGGTATTTCATCTTGACTTACTAATAGGTTAGGAATATTGATAAATACTCTCTCACTTCCTATTTCATACTAATAAACCAAAACTATTCATTAATCAATCTATAAATAAATTTAATTACATGATTAATATTCCATTTTATGTGTGTTAATAATTAATAAATTTTTCATATCAACCAAATGTTCCGTAATATGATATTTAAAACCAAAAAACCAAACTCCAATAAATTTTAATTCCCTCACTAGTCTCCCCACCACTGAATTTGACCTCATATAAAACATCCAGTATTAGATATAAAATCCTCTTTCACATACTATACCAAGTCAGGATAAAAAAAATTGGGAATAAAACTAAAACACCACCCAGTTCAGTATAATATAGGTTCATTTCTTCTAAAAATTATATCATCATCCACTAATATGATTATTCTTTATCTAACAGGTTATGTGACTTCTTAATTCACCACCATATAATTTATTTACCTTATGTATAAATCAAGTCAAATTTGAACATAAAAATCTTTTAAATCCATGTTAACATAGTTATATTAAAATATCTTTGTGAGATAATGTTCATTAAACTCTTATAATCTATAAACATCATAATATTTTGAAAAGATAATAAATATTCAATGTCTTAAAGACATGGACTACCACAAAAACTTACAAATCATATGTTCATAAGTTCTTTCCAAGAAAAATTAAATGTTAAAATCCATAAGTATCAACATTATCTACCATCATGACAATTCATCCCAACACAGATCCTAAAGAATTATAATAGACATCATAGCCCTATCTAGACACTTGAAATATAATGATTGGTGTTGATGTAATTGTAACTATAAAATCATGAAATTATTTATGAAATTACTTATCCCAATGGAAACAATTACCATTCCTCATAAAATCATTCATTGTTAATTCAAGATATAAAAATTCACATAAAAATTGTATGTAGTGTCCTGATAATCCATTGAGACTATGTATTTCAAAGAAATTATTCAGATATATTGAAGTGATGAAATCATCGATATTTTATGATTTTAATGAAAATAGTTTATCTGAAATGATTAGGACAAGGGAACATACCACTTCTATCTAGAAATCACACCATTATAATGTAAAATATATAAAATTATTCCACAATATTCAAAAATCAATAGCCAAGCAGTGCTCTAAATCAAACTTCTTCCAAGAATACAATAGTATATTATCAGTAAATACCACTAAAAAGGAGTCCATTTACCTTTGAAATATAAAATTCATCATTATAATAATGATTATTGGTTCATTAGAAAGTCCTAAAGTCATATCAATGAACATATAATGGTCATATTTAGTTTTTAATGTTATCTTCATAATATCTTCTTCTTAAACTTGTTGTTGGTGATATCTCAAATCAATGTCAATATTAACGAACCAATAATATCCCCTAAATTGATCAAAAAATATCAATTCATGGAATAGGATACTGATTTATTATCATAAATAGGGTAACCTTAAAAAATAGACAATTTCTAAGAGTATCAACTTCCTTATTTTCAAATATAATCAGTTCATTCCATGGAGAAGTTCATGTTCTAATAAACAATTTAAATTCAAAATCTTCAAACAGATAATTTAATTCCATAAATTCTACAGGTTCCATATGATAATATAGAATTGAGATATATATTCTCTCTGGTATGATATCAATTGAAACACCCATTATCATTTGGGAGGAACCCCAAAAATTATTATGAAAAACATAAAAGAACAAGTAAACTATATATAAAAAATATCTATTCATTATTTCCTCTATTGAGGAAAAATAAATTAATTTAAATAGGTATTAGATACTTCCAAATAGTAGTAAAAAGGGCCATTCTCTTCTACAATCCACAACCTAATCTTCATTAGACTGATTTTTAACATCACCAGATGATTTGAAACTCGCCATCTATTTATAAAAATCCGTATCGGCCATCACATTCTTCATAAAATATATTCCTTGAATCATGTCATATAATTCTATATATATCATCGAGAAATCCCATATGAACATCGTCTCATATATTATTAAACAAAAATAGAAAATTCCAAGGAATGAAACACTCATTGTCTAAAATATTATTATTCTCTTAAAATGGTAGGAATAAAATAAACATAAAAAACCATCGCATTAATGAAATAATAAGAAAATAAAAAATGGTAAAAACCCACATCAAACAAAGAATGCATAAGGGTGAAATTAATGAGAATTTTACCAGTCCCCATAAATGGTCCTCACATTTAAACCAACATCATTTTCTCATCTCTATAAAATTTATTCCTCACTTCACTTTTCTTTGTATTACCTCATTGTGGTGGAATACATTTAGAAATCATGGGATCCTTAAATAACAATTACAAGCTGAATTTGGAAAATGATATTTATTCTACTAAACTCATCCTGTCAATGAATCAATGGCTAATAATTAATAGATGTGTCCCTAAAACCATACCTTGGATCACCATAATAATAGAATTAAAGATGTCTTATACGGTTGCTATTATGATATACTCTAGTTCAATCCTTATGGTCTAAATTGAAATTCCCAAATGAAATAAAATATAAAATTCTAGGTTTATTATTCTATCAAGGACAAAATTTGACTAATCCTATTGTCTAATTCTGAGATAAACCATCCCCCTATGAGAATTTTCACCTCATTAACTTTTATTCATTAATTGAGATCCCACATATTCTCATAATAATATAAATTATTACTCATACTATGTTATGAATTAGGACCCTTTCTACTATCATCGCTTTATTATCCATTTATATATAATTTTAAAAATAGTGAATACAAATCATTGATTGAATTTATGGTTTCATCACTGACTAAAAAATTTATTCCATTAAATAAAGCTAAACAATTATTTTGAAATGTGTATCAAATTTATAAATTTCTCCACATAAATTGTTAACAATATAATCTCCAACTTCAAACTGATGAAGTATTTTATTTTTGAATTTTTTAACCTCTATGAATAAAATTGTTTTTTGATAAATTTTTAAAAATAATCCCCTTATATGCCTTATTCTAATTTTTTAAGACTGTTGAAACCAACCACTAGAATGAAATATTTTGTAGAATATATGTTAACAATATCACTTTTAGATCAGTTTATTTTTTATTGAAATCAAATATTTGATTCACCCTTTTTTTCTTACACTTTATCTTTTTCCAACTCTATGTCACTAAGAAAAATGGGTTGATTTATCTTTTGGAACTCAAGAAAATGATTGAATTTTCATGGATAATCATTTATATTCCTTTTATCCATGTTTTGAGATTTTTATAAAACTATTTCTTTCAAATGTTGGTTAACATATGGACTACATGAAACCACATTCTCAGCAGCTTCTTTAAGTTTGTTCTTAAAATGCCTACCAAACGCCACATGCTATAAACCAAATGAAATACATTCAATCTAACTCTATAATAACTAATGTAAAAAATATTTTCTATTAAAATTTAAAAAATATATATATTTTTATCATCAGTAAAATATTTTATATATTTTGAAAATACATTCATAATGGATTTGGTAAATCTTACAATTTAAAAAATTAACACATTTAAATAATAAATAATTTTTAGCATTTTGATAAATCATTAACATTTTAAAAATAATGTTTTTGTAGTTAGAATTCAAACTATCAATTCATTGAATTCTTCTATCATTGGTTAAACCCATGATAATATTGTTAAAACTCATCAGGAAGTGTATTATTAAACTCATGTAGCCAAACCTTATGGTAACATTAAGTAGAGCCTAAATTGGATAGTTACATTTTTAATGATATAAATTTCATGTTTTGAAAATCCTACTCCTTTTAACCATTCCAAGATAATTATTGATACCATTTCCATAATTTTGATTAAATTCAACTTATTCCCAAAGATTAAAAAACTAGTTACATTTATCTTAAAAATAAAATTGAACCAACCAATTTTGAAAATGCCTATAATATCCCACCCCTAACCTATTGGATTGGCAAGAGGTAGTGGGTGATACTAGAATTATGTGACATCTCCAAGATACCACAGACTATAAATAACTACCACATTACACAAGAACCTTTGTGGGGAAATTTTTCTTATGAATTATATATATCCTAAATAAATGGTAATAAAACACCCTCTATATGATCTGTGTGCACAAAAAGAAAACTATAAAAATGATAAAAAAAACTACAATAATAATGTTAAATAAAAAACCAATTGACATGACAAAACAAATAAAAAGTAAAAACCCAATGACATCAAATACACTCAGTTAGAAACTCACAACCTCCTCCAATCTCAAACATAAGAATCCATTCCCACATTATAAAGAAGTATCACTAATGAAATCATATACATCTCATTTACCTATTTTTTAAAATATGGCATCATTTATCTCACATAGGTGACCAAGAAGTGGGTGAGTCCAAAATCTATAGAATTTCCCAAATGACTACACAGCTCATTAAACTAATACAAAATAGTTCATTAGATTTATATAATTAGTTTTGACCAGTTAGAAGAAATTTAAAATAAATTATATCAAATACAAATCACTTTTACATGGAATGAAATTAATCAAATACTTTATAACATTTATCATCTCATTTCAAAAACCCATTCCACGATTCCCCAAATCCACACATCTACAAAATCATATCCAACTGATAGTTCAATACAAATTATTTTCCTCTCATTAATCTACTTTGTATTCACAAGGTAACCAATACCTTGTTCACTAATGGCACATACCCCTTCCACTAGGTCATGTCTAATAAAAATCAACACACACCAAACATGAATTCCAAAACCCTTACCAACCCATTTCTTATAAATCCTTTTGTTCAATTAAACATTTAAAAATCTATTTTCCACGTATAAAATAAAAAACCTTATTTATAAATCACCAACAGAAAATTATCACACAAGTAGATTTTCAGAGAACCATAAAATTTATAGAATTTCCAAAAACCAACACTATTGGGGTTTCTAACTATAGTAACACTAGGATTGTAATATAATTTCATGAAATTAATTTAGTTCAATTAAAAATTCTTGGTCTAATCAAATGCAACAGATAGAGAAACCATCAAACACATAACGAATGTGAAATAAGAAACATCATAATTATTCTATTAATATGATAATGATCCACATTTCCATCCCTAGATAAAAAAACATTCATCTATATATAACCAAGAATATGTCAAAAAATGGGTCTCTCCTCATTGTATTTAACATCATGGTTTAAGAGATTAGAGCATTTAAAATCTAGGAAGAGCGACCATGATCAAATACTTACCGATAAATATGGATATCCAATGGGATTTAAATCCCCAAAGAAAATTTCCATGCTCAGAGGGAATTACATCTCTATACTTATGAGGAAAATGAGTTTTGGAAAATTAAATATTAGGTAAAAGGGGGTCTTAGGCACTTAATATGTGTTACAGCCACAAATTTACAATTTATAATTACTTCCACATGGTTTGGGTGAATGGAATATAAGAACATATGATAACAACAATAATGATACTGCATAATATAACACCTCTCATGGTTGTCTCTTATGGTTAGAAAAACTATATAAGAACCATGATTTTAAATATATCCAAACATGATCTATTTCACCAAGACATCTATACATTTTTTCCAAACCATGCACCATCCATGTGGTTATACTATGCCTCCTTCCACAAGACACACGGTTTCTCAGATATGGTTTATGGTTTTTATTAACCATATTAAATCCCTTCACTTATAGAAATATTATAACCAAAAAAATCATCCCACGATCGTAAAATATATCTAGAAAATTATATATAACTAATATACATCAATAATGGTTATGTACCTGAAATCAAGGATGATAATTTATCCATAACATTACTATTCACATCAATTAAATGTATAAAACTATTGATGTGTTGGAAGAGTTAGGTCCATTACTCCATAATTTCATTTTTATATTCCCTAATTTCTTCCCAAATATAACTACGATTCCATAAAACTCAAACCAGACCGATAATTTTATCATGAAATACATTCTATTCACTATCTAAAACCCAAAATGTTACATGAATTATTAATGCATCTACGTCTAGATCAATGTAATCCACTAAAATAAAATGGACATTATCTTGTTGGTATTTTATCAATTGAGATAAATGAATTATATAATGTTCTGAAAATAACCATAGAAGAAAAATCAACATATATTCAACCCAAAAAATCCATTTAGAATCTCATAGGGGCCTATGCACTGAGGAGAAAACATTCCTATATTTACAAAATTATGATTCTTAATCCTTGGTGTGATTATTATGGATAGATGATCACTCTCCTCAATCAAAAATAGTAAATAATAGTGATTAGCATATGATTTCTAATGAATCAGAGCCATTACCATCCCATTTCAAATACAATGAATCATTTATGTTCTCACATTCAAATGGATGTTTATAAAACCTAACGTTTCACCTATTTCCACTAAACAATGTGGATAATGATAATAAATCCTATAAAATTCATCAAAAGGAACCATATGTATTGAATACTTATAACTATTGTCATGCGATACCTCCAATAACATTATATACTCCTCCCATGAACCACCAAAATATATTACACGAGCCCTAAACATTTTCCACCATATTTGGGACTGTCAATTTGGATTTTCATCCAATTTGATGGTGATACTCTATTATAATTGTTAATTGACTCATTTATCATTAATGTAAGGATATCCCAATAGGATAGGTAATCGTGGTGTCTCGGTCAGAAATAGTCGATACAAGAACTATGTATAAATTTAGAAACTCTCATATATAGATATTAAAAATATACTCCACAAAATAGGATTCATGATTCTGGATTAAATTTGCTAAATTCATGTACCAATCCACGAAAACCCATATGTCATCTTGCTTCCATATCAATTTTTATTAAAATGAAACAAAATAAATGGATATATTTACCCACTTCCAAATTGGAATTTGTAAACACTACAACTTTATCATTGGTCGTTGATGTTTTTCCCTAACATACTAGTATGTTAGGAATCTTGAAACATAATCATCCACTATCCTTTTCATACTAACCCATGAAAATAGTGTTTTTATCTCTCTATACATATTTTTATTTCCTAGAAGAATATACCATTTTGATTGGTGGTAAGTATTAATAAATTTTTCCCAAAAAACCAAACGATCCATTATATGATCTCAAAATATAAATGGTGAACTCCCATCCAATATCCAATCCATAATGGACTCCCCACCATTGTGTTCTATCTTCATAGGAAAACAATTAGGATCCAATTTCTAATCCCCTTTCACATTATAATCCAAATCTAGAAATATTAATACTGGGAAGAAAACTACAACATCACCCTAGACAATTCATTCTATGTGCATGTGTTCTATAACGAAAAATATATACCACTGATTCACTTCATATTTAGAAAAATAAATATGGAATTCATATTTAATGCTTCCATAATTGAATTCCCACCACTAACTGTATAAATTAATTCTATGTCAAACATTTGAATGTATTCTATGTATATTATTTTCCATTGATTCATACATATTTGTCAGAAAATGTGTTCTTATATCATTTCGTTTGTAAACTCTATAAATTTTTCACAATAATGAAAATGATTCCATATGTTAAAAATATTTACAGTAACATATAATCCACAATTTCATTTTAGATATTTCTTCTCACACATCCAAAACTATTTTTTAACCATAAGAACACACATGATATGCCAATATGAGAAAACATACCAATCGAGATACTAATGTATCATAATAACATATATTTCCCTATCCAAACCATGGGAATTTAAGGATTCATGAAGATGTGATTTTTTCCTAAATATCTTGAATATATTTCTATAATTATACATTACACTGGAAAGGAACACCATTACTCATAAAATATGTCATTGGTGATACGAAATGTGAAAATTCATATACATTATATATTTAGTATCCTACTAAGTCCTAGATTATATGTATCTCAATGAAATTATTTTGTGGATGACAGTATATAAAATCATTTAACTAATCAAACTCAATATTAATAGATTTTTCCGAAATTAAATGCATAAATAAATATACCATATGTATCTAGAAATCATAGTTTGGTAACTACCCTTTATCTGATCATATCACAGTCTGATATTTCTAGGGAGGATTCAAGCCTGAATGAACCCCCATATTTTATAGTAGCATGAATTTCACAAGTATTTTTCTTTTTCAGATTGATTGATTAATGAAATGGTATACTTGTGATACTCTATAGATTTAGGATCCAGAGAGGAAATGGGAAAATGGGGTAGGTGATTGAAGGCAAGACCCATCGTGTCGAGGGCTTCAAAGGGGATTATCATAATCATATTTTTTCCCTCTATGGTTGGGAATTATTAGGTGATGGAAGTTTCGTCCAATTTTAGGTCATAAATAATTTCCATTAATGGAAGGTTTTTCATTTCTATATAGCATGTAATGAACATAGAATTTCTATGAAAAATCGGACAACATGTTGTGTACTTGGCTGAAAAAAATCTATGTAGCTAGACCTAGATATAATATCTTGGTTTTTAGGATGATATTAATCCCATATGACGTGGATAGGACCAAATATCATGTAAAAACAATCCTATGATTGATGATGCCTTGATTTAGGGGTCATATCGTGTTGTGTTTTCTCAAAATCAGAAAAGAGCATCAGCCCCACATGTTGAGAAACATATAGTAAAATAAGAAAGGGATTACGATATGAATAGACTTAATGAACTCCATCAGTTACAACAGAAGATACAATTGAGTTTCTATCATGAGGTAGATTCCCAGGAAGTGCATTATTGGCATGAGTTACTGATCTAGGACATTAGTCTCTAATAAGCCATAATAGAACAGATGGATGTGCTGGAATCTAGATTTTTCCATGGTCTGATAGGCATTAGTTGATTAGGGTCATATCGACTCATGATGAAATTATTTTTCCATATTATAACTTATATATATTATATTATATAAGGTTTATTATCCCTAATGTTTATGATCAATCTTGATTTATAAGATTTGTTTGATGTAATATGGTACTATGTTGGTTTTTGAGAATGTCTTGAGGTTTATAAAACAAACCTAGTACTCCCTTGACATGGTTAAACATGTTTAATTGTTGTGTGTGAATGTTAAAGTATGGTCATTAGAGAAAAAAATAATTCATTTTCCCTTATTCAATTCATAACGATGTTAAAAAACAAGATAAGGTGTTGGTGATAATTTGTTTAAAATCTTTGGGATTCAATGTGTCTAGAGAAAGTAGATGGTGTCACGGGGATTGGATATTTTTATTAGATATTATCAAATAGCCAATAGAATTTTAGTGTAGGAATCATCCCCATGGCCGGTCTCAGTAATTTGGACATGTGGTGTATTGTTTCTTCTTGGGGCCATGTGATCGTGGACATTGGTGATGATATGTATCTAACTGTAATGATAAAATGACATGTGATATCTTGAAATGAAATTCCATATAGGGAAGGAATGTAGTGGATAGAACACCACAATAGAGGAAGTGTTGTGATCAGGGTTCTACAATGTTTGGATGGGGAATCCTCGAGGGAGGAAGAACTGGTAGAGGATTATGAAGGGATCTTTATCTAGTAGATTATGGGGGTGAGATAGAATATGAGATACTTTCACCACCACCACCATATGACCCATACCAATCATTGGGAGCTAGTGTTAGGACTATTAGGAGCTTTATTCCTTGGAGGTTTATCACATAGTAGCTCACATTATGATACAAGTTATAATCCATATTTACAATACATTTTATCCCTTAATTATTAAAATAGGTGGGGTTCACACCATCATTTCATTAACCCATGTGTAAGAAATAAAGATCATCATTTTGACATTTGTATATCATCGTCTGATAATGGAACCTTATTGTTGTGATTATGAAATATCACTTATTTATTAATAGTATGAGATAACTCTTGGTGGAGAGAGTATCATATGGGACCTATAGGTCTTCATCGAAAACCCATTTGATATAATCATGTGAGTGGAATTTTTTCCATGTTTCAATCCCATATAGAATGTTATCACTGGCAGTTCAGATGCCTTCATATGGATGGGATGATATTCTTATCATTGGGGGAGAGAGGTCTCCCAAGTTATAAACTGGGCTATAATGACCCATGACTGATTTAAATAGACATTACATCACATTTTTTATACATAATTCAGTACAGAAACACAAACCCAAACACCATAATAGGTTAATGCCTTTGGAATTTTAGAAACACAGTCAACTGGTTCATAACACATATACTCATTTTCCTGACTATTTCTTAATTACAAAACCCCTTTTTGACATATTAAACTTATTAATATTCATCATATCATGGGTAAAATTAACATAACAAAGGGTGAGCTCATATTCTCTGTAAGGGTAAACCTGGAATTATATATGAATACAAATAACATAAGTTTATGAAAACATGAGAGTATAATATAAATATCATAACGTTCTAATTATATGAACATGTGCATGAGTCGTGGAATAAATATTAGTAGTTCATAAGACTTGAATTATAATTTAATAATGAAAAAAAATTCAGAAATCATTGCATTATGATATTAATGTAATTATGGAACACATATAACATGTTACCTTTTGAAAATTTATAAATAGTACATTGTTCACTCTTTAAATTATGGACATGAAATTAGTCCATTTCATAAATGTATGGACATGAAAAGTTGTCCAACACATAAAAGTTTTGACATGAAAAAGAGTTCCCTAAATAGAATTGTGATCATGATATCCGGTTCATGCATGACATATACACCTCATGTGTTATCAAAATATACCCAATGCATTGGAGGAATATTTGTGTTCCACCCATCACATAATTAAAAACATACATATGTGTTCCTCATGAATATAAATCATTCACCATATGGGAACCCATGGAATGAAAGACATTTCATAAACATGATTCAATCATTATATAACCACTAAAAATAATTGGGATTCATAAATATCATTACATCGTAAATATAAACTATTCATTTAAATAATATGAATTGAATAATAAAAGAAAAACCCTAGTAAAACATATGAAATATTAAAAAATATTATCATCGATGGAATATAATTATTATATAACTCTTAAAAACAATTCTTGAATAAAATTTACTTTCAGATTTAAAACATTTTCATTACATGTAATGATGTGAAATTTTAAAACAAAACATTTTTATTGCGAATAGAGATTTAATCTTGAATGAGAAGCTTCAAGGAAATAATGCATCCTAAAATCATAAAAAATCTATTGATGGTTAATAAGTGAAAGAAACACTCCTCTCATGCTTTTAATTGATGTTTGAAAATGATCCTCATATAAAAAATGTCAAAATGATTCTTATAAAATAAATTTATCAAAATTAAAACATGGGTCAAAATTCCATAATCATTTTTAGGATTATAGTAAAGATATTTGAGAATTTTTTTTATGAATCATGGAATTTGATGAAAAATATTCATTTATAGATACTTAGATGTAAACAATCTAAAATATTAACGAGATTTTGAAATAATCCTTACAACTTTACAATCAATAGAATTGTACACCTCATGAAACAAATAAAATTATATGGAGATAAAAATTACACAATATTATTGTTTGTACTTATAAATTTCATTCTTAAGTAGTATATAAACCACATGGGAGAAAATGTAGTGTATGAGTCATGTGTCTCACCAAGGTAATAGTGAGACATAAATCCCTTACCTCAGATCGGATTCCCTCAGTACGTATCTGAAACCCCTGAACAGTGGTTATAAACATATTACAATCTTATACAATAATTATAACAATATTTATGATAACATATATGATTCATTTGTGACATTATATTAACCTTTATTAACAATTACATGTGAAAGAAGAGCTTCTGGTAAAAACTACTTTGTTTATCTTGCATTTATTGACTTCTTATTATTGATCTTGTTTCATTGATAATGATATGAATAATAACATAATATAATACTCTATTTATTTATAATATATATTCATTATTTATATATTTAATATGGTTATCTGAAATGTAATACAATGTTTATGGAGATGGTAAGTTGTACGTAGGCATAAATGTCGTTTCCATTTTCACACCATATTGGATTGTAGATGGTAAATGATATAAATTTATATATATTATTAAATTATCATTATTATGTCATAAATTTAATTATATACATATATATAATCTTTCCTTAAATTTTTATCATTGAATATGAATCTCATCACATCGTTGAGATGGTAGGTCCTATCCACGCATGAGAGATGATATCAATATCATAATGGTAAAAGGGTATTGAATTAAATGAATTATTAATCATTAAGAATCAATAAAATGTAATATTTAAATTTTTATCCATTATATCATTCATTGTACCCATCCAAATAAATTTTTTATGAAAAATACCATACACCATAGGGTGGAGAGGGTATGTTGTATGTACGCATGCCAGGTACATTCCTTTTTTATAGGATAACTAAAAGGTGTAATGTGGTTGTTTCATAGTCATAATAATATATCATCATATAGTTTATACTATATTCATTACATTATAATGGAATCATCTCATGAAGATGACTTATAAGAAGAAATAATTTTATTAAATTCAGTATGAAGATTAAATCTTCTTCGACAATATCTCTCTAAATCTTATATTTTGAAAAATATAGCAGGACATTTTAGAATACAACAATCTCTGGAATACTACATTTGATATTTATATGGATTATGGGTTGTTTTTATTCTATCTAGATGGATCAATTTGGTGTGTGTATATGAATGAGGATATTTCCTTTTATAAATAAGGTGATGAGAACTTCAGGAAACACTATAACATATTAAATAAATATAGATTGATTATCGATTTCAAAAATCTCTAATTTTTTAATATAAAATATTAGATGATTATGGGTCTAAATAATTGCATACAATGAATTTTATACATGATTATTTTTTAATTTTAATCTTCTTATTGGGCCTTAATAGTTAGATAAAACCTTTCATATTTACCATGACAACTAGGTTACTTACACATCCAGGAAATATAACAACTCAAAAATGAAAACATAACACAAAATGGATCATTGATGACATTTTTAATAGTATTATAGTTATTTTTTAATTTTTTTATATTTTAATTAATTTTATATCATTTAACCAAATATTTTTTATTTTAATGTATCATTTCGGTTTATTTAGATAGTATTCATTATTTTTCTTTTATAAAATATCATATTAAAATTATAAATTAAATGATTACTTATAATATCTCACACATATTCCATATGTATCTATAAAATTCATGTAATTAATTAATTATGTTATAGTATATTTACTTTAATATTTTTAATATCAATTATTTTATATTTGTATTGATCAAAAAATTACAACATCATCAATATGCAAGTAATTAATAAACATATTTCTCAACAAAAAAATTAATTTATCATGATAAATATAAATTTATGATATTAAAATAAATATTTATTTTCTAATATAAATTCTAAATAACCCCATATTAATAATTATTTAATATTTACAATTATGAATTTGATATTTCTAACTTATCATTAAATAAAATGTAATAATTGTCATATTCATACTCAACTGGATTAAAGAGGTTTTAATTTCATCCTAAGGGTTCTTTTGGTAAAACCCCAATCATCCAATGACATTAGGACAAGTGTTATAGTATTTTTATATTATTATTATATTATTATGACCTTTAATTACCTGATTTATCATTGACCATGGTATACAGAAATACTATTGTTACTATTGGAAAAACCATTAGTGGATCTTATTGTACCAGAACATCCATTATCATTACAACCATTTCTATCATTTTTTTCAAATTCAATTCACATAAGTGGTAAATTAATTTTAACACTAATCCCACAGAGGTGGATAGAAGTAAGTTAAAAGAGACTTTGAAAACATCAATATGTTTTTATATCTAATTTTAATAAAAAAATGAATCAAATAACCTATATTGGATTAATTTATGTATTTTTGATATATTGTTACTTGATAATCAATTTAAACATTAATATTTATTAATAAATATATAATCATCATCATTCATGCTTTATTTTTAAATAATATTTATGAAATAAACCTTCTAATTAAAATACTAAAAATCATCCCTATGATAATTTTGACATTAAAAATTTTAAAAAGAATTTTATTTTATCAGATATAATATTTATGGGTGTATAAAAGTAATTTTATTATTGTTCACAAAAAGACATAGAATATTGATCCTTTAACCAAATTGTATTTCTAAAATACGAATAATTTAAAAAAATTATTTTTCCTCTCTTTTTAAAAATGATTTATTTATATAATAACATTATAAAAATATTTTAAAATTAGTTTTTACTCTTCATATTAATATGTTTAATTCCAATAGTATAATTGCATCATTTAATAATTTATATTAACTATTTTTTGTTTCATAGAGACTCAGTTTTGTGTGTGGATCAAGAAAAGTCGTTGTTGCGTATAGCGAAAGATTAACTTGTTATAGCATAAAACATAATAAAAAATACTCCTTTTATGTAATAATATTAAATACATTCAGTGTTACATGATGTGGAAAATATAAAAATGATTAAATTAATTTGAAATATATAATTAACAAAATCCAGGGGTGTTGCGTTCTACCCCATATAATATGAATTTCTCCCTAAAAATTAATATACGTTATCAAATGTTTAATACTTGAATGTTTATTTCGTAGAAAATCACTTTGTAAAAATGAATTCAAAAAATACATTTTAAAAAGAAATAGTTGGAAAATAACAATAATACAAAGCAAATAAACACTATGTCACTACAAATGAGAACATAGTTGGTGATTTGAGCATGGAGGAAAATAGTAAATAATCATACAGATTGGTAAAGATCACTAATCAAAAGAAACTGGGTAATCAAGAGATGTTAACAATCACAAAATTGTAAACTTAGCCTGAAAGAGGTTACTAATATAATTAAAAATGTGGATAATAGGGAACCCTTTTACATCACCATCCATTTTACTATTGTTGATGAATTTTCATGAGGATATAAACTAATTTTATTTCAACCCAATGTCATCTTTTCTATTATATTATTAACATCTAAATCTTCTCAAATTCTATGAAATGATGTTGAATTTTTATCTTTTGATGAGTTTTGTAATGATGATACTCAGAAGTCATTCCATCTGTATTTATCATAATAAAAATGATAGCATAATTAATTGAATATGCATAATTCTACCAATAGGGAGATAATACATTAATCTCAAACACTTCATGCAATATATAACATAATCATTCCAATATTTTATAACATTATAATCCTTCTAAAGGCTAAAAATTTAAATAATTATAAATATTTTCACTAAATAATATAATCATTTATCTCCCATATATGATAAAGTATTTTAGTGATGTCAAATTCCAAACACGAGAATAAATTGATCATGTTTTTTCTAGAAACATGGAAATATCCTGAATTTACATACATCATTATTGAAAATATGAATGTTTCCTTATTCCATGTTTTATTATATATATTCCAGATGTCAAAAAAAATTTAAACATCGACCATGATAGAGTAACCTAGATGTAAATAAATCATTAATTATATCAAAGTTAATAATTATCATAAAATTTACTTTTTCATGTACAATATATCCTTATCCAAATATCATTATATCATTTTCATGCTCATATTACAATTTACCCTTCCCTTAAACATTTTGTTTCCAAAAAAATACCAACTTAGTACCTCAATTACTTGTCATAGTTACTAGTACCAATTATTATATCTATTAAATCCATATTGGAAAACTATAGTGGAAAAATACATATATGTTTCGTAATTCCATAATACCATAACATTACTTCTACAACATTATTCTTGAATTCAAATACATAAACATTCAATCACTCCACAACATCATTATCATAATCCACATCTCCAACATTGATCACATGAGACTACCTTTTTCATTTTTCCATAAGAGGTTTCTGACGTCAATTTTCATCCTTAACTATTGTATTTGGGCATTGGTTAGAATAATGAACATTTTTATTTTACATGAAACACTAATTTGTGGGAGGTTTACAATTTTGATAATTTTTTTATTCCCATTACTTCGATAGTAAAATCCCTGATGACTTTATTTCCCACACATAAAAAACATTTATCATTTTCGTTAATAGAATTTCCTCTATATTTACATAAAAAATAGAGTATAATGAGAATCTAATAATCTTTTCTCTATAGTTTTTAGAGTTTCTTTTCAATTTTTTCCTTCATTTTATAACATATCCTTGAGATAGATGGGTAAAATTAATATATATTTTTGTAAGAAGAATACTAGAAAGGTATAGAATGAAAATAAGTTCACTAAATAATCTCATTCCATGGATATAACATTATCTTATTTCCTCATATTCTAGATGAAGTTACCCCACAGATTCATGTTACCTTCCATGTGATAACTCCCCGACGCAACTATTTCAGGATCCGAATATTATAGGATTAAAAATAATATTTAATTATACATATACATTTCTCAAAAACTAGTGTATTGTTCATTCCATTAAAATAAGGTATATGTTTTTTTAATATGATTTCAAGAGAGGAGTGTTCCCTCCTTGGGTCGTTTATTATCCTAGCCAGATTTATGTCTCGATGTGGTTTTGTGGTAATAGAAGAAATATTTTTCATTTTATCACCAATAATATTTGGTTTTTCATGAGAAAAGTCATTGAATTTTCCATCCAACTCACTATTGGCATGGTTCCTTCGTGTTCCATCAATTATAAAAAACTAAGAAGCATGTTGGGAGAACTATTTATCAATATGGAAAACCACATAATCATAAAAATTCACTTATAGGGTTTATAAATAAAACCACTTTATTAATCTAGGAGTGATCTGGTTCAACCTATGTTATTAATAGAAAACATCAATTTAAATACTATATGATGGTTTGTGGAAAATTTTTGAAATGTAAAATCATATCTCCTCGATGTTTCAAACTACATGTGGAGTAAAGCCCATTGTCATGTACCAGGTTACGAAGGAATTAGGCATGATGCACCCTGTCATTGTTCGTACACCTAATTATATCAGTGCTATATCCACATACAATATTAATATCCTTTCAGGGATGAATTTCATGGAATCCACTATCTCTATCCATTACCAAAATTCAATGAATTTTTCCAAAACATTAACAGATCCTTAGAATTATCCTATGAGACACAAATTGAAAAGTCCTTAGATACATCCTTATGGGTCTCTTTATTTTTTTTCTCATCCTAGTTTCCATATGTGGACTAAATTATTTCTCTGATACAAACTATAGCCAGCCAAGACGGATGTACATTGCAGTCACATAACATTTTAATATTACATAATACATTATACAAAACACACCAAAAGACTATATTAATTTAATTCCTTTGGAAACCTGGTAGAAAAAAAAGCATTTCATAATGCATCTAATACTTCTCCTATCTATTTCATTATCATTTTACCAGTTTTGGACAAATTAGCCTTGTTACCATTCTTTTTATCCTACGGAAATGAAACATTAAAAGGGTGATATTTGATTATTAGAATGGTTAATTATGGAAGATATGTGAACATAACATAAACATATTGGTATGGAATCATTAGAATAGAAATTGAACATCATTACCTACATACAAGAAGATCATATTCATGAGTCATGGAATATATATTAGCAATTCATTAGACATGAATTATAAGGAAATAAGGAACATAATCCACAAAATCATAGAATTAACTTAAGAATGAAATTATAAAATACAACAAAACATGTAAATTTTTCAATAAGTATAAATAGTAGAGAGATAACTGATTAAATTAAGGGAAATAAATTAAGACCATACATTAGAATATAGACATGAAAACCTGACCCATGCATAAAATTATGGACCTGAGAACAAGGTCTACACATATAATTGTGAACATGAGATCTGGTTCACATATAACATATACACTTCATGTGTTATACATATTTAACCAATGATTAGGGTCATATATAGGTCTCACCCATCACATTACGAAAACTATAAATTTTTTTCATAGTAACAAAAATCATTCATCATATCAAAACCCATAAAATGAAATTTATTTTATAAACATTATTCAGTCATAATATAACCCATTAAAGGAAATGTTATTTATAAATATCATTCCATCATAGACATAAAAAAATTTATATAAATAATAATAACGGAATCAATGAATAATTTCACAAGTAAAACATAAGTTACATAAATAATAATTAACTTTTATCAAAAATAATCTTGAGATATATCATGAAAACTATTCCTATGGAAAATTTCATTTTGGTTTCGATAACATTTTGGATACTTGAAATTCCACTCAGTATTAAAATAAAAAAATTATTTTGATTTTATTTGTATTATTTTAACATATTTGTCTAGGAAATAAGTCATGAGGAAAGAATAAAAATAATTCCATGTCATGTAATATAAAAAAATCATTCTTATCGTACTTTTTATGTAAATGTTAAAAGGTGACTCATTTGAAAAATAAAAAACAATATTCCTTTCATTCAATTTTACTATAAGTCTGTAGTGGGTAAAAATAGTATCAAAATGTTTACTAATATAGTACAAAAATTCATTAAATATATTTGTGTGAAAAATGAATATGGATGATATATGTTCCCCCATAAACACAGATATATTAACTGTCATGAATAATTATGAAATTCTTGAAATAACCCTTAAAACATTATAATAAGTAGAACCATATGACCCATGAATGAAAGAGAAATATATCATATGAAAATACAATAATATTGTTGTCAATACTCACAAAAGTCCATCATAGGAAGTATATAGACCACATAGATGAAACAAGTAGTGTAAGAGGCTTGTGTCTCCCATAAGTAAAGGTGAGACACAAATCACTTACTGTAGGTATGATCCCCTCCATACAAGTTTGAAACAACTATATTGTGGTAATAAACATATTATTTTATTTTATAAAATAATATTAATATTTATGATTTCATATATAGTTCATTGATTACTTTATATTTCCTTTTATTTATAATTTCACGTTAATGTAACATTTCGTGTAATGAAGGCTTTGTTAACCATACGTGTTTTGACTTGTAATTATGGATCCTATCACATATATAAGTATTTAGTTAAATAAATAATGTAAAACATGTTATATATATAATTTATATTTATTATATATATATATAAAGAAGATATATGAAATGGAAAGCATTGTTCATTAAGACGTTAAGTCTTACGTACACATGAATGTTGCTTCCATTTTCTTACAATACATAATGTAAGAAGGTAAATGAAATTTTTTTGTATATATATATAATTAAATTATCATTATTATTTCATATTATTAATAATATACATTTTTATAATCATTCATGATATGGTTAACATGGCAGATAAATCTCATCACATCATGGACACGGCAGACCGTACGTACGCAAGTGCAATGATATCATTCTATTAATGGTAAAAGGGTGTCAAATTAGATGGTATATTATTTATAAATAATATATATCATGTAATATTAATTATTTGTATCAATTATAAGCTTTATTATACCCATATAAAAATCATGTTATGAAAAACAGATTACACTACAGTGTGGAGACCAGAAGTTGTATATAGGAACACATAGTAAATTCATTTTTCATAGGAAGAATAAAAGGTATAAAATGTTTATTCCATAATAGTAATAAAATCTATTAATATTTGAGTTATAGGTGTTATTATATTATATTTTTATTAACACATGATGATGATGTAGAAGAAGAAACAATTTTGAAAGATTTGATAAAGAGATAACCTCATATGTGAAGATATCTGTCAAGATCTCCAAATAGAGATGCTAATGATGGTAATTTGTGAAGACCATATCCTCTATTATGTTACCAGGGAATTAGAGATGTGAAATTTGTAGGGTTTGGTTGATCTAGATGTTTCAATGTGGTGTGAGAGAGTTAGGGAGGAGGTTTCCATTTATATATATGTTTGGGGGCCTTCTGAAAACATCATAAAATATTAAAATAATATAGGTTTATTTTTTATTATAAATACCTGAAAAATGAGTTATTTAAAATACAATGTGATTAAGGGTCTAAATTATCATATGGTTATAAGCCTTAGTAAAACCATTTAACTTTTACCATGACAAATTTTCTTTATTTTAATCATTATAGTAAATATAGTTACTATAAAATGAAATATTAATCCCAGCTAGATCATTTTTGACATTTCTAAACATATTTTAGTCATTTTGAGTTATTTTATATTTTAATGGATTTTATATCATTTAATAAAATATTATTTCCATTAATGTATCATTTTTTTATTTTGATACTATTCATTATTTAAATTTTATAAAAGATCAAATTGACAAGATTACATCATAGAAATGCCTCTAATATATCACAAATATATCAACTTTAACAACCAAATTCGTGGATGTCATTAATAATGTTATATTATATTTATTTTATTACTTTTAATATCATTTATTTGTTATTTCCATTGATTAAACAATTACTACATCATAATTTTGAAATACATTAATTAGATAATTTTTTATAAATAAATCAAAACTCAATTTACATGATGAAGATAAATTGAAACTCTTTATAATTACTATTTGTAGTCTAATTAATATTTTGTATATCGAATCATTAAAAATTATGTACTTACTAAAATTATGATAATGACATTTTTAACTTTTCATTAAATAAAATATAATAAATGTCATATTCTAACCCACGTGGCATTAAAAGGATGAAATTTCGTCCTAAGGTATATTTTGGTTGATACTCAGTCATCCAATGAATTTAGGACTGGTGTTAGGGTAATTTTATTATATTATAATTTTATTTTTACCTTTAATTACTTGATTTTCCTATAACCCTGTTAAATATAAATACCAAAGTTACAATTCTCCTAAAATTAAGTTGATCCCATTAGACCAAAAAACTCATAATGATTACAACCATGTATTTCAATTTTTTCAAACTAAATTCATATTTGTGGATAAATTATTTTTATCACTAATCTCGGAGATGTGGCAAGAAAGGAGTTAAAAGAGATATTCAAAATATCAATATGTTTTTATATCTATTTTAATAAAAAATGACTCCAATGACCTCAATTACATTAATATATGTATAATTGATCTATTGTTACATTAAAATAAATTAAAAATATAAAAACTATTTAAATGAAAAATTAAATCTTTAATTATAATACAATATTTTTAATAATTCATCAAAAAAATGAAACTTTTCCAAAAAATACTAATAATTCACCAAAAGTTAATTTTGAAATTTATAATTTAGTATAATGTTTATATTATCAAATTTAAATCCTAAGTGTCTAATTTTTTTTATTATTATTCATATAAAGGCATTAATAAGAAGTTCCATTACAAAATGTTTTTCATTAAATTATAGAAACATTATGAAAAAATTTTATTTTTATCATTATTAATATGTCTTATTTATATATTAATTGATAAATAATATTAGTAAATTATAAATTATTATTCATATTACTTTGTTTAAAGGCTAGTCTATTACTATATTGTTTAAATAATTATAATAATAAGGTGATGTTTCACTGATATTCAGTCGTGTGTATAGCACCAGCCACATTAGTGTTGCATGTAGAAAAATCATAACATGGAATTTACTATAATAGAATCCAATATTTGTTACATTAATTAAATATAAAAATATATATTCAGTGTTACATGAAATAAGAAATTCAAAAAATATAAAATTACATTAAAAATTAACAATTAAAAAAATATTGGGGTGTCACATGGGCCATATGATAATGAGTCTATAGCCACTCACCCATCACAAAGTGATATTATCCCTTGGTGATTCAAGATGTTATAGTGTCTAGATTTTGTTTTTAGTGGACGAATTTATTGACATATTACCCAAATATGTGGTAGAATGACCTATATGGTGTGAGGTCGAGTTCCTTGTTGAATTTTATCCTTGGGCCACACTAATATCATTTATATTATATCATATAGACTCAACCTAGCACTGAGAGATGAGGGTGAAGTTAGAGGTCCTTTTAGAGTATGGTTTTATCCTGACCAATGTCTCCCTTTGAGAACTATAATTTTTTTAAGATAAATATGGACTAGAAAATGTGAGATAGTGTTGATTATTATTTCTTGAACTAGAAACGATCAATAAAAAGTAACCCTTGCAAATAATTCATGAACCACATATTTAGTTTCATTGGGAGAGATGGTTATCTATTCTTTAACAAATATCCGGCAACCACATGATGAGGGTTTTTGAGGGTGTATTTATGAATAATGAATTATGAAGATTATATGGACACTATGATTTCCTAGTTTTTCCTTTTTAGGTGAAGAATTCCCATAATCTATATATTGATTTTACGAACAAGGTAATTTATCAATAAATAGATCTATTTTTTGTAATCTTTATTAATAAAAAATAATTTACACATTATTAGGAGTGGATCATGATGTTACTCTAAGGGACCTCCTAGATATACACTATGAGAACCAGATTTATGGTATGTTGCTTATGTGATAGCTTTTGTAATCTTAATTGATAAAAAATAATTTAAATGTGGACCTAGCATAGACTGAGGTTTGGATTTATTGGGACTCACATAAGAGATTGTCAGAGGTGTGGGTAATTATTTTTCTTGGATGAGTGCTACTTGAAGTTCATAGAGGATATATCAGGCATTTATTCCCCTATGAACACCCTGATATGGAATGGTTTGTTTTTTATCTTGATTCAATAGTGTTATAGATCCATCATGATGTTGTCTATATAATTAACTAGTTCTAAAATGTTGAAACTACTAGTATAGGGAATATAGTATATAGTATATTTTGATACCTCTCGATCTAGGCTTGAATTTGTGTTTATGTAGAAGCTAATATTGATTAGATATGGGTCATGATAGATGATATGACAGGAGTATAACTATAAAACTCATGAAATGGAGTTTGTAGCGTCACTCTTCACTCTAACGATGTAGTGGCAATATCTTCTTGGAGAGAACTGTTTTGTTTACTCATACCATCAATGTGATATATATATCTTCACATAATGAGAAATTATATTATGATAGATTCTCATATTAGAGTTACTATAGGAATTCACATTTTTTAAATATTATAATCATGTGAAGGGAAATGTGGTGGAAAATTCCCATAAAAGAATTTTTCTTGTCAATTTGGAAGAGGATACTTCTGAGATGTTGGCTTATTTTTATATGAACATGGTAGAGGATAGGGTTATATTTTTTATTTAGTCGATGATTTTAACTCCTCTATTTCCCTCAAGTGTGGTATATTCAATTGGGAGACATCAAGATTAACATTCTTCATAATCAGATATGTTTTATATATTACATATATGGATTTTATGAAGGTGGGGTACACATAATCATTTTATAGGGATGGATTGTGGTTCCATTCAGGATGAGAGAGGAGTTGATGAGGATGTTTTACACATTATTTATTTTTTTACTCCCCTAAATGATGAATATTTATAAGCAACATTAGTAGAAGTTTTGGTCAGATGGTAGGAGGTGGATCATAGCAATGTTTTTATCTCTAAGATTTTCATGCCAAATGGTGGAGGCTAGTGACCAGGTTCTTCCTAGTTATATGTACCCTCATCAGATCCATGAGGGGATATGGGATGGTGTATCGATCTATTTGTGATAGGTCTTCCACTAAGTGTGATAGGTCACAATGTGATCTTGGTGATTGTTCAAAAAGTTACAAATATGACACAATTGTTTTCCATCAAAGAGAAGTGTTGGGTGGATATTCTGGGATAGTTATAGTTTTTTGGAGATCATCTGACTTGGTGAGGTAACCTCAACTATTATCACTTACCATGATTCACAATTTATTAAATGGTTATAGAGAGGAAAGTTAGAGGAATCTGAGACAATTTTTCAGATGATTATAGAATTTCACCCCCAATTGGTTGTACAAGAAGTGTGAAATATATATGTGGTAGAGGATAAGTTGAGATACATTTTTCAGATTTTATCAGATATTTAAGGATCACATTTCTTTTTTTGTATTTTATTATAATAATCTCTATCACTCTATGATCCATATAGAACCATTTGAGGGCTTTTATGGGTGTCCCAGTAGGTCACCCTTGTGTTAACCTAAGATTGGAGATCCATATAATGTAGGATTAGAGATGGTGTTAGAAATTATGGTGAAAGTTCAGGTTATTTGTGATCGTATGAGAATATACCTGATCCAATAAAAATATTATGAAGATATTCATTGTATTCCCTAGGATATTGATTAGGTAGATGATATATTCTTGAGAATATTTCTATGAGAAAAATTATAGAGGTTAGGATGTGAAGTAAAGCTATAATTGCGAATCAATGTCCCATTCAAGATCATACATAGGGTTAGAGAGGTATCTTAATACATAGCATTTCCCCCACAAATATAGTTGGTGCATGACATATTGCATGCACTTTAGTTGAAAAGATACTTGCATGATCTTATGCACACCATTAACATGGGTGAAATTTTTATCAATAATGGATCCACCCTCATGGACTACATAGTATAGATCGAGGATCAATAGGAGAGGACTAGGTGAGGATGAACCATTGCCTCTTTTAGTGTGCTATGGAAGATGTGGAAGAAGTCAGAGAGCTCTTGGTAATGTGAGATATGGATGCAGGATCAGTATTCCCGCCTTTTTTATCTTGTTACATTCTAGGAAAAACTCATTAACATTTTTAATAATGTTATGGCATTGTTTTTTCATATTAATACATTGTAATATGATACAAACTATTTTTGATGCATGGCCCTGAATGACATGATATTACATGGCCTTATGATCCCAAAATTAAATTATATAATATTAAATATATTAATAATAGGTGAATATAATTATTCATAAATATTTAATATATCATCATCAATACCTCATATGAGAATTTTGATACAACAGTTCTATTCAAAATATGAGATTTTCAATAGGAATGGCCTAAACTTTTTCCGTGGTGGTTGTTTGGTTGACAATGATTTGGAAAGTGCATTAAGATGAATAAATAAATAATTTTAATTAATTATTTATCAACTAAACCTAATCTATCCCTAAAAATATAAAAATTTCATTATGATGATATTATAGGGTTATCCTAAAAAAAATTGTCGATTGGAGGGGAGGTGGATAACATTGTTAATTGGTGAATCAATATCGAGTGAAAAAGGGTGATTAGATCATGGTAGATCATAACGATTAAACTATAGTGGATCATCCTTCTAAAATATGAATGAATTCTTAACCAATGATTGATCCATAATAAAGATAGTGATTATAAATTTTGGTTTTTATTCTTGATTAAGTGTATGAGAATAGATTCAGCAGCATCTTTATCTTTGATATTTGTTTTCACACCCTAGGCACGATCAAATTTGGAAAATTGAATTATTTAATCGATTTACATTTTTTACAAAAAATCTCCCATTTACATGCCAATTATTTTGTCATTATCCCAGAACACTATTCCTATGAGTTACATACTTTTTCTTATGCATTTCCCCTCAATATTCCTCATGTTATACACTGTTGACCTTTGGGGAAGCTATTTGAAATTTTCTCAGAGAGTGGAAGTGTGATAAATCCCCCCATATTCATTACTATATCCTAAATGAAACATGGATAAATGGGTTTTGGAATCCTCTATGAATAACATGGGATATAGGTGGTACTCAGTGGATCAATGATCTGTAGAGGGTATGGGATCATGTAACAATTCATTGGAGGCGAGATGCGTGAAATTTCAAACATATAAGGGGATCATAGAAATAAAATTACCTACCATATGAGCTTATGAAATGACATTAAAGGACCATTTACTCTAATTTTGGTTGGTTATTATGCTTGATTCCTAGTGTGGAGGAAAAATCTGGAGAATTATTGAATAATTTGTAAATTCTATATTAAACACAACTCTGTGACATGAGCTATGATGAATGCACAATGTGTAAACCCATCCAGCTTTAGAATCTTTTGTTTTGATAAGATTAGTATTACATAATATTTCAATTAGAACACAAACTATCTGTCCCTCTCTGGGTGGCTATTAAATTTTCTCAATGTTTATGTCTAGGACCCTCTAAAGGATGTCATACAGTGTACTATAGTAGTACATGGGTATGGGTTGATACCCAAGCATAGACTGGTATATTTTCATGGATTGATAAATGCGTGCATGTCTAGGGAATCATGGGACAACCCTGGGTGATTGAGTCACGCCATGTGGTTCCCCTTATAGGAATTTTATTGTGACATTGGCTTCAATACATTTCTATAGGTGAACATGACCATATATTTGAGCAATCCCACACCTCATGTGGACCCCATACATGACATGTTCCCCAATGAAATGATTCCACCTTGTGTATATCAGCCATCTAGAATCAGATATTGGCCCATGAGTAGCCCATACTAAGTACTTTACCTTGATGAATGAAATGGATAACTTTGTAAGGTATTTTGCGACATGACATTTAATTGTATGAGTGTCATTAATATTTATGAGACACCAAATGGTTGAAGTCATTAGACAAGATCATTATATAGTGGGCATGATTGTAACCCCCTATTGCATTAGTGTGTTGGTACCTTATACACATTTTTATTGTTTACCTTCCAATCCCTATTTCCTTAAGGCACATGTCATATTCCTATTAAATTTCACCCCATAGCATATTGGGGTGTGGATCTTTTTCCCACTTAGTGGAACCCTCTACAGTACTAAAGATCAGGTCCTCTACCCAATTAGTGGAATCCCACTATAGTACATGGGTTTGGGACCACTAACCATATAGTGGAACCCCATATAGATATAGGGTATGGGTACCCTAACCATTACGTAGACCACCCTAAAACACTACTATGTTGTAACATAATCAGTACCTATTCAATGGAATTACACTCCCTCATTATCTTACTTGGGTTTGGGTCATCTAGGATTTGAGTGGAATCCACATGAAACACAAGGGAGTTGTTTGGTTATCCATATATTTAGTTGAATCCCACTAACATACTAGGTAATTCTTATTCATTATATTTGGTAGTATTCGGACTAGGGATATTGGGATGTGGTTAGGTGTGTTTCCTCGTTATAACTTCATTAGAAGGACACTAGAGATGCTTTGGATCATTGATAATCCTTTAGACTAATAGGTAGTATAATAATTGTGGGAATGGATGTGATATGAAGTCCCCATTTATACCCCATCTGCTATTCTTTTTTTAGCATATATACTGTTCGTTTTCATTTTCATCTTTATTGGGATTGATATAACTACTTCTATTATGTCATATGTTTTTCCCTTATATATTTTGAGCAACCAATTAGGTATGTAAATACTCACCCATTCATTATATTTTCTGACTGGTTACATGTACTATGAAAAATATGAATAGATTGGTTGTTATTTCAGTAGAGCATTGGGTTACTATGATTTATAGAAAACTTATAGTTGTTGTTCATGGAGATTTGGATCCATGTTCTCTTAGATTTCCTTTATTCTAGTTATTATTAGGTTTGGAATTCATTTATTTGTGGGTCTATATTTTACCCCCATTTCCATTATGTTTTATTACATAATACTCTAATTTATTCCCTATAGGTTATTATATGTATGTTTTATCTGTAGATGTCATGACCATTACATTATATTACT
Organism: Viscum album; assembly: GCA_963277665.1. Lineage (NCBI taxonomy): Eukaryota > Viridiplantae > Streptophyta > Magnoliopsida > Santalales > Viscaceae > Viscum > Viscum album. The sequence continues at coordinate 186,048,473 of OY728122.1, forward strand.
CTACACATCTATATAGATATATATGGGTTTGTGCAAATAGGAACATTTGGGAAATGCCTCTAGTTATAGGTATGACCTATAGGCTCATGTTGACAACACTAGAATATTTTATTTTTTATTGGGGTTGTGACGAATTTTACTTCTATAATAAAATATAGACCTTCCAAATTGGTTCATTATAGTAAATATTATCATTGGAAAAAATTTATATATTACAAACAGTACCTAGGAATAATGAGATTAGTTATTTTAGTGCTCTAAATTATGAAAATTAATTTTCAAATAATTGTATGTCAATATGTGGTTGATGGAATAATGAAAAACTCACATGTTTTATAATATCATAAATAAATTATGGAAAATAACTTATACAACCTACCCTATTCTTTGGAATCATCAATCATTCATGTTATCCCTGGATTCGACCTAGAATGGAAGAAAATGAGAAACAAAAAACCAAAAAAACATATAATATTTTCTAAAATAGGTTTGATACAATTATAATGTGTAATAAATAACGAATGGATGTTAATATATTCATATCATTTCATTTCCATGATTTTATCATACATAAAAATTGATTCTAACACAAAAGGGATGAGGCCCCTTCCTGGGAAAGGATAAGGGGAAAGAGACATATAGGATGAGTTCCTGGGGATAAATTGGAAACCCAATAAGGGTAAGTTTCATAAAAGTATTTAAAGGTGAAAATGATAAATTCCATATTTTCATAGGATTTTAGTTTTTGGACTCACAATTTAGAAAACAATTCACCAACCATGTGGACCTACAATCTGCACAGAAATACACCTTGCACAGTTGTGCCACATGTTCCCTTATACAATGTGCCAACAATGTGACATATTAGGAATATAAGAAGTCTATTGTGAAGCTTAGTTTTAAAAAACAACCCATCCAATAGATTGAATATTCAAAATTCATTTGTAATTATAAACCTATACAGACATAGGATCTTATAACATCCCCACTGTTTCCTTTCTTATACTAAAAAGCCTCTATAGAAACTAAGATAAATATCACAACCTTTGTGGGATATAAACTCCCACTAATATGAAATAGTTCTATTTTTTATTTCTTGATAAACTCTCAAATCATAAAATCAAGCATCATACATGACTCCACTCAAACTCATACTGATTCATGTGTTCCTCATTACAAACCTTGATGATTATATATAGATATAATTTAACCCAAAACAACAAATTATTATCCCAATGGAAATATTAGCCCTTATTTTACCCCATGTTAGAGATTATCTTCAAATTCTTACTTGGAACCATTATTCCACAAACTGTCAACATTTCCTATCAAAAAATGTTCTCTATGTCTCACATTGTATCATACCTCAAAAAACATTATTTCACCCTCAAACTCATATAATCTTTTAGTATTAATTTCTAAATAAAAAATGATGTTCTTCCATCTCCCAATCTCATGATAAATTCATTATATCTCTCTTTAATATTATATTCATTCCCCAATAAAAACCTATTACATTTCAAAGGATAACCCGATTATGATTTCCAACCATCCACATTTAATTAAATATATGGGTAATAATCAAACCACTACTATCCAACACTTATAAAAAAAATTCTTGGATTCACTCTCTAATGAGTTAACACTACATGATCATGTAAAATATACCCTTTTTTCATTCTTTGATCATCTAATAACTTTCACCAATGCTCGTATATAAAACTCCTAGAAATTAAATTATTTGATTCTAAACATAATTTATCTTATAGTGACATGATAAAATATTGTGTTTCCTTTCAGTAACATCTGAGAATTTAGAGTTAAAGGTCAGTAACTTTTGAAATATTCATGTTACACATCTGTAACATAAAAACATTTTGAGTTACCCTTGGGTAACTAAAGAAAATTTTGAGTTTCCCTTCAGTATCTTAATAAACAATCATGTTATCGTTCAGACACTTTGGAAATGATCATGATTTTTTTTAGTATGTTAGGGACACACTTTTGGTCATGTGATCCTCTATGACACTAACTAAAGGGTGATAGTTAACTATACAAAAACTATCTTTATTCATAGGAATGAGAATGTAAACTACTCAAGTATAAATCAATCTCAAGTAAACACATGTTATCCCAATCCCTATGATGACATACTTCACAAACAAAATTCATATCAATGTCAATACATAAAATTAATAGAGTAATATATATGATTTTGGATCCACTTAATCAAAAATATCATAATTCCCTAACATTTGTTCCATTATTAATCTCTCGCACACTAGATATATGTCATAAAAGATCCACATTAATATATCACCAGTCAACTCCCCAACATAAGAGTGTACCCAATGTTCTGTCACTCAACAATTTATAAATTATATAACTGTTTCTCTATTTATTGGGTTACATAATGGATAAATGGGGCAGAGACCACTCATGACAATATATCACTACAAATGGAAAACAAATTTTTCACATGTACCATGAAAATTTACCAAGGAATATTCTAAGGAATCCATAGAAAAAAAATCACACATTGACAAGAACAATGGAGCGTCACATGCAATATAACTCATCCATAATAGCATCCCAAATTAATAACCCAATCAAGTCTCCCCAAAACCATTGGTTCGTCTCTCACATAATTCAAGATCATGAATTTCATTATTACATGGAACTAATTCTATGAGACTATCATAGATCGATTGTGTTTTAGTACCTAATCACTTTTACAATTTAATCATTGAAATATGTATAAATCTTAGTTTTTATATTAATTCATTAAGGATATATTTCTCATGAGAAAGATATTATTGTCTAGGTCATTAAACATTAGTAGTGACACATGAATGTTTACATTATGAAATGATGACCCTTTTCCAAGAAGTCATGAAAAATATAGATCATGTTGTTACATGATATCTTCAATAAAACCACCTTGAGTAGGAGGTACAATTGCCTAATTGATCATTTTCATAACTCAATGGTCACCATGTGTGACAACATATACTACATAAATATTTAAAAAACGTACAAGGAACACCTATTTTATATAATTCATCTACCTAGAAGCACGAATTTTTTTTACATGCAATAACATATAGAAAAGATCAACACAAGGACACATTATCAAAAGTAAATATTAAACCAAATGAATACTTATTGATTATTATAATTTTAAAATTACCATTAAACAACTAAATAATTTTTCTCCCATTACCATGGAAATTATTTCCTTTATACTCTCCAGTCCATGTTTTTTATATCTCCCACAACGGTCAATATACCGCATGACTATATTCCATCTTAGGGAATTATTCCAAAATCTAACAGTGCCATGTAAATCAAAAAAGTATACAAATGACACTTCTTATTATAAACAACTATACTCATGAATTTAAAAATGATTCAAATTCTCTAGGGAACTACCCAAAACTATGCTAACCCCTCACATAATAATGGCCCGGACTCTTAAAACTAGGGTCATATCCAACAGGGCGCTATTATTTCATACATAAAATATATTCAAAATGTAATAGAATATTCTAGGTGATACCCATATGAAATGTCGACATTCAAATCTATGGAAACTCTTGAACTAACCCTCATATTATGGTTTTTTATATCAATATAACTAAGAGGTTTTTTAGTCCTTTACATCATGCCACATTTTATAAAAAAAATATAGACGATCTAGGAAATTAAATTTAAGATATAATTAATAATAAAATTTTTTAGTATATGTACATTTATCATTATTCAGTTGATCCTAAAATAAACTAAAGGAAAATCATATGATAGATTCATTCCAACCATGAATTATCCCTTGGTTACCCCAATTAGTCATATTTAAAGAAAATTCTAATAAAAATATGTAGATAGAATCTCAATTTAGGTTGTGACAATCATTTTAATTAAATGGATCTTAATATTAATAAGAACCAAAAAGACACTAAAGGTGTCTTATCCAAAATATGTGATCATTAGGGTAATATTCCAGCATTCAATTATGTAAAACACTATATGAATGGATACATACACATTAAATAACTATCCCACTTAATATAAAAATACAACCATGAAATTAAGAATCAAGAAATGTAAATAAAAATTTAACATATATGGGTCAATTAATTCAAACCTAGTTTCAGAAAAATGTTTATAAATTCAAAATTTATGAAGGAAACACTTTATAAATCATTGATCAAGTATAATTTATGTGAATCCCATGAAAAGATAATTTATTAAATATTTTAACACAACCATTATAAATTTTTCTCTTATGAATAATATGTTAAGACCAATATGTGTGTGTCTAGTAATGAAAATTTGGATTCATTTGAAGGTTATTATATTCCAAAGTTAAGGAGTTATGATAATTTTAATGTTAAAATTATAATATTCTACAATGATATTCTATCATTGATCAAGTAACCCATATAATAATTCAATTTTTATGGTATTCATTATTAAGTTACAAATGAATCCACTCCATAATTTTCAATTGGATTCCCATTTAACTATTTTCCATAAGAAATCATTTGGATATTCTAAAAGAAAATGAAAATCACATGACATCAAAGTATTCAAATCATGATAAATATTAAAATATTTTCAGGTGATTTTTGTACTTTTATTAAATAATTTTTTGTTAGATATATTTACAACATCAATCTATATTTTATTATACAATGTAGGTTGACGTAGAAACTTTATTTAAAAAACCATCTTCTATAAATGGGAAAACAGAAATAAACCACTAAACTGCTAGTTATATGTAGCATTGTTGGAGTGAGAATAGAATTGAAATCCTGTTATAATGAAATTATTATTGAAAACAACTCAACACATTATATAAAATTATAGGATAAAAAAATCCAATGATTCAGTAACTAGATGGAAGACCAAAAATAGTAACTCAAGGTGAAAAAATAATCAATTGTAAAAACATACAACCAGAAAATAGTCTCATCCATGGAATAATTTTCTTCCCCAAGTGTGTGGGGTTTAAATTATAAAAATGAGATCTTTATATGTTTCGACACATTCTTATTCCCATATCTACTAGTAAAAATAGTCAACAAAAGGTAAAAAAGAAAACCTTGGATATCATATTGTGATATCCCAAGCTCAGTTGACTATTAATAGCGACAACTAAGGGTTATACGGCCTCAAGAAAAAATCCCCATATTTCAGAAGTTACTAATAGTAGTGAGGGTCCAATGGTGGTTCAATTTTTAATTCATACACTCTGTATTTTAATAAATATAATCAATGAATAAAAATATTAAATAACCTCATATAGACAATAATTAATTTATAACTAGAAAAACTAATTAATATGTATCCATATAACACATAATGATGACTAAATATAAAAATATTACATATTATATGTAGAGAATTTATTAGAATGGGAAAAAAAAATATTAAAGAAATAACCAAATCATGTAGGAAGTCCATGTGAAATTATGGTATAAAACTCCAATTCAATGTTCTAACCCGTTACACTAATAACAAATGGTTGTCATCTAAGGTCTATTACTGCAACCAAGATATATTCTTGAGTACCAAGTATTTTCCCAAACATGGAGTGAGTAAAACCTAGTAGAACACCACCAATAGTGTCAAATTCACTATAATATGGAAATATATAACAAAATAGTGTGATGTATATAATCATAAAAAATAGTAATGTGGAAGTGAAATAGGGAATACCACTAGGAGTAGCCCAATTCAATTATATTTTACCATATAGAAAATATAGTAGTAATATGGATAATGTATATAATCACATGTGCCCAAAACCAGGTATCAATGTTAATATAATAATTTATTCTAGTTATTCTAATGTATCATATCTATTAAAATAAAATAATACACATAGGTATTCTATATTTCAACAAGATGATCCAAACGACGGAGATCAAGCCATGGTGTTTAGATCTTGATTTGAATATAAGGTATGATACCTTAGAATACCAATTTTTTAAAATGGAACCAACTGAGCTCAAGGATAAATTACAATGCAATAGAGGGAGTGGATAGATTGTAATCAATAGAGACAAAGGAGTTTCATGTCCGAGGACATCATGAAAAATCCAAGAGCATATCATAGGAATTATAATTTTTAGATTTTCCATGTGAATTTTTAGATCCGTTCTATGGAATCCATTATATATGACATTTACTAGATCAAAGGTAGGAATTCCCCTTTTGAATTCACATCAACGAATCATGTGAATTCTATTGGTGTCTATCATCGTATTCAAAACTATAATCCAAGTCTAATCCACAGAATGTATCACTTTTAAGACTTAACCATTTAAATAAAATGTCTAGTTTCATTATATAAGATCTTATAGATGGAATAAAATCCCTTTTGTATAAAAGGGATTTTAATTAATACAAATAAGAATCATGGCTCACGTCTATTAATTTTTAAATACACCCCCATGCATCTATAAAAAATTAACCCATTAGATTTAGGATTCGTATTTCATAATTTATTATATTAAATAATGGGAAACTCATCCCAATAATATGATTACAATAAATTATGAACCTCAATAAATCGCAAAGAATTAACATTCCTTACAAAAATTGATTTCATATTTAATGTATTTTGGAGCTATCATTTAATTAATTAGAAACTAGTTGCACCCTATATCCTAAAGTTTATAAGGTTACGGGTCCACATTCATGGATGATTCATCCAATTTATACTATATTGAAATGGAATGAGTGAAATCCTCATTTTGTCCCCTGAACATATTTTTTAATTATACCATTATTTCAACTAATTAAATTAATTTTTTCTTAATATAGGGGATCACATTCTTTAATGGATGGACAATGAATTTTCCTACATTCATTGGGGGGAACCCCTAGGTCGTAGTAGTCATATAGACACTACCTTCATAGATAATAAATTTAAAAAACTAGGGTTTTCTCAAGAAAGAATCATTGAATTATTGAGGACTATTCAATGAACGCCATTTGGTCAGTAAAATTAGATAATCTAAAAAATTATCCACAAATAGAAATAGAATCTATAAAGAGGTATATAAATAGAAAATTAATTTTCAGATTCATGGTTTTGGACATAATTTGTACAATGGACACTAAATTTTCAATGATCTAAATTCAAAAACTTATAACAAAAACTAAGAAGCATGAAATTTATTATTTTGGTGATATTAATATGGATGAAGGAATTTTCAAATTAATTGAGGCTTAGACTAGGTTTTTATCGAGATTCCAAAACTAAATGTTTTGTAAAATCATTTCCACTTTTTGTGAATTAACCAATATCTGATTACAAACAAATAAGAACACTAAATCATATAAAATTTATCCTCATTTAATGATAGAACCAATTTAAAATAAAATACATAAAAAGTCCCTTTAAATTAGTAATATTATCCAAAATAGGTGTGATAAAACCAAGAATCAAAAGAAATGATGAAATTAAGTTTACAAAATCATCACCTTACCTTATGATTTCAATTTTAATATCCCTAATTTTATTCTATCCATATATGGAGGAGATCCATTTATGGGAAGGAATATAAGTGTTAAATCATCTAAATTAATTATGGATAAAAGATTATTTCAGAAATTTTGTGGGGATATTGGGTTGGGTCACCCAATTTGGAAAATCGTGTTCCAATAATGTGGATTAACTATATGAACTCACAACCACATCAAAAAATTATGGTTTTTGGGTTCCCAACATATGAACCAACGATGATACATATTTATGATCATAGATAGTCATCCACATAGTTTCCAAGTGTAATCCACCTATATTCACTAGCAGTGAGATAGACACCAAGTACACTAAGCATGTTTTGATTATATTTTATACCCATAAAGGAGTAATAAATATTGTGTTAATGTGGGTATTCCCATATAAAACTAACATAGTTGGTATAATTTATACATATAAATAACACCATGTATAAAAAGGTTTCATTAAAAATAATTATATTGACTACCAATAATCCTTTTCACATGTATTGTTGATAAATTATATTTGGATACCTATTACTATAGTAGATCATTTTGATAATAATATATGTAAAATATGTTTAAAAATTCCACTTAATTATGATAAATTAATCAAGGATGTTTATATGATATATCCCAGAGGATTTTATTTTTCAAATGATCATGTTACAATATTAATGTTGTAATGATCTATCTATTGATTAAATTAATCTATTTTGAGAGGGAATATATGGTTCTATGAGGAAATCATAGAGTTTAATTTCACATAAAATGAATATTATTATAATGTATACAATTGTAATTTTCATAAAATAGTAGTGTCTATAATATCATTTGTGGATAAAATATTTATAATTAGAAATGACATCATGAATCTTCACACTATAATGATGTGATTGAGTAAAAGATTATCTATAATATAAATAAGTGAGTCATCAAAAATACTATGTATAGGGATATATAAAAATAGATATATTTTGTTTCTGAGACACTTTAAAAATAAATTTCATATAAAAGTGATTGTGAATTTTATCCTTGAGAACTCAAAAAATATGTTATTTCTAGTGTTACATGGATCCAATCATAGAGAAATTTCATATCCCTCTAAAAATATAGTAAATATTAATATAATTCCCCATATATCCATAATAGGATAAACATTTATATTTGGATTTTAATATATTTTATGTCTCCCATGTTAATAAAATTCAAGGTAAATATGATTCCAAAATAAGTGAGAGTCACTCAATTTCAAATAATGATATCTTTTATTTAATAATAAGGACTAAGGATTTGTTGCTAATCATTAGAGATAATAATGAGATCTATGTAAGGGATTCAATCAATAAAATTTCACAATCCAGTGGATATGATATGAAATATTAATCTAGTTTAATTTTTTCATTTAATGTGGGTTTATTATTTAGAATAGTTCCAAATAGGAATCAATGGAAGACATGCACATAAAGGTAGATTTTGTCACTAAATAAGATTTTGGGATGGTAGTGATTTGTATTAAAAACATTATTTAAGAAATAAAGGATGTTCTTAGAATTATGTGACCAATTGAGCTCTATTATGAAAAAAATAAACACCTCATGTTTGACATGGATCCTCAATTTCATAATTGTATTGAACACATAATTAACAAATTATATCTTTTATGAGTGATTTATGAGAGGGCAAATGTTAATATATATTTGGGGGATATTGAAGATAATGTTACAGATGCAATAAAATTCATTATCATAGATATATCATGAGTCATATTTATTTTATTATATTTGATACATAGGATATTTATTTAATGATTTCATAATAGATCACAATTTTATAAAAAGGGAATTCTTTATTTTTCAGTAATTCATGTGTTCACCTAGTTTTTTAAAATGAAAAATTTAATTTAGATATTCCCTCAATGAAAAACATTTATTTTCCCAATAAATATTATTCATGGAGTATTGTGTGTTGTTTAGACATGTTATGATGATCTCGAGTTGTCAAATCCTGAGATAATAAATGATGAATTTTTATTTGGATTGGCCCCTAATGTATATCTAAAATAATTTTTTATAATTATTGATATAATTTGGGTTTTATGGTTAATATAAAACCTTTAAACCAAATATTGAAGTTATAAGTAATTTAATAACCATAGTACATGGATTTATTTATTATCTATGCCATTGTATCCTATATAATCAGGTGAAATTTGTGTATGTTTCTGATCATATAATTTATTTTATCTAACTAAAAATTTGAGTTTGACATTAATATGATGAAAATAAATCTATAACATGATTAAATTAGACTAAAAATTATTTACCATGTTTTTCTTAGTCAAATTAGATTTTTTAGGTGCACGGATGAGGGGCATGTGATGTTACCATCTGTTGGATCAATGAAAATTGATGTATTGATTGACCTGATAAGTAATATTCAATAAATCCATAAATTGTGATATATTGTATATTATATTTTAATTATTCAATGTGTAGTGGTCACCAATGGTAATATGTAAATGTATTTTATAGATATATATATAACATATATAAGATATCTTATATCGGTCATTTTTATATGAAATGTGACTATGTTTAATGGAGATGAAATCAGAGCCCTTAAAAGCTTGAGTTGAACTAATACAATGTCATTGGATGATCATTGAATCAATATAGGAAATAGGGATTTTATTTTGACAAAGTATTCTAGAAATCCTTATAAGATCACATAGTAATGACTTTGGAAACATATTATGTTTTGGATACATTTCTTTTTCAAAATAAATATTATGGAAACTATATCCAAAATCATTTTGGATTAATTTGCAAAAAGTTGTGATGTTATCATAAATTCCATATAGGAATTTTGTTCAAGAGGTAGATTGTTGGAAATAAACTAAATCTATATTGAGTTTTATTGTATAATTTTCATTTATTTTATTATGGGATGTGCTTATGATGTATATCATTGGCTACAATTATCCATTATCTTAAATACACATTAGATTTTTCTATTTTAATCAATCATATTGTACAGTAGGCCATATAATATGATCACTAAGTTCATTAAATACTTATCCCATATCGATTTACCATTTAAAAAATGGTAGGATTATTTTCTTAATGCCATGAAAAAAATTTCATTGAGGAGTTAAAAATTGAATAACTCAATGAGAAGTAACCTATTAGATCTATTATATGGAAAATGATATAGCTCTTATGTCTAATTATCATCACTAAATGAATATTGTTGGGGATGCATTTATATGCTAAGGGTTACCTCATGCCGGTGTAAATTTTTTCATAAAAAAACTGTCGAAGATATGTTCTTCTTGAAGTGCCATTCATTACAAAATTAATGTGTTAACATTAATATAGTGTAATACATTCCATATAACACGATTAGGGATCCAAATTCTATGGTACCAACATAATGGACAAGGGTCATTGATTGTTTACTCGAATCATTCAATTCTAACTTTATCAATTTTTTATAGAATATGGTGGCTACTACCTTGAATTTATAAGAATGTTTTCCATTATATTCCCATACATGATGATTCATAATTATTGATGAGTAAAAATATAGCTTTTTTCCTCTATAAAAGATCAAAATATGACCACTTAAACCCATCAAATATGTATCCACAAAAATACTAAACAATTAACGTTATATTATTTTATTATAATAGATCATAAAAAACAAAATGATTACATTAGCTATAACACCAAGAGATAATAAAGCATAACAACTAATAAAATTGCGATGCACTGTAATATTTACCTATGGATGGGAATTCCATAAATTAATGAAATATATATGTAATTAAATGTTATTATAAAGAAAAAATAAATTAAATAGGATAGGTATGGAAATAAGGGAATGATATAAATTATTCTTGATGTTAAAATGAAATTTATCTATATTAGGTAATATGCATATTGGAATGGTAAGATGACCATTTGGAATTATACTGTAATAAAATTGACCTCCCACTATGGTTGTTGTAATAGTACGGTAACTGATATATATATATATATATATATATGTTTGTGTTAAATAACATATATAAAATCCATTGTAAATAATATAATTTTAAAAAATTATTAATTTATACTAATCATTGAATAAGAATATATTTAACCACATATGTATTAGAATAAATATAAGATTTATTAAAGTTTATTTTTAAATATTTGATGATAAATATATGGTAACCAATAATACTATAGGTTTTATAAAAAAAATTATGTATATGAAATTATTTTCATTATAATTGTATTTAATTTTTTAATCATCACATGAATATCAATAAAAATGTCCATTTTTTATAATTTCCATATTAAGATCAATTTTATGAAAAATAATAAAATTTCATATGATAGTATAGTATGTATTTTGAAAAATTTATTACATTAACATTCTTTAATAAATAATAAAACATATTTATTGATAAAAAATTATCCATTGAAACAATATATTATTATTTAATAATAACAATTTTCTAAAATTATAATGAAGTCTCAAAATCCCATAATATTTTCTAAAATGTTTTAAATAATTCTTTTCATGTTAAATTATATATCATATTTAAAATACAATAATTTTTTATTTTTTTATTCCGATGATATTTAAATTAAAAAACATGTACATAAATGTGAAATCTCATGGTCTAAATTCATTAAATGTCTAATGGATTTGTATTTTTTCACAACCTATTGTCCACGATCAATGCTTAGAAATTAATACAAAATTCCCTCTGATTTTCTATGAATACCCCCCAGCACTATCATTCCGCTCCACACCCAATTCATTGAGTATGTCTATATCATCTCTACTCTCAAGAATCATTGGTAATAGACATGAGTAGATAATAGTTCAAAAATCCAAATCAACTTATCTCTCAAATATTATAAGATAATATTTTTTTCAACATCCATTTAGGGTAAGAGTTCTAAAACCCATATATACATTTCTTTATGGAGATACCAAAATTTAAGGACCATTTTTTTATTCTTATAATTTTATAAGATACCAATAAATGTAATAGTATTCATACATGTATCTTCATTTGTATTTTTAAATTCATTATAATTTCATTACAATTTCCATTATGATGGTGTGATGTTTCATTAATACAAATCCATGAGTGTCTTATGAATAATAATTTTACATCCCCTAAAATAATACAACCCTTAAAAGACATTTAATTTCAAAAAAAATTATTCAGTGATAATTTTTATTTCAAAAAATTATTCCCCGACCAATACATTCATTGATACATATTAACACGCCAAGATGGTTAAACTATATCCACAGATTAAAGAATTACCATGTATAATTTCCATTATATTTTGAATACCCGATAATTTATATTTGATTTCTGTATATAGTCCTATATATCTATGTAATTAAATTCACTAGGAATACTTTTACAGTTAGTATACTCGTTAATTCAGTATGGAAATTTATTTTTTTAGTAATACATGTTTATGTAAGTGGCTCCTTTTGATTCATTATGTATTATTATCCAAACTCATACATACTATGAATGTATTAAACATATTAAATATTGGATGGGTCCTTGAATCATATAACCCTTGATGGATTGGTGAGTTTCATGTGAAAATATATCTTAGGAATTCGGTTTATTCCTTACACATTTATATATGATGTCCTATCACAATGATTTTACTATATGATTATGATGTTCCAAATTATGTATTCCATCACTACAAATATTTTTTAATGAAATCATTGGTATTTTATATTTTAAATTGTTATGTTATTCATTTATATATTCCATTATATGGTTATCGGTTCTATGGATTTATTTGATTATATTTATTTACCTACCTTAATATTTATATCTCATTTTGTCACGACCCGTCCTCGGGGCCCGTGCCGTGACTACCCCAAGCCCGCCTTCCATAGGCCAGGGGCTGGCGACTAGCACCAAAGGCGTAAATCCCGATAACTGGGAAGGCATTGCCTTTATAAAAGTAAACAAAACACCATAGAGTACAAGCGTAAGTAAAACACTAAGTACAAAGAGAAGTGATGAAAGGTAAATGGGCCAGAATACAAACCCAAATGAAAGTACAACTATAACTGAACAAAGTACAATAGAAAAAGACAACAGCTGGAAGGACGAAATCGGCTCCTAGGTCGTCCTCCTCGGATCCTACCTGAAGGGTTGGTACAGATATCCTCTCCAACGCTCTCTCCCGTCAACCTGCTCCGAGTGTCGTCTCGCCGTGAAGTCCACCTCTAGATACTGACTCGTCGTGTAGTCCACCTCCGGGTACTGACTCGTCGTGTAGTCCACCTCCGAGTACCGTCCAGTCCTTGAACACTCGGCCTCCGACAGCAATGCCCATCATCTACAACCAACACAACGAGGAGCGGGCATAGCCCGTGCAGGGGTGAGTATAACGATACTCAGTAGGGACCCCGAGACCCTCAAGGTCTCACTAAAACCAACAAGGATAACCACAAAGAATATCTCAACAGATAACCTCTACTTAGGTATATTCATATACATATACCTAAGTTATCAAGTAACCCATCTCAATCATGATGAAACACAAGGGTTATGAAATCAACGGATAACCACTACCCAGGTATATGCCCATACATATACCTAAGTTATCATGTAACCCATCTCAATCATCAGGAAACACAAAGGTCATAGACTCACCTCAAACCAGGATTTTTATAATCGAAACTATAACTACTGAAGAGCTCTGTCTCTGGAGTGTACAGTGGTCCTGTCACTACTCCGAGGTACTTCTCACTAACCTAAGACTACTGAGGTACTCCTCCTATCGAGTACCGCGAGCCAGCCACCCAAACACAGTAGTGCTTCCCGCCGGGGTCTGCCACCCAAACGCAGTAGTGGACACCCCCTAGTAGCCTGCAGAGGTACTCTCTGGATGAGTACCACGGGTCTGCACTGTCACACAGGTAGTGCTCCGTCCGCCATGGGTCTGCACCTCACAAAGTAGTGCTCCGTCCACTGGGCTAGTCGACTCACTCCAAGTCGAGTCGGTCAAGCATACATCAGGTCTCAGTCGGCTACATGGTCTCTGTACTTCGCACGCTCGTCTCTGTGAGGGTCCGCTCCATGAGCTACAGGTCGATACTCCAAGTATCTCAAAGTCCCATGAAGAAGTATCTCAATGGACCGCCTCGTCATATGGGTCTCAACGCAACAGACGACGCGTCAATCGGATGCCCAGTCTGTGAGTGAATAGCCTTTTTTTCCTAGGGGACCGGTTGGTTTCGTGAGCGAACCAACCTGGCCGTATCTCAACTGTACCTTGAACTCTTATAGGGTATACTCAAAGGGACCGTTTCTCAACATTATCACCAACGCCGCTGACGCTTCGTCAAATGGACGTCCGGTCTGAAAGATATCAGCTTTTCTGTTCCAGGGGCCCGGTTGGATTTCAGGTACAATCCAACCCAGCCACTATCCAACTGCATCAAAAACTTAGGCGAAGCATGCCAAAAGTTTCTTCTCATCAAGAGGAATTCAACGAGACAGACGGCGTGTCAATCAGACGCTCGGTCTGTGAGGTATTGGCTTTTTCGTTCCAGGGGCCCGGTTGGTTTCGTGAGCGAACCAACCCGACCGCACTCCGACGGCATCCAAACCTCGAGCGGAGTAAGCCAAATGATCCATCTCACTTAGAGGAATCCAAAAAAGTCGACGGCATGTCAATCGGATGTCCGGAGCTCAAGATATAAGTGTTTCTGCTCCGAGGGCCTGGTTGGTTCGTATCCGAACCAACTCGGCTAAACCTAAGGTATTCCGAAACCTTGAGTGTAATATACAGAAACGAACGTCTCGATCCAAGGGTAGCATCTCCACTAACGGTGCGTCGATCGGAGGTCTATAGCTCATGATATGAGTGAAAACCCGTGAGGTGTCCGAAAACGGGGGGTCTGGGCCCGGACCGACCCGGCCCAATCTCCCCTGTGTCGGCCCGAATTGGGTCGACCCGACCTGGATCCGGGTCCGACCCGGCTGGGCGCGACCCGAACCAGCCTGGGCGGTACGGCCCGGTGCGGCCGGTCCTGCCCAGGGCAGCTCGGCTCTGGCCGAGCGGTCCGGCTCGGCGCCGGCCGAGCGGCCGCGCAAAAAGGGGGCGTTGCCCCCTTGGACGAAACTGGGGCCCCCCGCGCGGGGGCCTCTCCCTGCCAACGGACACGGCGTGATGCCGCGTCCTGCTGGTCCCGCGCAGCTGTGGGACCATCCGCCCGCCGCCGCAGCTTCAGCCGCGGCGGCCCCTTCCCGGCGGCGCGCCGACAGAGTCTTCCGCGGACCACCGGTGTTGCTCCAGTGGTCCGATTTCAATTCCGTCTGCGCCAGTGGTCCTCCCGGGAGATGAAGATCCCTGAAAAGGATTAAAAATTCCATTGCAGCCCGCCTCATCGTCATCCATCGATCCGCACTTCTACAAAAAACAGCGGGGTCTTCAAATCACCTCCTTGGCCCCGACTCCGCCAGCAGTTTTGTTCGGCCCCAACGGCGTGACGTGACGGTGCCGCTCTTCTTCGCCGCATTCTTTCATCTCGTTTCAGTGCGGTGCAACGGCACCACACTGCCTTTCACGTGCCGCAACAAACTCAATCAAAAAGGGGGGAAGGAGGGTCGGCCATGTTCGTGCGGTCCGACCTTCCCCCGTTATTATGATAACAGGCGGCCCAAAATGAAACCAAGAAAGGAGACAGATGAGATCACGATCAATAATAAAAATAATCCCCCACAACTTCCCGCAACAATAATTCCCAACCCGCAAGGAAATCATGCGCGGATCAACTAGATAATAAGTTGATCTTTGTTTCCTTGTTTTCTTTAGAATGAATGAAATGAGGGAATAAAATAATTCTCAAACATAATTCCATACCTCAAGCATTGTCGTCGAACGTGAGTTCATCATGGAAATAACTGTCACGGAAGAAGAGGATCGTCACGGAAGAGTAGGATCATCACGGAAGAAACTTCACGGAAGAAGCGTCGTTGACGTTGCGGTACAAGGCGTCGTGTCGTCGATCTCTGCGGGTTTGGCGTTCTTCGTTGGAGGTCGGAGCGTTCTTCGCATTCTTCGCCTTCTTCACGTTCTTCGCATTCTTCACGTTCTTCTTGTTCTTCACATTCTTCGCCGAAGAAGAACGCTTTCCTCCAAATTCTCTCCACGCCACAATATCCAATAGAAAAAATAAGAGTTATCTTATTTTATTAACACACATGAAACGTTTGAATTTCAAAAGAAAAGAAATGAACAATTAATTCAATGAAATAATTGTAAAGATTTAACCGCCTAATTAATGAGGTGTTTCTTAACCAGAAAAACGCACGGTTGACTTTTATTAAAGAGGGGGGTTGTGGGTGCATTAAATAGAGGAAAAGAAACGGTGGGGCTCATGTGGGCCCCACCGCACAAATATCCAACCAAGTGGGTAGGATATTTTGGGTTCCACCATATCCTCTTAACTTAGCTTAAGTGGCGTTTAAGTGGATTTAAGTGAAATAAAATAAATTTGTCACAGTAGTTTATTTTATTTCTTAACTTAACCCCAAAAATTAAAAACCACACCCGAGAAAACGCATCTCCGGAAAAGGCATTTCTAAGAAAATACCAGCGCTGCGATTTCATCGGTGCCCTCCAAATTCGATTCTGAGCACCGGTTCAAAAGTTAGAAAACCCCACTCATTCGTTCACTGAAAGTACCCGAGCTAATCTTCGGAAATTATTTCTGGGCACACCGGGCCTCGGAATCAGGTTCCATCAGAAACTGCGGTCTTGTAAAATTCCAAAGAAAATTAAGAAAAAAAATTTCTTTGAAATTTTTGGGTCTTTACATTACTTCCACCTCAGGGCTTTACATCCCCGTAAAGCTTCAACACAAACTACGGTCACAAAATCTATATTGAGCACGCATCTGAGCTTTCTGCTCCCATGTGATTACCTGGAGGTTCCTGTACTTCCTGTGAAAGCACGCCCTATGAATAGGCCGTCCTCGAAGGTCCGCTCTTGTCGATCCTTGATCCCCACTAGAACCTCCGTGAAAGACACCCCATCACCATCATCCAGCTCCCCATGGACGATGATATGCGAAGAGTCGATCACGTATCTCCCTAGTTGAGATACGTGCAAGCCGTCGTGCACCTGGTGCAACTGAGGTGGATGGGTCAAGTAGTAAACCACCCCGCCTACCCAGCTGAGGACCTAAGAAGGTCCGCTGAACCTCGGAGATAACTTGCCACCTTGGTCACATCTCTGTAAACCTCGTCGAGGTGAGACCCGTATAAGGACATGATCGTCATCCTCGAACTCCAGAGGTCTCCAACTCATGTTTTGAAATGGAACTCAAAACATCTACTGCCACGAGGGTAAGGTTGACCGACTCAAGAGTGATCGGTCGCACCCTCCTGTGCATGAGTTTATCCTATGCTGCCTGGGGTTTTCTTTTTCGCCAACCAAGGAAAACCCAACCTGACGTCGTAGTTAAACCACAACATTTTTTCCTAATACCGTCAATTTGTGTATGAACTGTGATTGCCCCGTCCGTACTCAAAGCAACATCGTAAGGCCTCGACGTTGCCACCAAGCGATTTCAACTGAAACTCTCACCTCGAGGGTCTAACCACACTATCGGTGTAAGTGTGATTATCGTGTCTCCTCCCAAGGTATCTCTAGATGTGAGGGTCAAGTCCACGGCTTACCGGAAACTGTTGGTCTGGAACAAGATTTGTGAAAGCAAGGAATGATTCATTTCAACATCCTCTACTACAGCAGCTAGTAGTGGACACATACTGTCCCTTGAATCATTTTTAGAGCCATTGGGTCACACTCCTTGACCGCATGCAGCTGCACTCTTCCTCCACCCTCAAGCTCCCTGAGCCTGGTGGGGATAACTAAGGCGGGTGGTTGTAGCATATTAAGATGTACACCACCTCATGATACTCTCCTATCTCTGCATCCACGTCTGCTGCTTCACAGACTCATCTCTCCTTTAAGATTCCTCTTATGGAAACATTTAACATGCCCGGGTCTCCAAGACTGGTGCCAGTTTCCTTTTTCTTACTGCATTGTGCAGTCTTCATCCGCTCCTGGATGATCTGCACCTTCTTTTCCTACGATCTAAAAGAGCTTCTAAAATTTCTCCTTTTCCGAAAAGAGAAACTCGGTCTCATCCCCTGGATGAAGCACGCCCATTTCCTAATACAGTCAATCCTGACATGAATGATGCATTCATGCCATGGATGACTTCGTAAGGCCTCGACCTAACTACCAAAAGATCCAACTGTCACTCTCGCCTCCAAGGGTCGAGTCACACTGTTGGCATCATTGTGAGGTCATTGGGTCTCCTCCAGTAGAAATCTAGAAAGTGAGGGTCAAGTCAACAGTTTTAATCAGGACCACTCTGTATCAACCAATCAAAAGGACAGGAAAGCAAACATCACAAAGATAAGTGTCTTTTTATTATTGCAGCTCATAGTACAAAGACATGAATACAACAACAACATGGAAATAGAAGTACAGGGGACGTATCCACTAGTTCCTCTCCTGTCCACCTGCTCCCGGAGCTCTACTGCCTTGTCCACTGCTCGGCTGTTGCTCAAGCACCCGCCACTACTTCTGCCTCGGTGGCTCCTCCAAAGCATGCAGATCATCTGTACGACGAGTCAGACAGTCACGTGTTAGGTGACCCTTCCTGCCGCATTCATAACACTTCCTACTCCTCGTACGGCTGGATCTAGTCTTCTTGGACCTCTGCATCATCTGTCTACTGCCCACAGATGACTCGGCTACTGATCGAAAACCATGCGGCAAAGGCAGAATCTCCTATACACGCTCGGGGTGTAGATATACTGGCACAAACTCCACCCTGAAGAAGATCTTGAAGTCTTCCCATGTGAAGTTCATCCCATCGCAAAACTGGAACAAGTTGCTCCCCCACCTGCCTGCTGTTGCTCGAAGATGGCTGGTAGCAAAGATCACCATGAAGTCTGCCAGCATCCCCACTAGCCTGAAGACTCTCAACACAGCCTCCAGCCAATCCTCAGCCTCATACGGGTTCGTCTCTCCCTGGAACCTGGGTGGCCTTTGGCGCTGGAACTCGTGCAGTGTGGTCAAGTGGTGTGCATCGCCTACTGCTAGGGCTGGTGGCATCGGTGGCCCAACGTATGGTAGTACCGTTGGTGCCTCCACTGGTGCCTCAACTGCAAGAGGGCCTTGTACCGAAGCCTCGTCGCTCGGCAGGCTGTCTGTACGCACATCCCTCTGGGCTCTAGCTGGTTGTCCGTGAAAAGGCATCCTGAAAGAAACAACGTGACACAATAAAACGATTATACCTGGTGAGCTAACCTGGTTTGAGCTGACATTTAAAAACTTATGGAAACACACACGCAATCAGTGTTGTCGTGCACAAAGTCGGAAATCAGTTGTCAGGGTCCTGGTGTATGGATACGTCGGTCGGCCGCACCAACACTAGACTCTATAAACTGAATACCACACTCGGTACTCTTAACACTATTGCTTCACTGAAAGAAAATATCAGAGTTATAAGTTCTGCGGTAGAACCGACTCCTCTCATACCAATTTTTCACGACCCGTCCTCGGGGCCCGTGCCGTGACTACCCCAAGGCCACCATCCATAGTCCAGGGGCTGACGACTAGCACCAAAGGCGTAAATCCCGATAACTGGGAAGGCATTGCCTTTCTAAATGTAAACAAAACACCACAGAGTACAAGAGAAAGTAAAACACTAAGTACAAAGAGAAGTGGTGAAAGTTAAATGGGCCAGAATACAAACCCAAAAGAAAGTACAACAACAACTGAACAAAGTACAATAGAAAAAGTCAATAGCTGGAAGGACAGAAGCGGCTCTTGGGTTGTCCTCCTCGGATCCTACCTGAAGGGTATGTACAGATAGCCTCCACAACGCTATCGCCCGTCAACCTCCTTAGAGTGTCGTATCGCTGTTAAGTCCACCTCCGGATAATGACTCGTCGTGTAGTCCTCCTCCGGTTACTCACTCGTCGTGTAGTCCACCTCCGGGTACCGTCCAGTCCTCGAACACTCGGCCTCCGACAATACTTCTCGTCGTCTGCAACCAACACAACGAGGTGCGGGCATAGCCCGTGCAGGAGTGAGTATAACAATACTTAGTAAGGACCCCGAGACCCTCAAGGTCTCACTAAAACCAACAAGGATAACCACAATGAAGATCTCAATAGATAACCTCTACCTAGGTATATGACCATACATATACCTAAGTTATCAAGTAACCCATCTCAATCATGAGAAAAAACAAGGGTTATAAAATCAACGGATAACCACTACCCAGGTATATGTCCACACATACACCTAAGTTATCAAGTAACCCATCTCAATCATGAGGAAACACAAAGGTCATAGACTCATCTCAAACCAGGATTTTTTCATAGAAAACGTAACTGCTGAAGAGCTCCGTCTCTGGAGTGTACAGTGGTCCTTCCACGACTCCGAAGTACTTCTCACTAACCTAATACTGTTGAGGTACTCCTCATGTCGAGTACCGCATGCTAGCCACCCAAACACAGTCGTGATTCTCGCCAGGGTATGCCACCCAAACACAGTAGTGGACACCCCCTAGTAGCCTGTAGAGGTATTCTCCAGACGAGTACCGCGGGTCTGCACTGTTACACAGGTAGTGCTCCATCTGCCATGGGTCTGCACCTCACAATGTATTGCTCCGTACACTGGGCTAGTCAACTCACTCAAAGACGAGTCGGTCAAGCAATCGTCAGGTCTCAGTCGGCTACAGGGTCTCCGTACTCCGCACGCTCGTCTCTGGGAGGTTCTTCTCCACGAGCTACTAGTCGATACTCCAAGTATATGAAAGTCCCAAGAAGAAGTATCTCGAAGGACTGCCTCGTCATAGGGGTCTCAACGCAATAGACGGCGCATCAATCGGACACCCGGTCTATGAGTTATTAGCCTGTTTGTCCCAGGGGCCCAGTTGGTTTCGTGAGAGAACCAAGCCGGCTATATCTCAACTGTACACCGAGCTCTCATAGGGTATACTCAAAGGGACCGTTTGTCAACGTGATCACCAACGCCGCTAACGCATCGTCAAACAGACGTCTGGTCTGAAAGATATCAGCTTTTCTGTTCGAGGGGCCCGGTTGGATTTCGGGAACAATCCAACTCATACACTATCCAACTGCATCCCAAACTCAGGCGAAGCATGCCAAAAGGTTCGTCTCATCAAGAGAAATTCAACGAGACAGACGGCGCGTCAATCGGACGACCGGTCTGTGAGTTATTGGCTTTTTCGTTCCAGGGGCCCGGTTGGTTTTGTGAGGGAACCAACCCAACCACACTCCAACGACATCCAAACCTTGAGCAGAGTAAGCCAAAAGATCTTTCTCACTTAGAGGAATCCATCAAAGTCAACGGAACGTCAATCAGACGTCTGGAGCTCAAGATATATGTGTTTCTGCTCCGAGGGCCCGGTTGGTTTCGTATATGAACCAACCCGACCGAATCCAAGGTGTTCCAAAACCTTGAGTGTAATATAACTAAACGACCGACTCGATCCAAGGGTCGCATCGCCGCTGACGGTGCACCGATCGGAGGTCTATAGCTCATGATATGAGTGAAAAACTGTGAGGGGTCCGAAAACGGGGGGTCTGGGCCTGGACCGACCCGGCCCAACCCCCACTGGGTCGGCCCGAACCGGGTCGACCCGACCCAGGTCCGGGTCTGACCCAGCTGGGCGTGACCCGGCCCGGCCTGGGGGGCCCGGCCCGGCGCGGCCAGTCCGACCCGGGGCGGCTCAGCTCTGGCCGAGCTGTCTAGCTCGGCGCGGGCCAAGCGGTCCGGATCGGCGCGGGCCGAGCGGCCGCGCAAAAAGGGGGCGCTGCCCCCTTGGACGAAACCACGGCCCCCCGTGTGGGGGCTGCTCCCTGCCAATGGACGCGGCATGATGTCGCGTCCTGCTGGTCCCGCGCGGCCATGGGACCAGCCGCGACGACCCCTTCCCGGCGGCGCACCGATGGAGTCTTCCGCGGACCACCGGAGTTGCTCTGGTGGTCCGATATCAATTCTGTCTGCGCCGGTGGTCCTCCCGGGAGTCGAAGATCACTGCAAAGTATTCAAAACGCCATTGCGGCCTGCCTCATCATCGTCCGTCGATCCGCACTTCTACAACAAATAGCGGGGTCTTCAAATCGCCTCCTTGGCCCCGACTCCGCCCGTGGTTTCGTTCAGCCCTAACGGCACGGCGCGAAGGCGCCGCGCTTCTTCGCCGTGTTCTTTCTTCTCGTTTCCACACGGTGCAACGACACCACGCTGCCTTTCACATACCGCAACAAACTCAAACAACAAGGGGGAAGGAGGGTCGGTCGTGTTCGTGTGGTCCGACCTTCCCCCATTAGTATGATAACAGGTGGCCCAAAATGAAACCAAGAAAGGCGACAGATGAGATCACGATCAATAATAAAAATAAGCCCCCACAACTTCCCGCAACAAAAATTTCCAACCCGCAAGGAAAACGTGTGAGGATAAACTAGATAATAAGTTGATTCATGTTTCCTTGTTTTCTTTAGAATGAAAGAAACGAGGGAATAAAATCATTCTCAAACATAATTCCCTACCTCAAGCATTATCGTCAAACGCTATTTCTTCGCGGAAATAACCATAACGGAAGAAGAGGATCATCGCGGAAGAGTAGGATCTTTGTGGAAGAAACGTCGCAAAAGAAGCATCGTTGACATCGCGGTACACGACGTCGCATCGTCGATATACGCAGGTTTGGTGTTCTTCGTCGGAGGTCGGAGCGTTCTTCGCATTCTTCGCATTCTTCGCGTTCTTCACGTTTTTTTTTTCGAAGAAGAACGCTTTCCTACAAATTCTCTCTACGCCACAAGATCCAACAGAACAAAATATGAGTTATCTTATTTTATTAACGCACATGACACGTTTTAATTTCAAAAGAAGAGAAACGAACAATTAATTCAATGAATTTATTGTAACGATTTAACAGCCCAATTAATGAGGCGTTTCTTAACCAGAAAAACGCATGGTTGAATTTCATTAAATAGGGGGTTGCGGGTGCATTACTTAGAGGAAAATAAATGGTGGGGATCATTCAGTCCCCACCTCACAAATATCCTACCAAGTGGGTAGGATATTTTGGGTTCCACCCTATTCGCATAGCATTGCTTAAGTGGCTTTTAAGTGGCTTTAAGTGAAATAAAATAAAGTTGTCGCACCACTTTATTTTATCTCTTAACTTATCCTCAAAAATTAAAAACCAAACCCGAGCAAACACAACTCGGGAAAAGTCGTTTCTAAGAAAATACTGGTGCCGTGATTTAATCGGTGCCCTCAGAATTCGATTCCGAGCACCAGTTCAAAATTTTGAAAAACCCGCTCGTTCGTTCACTGAACATACCCGAGATAAACTTCGGAAATTAATTCCGGCCACATCGGGCCTCGGAATTAGGCACCGTCAGAAACTACGCTCTTGTAAAATTCCAAATAAAATTAAGAAAAAAAATTTCCTTGAAATTTCGGGGACATTACACATTTATTCCATTAAGGATTTGTTGTATGTTTCCCAATATATAGCATCTATACATTCTCAATTATTATGTTTTCATTTTCCCCGGTGAACCAAGTACAATAATATGAATTATCCAATGATATTAAAAGATAAGTAGTAATGTTTTCATTGAATTATTAGGTAATATTTCCATTTTTCAAAAGTAATGTGACATTGATGTATAAATTTATTTTTTTAAGAAAACTGAAAAAATGGTTCATGTGTACTGTGATCTACGATATTATTTACCAATTTAATAAAATAACCATATTATATAGGTAAATATATTTTTGGGATAAATTTTGTTTCAGAACTAGTTTAGTAGAATCCTTAAGAACTGGATATATAAATGCAGAGATAGAAAAAGAATTTTCATAATCCCTTAGAATATTCCTGATATTTTTCTAAAATAACTAACCATCATTTTAATTTTATATTTTTATTTGATATTTAGAGTTTATCATTGATATTTTAGTGTATTATATTTAATATTAATGGTTCCTAATGAAATGACTAAAAACTATGTCATCATCCATATTTAATGTTGAGATTCTCTTGAAAAGAATGTGATTCAGCAATATTTTGGAGTTGAGTATATTATATCCCTATTAGGGAAATGGAATTATGTAATTATCCCAAAACTAGAACATATGAAACAATATACTTTTCCAAAGTAGTATTTAATAATGTTAGTCAAATTTATATAGTAGAAACTTATATCCCTCAATGGAAACAATCATACCATAGTAGCATAAAAATGGGTCAAACCCTTCAGGATTATTTTCTATGCTTGAGGATGTAATGAAATAGTGATTTTTATAATGTTAGTACATCATTGAAAGGAATATGTATTGAAATTGTGTCTATTTATTCAAAACTCATTGAAATAATAGAATGTTAAGTGTGTATACTGTAATTATTTAAATTGGATATTCTTTGAAATATAATTTCCCCAGGTGCATTGAGTACATATAGAATGGAAATTCAAAGTATTTACAGAAAAGAATGTGGATTTATTTTGTATGAGAGTAAATTTATGAGATTATCTTGGCATGTTGAAGACTATATATGTATTTAATAAATAATGTTAAAACACTTTTTTATGGGTAAATTATACTACTTAAATTGGAATAGGTTTATCTAAAAAATTCAACATGTGAGGGTATATTATCATTTTCCATAAATATTGATAAATAATTATCAGTCTTGTATTTTCATTGGAAAATAATATAATAATAAGATTTTTTATAAAATGTATATAGGAAAATGAAAGAAGAGAAGAATGTAAGACTGTAATTTCTAACATGTAATAATTGTGTAATGAAACAACATTTTAATTTTTTAAGGGGAATATGAGTGTTATATAGGTGTGAAAAAATTATATTTGGGACATGAATTCATATCTAAATTAGAATCCTCTAAATTATTATAATTAATTAAAATGAAACAAATCAATATTACAATCATGTCCCCATGCCACAATAAAATTTATCTCTGAATATTCCATGGTATTAGTGTGATGATTTTCCAATTACTATATAATATGTTAAAGTCTCAAATAACATTAAATTAGGAACAATAATTATAAACACAATGTTATTTATTTATTTATTCGGTTTGGTATATATTCACTATTTTATATAATAGTTTTTTATTAATAACAATGAATCATCCCCAAACACACTATGAAATTTTTTTCTATCAAAACACAAAGTCAGAATCTAACAACATTAATGATATTTTGGAATGTTTTTATTATGATGCTTATATATTACAATTTTTCAAAAATGGATTCTATATATATGGTTAAAAATGAAATAATACTTCGTATGGAATGAAAATAAAACTACAATAAAAATTTATTATAGAGAGAAGAATATTTCTATAGTTTAGGAAAGCATATAATCAAATATTTTTAAATTAGAGAAATAATTATTTGATTCTTTGTTATAAATACCTCTAATAAAAAAAATTAATGAAATTTTGGTTGAAGAATAAGGGAACATTTAATATATTTATGGAAAGGATATATTAATATTTGAAGATTTGCATCTTCTGAAAGTATATGGTGATGATTTCTAGATGAATTTTTCTAATATCCATTGGAATGTGATGTTAATTATTCTATTGAAATGAACCCTGAAAAAAACACCATATACAATAGTCCCAATATAATATAGAAATTTCTAGTTTTTTCAATTAGATAAACAAATATTGGAGTTTTTTATTAGGGGGTATTATTTCATTTTGTTTCACAACGGGGATGCCGATTATTATTATTTTTTAAAATGTGGATGGTTCTTTGAGGTTATGTATTTATTATTGGAAAATCAATACCATTAATATAATGATCAAGTATACCTTAACATGCATTCATGATTATTTTTATCAACTTTATGTTGATCAATAATCATCAATAATCAATATTTGTTATTTTAATCATAAATTAATTTTGAATAATGTTTATATAATAACAACAGTATTCCATATGTGGTATTAACATTATATATTTATAGTAATCCCATTTGGAATGACTAAGGCACCCTTTATATTTATGGTTTTTTGGAATAGAGCTTCCAAGAATTATCATGTTAGTTTTTTAGGGGTATTTATTAATTATTTCATGATATAGTATAAAAGATATTAAAAGAATGAAACTAATTTAAAATTACTCATGAAATATTTAGTTTAAAGTAATTATATTGGAAATATAGTATGTTTGAATTTTATCTCCATCAAGATTTTTATTATGGCCATCTTATTACTATGTTTGTAATATTCATTAATACATTAATGATAAATCCATTCAATGAACCTCACTCTCCATGAAATAAAAATTTATAACATAGTTTCCCCATTTTAGCATGATACCATCAATTATTTTCTAGAAAAATTAAAATATTATAAATCCAATTAACCAATTTAAAACATAAAGTTGTCAAATTCACATTTTAATTAGAATGATTCTGGTGTATTAGGGAATTGATCAAGATATTTGTAGAGACCCAAAGCAAGACGTACATGGACACTACATTAATTTTTTGGAATAATTTATACAAAATAATAACCAACACTCAAGGACCATAATAGTTTAGTGTCTGTGGAAACTCAGAATATAATATTCTAATCCTGGTGAAAGATCTACAAAATCTCCCGTAATGATGTTCCCCTTCTATTTTCTTACCTAAAACCATTCTTTAAATCCTGGGGAAAAGAAAACATATAAAGGGTGAGTTAAAATTCCCAGGAAGTGTAAGCATGGATAAAATAAAACAAATCATATACATTTTAACATAAAAACATGAACATAATATTTAATCAACAAAATCTTGAGCAATGACATAAAACATGGCAGTACGTAAGGAATAGATCATAATGAAACATTAATAATGATAAAATATCTTGGGAATAAAAAGGTAATTGTGGAATCCATTAAGAACGTGTTATTATTTCCATATTAGCCAAGTCATTGCTTTCAAGACCATCTTAGTGGACAAAGTCCCTTTCTAAATCGAGTTCACACCTCATTCCAATCATGTATTACTGAACCGATTTAACTTGCCATTCCAGCCATATCTATCTAATAACATATAAATCTTTACCCAATGAATTGGAGGGAGATATAGGTCCCACCCATATCATAATGAAATAATTCTTACTTTTGCCACAAAATAAACATAAATCATCCATCATAACCCAAAGAATAAAATGGGTTTCATAAAAATCATCCCATCATAACACAATCCATAAAACAAAAATTGATATCATTCATCATAAGAAGAATAAAACCATTTAAATAATGGAGACATTATACTTGAAACATAATCATACTAAATAATGTCATCTTATATGGGAAATAGGTTTGATAAAACACTTGAAATGATTTCATGAGGAAAGTATCCTATCTTTTTCAAAATCATTTTCTTTTCACAAAATTCCATGAAATTTTAAAATAAAATGATTTTATTGAAAATAATCATGAAATCTTGTAGAGTAAACTTCTTGAAAATAAGGTGTTAGGAAACCGTATGAATCTATTCATGCCTTATAATATAAAAAAACATTCTTCTCGTACATTTTCTGGAAAAGTCAAAAAGTTACTCTCATGGTAAACAAAAAATAGATTCCTTAAATACCATGTAGTAAAATTCAAAAATGGGTAAAAAGGACTTTAAACATACATGAAAACATTTTTATAAAACTTGTAAATGGATGATAAATAAAACCCCAGTAAATACTTACGTATAAGCAATCTCGGATAGCAAACAATTGAGATTGCAACATTATCCCTTACCTTAGGTCTCATATGCTTCATACGTATCTGAACCTCCTGTATAATGATTTAAATAATGTCATTGAACTATTACAGAATCATCTTCACTGTTATGATATCATATATGGTTCACTTATTACTTTATATTACCTGGTCTTTTGTAAATTTATGTTCAAATAGTGTTTTGGGTAAAATCGTTACATTTATCGTCCGTGTTTTGACTTGTAATTATTAATATGATTACTTAGATCATGGTTACTTAATTCCAGAATATAAAACATGATTTATATATAATATATATTCAGAATATACATATATATAATATATCGATAAATGGAAATAAATACACCATTCATGGAGACGTTAGGCCGTATGTACGCATGGTTACTTGTGTGTTTTACCTTTGGTTTTGTTTCTTTGTTTTCCCTTTCAGTTCACTGGGTTTTTGCCCCCCCTCCTATTGTATTTCATGATGTACCGCTTTGTTACAGCTATAATCATTCTTGAATTGTTAACATGGAAAATGAACCGCATCGCGTCGTGGAGATGGTAATCCGTACGTACGCACGAGCGATGATATCGTTCCCATATTTATTGAATGGAATTGGAGTGAATGATATAATATCTTATAATCATTATGATTTTATAATAATAATATGTATTTATTCTTCACACCATTATACCCATCCAAGTAAGGTGGTGGTGGAAAAATAGATTACACCACAGCGTGGAGACGGTATTCCGTACGTACGCACGTGTGGTGATTTCATTTTCCATAGGATGGATAGAAGGTGAATTTAGGGTTGAATCATATTTATAATAACATATCAGTATATGAGTGATACAAATGTTATTACTTCATAATGAAATAACACAATAAGAATAATTAGAAAAAGAAATAAATTTGAAAGAATCATTAACGGATATTACCTCTTCTTCGACATGCCTTTTTTATACCTCTTCTTAGGGTACTAAGATTGGACTTTGAAGAAGACCAGGACTTCTATGATGTTTCTAGGGAAGTGTAGAAGAGAAATGGGAAGTGTTTGTCCGAGATTAAAGGCTCAAAATGGTGTGAAGGGAAGTGGGAAGGGGTTCCATATTTATAAGGGAGGATAGGGGCACCTTTGGAAATCATAAAAATATTAATTTATAATAAATCTAACCCCACTTAAAAACCACCAAAAATGACTCATATTCAAATATTAGATGATATAGGGTTTTCAACTCATAAAAGAATAAAATTTAGATATGTAGGTAATTTATTTTAAACATTATCAACTTGATTTATCATTATTTAATCTATTAAATTTTATTTGTGGTAATAAGATTATAAATTTTAAGTTGTTATAAATAATTGCTTATGTGATTTGAATAATCCATAATTAGATAATTAATGACATTTTAGACTATATAGTTTTCAATTTATAATTTTTAAATATATTTGTGATATTTATACAATTTAATAAAATGTTATTTTTTTAAAATAACAATACTGTCAATTTTGACACAATTCATTTATTTGAATTTATATGAAATCCACACAGAGGATATATTCGAACTATAATATTTAATAGGATCATAACATTTCATATTAATCTATTAAATTAGTGGATCACATTAAATAGTTCATATAATATTTATTTTACTATTTGTAATACCATTTATTTGAAATTTCTCTTAATAAAATAATTAATAAAACATTATTGTATAATTATTAAAAATACATATTTGTTGTATAAAAATTAAATATAAAATACTATGATGAAGATAAATCTTATATATTTCATAAGAATACATTTAGTCGGATTTATCTTTTAAAAAACCCAAATTTTAAAATTTTTTATTTATTAAATTATGAAGGCGAAAACTTTGACATCATATAAAATAAAATAATATATGTGTCATAATAACTTTTATAAGACTCCAAACAGTCATATATTCTGTCATTGGATGATTATGGTGTATATATACACTACCAATAAGTTTTGGTCAGGTTTGTGAGCCCTTTAATATGTATTACAATTTCAATAAAAACAATATTATTGATTTTTATTACTAAATAGATAATTTCTGCATCATTAATGTATAAGCTAATAAGGTAATTGAATAACTCTTAAAAATTACTAATAAATTACCATGATAAAGAAAAACATTTTATCTTTAAAATGTGTATTTATAATTGAATGTATATTCTATATCACTATATATTAGAAATACATTAATTATTAAAGTTTGAGTGAGACATATTTCACTTTCCTTTAAATAAAATAAACTAAAGGTCTTAACCACCTCCAAGTGGGTTCTAATGGATTACATTTCGACCCATTTATTACTTTGGATGAAATATAATCATCCAATTGTATTAAGACAAGTGTTAGGGTAATTTTATAATTTTATATTTACCCTTAATTACCTGCTTTACCTTTTACTATGGTAAATAAAATTTAGAGTAGTTACTATTCATAATGTCCAAAAATAAAAAGTAGTCTATTAATATAATTTGGACCCACTGATTCCAAATATGGAATCCATTTTTCCAAATTCAATATAAATAAGTTGCAGAAATTAAATTAAAATTAATCCTGTTGTCGAAAGAAAATGGGTTTTTGTTTAAAACATTACAAAAGATTGAATTGATTTAACCTACGAATTAAATGTAAACTCATTGCTAATGACATAAATTATATTAAATGGTAAAAATATATTCTATTTATACTTTAAAACCACTCAATGTTATAATTTAACCACATAAATTATTACAATGAAAAAAGTTGTTTTTAACTAAAATATAGCGTGTTTTTACTATTCATTAAAATATGAAAGTTATCAGAATAATATGAAAAATTTATCCAAAGTGGGTGCACCATCAAAAGGCGGAAAAACTTCTTTTTTTGAAAAATAATCATTTTACCCGAAAAATTTATTTTGTTCACATACCATGATCTATAAAAAGTGTATGATGAAATAATAATGTTATAACATTCAAAATGTAGTTAATACTATTCATAACGGCTAGTTCATAATAATATTATAACCATATATCATTGTTTAGTGAAACCCGGTATTACGTACAACACACGGTATCGAGGAAGGTCACGATTGTGTGTAATGCAAGACAGGTCATGGTTGCGTGTAGTGAAATCTCCCTTTGGTGTTCTGTATAACATAATTCAAAACTTATTTCATTTATACATTAATCAAAATATATACTTAATGTTTTGTAGAATAATTTCTACAAAACAAACTTGAAATTGTGTGTAACATGAGCCAAGAATAGTGTTGCATATACTGCAAGATAATACGGTGTCGTGTATAGCACAAGATAATTTTGGTGTAGCGTACAACACAAGACATCAACAAAATATAAAAAAAATATTCTTCATAAAATCTTGGGGTGTTACATTCTACCCCCCTTAAAATGAATTTCGCCCTTGAAATTCATCAGAGTTATAAATGGTTTACTACCTGAAAGTTTCTTTAATAGAAACCCACATCATAAAACGAAATACAAAAACATAACATTAAAAACTAATTTATGAAATGTAAGGGTTACCCAAATTAACTAATCACTAGGTTTCCACATAGGAGAACATAGGTGAAAACATGGATATGGAAGGTAAATCTAACCATCAAGTTCTGATGGCGAGTGGTAGAGGACATGGCTATGATAAAGCCAACAGTCACAAATCCATAAATTTTTTTTTGTCTAAGGGACCATCTGATTCATCAGAAATAAAGGAACTAGGAAAACAATTTTTTTCAATATCATTTCTCTAATGTTGAAGAATTTTCGAATCAAAAGAAATACTTACTTGATTTTGGTACAATCTCACTGTTGTTCATACCTTGAACAATTTCCACTTCATCTCTTAAATAAACGAAGTTGAATTTGTCATCCGTGAAGTGTTAGCATATAATGTGATAGAATGATGAGTCATTCCATCTATTTCAAACAAAAGGTTAGAAAAAGTTATCAAATATACATAAGACCATTTATGGTAAGGTTAATCTTATATGATAAAAAAATGGACTTATACTTCATCTATCATACCCCATAATAAAATAAAACTAGTTTATACTAACTAGGGAATTCTTGTCGGCTAGTGGTAGGGGATAAAGGCCTGTCACACTTTGGTTGTGGGTTCGATTCCCATAGCCTTGTCCGACGCGACGGGTTGTCACCCGTCCTGCGGGTTTTCCTTTTTTCTAAAACTATATTGTTAAAACATTCCATAAATAATATCAAAAACTTTATAGCCTTAAACAATACTGAATTATGTCTGACATAATCCATTCCAATATTTATTCTTATCCAAAATACTTCTATCCATGCTCATATTATAAAGAAAACAATTACTATAAATGTCACATAAAAAGCATGTGAATACCATCATTTATCCCCCATATATCATAAGATATATCGTGTTGGTCACATTCCAAACATGTGAATACCTAAATCATGTATTCTCTTGAAAAAAAATAAATGCCCATTGAACCTTAGTGAAGAAAAGAATGCTGTCAAAAGTTAACTCTTTCCACATACCGAAATCCCAAAATTTCGATATACTCAAACCATGATATCAGTTAGTCCTTATATCAATCATGATCTCATGAATACTATCAAACAATTCATTTCCTCCTTATCCCTTCATTATGTGCATATCATCTTCTTTAGAAAATATTTGAATCACTTTTCATGGTTACCGGTACAATATTCTTATAGAAAACCACAATGGACCAATACGCTGATATTTCAATATACTATAAAAGTACATCAACATCATTATTCTTGAATTACAATACATAAGCCCTTCAGTCCATCCTATTCAATTATTGGCATAGAATAGTCCGTCCACTATTTAGAAGTAACTTTTTAGGTCGTGGGCATTAGGTTGGGTAATGCCCATGTTCTCCACAGATAAGACATTGGAGTCCCTAACAGTTTGTCACTCTATGACCCTTTTCTCCACATAGATAACATCTTCCCCTCCATATGAGGTATTCCTCAACGTTCTTCTTCCCTTCTTTAGAAATATCAATCTTCCTTTCTCTATGCTCCTCACCATGTGAACATGGATAAAATTCCATCTTCCTTTTATTTGATGACTTAGAAATACCACCAAAGTTCACCTTGTTAATAATATATTGTGATGAATGATTCGGCATAATCACAATATCATTATCTCTAGGAATTACACAATTTTGTTGATCACAGTCACCAATTTTTCCATCATAATCCACATTAACTAAATTACTTCTCGTTCCCTCCATTGACTAAAACCATAAACCATAGTGTAAGAAATAGTAAAAATAACGAGGAACCACAGAATAATTAAAATTCACTTATGGGATTTCTAACTTATCACACATTCTTTAATCCATGACACCTTAGGTTCACCCTAGGTTATTCATCATCGTCAACATAACTCTAGGACTATAACCTATAGTAATACTAATCCTTAGGGGAATCCCTAGACATACCTTAGAAATATATCTAGGGATTTCACTAAAGTTTTCACATCCTAGTTTCCAATGTTTAACTAAACCTCCCTCTGATACCAATTGTAGAGACCCAAAACATGAAGTACATGGACACTACATTACTTTTTCAGAATAATTTATACATAATAAGAACCAACACTCAAGGACCCTAATAGTTTAGTTTCTTTGGAAACTCAGAATATAATCTTCTAATCGTGGTGAAAGATCTTAAACATCTCCTGTAAAGATCTTCCCCTTCTATTTTCTAACATAAAACCTTTATTTAAATACTGGGGAAAAGAAAACATATAATGGGTGAGTTCAAATGCCCAGTAAGGGTAATCATGGATAAAATAAAACAAATCATATACATTTGAACTTAAAACTGTGAACATAAGATTTAAACATCAAAATCTTGATAAATGACATAAAACATGGTAGTACGTAAGGCATAGATCATAATAAAACATTAAGCATGATAAAATATCATGGGAATAAAACATGTAATTGTGGAAACCATTAAGCACATGTTATGATTTCCATAGTATCCAAGTAATTGCTTCCAAGATCATCTTAGTGGATAAAGTCCCTTTCAAAATTGAGTTCACTCCTCATTCCAGTCCTATATTACTGAACCAGTTTAACTTGCCATTCCATCCATATCTATCTCATGACATATAAATCTTTACCCAATGTATTGTAGGGAGATATAGGTCCCACCCATCTCATAATGAAATCATTCTTACTTTTTCCACAAAATAAACATAAATCATCCATCATAACCCAATGATTAAAATGGCTTTCATAAACATTATCCCATCATAACATAATCCATATAGTACAAATGGATATCATTCATCATAATAAGAATCAAACCATTTAAACAATAGAGACATTATACTTGAAACATAACCATACTAAATAATGTCATCTTATATAGAAAAAAGTTTTTTTAAAACACTTGAAATGAATTCTTGAGGAAAATATCCTTTCTATTTCAAAATCATTTTCTTTTCAAAAAATGAAATGAAATTTTAAAATAATAGGATTTTTTTAAAATAATCATGAAATCTCTTAGAGTAAACTTCTTGAAAATAAGGCATTATGAAACCGTAAGAATCCATTCATGCAGTATAAGTTAAAAAAATATTCTTCTCATACTTTTGTCGGAAAAGTCAAAAAGTAACTCATATGGTAATCAAAAAAAATATTCCTTACATAACATGTAGTAAAATTCAAAAATGGATAAAAGGACTTTAGACATACATGAAGACATTTTTATAAAACTTGGACATGGATGATAAATATAACCCCAGTAAATACTTACGTATAAGCAATCTCGGATAGAAAACAATTGATATTGAAAAATCATCCCTTACCTTAGGTCTGATATGCTTTGTACGTATCTGAACCTCTTGTATAATGATTTAAATAATTTCATTGAACTATTACAGAATCATCTTAATTGTTATGATATCATATATGGTTCACTTATGACTATATATTACCCGTTCTTTTGTAAATTCATGTTAAAATAGCATTTTGGGTAAAATCGTTTCATTTATCATCAGCGTTTTGACATGTAACTATTAATATGATTAATTAGATCATGATTACTTAATTACAGAATATAAAACATGATCTATATATAATATACATTCAGAATATACATATATATAATATATCGATAAATGGAAATAAATGCACCGTTCATGGAGACGGTAGGCCGTATGTACGCATGAACGGTGTTTTAGTTTCCTTATGAAATTAAGTATATGAAATAAATATATATATATATCCTGTATCATTATTATGTCATATATTTCATGATTACTTATTATATATACTTTATAATCATTCTTCAATTTTTAACATGGAAAATAAATCTCATCGCGTCGTGGAGACGGTAATCCGTACGAACGCACGAGCGATGATATCGTTCCCATATTTATTGAATCGAATTGAAGTGAATGATATAATATCTTAGAATCAGTATGATTTTATAATAATCATATTTAGTTATTCTTTACACTATTATACCCATCCAAGTAAGGTGGTGGTGGAAAAATAGACTACACCACGGCGTGGAGACGGTATTCCGTACATACGCATGCTCGGTGATTTCATTTTCTATAGGATGGATAGAAGGTGAATTTAGGGTTGTTTCATATTTATAATAACATATCAGTCTATTAGTGATACTGATGTTATTAATTCATAATGAAACAACTAAAAAAGAAGAAGTAGAAGAAGAAATAAATTTGAAAGAATCGGTAACATATATTACATCTTCTTCGACACGCCTCTTTGAAACCTCCTCTTAGGGAACTATGATTGGACTGTCAAAAAGACCAGGACCTCTAGGATGTTTCTAGGGAAGTGTATAAGACAAATGGGCATGTGTTTTCTGAACTTCAAGGCTCAAAATGGTGTGGACAGAAGTGAGAAGGGGTTCCTTTTTTATAAGGGAGGAGAGGGGCACCTTTGGAAATCTTAAAAATATTAATTTATAATAAATATAAAACAACATAAAAACCCCCAAAAATGAATCATATTCTATGATTTGATGATATAGGATTGTAATCTCATCAGCCAATAAAAATTATACATGTAGGAAATTTATTTTAAACACCATCAACTTGATTTATCTTTATTTAATCTATTAATGTTTATTTGTGGTAATAAGATTATAAATTTTAAATTGTTATAAATAGTTACTTATGTGCTATTAATTTTCCATAATTAGATAATTTATAACATTTTAAACTATTTAAATTTCAATTTATAATTTTTAAATATTATTTTAATTTTTAAACAACTTAATAATATGTTATTTTTATAAAATAACAATAGTATCAATTTTGAGACTATTTATTAGTTGAATTTAAATAAAATACAAACAGAGGATATATTTGAACTAAAATATTTAATAGGTTCCTAACATTTCATAGTAATCTATAAAATTAGTTTAGAATATTAAATAGTTCATATAAAATTTATTTTACTATTTTTAATACCATTTATTTGATATTTATCTTAATAAAATAATTACTACAACATTTTTGTATAATTATTAAATATACTTATTTTTGTATAAAAATTAAAAATAAAATACTAGGACGAAGATAAATATTATATATTTTATAATAATACATTTAGTCAGATTTATCTTCTAAAACACCCAAATTTTAAAATGTTATATTTACTAAATTATGAAGGGGAGAACTTTGACAACATATAAAATAAAATAATATAAGTGTTATAATCACATTTATAAGACTCAAAACGGACATATATTCGGTAATTGGATGATTATGGTGTATATATACATTACTAATAAGTTTTTGTCTGGTTTGTGAGCCCTTTAATATGTATTACTATTTCAATAAAAACAATATTATTGATTTTTTTACTAAATAAATAATTTCTGCATTATTAATGTATAAGATAATAAGGTAAATAAATAACTCTTAAAAATTAAAAATAAATTACCATGATAAATAAAAACAGTTTTTCTTTCAAATGAGTTTTTATAACCGAATTTATATTCTATATAACTATATATTATAAATACTTTAATTATTAATGTTTCAGTGAGACATAATTCACTTGCCTTTAAATAAAATAAACTAAAGGTATTAATCACCTCCATGTGGGTTATAATGGATTCCATTTCAACCCAAATATTACTTAGGATGAAATATAATCATCCAATTGTATTAAGAAAAGTGTTGGGATAATTTTTTAATATTTTATTTACCTTAATTATCTAATTTACCTTTTACTATGGTAAATAAAATTTACTATAGTTACTATACATAATGCCCAAAAATAAAAAGTAGTCAATTAATATAATTTGGAACCATTGATTCCAAATAAAGAATCAATTTTTCCAAATTCAATACAAAGAAGTTTCAGAAATTAAATTAAAATTATTCCTATTGTCGAAAGAAAACAGGTTTTTGTTTAAAACATTACAAAAGATTGAGTTGATTTGACGTATGAGTTCAATGTAAAATAAATGCTAATAACATAAATTATATTAAATGGTAAAAATTTATTCTATTTATACTTTAAAACCATTCAATATTATAATTTAACCACATAAATTAGTACGATGGAAAAGGTTGTTTTTAATTAAAATATAGCGTGTTTTTACTATTCATTAAAATATGAATCTTATCAGAATAATATAAAAAAATTATCCAAAGTAAATTTTTATATCCTGATTCCAAAGTAGAATTTTATATTTCCATATTGAACTTATAAACAAGTGGAAAACTAGATTTAATATGGGTGCGTCATCAAAAGGCGGCAAAACTGCATTTTTTGAAAAATACTCATTTTACCCGAAAAATTTATTTTGTTCACATACCATGTCCTAGAAAATGTGTAAGATTAAATAATAATGTTATAAAATTCAATCTTTAGTTAATTCTATTCATAATCTCTAGTTCATAAAAATATTATAACCGTATTTCGATGTTTAGTGAAACCCGATATTGCGTACAACACATGCTATCGAGGAAGGTCGTGATTGCGTGTAATGCAAGACAGGCCAAGGTTGCGTGTTGTTAAATATCCCTTTGGTGTTTCATATAACATAATTAAAAACATATTTCATTTATACATTAAACAAAATGTATACATAATGCTGTGTAGAATAATTTCTGCAAAACGAACATGAAATTGTGTGTAACATGAGCCAAGAATAGTGTTGCGTATACTGCAAGCTAATACGGTGTCGCGTATAGCACAAGCTAATGTGGGTGTAGCGTACATCACAAGACATCAACGAAATTAAATGAAAATTCTTCTTAAAATCTCGGGGTGTTACAATATTAGACGATGAAGAAGTATTAACATTACTATCAGAGAAATTTTAGTTAAAATATATTACGATTCATTTGAAAAGTGAATAATATGTATCGAAATGATAATTGTTGGAGTTGTTTATTATTCATCAAGGAAATTAAATACCCAATAAAAAATTTATCCATTCATGATCATGAATTGTAAAATTCTATATTTTTTTGAATATATGGAGAAACTACTTCCATGTTTGATTATATGGTATATATTCAAAACAAAAGAGTATAAATAACATATTCAAATAGAAATAGATCAATGTGTAACAAATAATACGGGTGAAACTAAT
Source organism: Viscum album (assembly GCA_963277665.1). Lineage (NCBI taxonomy): Eukaryota > Viridiplantae > Streptophyta > Magnoliopsida > Santalales > Viscaceae > Viscum > Viscum album. Next base: position 186,087,511 of record OY728122.1, read on the forward strand.
CAAGGAATATTACCATATGATACACTATGCCCGTGGGATGGAAAAAAGGAGGTTGATGCATTGGCTAGTAAATTATAATGAGTTAAATACATGATACAGATAGAAAAGGATCAAATATTTTTGAAATAGTAAATTTTCATATGAAACATTTAGTTATGAAAAAATATCATTCCTTTCTGAAACATTACAAATCCAAATTTATTAGTGGGGATAAACAAGTCTATTATGATAGTAATATTTTAAAAAAGATGAATAAATTCTTGAATTATTGTAATTTTATAGGATATAACTATGAAGATGTTGTACTGAATTTTTCAATGAGATTATGTGTTCCATCATTACATAAGATAAGTAGGGGATTTTACGATGAATTTCTACACTCAAATATTTCTATAAACCTTGGTATAACCAAGATGTATAGGAATTTAAGATTTTATTTTTAGTGGGATAATAGAATTAAGAAATTCATGAATATGTTTCCAGATTATTAATGTTAAAATAAGAAATGTTTGTGTAGAAAAATTAAATAAGTTCCCTGTAATATCTCTATATACCAATGTTAATGGGATACCATATCGAATTGGAATTTGTTACCAGACATCCCTAGGCATCCCTAAAAATGAATCAATATGGTTTATTATAGATTTCATAAAAAATTATATAAATTTCCTAAATATATTTTACTATATAAACCTTGATCATCAATCACGTGTTAATATTAATGATTTTTTAAGGATTCATGGTTCACTAATATCATATATATCATATTGTGACCCTAGTATCACATAAAATTTTAGATGATTCATTAGATGAAATTAAAAACTATTATACATTTGTTCACAAAATATAATCCAAAAATAAATGGGATGTTTAAAAAGACTATCCAACTAGTAAAGTAGATATTTCATTCATGAAATTTTTTTTGTTAAATAATATAGTAACAACATCTGCCTTTTTTAATTATATTCTACTAATATATTCCATTCAATTATTCAGTTTTCACTATATGATGACTTATATAAGAAATTATTTTTACTCTAACATGTTAGGATTATGTAACGTAATGTGAAATTGTAGGTATATAATTTATAGAAAAAAAATTGGATCAAAATTTATACATTAAGAATCATATCTAGATTGAACATTGTAGATTGAAGAAGGATTCTAAAAATCATTCCTATTTCATATAATTTCATGTAGTATATCATGTCTTCCAAAAGGAAAATCCATTGAACATAGTTATATGGTTTTGTAAAAAGGGGATGATAATTAAATGGTACATTGTGAAATTGATAGAATTGTAGAGTTTTCTTAAAATTTACCAATTCCACCCATCCTCTCTAAGATGGATGATGTATTTCATTTCATATTGTTTAGGATGTGCATTCTAGACCTATAAAATTTACTCACAACTATGTATGTATAATAGTAACCTGAATTTTCACATGATGAGGAGACTATGAAGATTCATGATACTAGAGAGGGAGTTCCACAATATAATACAACTATGATATTGAAATAAATATAGATAAATCACAAGTTAATGCATAAAATGTGGGACCCGATGATATAGTAATGAAAAATTACACAAGTCTTTTTATGGGCTTATTTATACTATAAATTTTTTAATGAGATTTTTTACATGGGGATAATGTAAGACCAAATAATAAATTATAACAATTAAACTCTTCATCATAGACAACATTTCAATTTAAACATTCTATTTTTTACATTATAATATTATAACACAAAATTATAATATTTAATTCCCTATAATAGATGTTATAAGTACAATAGAATGAGTAATAATGTAATAAGAAAATCAATTATGAATAAAATTAACATTATTTTAATTTATTGTGGATATATAAAACGCATGCACTATATTATTATTATTATTAAATGACAGTTAAGTATCATTAATGTTGACAATATATCCATTGATCACTGATTACACAACTAATAGTAATATACAGTTTTAAAAAATCTTCTCAACGTAGAAAAATGAGATGATAGGCTCATATAGTAGACTTAGTCCATAAGAAGTTAATTTCATGAATATCAGAACTGATGTAGTGTCACTTTGTTTTTCTCATGACCAATCACAATTGAGATTCAACATGTTATGCATTATTGAATTGTCCTACGAGAGAAGTTCATGTTAATAGAGATTACCACATGAGCGATGTTATTTGAGACACCCCAAGTGTCAATCACCATTGATCACATTACATATAGTTATTATGTGTGTGTTATAATGGGTTATGAAACAAGGTATTAGTTACATATTGTGTAATCCATTTTTTTTAAATAAAATTATTATTCCAAAAATTATTTAATGGAAATAATCCTTCATAAATAATTGTTGAATTTTTTAAATTTATTTATTTTATATAAATATTTTACATTTGAGAAATATATTCCTTCTTAACTTATAAAAAATATTATAAATTAAGATTAAATTTATTTATTATTTGTAAAGGATTATGTAATAAGTTTGATAAAATTTATTTTTTTATACGATAAAAGTCCCTTTTTAATGAATTTATTTTATGGAATTAATGAATTTTTGAAATAATTATATTTCAATAATATATTATTATCAAATTAATCATATTAATAATATATGAGTATATAATTTTTATGATGTAATATTTAATTTTTATAATGGTTTAAATGCTATTTTTCTCGAAAACCATAAAAATTTTCTATAAATGTTGTTAATCGTTTTAAAAGTGAAAATTAACATATTTATATATTTATTTGTAAAATATGAATAATATCTATGGAATAGTGATGCTTAAATTATCCAACATATAATTTTTTATAATTTTCTAAGACAGTCGAATTTTTGGTAAAAAAATAAATAATATATTAATATATAGTGTTTTTGTGACATTATAATGTACCAATCGTGATGTAATAAATACCAAAAAAAAGAAATATTAAACCAAATATATGTTTTAAATATATAATAATCTGATTTTGGAATTATTTTAATTATTTTTCAAATGCCTTAGTGAATCCTCAAAATTTTATAACATATTTTTTGATTTTAACTATATTTCATTAATAATATGACCCACTTACACATTAGAAATGATAATATTTTAATATATTTGTCCAATTTTCTTATAAAATAATGTTTTCCACTACTATTTGGAAAATGAAATTTTCAAAATCCATGGGATGATTTTTGTATTTGAATATTTAATTACACAGTTTCTAAAACCTAGGTTTGTGAAATATTAAAGAATTGCCCTCTAAATTCCTATATAAACTCACCCAAGTTTATGCTTATCTTCATTACCTATCCTTTTATCCCTTACCTACTCTCTCTTACTCTCTCTAGAATACCACAAGGCTCCCCATGCTCTCCATAATCCATTTTTCATACTATTGACATCACACGCTCAAGTAAGGGATTCCTTCCTTTATCATTTCAATCCATGTTTTCTTATATTATTACACCATTTTATTTTCTATTAATAATTATGGGGTATTTTTTAGAACCTCCCAAATAATTATGTTATTATGTTTTAATGATGATACACTCATTTAAAACTCATTATTTCCTCCCATTTACACCTGTTATGATGCTATAATTTCGTAAGAGTTATTTATTTCCTCCTCATTTTTCAAGATTTATTATTATGTTACGCATTTTATTTAAAAACTCATCATGTAGGAACTTTTTTTACATGATCCCATTACTTTTTATTTCATGTCTATATTATAATATTCACTTTTCTCTCTCATCTTCCCATTTTATTTATCCCCATGTGATGTCATTAACCTGTCGAGATTGCACCGCGATTGTCCTTGCCAAAATCCTCATGTAGTGAATACCATGCCAATTAATCTATCAATGGTATTCACCATTATGCACATATAACTATTTATTATATAATTTCATATATTTTTTCCATATTCCTTTATCTTGTAATAAATAATTATGTTGAATGATTCCATATTATATGATATATGTGGCATATTTAAGTATGAGATTTAAATGTTCATGAAGGGTACACCCCGATAGCGCTCTAATGCATTCGGAAATTATTAGAAACATGATAACATAATATTGGATTGGGGTTTAAATATTTTATTTATTGTTGTATATTGTATCATTTTTGGAAATGGTTTTACCTTCTTCCTTTATTTTAATGATGTAGTGTTTAATGTTGTTGCCGCATTTCCATGTTATGATAATCATGCTATATCATGCCTTTATGTTCATTTTTCAATTATGATCTATTGATATTAATATTTCCAAACATGTATTGTATTGTTCATGTTATGCCTTGTTTAATCCCTTACTGGGATTTATATCTCCCCATTTTTTATATATCTCCTCAGGTTATCTCATGAAATGCTAAGTATGAAGGAATGGTATGGTCTTGTAAATGATGTTTTCAATAAACATGTTCAATTTTAGGATTTTAGTTTCATTTAATGTTCCCAACACCGAAAGACACTAGAACTGTCAATCATCTGGGTTATATTAAGTGAAATATTATGTAATAAATTTAGTCTAAATTGAAAATAGAGATAAAGGTTGTTATAGTTGGTATTAGAGGGAGGTTTATTTATTTTTGTGATTATGATTAGAAAATACTAGTGAAAGAATTCAGGAAAAGAATAAGTATAATAAAAGAGTCCATAAATTTTGTTGAGTATAGAGTATATGGGATATCAAGAAAATATATCCATGTCTGGGTCCAATCAATTAGAGGTGGATCTAGCACAAATGTACCAAAGGGAAAAACTAAAAAACACCGCTTTGACGTTGACTCAACCGAGAATTGTTGCATGATAACAGGACATGATAGACACTTACTTCGACTGTCTATAGTGATATAATTAGGTAACTTTATAATCATGGAATAAATTATTATTATGGTAATAAAAAAATCCCCGAAGAATATATGTTAATAAGTATATCATGGATAAAATAGATTGAAACCTATAAATTCATAAGTTAAGGAGATAAATGTTGTAACACCCCATGCTTCTACGGTACGTTTCCCTTTGAATAATGCGATAGCGTGTGTTGTACGCAACCTCGAGTTCTAACACACACCACAACTAATTAAACTAGCCGTTGTGAATAGTAATACTTAATTTTTGAAATTATATATATTTTATATTTGAAAATGGACTTCATTTTTGGACTCGGAATATCGAATTTAGCCTAAGGTGAAATTTTGGTACTTTTCGGATAACTTTCATATTTTGATGAATAGTGAAAATTACTTTTTTAATCAAAATAATTAATAGTGATAAATTATGAATTTTAGTAGTTTTAAAGTATATTTAGAATATATTTTTACCATTTAATATAATGTTGGTCATTGGACATAATTTTACAATTAAACCGAACATAAACAAGTGTCAATCTTTTGATAGTTATTATCTCTTAAAAACACGCTTTTTGTTTTGATAGCGGGAATTAATTTTAAATTAATTTCTGCCACTTCTGTGTTTTGAATTTAGGAAAATGGATTCCATATTTGGAATCAGGATGTTCAAATTTTGTAAATGGGTAACTTTTATTTTTAGACATTTTGAATAATTACTGCGGTAAATATTTTATTTACCATGGTTAAGGGTAAATCCGGTAAATAAGGGTTAAAAAATAATATTATAATAATACTAAATTACCCTAAAACGTGTCGTAACCCTATTGTTTGATACAGGGTCGACCATGGGCATCTTTGGGTCTATTTTGGGACCCCATGGATCCACTTGTAAGTGATAATGACACTTTATTTTAATTAAGTCAAAATGAATACAAAAATGACACAAGCATATATCTTTTATCAAAACAATTGTTACATAGGGTTATATAAGTTGGATTTTAGATTATAAATATTCATTAGAAAGCTAAAAAGATTTCCTACATAATTATGTTTTATTTATAATTTTTAGACATTAAATAATTTATTTTATTTATGACACAATGATGATGCAGTAATTACTAAAATAGTAAAAAATTAACATAATTGATATTATAAATACCCAAATAAATATAATATGAAACTTTTAATGAATTAAACTAATTTTCTAGGATAATATGATATATTTGGATTGATTTAATGGACTTTTTTCGAAGTAATAAATCTGTTATAAGTTTCAAAAAAATCAACTATTGAATAGTGTCAAAATTGACATAAAAGATTTCTTAAAACAAATATTATATTATTAATTGATATTAAATTCCTAAAAATCTAAGTTTCGGCCAAGAGACTTATATTATGATAGGTTAATCATTAATGGACCACTTGGGGGTCGCTTGGATGTATATAGTAAGTTTATTAACCATATTATATAAAAATACAAAGAGACATTGTAAAAGTGAAACTAATTAACTTAGAGTTAATACTTAAAGATAAGGTTAATATAAGTACCCAAACCTGTCTAAATTCTATTGGATGAGTTGTTTTCGACCTATCCCCACCTCATCCTTTGAATAGTCAACTTTGGAGCCTTTGGAAACCGAATATGAATTTATTATAAATTAATATTTCTAGCTTTTCCAAAAGTGCCCCTCACCCCTCTTATAAAAGGGCACTCCTCCTTCTCATTTCTTCACACCTTCAAAGCCTTTTGGTTCGGCCAAACTCTGCCCAAATACTCTCCCAACATCTCTCACTACAACCTAGAGGCCTTAGTTTGATCAGAAAGCCAACCTAAGGAGCCCTTTTGATCAAATCAAAAGGAAGAACCCGAAAAAGAGGTAATGATTTCACCACCCTTTTCTAAGTTCATTTCTTCTTCCACTTCTTCTTCCTTTGTTCTTACCATTCTGAAATAATAACTCCAGTATCTCACATATACTGTGATGTTATTATAAATATGGTACAATCATATTCAGTATTCTATCCACCCTTTGAATAACATGTCACCATACGTGCGTACGTACGGCTTACCGTCTCCACGTCGTGGTGTAATTGTTATTCAATATAATATTATTTGGATGGGTATAATAATGATGTGTAACTCATGTAAATAATAAATATAACATGTTAATGATTCTGTATATATGATATACCATTCATTTATATATTATTTTAATATCAAAAGAATGATATTGTCGCTCGTGCGTACGTACGGACTACAGTCTCCACGAACGCGATAAGATTCATTCTCCATCATATCCATTCAAGTCTTATTCTCATTTTGGGGTTAAAAATAATGTTAATATCATTCTGGATATGAATAAGATACAACAAACATGGATTATGTAACAAAACATATAAAAGAAAATGAGTAAGTTAACACCTGAAACGATGATAATTCTAAGATATTATTAATAAATCAATGTTAAAAGATCATATATGATATCATATTAATATATATGATTCTTGTATAATTTAATAACAATTATTTCACCATTATACAGGAGGTTAACCTACCCCAACCAAGGAAAAGTACAAGGTAAGGGTTATTTCACAATCTCTTCATTATCCGAGGTTGTTTATATGTAATAATCTACTGGGATCTCTTTATCATCCACATCCATGTTTCTTAAAAATGTATTTCAAAACATTTTTACTATTTACAAGAATATGGGTTAAAGTCATTTATACCCTTGTTTGACTTTTTATAAGAGTTTTATAAAGGAATCTTTCCGTCGTTTTCAAAACAAGGTCCTTTTTAACCTTTTCGACGGAATTGAGGTAAGAATGTTTTTTTTAACTTATACGGCGGGTGCGGTTATTTTCCGCCGTTATAAAATTGTCGAAGCTTTACATACAAGCTTATAAGAATATTTTCAAAGAAAATGTTTTATTTTATATGGATCTTAAATGATTTCAAAATAAAAGGAGATACTTCTTTAAAAAGAATTTTGATTTCATCTATGTCAACATCCTTTGATGGATTTTAAGATTATTTGAAGTTGATTTATTATGATACAAAACTTCTATATTGTATTGAAGGTTTTGTGATATGTTTGACTGTGGATGTGCTATTTTTATACCATTCATAGTTTATGGTGAAATTATTGACATTTCGTATGCTAGTTTTAATACGAATGTTTATGTTATGTTTAAACCTTTTCATATGGGAATGCATTGGACTTAATAAGTGACGGGTGGAGCCCGCTATAGCTCCTCGATGCATCAGTAGGTCTCATGAGACAAACTAGTGTCTTGGCACAAGGCCTTGACAAAATCTTATTTGTAGTCTTGGCACGAGGCCTTGGCTATGTGGTTATGATAGTCTGGCATTATGCATTCCAACATTATGAAAGTTGTTATTGATTTTTGCATGTGATTATTCGATTAGTAGAATATCCATGTGAATAAGTAAATGGCATTATTTCATTTTACTTTTGCCATACCATGTTGAAGTTCAATTTTAAAAGGCTTTTGTTTTAGTAATGCATTGCCTTAAATGTTTATTCTTATTTATGAAAGTTTCCGCTTTATTGTTATCCTTACTGGGCATTTGAGCTCACCCCTTTTCTATGTTTTATTTTTTTCCCCAGGATGTGAAGAAGTAAATTATGAATGACCTGCAGGGATATTATGAGGGGATAGTAGTGTGGATTATGGAGACATTATGTTGTTGTAGTAGTTTTTCATTTTATGATGTAATGTAAAACTTATGAATATATCTAGTGTTTCCAAGGCTACTAAACAAATCGGTCTTTCGAGATTTGATCTTTCTTGTGATCATGCCAATGTTATGTAATAATGCACCGACTCTGGGTAACTGGGGTCGGGGCATTACAGTTGGTATCAGAGGAAGTTTAGTACAGTCCTTGGAAGCTATATTTAGATAAACTCGGATTAGAGCACATAGACCTAAGATGAACTTTGAGGATTAGTACAGAAGAACTTCCTAGAATTTTGGTATTGTAGAGACTTTGTGAGTTTTCCGAGCAATACATCCATGTCTGGATACGAGCAGGTAGAGGCGGCTCTGGCACAGATGTACCTAGGGGTAAAACCCGAAAACACCGCTTTGAGCTAGACTCGAACGGGAACTGGTGCACGACAACGGGCCTTGCTGCACTCTTGGTTACGACACTCCCGGGGGATATGCTTAGGATAACTCTCACTTTCTTTACAAATCATTATGAAGGGTTTATGAGTATATACTTCCTCAAAGAAAACATATTTATGATTATGGATTATATCCATAGATAGTTCAATTTATGTTTAGTGTTTTATAAGTATGGGATTATGTATTTTGATTCATAAACTGATCTAGTTTATGCCATTTTTTAGAAATGGCGCCTAGTGGAAGAAATGGAAACCGTATCAATGCACGCACTCCATGTAGGGATTGCCCTCCTGCTCAAGATAATTATAGTGGGGCTGGTGATGCAACTGGTGCTGATCAGCTAATCACCGTACTAGGACAACTTACTCAGGTTATGAATAATAACCTTACCCGTATGGAGCACCCTGATCCACAGCGTGGAGGATCAATGTTAGATCGATTCATGAGACAACAACCACCAACGTTCAATGGGAGTACAAATCCCTTAGTAGCTGAGCAATGGATATTTTCCCTAGAGAAAATATTTCAGGCTTTGGGGAGTAGTGAAAGGGAAAAAGTTACCATGGCAGTTTACCGCCTCACTGGAGATGCTGATCAATGGTGGTCATTGATTCAAAACATGAAGGAAGATGATGAAGTATAAAACATGGAATGGAGGGAGTTCAAAGATCTATTTTTAGAAAAATACTTTCCTCGCGACCATCGAGCAGATATGGAAAGGCAATTTCTGAGTCTGAGACAAAAGGAGGATGAGAATGTCACAAAGTATGAGGCTAACTTTACAAGGTTAGCGAGGTACGCTGGTGATTATATTCGCAACCCAAGAAGTAAGATTGATCGTTTCTTTGATGGGTTAAAACCATTTCTCCGTCGAGCATTAGTCTCACAATCCTTTTCATCGTACGAAGACATTGTCTCATGTGCTATCAAGACCGAAAAGGAATTCTCTAAGTCTTATGACTTTAAAGCAAAGCAAGAGAAGAAGAGACCTTCTGATCAATCTGGGAATGGAAATAAGGGGAAGAAGGGAAAGGTTGAATATCCATCTTGTGGTAAGTGCGGGAAGAAACACCCCGGTGCTTGCCTGAAGGGAATGGGAGTCTGTTACAAGTGTGGTGAAAAAGGCCACCAAGCTCAAGATTGCAAGGGGAAGAAGGAAGCTACCAACGTTCAGTGCTACAATTGCAGGGAGATGGGGCATTATGAAAATGCATGTCCTAAGCGTCAGGAGAACTTACCTCAGAAAAGGCCAAGGGATCAAGGCCAGGCTTATGCTATCACTACTGCTGAGGTAGAAACTCCGAAAGACGTGGTGGCAGGTAATTTAATGGTTTCCTCAAGTTTAGCAAATGCATTATTTGATTCTGGATCATCGCATTGTTTCATATCTTCCCAGTTTGCTAAGAAAATTAGATATTTCCAATTTGATTTAATAAGGGAGTTGTCAGTTAAAACTCCTAAGGGAAGTATCGTTGCAACAATGTTTTGTGAATCAGTCCCCATTAGAGCACATAAATTTTCTTTATCTGCTGATTTCATCGTCATACCTATGATTGAGTTTGATATAATCCTCGGTATGGACTGGCTTTCGGACTATGATGCGAAGATTTATTGTAAGAAGAAAGAGGTTACGATTCTCGATGATAATGATAAGGAACACCTTATTTTTAGAGCAGAATCGTCACCACCTAATTCTTATTTAGACCCACCCCCAGTAGCTCAACTTAATTCAATTATTGGGGAGGAAGAGAATGAAATAACTGTCGGTGAGGAAAGGAATGTTCAAATAGAGGATTTACCTGTTGTGAAAGAATTTGTAGATGTATTTCCGGAAGATTTACCTGGACATCCTCCAGAACGAGAAGTTGAGTTTTCTATTGATTTGATTCCTTGATCATGGCCTATATCGAAGACCCCTTATAGAATGGCCACTGTAGAGTTAGTCGAACTAAAGAAACAACTAGAGGAATTGAGTAATAAGGTATTTATTCTCCCTAGTGTTTCTCCATGGGGAGCCCCTGTTCTTTTTGTTAAAAAGAAAGATGGATCTATGAGGTTATGTATTGACTACAGGGAGATCAATGCTATAACGATAAAGAACAAGTATCCCCTACCTCGTATTGATGATTTATTTGACCAACTGCATGGAGCTCAATACTTTTCAAAGATTGACCTTCGATCTGGATACCATCAGTTGTGTGTAAAGAAGGAAGACATTCCGAAAACAGCATTTCGAACCAGGTACGGGCATTACGAGTTTACTGTAATGCCGTTTGGATTGACTAATGCACCCTCTGTATTCATGGATCTGATGAATAGAGTTTTCAAGGAGTATCTCGATGAATTTGTGGTGGTATTTATTGATAATATCTTGGTATACTCCAAAACCTACAAAGATCATGAAAATCACTTGCGCATTATCTTGAAGACTCTGAGGAGGAATGAATTATATGGAAAGTTTAGCAAGTGTGAATTCTGGCTTCAGGAGATTTCTTTTCTTGGCCATATTGTCTCTAAAGATGGAATCTCTGTTGATCCTTCTAAGACCAAGGCAATCCAAGAATGGCCAGCACCTACGAGTATAACTGAGGTACGTAGTTTTATTGGTTTGGCAGGTTATTATCGACGTTTCGTCCAGAATTTTGCCCGATTGGCAAACCCATTAACGAAGCTCACACGTAAAGGGGTTAAATTTGTTTGGACAAAAGAGTGTGAAGAATGTTTCGAAGAACTGAAGAGAAGATTAGTCAATGCTCCTATATTGACTCTACCATCGGGGAATGATGGGTTCGTTATTTATAGTGATGCATCAAAGAAAGGACTTGGCTGTGTCCTTATGCAGAATGATAGAGTTATTGCCTATGCATCACGACAGTTGAAAATTCATGAACAAAACTATCCTACTCATGATCTTGAGTTAGCAGCTGTGATCTTTGCTTTGAAGATATGGAGGCACTACCTCTATGGTGAAAAATGTGAGATTTATACTGATCACAAGAGTTTGAAGTATATTTTCTCACAAAAAGAACTCAACATGAGGCAAAGGAGATGGCTTGAATTACTCAAGGATTATGATTGTACGATACACTACCACCCGGGGAAGGCAAACAAGGTGGCAGATGCTTTGAGCAGAAAAGACCATGGAGTTTTGAACATGATGAGAATTGAAAGTGATCCAATTTTCATGGATCTAGTGAAGATGGACATGGGAATAACCAGGGAAGGTGAAACATCAATGCTTTTTCAAATGGCTGCCAAACCATCTTTACTAGAAAGGATTAAGAGTTCTCAGACCGATGATGAAGAATTTCAGAAGAAGATTAAAGCTGTGAATGATGGGAGATTGAGAGACTTTGTGTATGAAGATGGAACTTTGAAATTTGGAAAGAGACTTTGTGTTCCCAATATACCTGATCTAAAAAGGGAATTACTGGATGATGCTCATAGTTCCAATTTCTCTATACACCCTGGGAGCACCAAAATGTATAGAGATTTGAAGGAACATTTTTGGTGGGACAACATGAAGAGGGAGATTGCTGATTTTGTATCAAGATGTATGGTTTGTCAACAAGTGAAAGCTGGAAGGCAACAGCCTGGAGGAGTCATGGAACCTCTTCCCATACCGGAGTGGAAATGGGACAATATTACGATGGACTTTGTCATGGGGCTACCAAAGACTCCTAGAAGGAACGATGCAATATGGGTTATTATTGATCGTCTTACCAAGTCAGCACATTTTCTTGCTATAAGAGAAGATCTACCCCTGGAACGTCTAGCAAGACTATACATTAATGAAGTTGTGAGACTTCATGGTGTACCCCTATCGATTGTTTCTGATCGTGATCCCCGTTTTACTTCAAGATTCTGGAAAAGTCTTCAGAAATCCCTGGATACTGAACTTCATTTGAGCACTGCTTACCACCCTCAGACAGACGGACAATCAGAACGGACTATTCAAACCTTAGAAGACATGTTGAGATCTTGCTCACTTGATTTTCCGGGTATGTGGGATCAATATTTACCTCTGGTAGAATTTTCCTATAACAATAGCTTCCATTCGAGTATTCAGATGGCACCATATGAAGCGTTATACGGAAAGAGATGTCGTACACCAACCTGTTGGGATGACGTTGGTGAAAGAAAACTTGTAGGCCCAGAACTGGTGGAGGAAACGGTGGAAAAGGTGAAAGTAATCCAAAATCACATCAAAGCAGCTCAAAGTAGGCAGAAGAGCTATGCCGATAATCGAAGGAAGGATTTGGAATTTCAAGTCGGTGATCATGTTTTCCTGAAGGTATCTCCGTGGAAGGGAGTCATACGTTTTGGTAAGAAAGGTAAATTGAGTCCCAGGTACATCGGACCTTTCGAAATTCTAGAACGAATTGGGGCTGTAGCTTACCGATTGGCAATGCCGCCAAGTCTCTCCAAAGTTCACGATGTGTTCCACGTATCTCTGTTGAGGAAATACATGCCTGACCCAACGCATGTACTCACCTATGAAGATTTAGAACTGGAACCCGATCTGTCTTATTGCGAAGAGCCCATCAAGATTCTTGATACGAGAGAACAAGTGCTGAGAAACCGGACGACGCGTCTGGTAAAAGTTTTGTGGAGGAATCATAAGATGGAAGAGGCAACGTGGGAACCCGAGGAACTTATGATGAAGAACCACCCGAGTCTTTTTATGCAGTAATACCCTAGAAATTGCGAGGACGCAATTATTTGAAGGAGGGGAGAATGTAACACCCCAAGCTTCTACGGTACGTTTCCCTTTGAATAATGCGATAGCGTGTGTTGTACGCAACCTCGAGTTCTAACACACACCACAACTAATTAAACTAGCCGTTGTGAATAGTAATACTTAATTTTTGAAATTATATATATTTTTTATTTGAAAATGGACTTCATTTTTGGACTCGGAATATCGAATTTAGCCTAAGGTGAAATTTTGGTACTTTTCGGATAACTTTCATATTTTGATGAATAGTGAAAATTACTTTTTTAATCAAAATAATTAATAGTGATAAATTATGAATTTTAGTAGTTTTAAAGTATATTTAGAATATATTTTTACCATTTAATATAATGTTGGTCATTGGACATAATTTTACAATTAAACCGAACATAAACAAGTGTCAATCTTTTGATAGTTATTATCTCTTAAAAACACGCTTTTTGTTTTGACAGCGGGAATTAATTTTAAATTAATTTCTGCCACTTCTGTGTTTTGAATTTAGGAAAATGGATTCCATATTTGGAATCAGGATGTTCAAATTTTGTAAATGGGTAACTTTTATTTTTAGACATTTTGAATAATTACTGCGGTAAATATTTTATTTACCATGGTTAAGGGTAAATCCGGTAAATAAGGGTTAAAAAATAATATTATAATAATACTAAATTACCCTAAAACGTGTCTTAACCCTATTGTTTGATACAGGGTCGACCATGGGCATCTTTGGGTCTATTTTGGGACCCCATGGATCCACTTGTAAGTGATAATGACACTTTATTTTAATTAAGTCAAAATGAATACAAAAATGACACAAGCATATATCTTTTAGCAAAACAATTGTTACATAGGGTTATATAAGTTAGATTTTAGATTATAAATATTAATTAGAAAGCTAAAACGATTTCCTACATAATGATGTTTTATTTATAATTTTTAGACATTAAATAATTTATTTTATTTATGACACAATGATGATTCAGTAATTACTAAAATAGTAAAAAATTAACATAATTGATATTATAAATACCCAAATAAATATAATATGAAACTTTTAATGAATTAAACTAATTTTCTAGGATAATATGATATATTAGGATTGATTTAATGGACTTTTTTCGAAGTAATAAATCTGTTATAAGTTTCACAAAAATCAACTATTGAATAGTGTCAAAATTGACATAAAAGAGTTCTTAAAACAAATATTATATTATTAATTGATATTAAATTCCTAAAAATCTAAGGTTCGGCCAAGAGACTTATATTATGATAGGTTAATCATTAATGGACCACTTGGGGGTCTCTTGGATGTATATAGTAAGTTTATTAACCATATTATATAAAAATACAAAGAGACATTGTAAAAGTGAAACTAATTAACTTAGAGTTAATACTTAAAGATAAGGTTAATATAAGTACCCAAACCTGTCTAAATTCTATTGGATGAGTTGTTTTCGACCTATCCCCACCTCATCCTTTGAATAGTCAACTTTGGAGCCTTTGGAAACCGAATATGAATTTATTATAAATTAATATTTCTAGCTTTTCCAAAAGTGCCCCTCACCCCTCTTATAAAAGGGCACTCCTCCTTCTCATTTCTTAACACCTTCAAAGCCTTTTGGTTCGGCCAAACTCTGCCCAAATACTCTCCCAACATCTCGCACTACAACCTAGAGGCCTTAGTTTGATCAGAAAGCCAACCTAAGGAGCCCTTTTGATCAAATCAAAAGGAAGAACCCGAAGAAGAGGTAATGATTTCACCACCCTTTTCTAAGTTCATTTCTTCTTCCACTTCTTCTTCCTTTGTTCTTACCATTCTGAAATAATAACTCCAGTATCTCACATATACTGTGATGTTATTATAAATATGGTACAATCATATTCAGTATTCTATCCACCCTTTGAATAACATGTCACCATACGTGCGTACGTACGGCTTACCGTCTCCACGTCGTGGTGTAATTGTTATTCAATATAATATTATTTGGATGGGTATAATAATGATGTGTAACTCATGTAAATAATAAATATAACATGTTAATGATTCTGTATATATGATATACCATTCATTTATATATTATTTTAATATCAAAAGAATGATATTGTCGCTCGTGCGTACGTACGGACTACAGTCTCCACGAACGCGATAAGATTCATTCTCCATCATATCCATTCAAGTCTTATTCTCATTTTGGGGTTAAAAATAATGTTAATATCATTCTGGATATGAATAAGATACAACAAACATGGATTATGTAACAAAACATATAAAAGAAAATGAGTAAGTTAACACCTGAAACGATGATAATTCTAAGATATTATTAATAAATCAATGTTAAAAGATCATATATGATATCATATTAATATATATGATTCTTGTACAATTTAATAACAATTATTTCACCATTATACAGGAGGTTAACCTACCCCAACCAAGGAAAAGTACAAGGTAAGGGTTATTTCACAATCTCTTCATTATCCGAGGTTGTTTATATGTAATAATCTACTGGGATCTCTTTATCATCCACATCCATGTTTCTTAAAAATGTATTTCAAAACATTTTTACTATTTACAAGAATATGGGTTAAAGTCATTTATACCCTTGTTTGACTTTTTATAAGAGTTTTATAAAGGAATCTTTCCGTCGTTTTCAAAACAAGGTCCTTTTTAACCTTTTCGACGGAATTGAGGTAAGAATGTTTTTTTTAACTTATACGGCGGGTGCGGTTATTTTCCGCCGTTATAAAATTGTCGAAGCTTTACATACAAGCTTATAAGAATATTTTCAAAGAAAATGTTTTATTTTATATGGATCTTAAATGATTTCAAAACAAAAGGAGATACTTCTTTAAAAAGAATTTTGATTTCATCTATGTCAACATCCTTTGATGGATTTTAAGATTATTTGAAGTTGATTTATTATGATACAAAACTTCTATATTGTATTGAAGGTTTTGTGATATGTTTGACTGTGGATGTGCTATTTTTATACCATTCATAGTTTATGGTGAAATTATTGACATTTCGTATGCTAGTTTTAATACGAATGTTTATGTTATGTTTAAACCTTTTCATATGGGAATGCATTGGACTTAATAAGTGACGGGTGGAGCCCGCTATAGCTCCTCGATGCATCGGTAGGTATCATGAGACAAACTAGTGTCTTGGCACAAGGCCTTGACAAAATATTATTTGTAGTCTTGGCACGAGGCCTTGGCTATGTGGTTATGATAGTCTGGCATTATGCATTCCAACATTATGAAAGTGGTTATTGATTTTTGCATGTTATTATTCGATTAGTAGAATATCCATGTGAATAAGTAAATGGCATTATTTCATTTTACTTTTTCCATACCATGTTGAAGTTCAATTTTAAAAGGCTTTTGTTTTAGTAATGCATTGCCTTAAATGTTTATTCTTATTTATGAAAGTTTCCGCTTTATTGTTATCCTTACTGGGCATTTGAGCTCACCCCTTTTCTATGTTTTATTTTTTTCCCCAGGATGTGAAGAAGTAAATTATGAATGACCTGCAGGGATATTATGAGGGGATAGTAGTGTGGATTATGGAGACATTATGTTGTTGTAGTAGTTTTTCATTTTATGATGTAATGTAAAACTTATGAATATATCTAGTGTTTCCAAGGCTACTAAACCAATCGGTCTTTCGAGATTTGATCATTCTTGTGATCATGCCAATGTTATGTAATAATGCACCGACTCTGGGTAACTGGGGTCGGGGCGTTACAAATGTAATTTTTATGTTATACAATTTTTTCATTGGTTTTCCCTTTCTATTATTAATTTTTTAAATAGAATCCCTTAATTTTTCTTTTACTCTTGAAAATTTCCAGTAATAGGAGGAATCAGGCTATCAATCAATGTGAAGATCAATGAGAGGACTGTTCTAATGAGGTTTTCAATCCAATGGATGTGGGATTCACAAACATTGTCGAGATACTCTCTTAGTTAACTCATGTTTTGAATTGAAATATGGGGAAATAGGAATTTACACCCACCCCCCCCCCCCCCCCCCCCGCCGCCAATAAAAAAGAATTCGCAATCAAGATCATTATGGCACAATTGCCTCATACATTCAATGGAACATCTGATCCCTCAATCTCTGATCAATGGATCAACTCCATTGATAAGTTCTTCTCCATTATTTAATTTTTAGAATAAGGGATGGTTCTTTTGGATACTTATCATTTTTAGGGTGAAGTCGATACGTGTCTGACATTGATCCAAAATATGTAACATAATTAAGAGATCGAAGAAATAGGATTGATGTATTTCGAGGAAAAAAATTAACAAATATTTTCCATGAACCCTCCGTCTCATGATGGAAATATGTTTCCATACACTCATGAAAAATGACGATGAATACATTGGGGAGTATGAGGAAAAATTACAATACTTGCATGATATTCCTTTTTTTATTATCCCAGAAATAAAGGTGTATCGCATCAATGGTGGGATAAATACAATCCTACAGAAAGCACTACTGATCCGAAAAATTGACAGCTATGAGGAGATTATCATATCTTCCCTAAAAGTCTACATGGAGTTCAAAAAATCTCAGGGGTATCATGGGGGAAAGAACATAGAGTGTAATTTAATTCTGATGGTATGATGGATAAATTCAATAGTTCTATGATGTTCTAGAATCCAACATTCCAAAGGTGTGGAATGAAGCACCCTATAAATTCCCTGAAGTGGACAAGTAAATGGATTATGTGTGGGAAGGAAGGACTCCTAGCTAGTGATTTCCATCAAAAAATTCCCACTACTACAATAGAGGAAAGGAATGATATGTTCAATGTTCAATGCTTTTTTCATTGATACAACTACAATGAACCAAGGAACATTGTTAACTAGGGATCTAATACAAGTTTTTTCAATGGAAACTAACAACCTCTTAGGTAGAAGGGGTGAGAATTTTCCAACACTACCACCTAAGTGAATTATGATAATGAACTAGTGAAAGGTATGCAAGTTATTCATTCAACAATCAATAACATACATTTTGATTCTGTTTCTACACAATATTTTATATCCCTAATGTTTTATATAAAAATCCTTATAACACCACAAATAATGGAATTAGAGAATATGGTTAAAATAGAAAATGGGGAAATTATTACATTCCATGAATTTAACACGTCCCCTATCACATTTTTGGGATTTAACATCCCTATGAACCACATCATATGTCCCATGGAAGAATTTTAATCAATTCATTGCATGGATTTCTCTCCCCTATATAGACACATTCTAAATTGTCATGAGAGGTAAATCACTCTCCAAATGTTGAATCGACCCCAGACTCTATACAAGTTAAAGTATGAGGATGAATCATATTTTTCATCATCATATCAAGTATGTATATTACATACCTATTACCATGCATATCGTTCTTATATGATTGGTTATATGGAAGGAACCACCCTCGAAGACATGACCTTTGGGAGGGAATTCATTGATTGGATTCCTGAAGAATTACCTGGTCTTCCTCCTAAAATACATGTCCAATTATTAGTTGATATTGTATGAGGGCTGTTTGAAATATCCAATACTCAATATAAAATGGAATTAGTGGATCTAGAGGAGCTAAAGAAACAAACTACATGACAATTTGGATAAAGGGTATACACGCCCATGTTCTTCAGCATGGGGTGCACAAGTCATCTTCAATAAGAAGAAGGATGCCTCAATTCACTATTTCAATGAATATCATGAGCTCAAAAAATCACGATAGATAACAAGTATCATTTTTATTGAATTTATGAATTGTTCATACAACTACATGGATAACAATACATCTCCAAGGGGGATATGTGGTCAGGATATTATTATGTAATGGTGATGAAGGAGGATATCTCCAAAACTGGTTTTCATATTTGGTTAGGGCACTATGAATTCATTGTAATGACTTTCAGACTCACTAATGCTCTATTTTTCTTCATATACTTTATAAATAGAGTATTCATATATTACCTCTTCCAATTTTTGGAATATTTTATATAAAATATACTAATATACTCCAAAAACATGGAGTTCCATGATGAGGATTTAAGAACTGTACTATAGACCTTGATAAAGGATAATCTATATGAGATATACTGTAATTGGGAGTTCTGGTTAAAGGATTTATCATTTTGGGGGAAAATCATTACAATAAGTTGGATATCAATAGATGCTTCCAAAACAAAATCAATTGAGGGATAGTTGAAGAAAACATTTGTGATGGATATCCATATCAACCTAGGGTTATCTAGAAATTAAAAGAAATTTGTGAGAAGTTTCTCATGAATTTCATACAATCATACTAATATAACTCTAATGGGAGTCATGTATTCATGTAATAATGATTGTGAATAAACATTCAATGATTTAAAGAAGAGTCTTATCACTGCTCCTTTGCAAACACTACCCACAAGTGGAGATATTTTTATAATATTCATCAATTCATTGATGAAGGTAATGGGATGTGTGATGTGGAACAATAAAAAATTCATCACCTATGCCTCCAGATAGTTTATAATTCATGAGAAACATTTTCCAACACCTGATATAGAGTTAGAAGCTCTGATCAATTCATTGAAAATATAGAATCATTATATCATTGGGGAAATGTGTGAAATATATATAGATCAATAAATTAGCAAATATATATTCACATAGAAATATCTGAACATGAGCCAATTAATATGGTTAGAGCTCGTCAAGGATTATGACTTTTCAATCCATTACCATCCTATGAAAGGGAACAAGGTTTCAGATTCTCGATGTAGAATGGTCAATGTGATTCTATCATTAATAAGAACTCAAAAGGATCCAATATTCTTAGATTTAGTGAATGTGGAAATGTGAATCATAAATAGTGGAACATCAACTATCCATTCATAAATTTTTGTTCAGATGTATCTTTTGGAAAGGTTAACAGATTCTCAAAAATATGATGATGGAATTCAGATGAATGTGGAAACGGTCAAAAATTGGAAATCCAAAGAGTAAAATGATAATGTAGAAGGAATTGTGAGATTTGGGTCAAGACTATGTGTTCTATCAAATCCAAATACAATAAAAGAACATTTGGTTGATTCACATAAATTGATGGTCTCCATTCACCTCGGAAAAACAAAAAATGATTCGGGATATCTGAGAGTACTAATGGTGGTATAACATGACAGATGAGATTACTTAATTTTCATAAAAGTTCATGGTTTTTCCACATGCGATGTTTTGGATTTAGAAGTCTAAGGGGATAAGGATACTATTTCCCATACCAACATGGAAATTGGAGATCGTCACCATTGACATTGTCCCTGGACATCCAAAGACATCCAATGGAAAAAAATTCTATCTGGGTTGTGGTGCATCATTTTACTAAGATTGGATACTTCATTGAGAGTTGAATGGATTTCACATTGGATGAACTAATAGAATTGTACATTATATAAGTGGTAAGGATTCATGGTATACCACTATCGATTGTATCGGATTGACATCCAATATTGACCTCTATGTTATGCAAGTTTCTCCAACATGATCTAAATACTAATCTATACATTAGTATGACCTATCATCCTACAAATGATGTCCAATGTGAGTGTACTATCCAAACACATGAGTACATGTTGAAATCATTCTCAATGGACTTCAATGGAGGATGGGGTTAACATCCTTCTTTGGTCGAGTTCTCTTAGAGAAACATTTTCCACTCATGCATCCAAATGGATGTTTACGTATCCCTTTACGGAAAGAGGTGTAAAAATGACATGTTGGGATGAAGTCTATGAGGTAAGACATATAGGTATATAAATGGTTAATGAAATGGTGGAGAAGGTTATGACAATCCAACAAAACATAAAAGCTTATTAGAGTTGGAAAAAGAGACATGCTTAAAACTGTTGAAGAGACCTAGGGATTGTAGTTGGAGATATGGTTTTCCTCCACATATCAATATGGAAGAGATTTATGAAATTTGGGAATATGTGAAATCTTATTCTAAGGATCATCGACATTTTTTTCTCCTTCATCACATCATATAAGTGGCCTATCAACTAGAACTCTCACTAAATATTTCTAACCAACATGATGTTTTCCATTTATCACTCTTAATGATGTATATACCAAACCCATCACATGTACACAATATAGTTGTAGAAATATTAGATAATAGCCTCTCCTATGAAGAGAATCCATTGAATATATTAGATCATATGGAAATCCTTCTACAAAATAATACAATACCCCATTTCAAAATGTTTTGGAGGAACCACTTATTTTATAAAGCAACATAGGAACTGAATGACATAATGAGGAAAATTTACCCTTAACTATTTTAGAGTGAAAAAATAAATTTTGAAGGAAAATTTTCATAAGGGGGAAGGTTTTAACATCCTGATCATTTATGAATAAAACTAATTATATTTCTACCTCTTAATTATATAAAAAAACAATCACACTTTTATCATTATTATTGGGATAAAATTACCTTTAAGTATCATTACCATTTATAATTTAGTTATTTAACAATGATCACACCACTAATATAAAAATATGGTTTTTAAAAATCCTTTCAACCCAGAAAAAGGTCTTGATGGCCTCATCGGGTAGACTTTGGATGTATGAAGCTCATTTTTCAGAGCATAGAAAGGAGGTAGCATCATTGGGATTCTCTTTTGATAAATCCCAATATAAGCTTCAACATTTTACGCTTGATCAGAATCACCATTGGGAGATGATCATGTTAATATATATTACCACCTTGGTGATGTTATCTAAGCCACCTTAGTTATCTATCACCATTACACACCCTAGCCTTAGGTCATATTCCAGTGTTATAAGGGGTTATTTAACAAGGTATTATTTAATTATTGTGTAATCTCATTTGGTAAAAAAATGCCTACATCCATTAATTCCTCTATTGGAATAGTCTTTTATAAAAATATTATAAATTTGACAAAATTATTTTTTTTAATAAAAATTTAACTTTTGAGAAATATATGCATTATTATAAAGTAAAAAAATTATTATAAATTCTGATTGTATAATATTCTTATTTTTAACTGATTAGGTAATCTGTTTGATAAGTGTTATATTTTTATAGGATAAAATAGAAACTGAATTTTTAAAAAATATACTTTAAGGAATTAATGAATTTTTGAAATAACTAATATTTTAAAATAATATTATTATAAAATTACTTTTCAAATAATAAGTGAGTATATTATTTTTATTAATTCAAATTTAACTTTTATTCAAGATTAAAATCTATTTTTGTCAAAACCCATTAAATTTTCAATAAATGATAGTTCCCATATTAAAAGTGACAATTCACATATTTAGAATATCACTTATATAAAATGAATATTATTTTTGGAATTAGGATTATGAAATTATCTGATAGTGAATTTTTAAAATAATATTATACAGTTGAATTTTTGGGTAAAATTTTAATAATATATAAATATATCATGTGGTTTATGACGTCATAATTACAAAATAGTGAAGTAATAAATACAATAAAAGGGATATTCATTCAAAATTACGTTTTTAATTTAAACAAATGTAATTTTAGATTTATTTGAATTAATTTATAATTCCTTAGAGATTCCTCTAAAATGTATATCATATTGAATGTTTTCAAATATATTTATTTAATAATCTGACTGACCTCCACATAAGGAAAGATTATTTATTAATAACATTGGACCATGTACTTATAAAATAATATATTCCACTTATATTTTGAAAAATCATAGTAAAATACCAAGGGAAGATTTTTGGTTTTGAATAATTAATTATATGGATTCCACAACCTATGTTTGTGAAATATCAACGAATTCCCCTCTCAATTCCTATATTAACCCACACACTCTCCAACTTCTCTCTACTCAAAATTCATGGGTCACATCCCAAATATTTACTGCATGCAATAGAATCCCCCAAGGTTCCCCATGCTCTCATGAATCCTATCATCAAGCTATTGAAGTCACACACTCAAGTAAGGGTTTCCTTCATTTCTCATTTTTCCATGATTCTATATATTGTTACACAGTATTATATTCTATTAAAAATGATTCAGTATGTCTTAAAACCTCCACCATACATCCCTAATTATGTTTTTATGATTATATACCCCATTATTGCTCATTAATCCCTCTTATGTAAACCTATTACCATTCAAAAATTTCATAGGAGTTATTTCACTCCTCCACCTTCTTCAAAGTTTCATAATTAGGTTACACCTTATATTTACAAATTAATCATGTTGGAAAATTAATTTAGAAGATCCATTTACTTTTAATTTAATTTATACATAATGAGATACCACATATCTCTCATCAACCCATTTTATGAATCCCCATGTCATGCAAATATTCTGTCGAAATTCCACCATGATTTTCCATGCCAAAATCCTCCTATAGTGTATATAATCCCATTTCCCTATCACAGGAATTCACCTATACACACATATACTTATTTATTATAGAATTTCATATATTTATTCTTCATTCCATTATCATGGTAAAAATGATGATGTAGTTTTAATCTAGGTAATATTATCTATGTGAAACAATTAAGAATGAGATTAAAATGTTCATAAATGGTGCGCCATGATAGTGCTCAAATGAATTAGTTTATGTTTTGTATCATTATACATGATTTTGGGAACAGTTTTTACACGATTCCATTATTGGAAATTTTTCCATCATGTTGGATAGTGGTTTACATAATTCCTTTATGTTAATGATGAAATGTTTTTATATTTTTTTTTCAAATTTCCATGTTATGGAAATCATGTTATATCATGCTTTTATGTCGATGTTTCTATTATTACCTATTGATATACCTATATCCTAACATTTATTTTATTCTCCATGTTACACATTTTTTACTCCCTTAGTGTGCTTTATAGCTCACCCTTTTCTTATCTATTTAATTTGGTTATCCCATGCAGTGTTAAGTATGAAGGAATGTTGTGTTATTGTAAAAGAATTTTTCAATAAAGATGTTATATTTTATGTCTTCAGTTGTTGTGTAGTGTTCATAAACCCTAAATACCCTAGACCTATCAATCCTCTGGTTTGTATTAAATTCAACTTTATGCAATAAATCATGTCTAAATATGAAATAAAGACCACTGTTGTCATAAATAATATAGGCCTTAACTAAAATCATAAGCTCTATACGATAATACTCAAAAAATAATGATAAGTATATTGGATACATTACCATTATAATTAAAACAATAACAATGGAATTATTAAGTTTATATTAACTATGATAATGAAAAGTGATTATAAATATAATAATCATGTATATATATAATTTGTAATATGATCAATGGAAGGGTAAGGTGGCTAATAGAATTTTACTATACTAAATCAGAAAATTATAATAGTTACATTCCACTGTAACAATTATAAAATTTGTGAAACCATTATATATATATATTTTGAATGAAATATTTTAAATAATTTTCCATTATTATTATTATTAATTATTATTAATATATCAAAGAATAGTACGATAATTTTCAACATATGTCTTATAAATGAAGTAGGATTTATTTATTAGAGATTTTTAAAAATAAATTAGTTCAAGATGGTTTATTTTAAAATACACAATATATTATTTTAAAAAATTAAAATTCTCATATATAATAAATATTTTTCATAAAAATTAATTCAAATATAGAATCAGTACATCAAAACTTTCCAATGGTGATTTTTTATTAATTTTCTATGATTTTTGAATTTTACATATTTTGTAAAATATCATATTAATATATGTGATGTTTTATAACATCATAATGAACTAAAAATTATTAATAAATAAACCGTAATTCAAAAAATATTTCTTTTTAAAATATTAAATTTAATTTTACAAACCAATGAATATGTTTTCAAAGGTTACAATATATTTTATTGTTAGATCATAACCATAAAAGAGAAATCCAATTGAATATTTCAGTTATCCTTTTTACCTATTTATGTACATTGTGGTTTGGTAATTTTTATCATTTTTTGGGTGAAATTATATAAATTACAAAGCCTATGGGGTTATAGATGGTTGGTCCATGATTAAGGAAAATCATGTGGTTTTCCCCATGAAAATGTGATCCCTATTTTTGGGAGATAGGCGGAGGAACATAGTTGATTCATAGTTTTGTAAAACCATATTCCCTCCCTCACCAAATAGAGCACCCTTAGATAGAGTGGGTTCTAATGGATATCTCATAGGATTCTAAAACATGGAAAATATAGTAAAAACAACGCACACACTATGTGGAGGCACACTATTAAGGTGTGTGGCTTTGAAAACATTGTTCTTTTTTCCTATAAATTCATGAAAATTTGATTTTATTGACTAAAAAATATATTTCAAATTTTGGATCCACCCATATTTGAATCCAAGTTATCTTAGATCAACCCTTCAAAAATTAATTCTATTTTTTAGATTGTGGGAAGATTAAAAGGATCCTCAAACCACTTTCATTAGTAATTGATAATTTGATTAAATTATCATATTCTCTACTGTATGTCATTTCTTCAACATTTGGTTTCCCATCTCATCCATTTCTCTCAAATGATGTATAATGATGAATTTCCCTCCATTGGGGATGGTTATGATCTTGGTTTTGATGTATCCTCATCCATTGGATATTTATGTTATGTGTTTGTCCATGTTGATTCACATTGTTGTGATTTCAATATTTCAGCATCAAAATGGGATTTGAGGATTGGTGAGCATTCATCATCAATATTATGATAGGTTTCTTAATTTTCAATTCCTATAGTCTTTATTAAATATGAATGTATGTAATTGTTAAATTTCCATGTCCACGTTCATAAAACACATTTTGAATTATTTTAATTAATTTGTTGATTAGTCGGATTATGAAATTTACAGATTAAGGATATTAGGAAATTGATTGAAAAATTGGATTGGAAATTGATTGAAACTAATGGTCTATGTCAATAATATTGAAATAATGATTGATAAATTATTAATTGTTGATAATTGAATTTATGAAATCAGTTGATTAATCAATTATTGGAGTGGTTGATAAATTGTTTGTGAATATGGATCCTTGATATGTGAAATATGTGATAGAGTTTTTGGATAGTGATATCATCTAAAAATACTCATGGGGTTGAACACATACACTCTAGACCCATAATTTGTATATTTTTATTGAATTCGATAACTATGTTGTGGGATAGGGATTGTTGCTCTAAATACCCACAGGGTTCCAAACATCTTCTCTAGTCTGCCATTATATGAATCCAAATTGCATGTATGATTAATCAGACCCATAAAGAATGAAATGTGATTTCCAAGTTTGGTATGGTTCGGACTATAGAACATGTTAATCTTGTTATTGTTATTTTGGATGTCATCATGAACTACGTGACATATGTAGTTATTTAATAAATAATCAAATGTTAATGTTATTTATTTTATATTTTTCATTTTATCCTTTATAAATACGTATATATTGTTACATAGTGGATATGGTTTTAGACACTGTTGGTGGTAGCCAAATGATTTGTACTGACACCTTACTTGGACTTCCTGATCAATATTTCAATTTGATTAATGTTTTTATAACATTATAAGGGAAGGAGCCCTTTGTTCCATGCATAATTTAGGATGTGGGATGAATCATGGATGATGGAAAACCTATTTTAAGGACACTATTGTGGGGTTTTTATTGTCCCATTATTTTTTTCATTTGATTCTTTATACTCATATGGTATGTCAAATCTAAAACATTGGTTTATAGGCATCTATCTATGTATTTTTAATATCAAGTGATGTTTTCTATATTTATTATTGGTTCATCTTAGTTATTGTTTATTATCATTTGGCGATCAATTTTTTATTTCAACTACTTCTCTACTATGATAAAGAGGTTATATTCTCCCCACTATATATATTAGACCCTAACTGCTATTTGGAATCTTCTAGTGTATAGGGAGGCATGGTTGTGGTCACAAAACTAACTAAATTGGGGAATCGGATTGTGGAACCAATACTAGGATACTATAATTTTGAAACAAAGGATTTTTATTCTCCTATTTTTAGTAGTCTAATTATTTAGGATGGGAAGACAGGATACTATGATGACCTTAGCCATGATCATGATCTTAGGCATGGGAGTAGCTAACCCATGACTGGGGTAAACCCCATGTACCATGGGAGGGATTAATGTTATTGATGTTTTCAATAACAATATGATGATATTTTTGACTGGGTTATTCACATGTGGTGTAATATTAATATTTTTTTATATTTTAATCATGACCTAGGATATAACAGGAGTGGAGTATACTTGAATCATTATATATACTCAATATTAATTATAACATTCATCATTTATCCATTCATGGAAAATAATTTTTTGGATGAATTGATAAAATTAAATTCCCTTGTTTTTTATGAATAATTTAGGAGAAAATGTTTCCTAATATGAAATTGACTATTGAAAATGATGATTTTTTTCTCATATTGAAATGAATAAATGTGTTTCTAATGTGATATATTGATACATCGATGTTTTTACCCTATGTTTTCTAGAAACAGATGAGGGATGGTTGAGGGCAGTGATAGTGCCTTAGTTTTGACCTTGTGATTGGGTATCAGGGATGAATTATTAATTATTTCTGTGAATCCATCAAATGGAAATGTTTCAATGATTTATTAAGTGTCATATGGAAACTGAAAGTAATTTTAGAGATATACCTCCAAGGTGGAACATGTTCATTGGATGATTGAGGGAAATTTCAAGATATGATTGTTCAAAAGTGGAATTTGAGGCTCTGATATTCACAGGTGAACGAGTAGTATACCATTTCATTGAGAAAATTTATCACTGTAAGAAATTTTAGGAAATAAAAAAATGGTTTTTTGAAATATGTCTAACTGGGTATAGGAGTACCAATTCTAGCACCCTCGCACCTTCACCAGGAAAGGTAGATCAGAGGGAGTTTATTTAGTGATTCAGTCTATCCAGATGACCGTTGAACATTTAGAGACTCCTATTTAGATCAGAGTCAATGTGGATACCTAAACCCATGATTTTCAATTTATTACACTAAAAATATGTGTATTTTTTAATAAAACAACTGAAAATTATTAGTGATCTTTAAATACTAGAACAATTTCAAAATATAGTTTTAGAGAATTAAAAATATAAATTACAAATTAACTAAAAACATTAAAAAAAATAACAACATTTATTTATATGTTCCAAATTCATAAGTGATGAAAACACCTTCGGATAATTCTAGTAGATCAGTTGAAAATTAGTTTAAAACATTGAAAATGAATTTTCCTAGTAAGCCTTAATAAAAAAATTGTAAAATAATATTAAAATAATTTGAAAATACATTAATGAAATTATATCAAATAAAAAAAATTTGATATAATTTATAACCATTTTTATAATAAATCATGAAAAACATGTCAAAACCATTAAATTGAATAAATCCTTGAAACCTTATTTTAAATTCATCTTTTAAAAACAATTATATTTCTCTATAAAAATAAT
The DNA here is from genome assembly GCA_963277665.1 of Viscum album. NCBI lineage: Eukaryota > Viridiplantae > Streptophyta > Magnoliopsida > Santalales > Viscaceae > Viscum > Viscum album. Next base: position 186,116,826 of record OY728122.1, read on the forward strand.
TTTAAAATAATATATCTATTTGATATTAAAATGATACTTGAAATATATTATGAAAACCTTATGTCTATAATGAGTATCACTAGGAGTACACAGTCCCCTTGAGCTCGTGGGTTTACTCCATGAATCATATTATCTCATAAAAAACCCATGTAGCAAATTTTAAGAAAACATTTAAGAGGACTCTAAATTTTAATTCATAATCCACTAAAAGATTTTCATAATATTATATAAATTCCTTTTACCAAATAATATAATCATAATGAATAAAATTACGATTAAATATCAATTTCTCTTAAAAATCAAGATATTTTAGGGAAATATATACTTCATGTTGTAATATACACATTTAAGAAGATATAAATATAAATTCATTGAAATTAAAATAGATGATTTCATTAATGTTCAAGATAAGTAACAATTAATTATATATAATGGCGATATTTACAATCAGGTTTGAAAATAAAATATTTTCCATGAAAATATAAAATTGTATTTTAAAAATAACACTTCCAAAATAATCATATAACATTGAATATGACTCATCACATGCATTTCTTTATCTTCCAATTCTACAGGAAATACCTTTACATAACACCACGAGACCACTATGGGCGGTGTTATAGAAAAACAATGAGCTTTTAAATGTTTACTAGGAAGATAAGAAAATAATTTTATAGAATATGGATGAAAAATAAATCTCATAGTTGTTGAATTATGTGATGGAAGAAGACCAATATTATAGTTCATGTGAGTGTAAATTCTAGAATCCCATAACATATTAATAGATAATAAGTCTTATATAGGGTTAAAACATTTAAAGTCCTAAAAGTCATAGGATATCACGTTTTAGACATAATGTTATAATATTTATTCTTATTTATGCTTTATTATATTTTAAAATATTTTAACAAAATATTTTATTCAAACATATAATTCATTTCAAATTTAACAATATTCATAACTATGAATTTAAAAACATGGAAATCATGTGTCAAATTCAATTCCAATATTTTTTTATATCATATTAATATCATATTATTTATACAATTTTTTTATTATCATTAAAATTAAATATTATATTTTTATTTATATTTTTAATATCATTTATTTAATTGTTCTACTAAATTAATAATTATGATAAAATTCCATGTTCATTACATTATGGTATTTACATATTCCATATTTTTTTAATCAAAATGATGAATATAAATTTGATATAGTTTATAATATTGTTCATGTTTGACTAGTTCTTCCTAAGAATAATACATTATAATATTAAAATAATGAAAATCTATATTGTGAACAAGAAGACATTCTTTTAAATACAATTTTATAAGGGTCTTAATCCTATCTATGCGGTTCCAATGGACCATATATTGGATCATTGAACAAAAAAATTAGATATAATCAAAAAATATTATCTATAATTTTTTTTGGTTCATTTAATGGTCATGATATTTTATTTAAAATAATTTTATTGAATTATCATTTTCTTGCACAACAAATCCATGAACATTGCATAGTCATTAATGTTAGTTATTTATGATATAATAATTAAAAAAATATCATCAAAGTAAATAAATTAGGTTCAAGATAATTATTTATATTAATTATTTATTTATATTAAATCATATACATGTCCGGACAACATCTCTAATTGTTACATTTGAATTTTCTTCCCGTGAAAAATCAGTACATATGAAATTTGTTTATGATAAATTTTATATTATTTTGAAATTATATTATATTAGAATAATAAATAAATTATTCCAAACTATTACTAAATATGTTATAAAAATAATTTTTTCCACACATTTATTATCTATAAGGAAACAAATTTGACTTTAACAATGATGTATTGGAACTACATCCACACTATCAATGATTTTTTTATACTTATCATGAGAAAATATAGAATTTATACATTCTAAATTATTTCTGGTAAAATATTAAAATAATAATATCATAATTTAGTCATTATATATGTTTAATAAATTTTATATCATAATTATGTCCTGGGGATGTCAGAAAATATAGTATTTTTAAATAAAATTATAATTTTTTTTACTATTTTATAAATATAAAAAAATTTCAGAAAATTCTCCAAATTTCACCATAGACTTTTTTTGATTTTATAATATAAAAAATGGAGATAAATTTTTCATAAAAAATCAATCTCTTAGTTTTTTTTGAAAATGAAAACGTATATTCTCAAATTTTTTCAAGACCATTTTTCTGATACCATGTTCGAATTACCATACCTAAAATTCTTCATCGAGTTCATGAAAACTATATGTATCTATTTAAATACAATAATATAATATTGACACTGAATTCTACTTGCCATTTCATTTTTTGCTCATAGTTTTGGTTAATTAGACCTACAAATTTCAAATTAACAAAATTGTACCAATAAAATGACTAAATTTATTTGGGTTCTCTAACTATGTAAGATAAGAAAATTATATAAGATAATTCTATTATACCTATGGGAAATTAATTTAAAACACAGGGTTAGAATTAAATTCCCCAATATTTTTTTAAAAAACATGGATATAGTGTTTTGTAAATACATTTAATATGCATTATAAAAAAAATTATATAAAATACCTGACATTTCATATAATTTACAAACATGGTACATCGTAAAAATACATAATTAAACACATTTCAAAACCATCAAAGTAGATATCATTTTGGAAAACCCATTATAAATTTATTTTTGTAATACACTTGGATTTCTTCATAATATCATTTTAAAATAATAAAACTTTTGTGGATTAAAATAAAACATGACATATATTATTAAAATCGTGTTTCTCCAAGGTGTATCATGTATTGTTAATTGTCTTGTTTAGGTCATTTGTTTACTCCACAGACCTTATCATCTCATATGACACCCTAGTGCTCCAATTTAATAAAATTTTTTAGAATACCTTTTTTCACATTCAAAATTAAATATAACCATTTCATAATATTAAATAATTTATTTTCATAAAATAAAATAATTTTAACTCATTACAACATGGATATTTTGTAATTTTCATAAAAATAAATATATTTGGTATAAATACACCTTTGATGATAAAATAATTATACATCTATATAAAGAAACACAATATCATAGAAATTAAAAAAATATGATTGCACAAAAGTTGGGGATACGTCACAAAAAAGATATAGATGATGGCCATAACAATAATCCTGGTTGAAAATAAAATAATTTATTTAGATTTATAATATTATTATTTTAAAATATCACTTTCAAAATAATCCCCTAACATTTAGTCCGACTCATCACAAACGTGTATTTATCTTCCTCTTCTTTAGAAAATCCCATTGCATTACACCTTACGAAATAAAAGGGAGGTTTTGTACATAAATTATGAAATCTATTATTTTTATAAGGATAATGATAAAATAATTTTATATGGTATGGTTAATAAATAAGACTCATGTTAATGTATTTATGTGAATTAATGAGATCTATCTTATAATTGTGGTGAGGCGAAATTTACGAATAACTACACATATAAAAATACATTATGTCTAATATAGGATTAAAGACATTAAAAATTCTTAAAAATAAAAATATATCACATTTAATATATTATAGTATCATATTTTTCCTTATTCAAAACTTTTTTTTAATTTTAAAAAATTTAATCAAATATTTTATTCATAACATTTAATTTTTGTCAAATTTAACACAATTCATTAAAATGACATTAATAACAACAAAAAAATCATTAAATAAAATACTATTTTATTTTATCTAATACATCTCATAATCATCTATATATTTCATGAAGTGATAAATATTATTTTATTTAATTTAATAATTTTAATTTCATTTATTTGATTTATCATTTAAATTAATAATTACTATATCATCGTTTTGCATGGAATTAATGTATTTATTTTATTCCTAATAATTAAAAATAAAATTTAATTAAAAAATTTAATGTATTATCTTTAAAAATAATATTTAGGGTTAAATAATTATTTTGGTAAACCATATATAAAAATGTTATACTAGTTAGAATCTATAGTGTGAACAGCTTTCCTTTCTATTAAATAATGTTTTTTAAAGGACATACTCATGTTCATGTAGATCAAAATCACATTTAATTGGAAAATTGACCATTTATTGTCGATATATAATCAACCAATAATATTTATTCGTTTTTTGGGTCATTTATTAATTCATGTAATTTTAATTAAAATTATTTTATGGATTTTCATTCCACTTGCACAAGAACAGTCTCATTGTTTCATAAGAATTAATGTTAATTTTATGAAATATAAAAAATAACATAAAATTAACATCATAAAAATAAATTAATTTAGTTCAATATAATCATTTATATTCACTCATTTGGTATATTTAATCATATCAATGTCAATTAGTTTTTTAAAATTTGTTAATTTGGCTTATCATGCTTTGCGCATGAATTTCACAAGCATTTGTATATGAGTCATGACATATAGCTAATAATTAAATAAATATCAGAAAAAACCTAAATTATAATAAATAATTAATAAATAATTATTGAAAATAATTTTCCGGACTCATTTATTATTTAGTCGGAAAAAAATTTCACTATGTTGACATTGCACAGGCACTGTGTCCGCATGGACAATGATTTTGTTATACTTATCTGGATAAAAAATATAATTTACCTATTATGAATTATTTCATGTAAAATATTTATATTATAATTTTATAATTAATTCATTAAATCCTTTTAATAAATTTTATATAATACGTATGTCTTGGTGATGTCGTGAAATACTCAATTTTTAAATAAATTTTCAATTTTTTACAGTTCACAAAAAATTTATACTTCGAAAAAAAAAATATATTTAAACGTAGATAAACTTTCATATGATTATTTCAAAAATGATGTAACTTTGTTAAAAAAAATCTGAAAATTCCAAAAACGTATTAATGATAAATATTCCTAAAAAGTAATAAATATATTTTTTTTGAAAACCTATTTCTTAAGATTAAAATTAATTTACTAGAAATAATGTTATTATTATCTAATAATTTTCCAGTAAAATTATATTGAGTTATTCCATTATATTTATTTCATAAATCAGTTATTTTTATTCATAACGCCTAATTTAACAACATTGGTATAATGATCATATTTGAAAAAAATATTTAGTTGTTTGTTCAAGATCTATATAGAATCAAGATTCCTTTTTAATTATTGGGATGTTACAGTCATGTTGGATTCTTGTATGTTAAATTTTTAACGAAACTTTTTTTGGGATATACATACATGAGATGGTTAACAGGATATCATGGTATGGAAGGTAATTCATTAGAATTTTTTGGAACCCCTTTACACAGAGACTCTTAGCTAGGTTAGGGATGCAGATTTTGGGAGGTGGACCATGGGGAGTACGATTATGATGGACTATTATGGCCACATAACTAATTTTTAACACATTGATACAACATTCAAATGATATTTGGAAAAAAATTAAAACGTTTTCAATATGGTATTAAATGTTTTATTATTCTATACATGAACATATTTTCATTGAATAAGTTTTATGAGGTGGGGAATTAGGCCCTCAATATTTATGCAAACCAGAATGAGGCTTCTAGTGAGACACAAGCGGTTTCTACTAGACAACTAGGAAGATTATTTTTTGGGTGTAGGAAGATTAAAAATGACAATTTAAATCATGAAAATATAAAACTAAGTGTCTATGAAGATTGATTTTTTACTCAAAGAGGTGAAAAAATATATTACCACCAATCTGGTTGGTTGTGTCACAATTGCTGCCATTGTCCCTAAACAACATTAGAGTGTTGAGCTTGAGGTTGGATGGATCGCTTGTAGGAATATTTCATTAATACCTGATATAAGGTAAATACTAGAGGAACTAGGAAGATAAATAATTCTAAAATAGGGTCGTCTACCCTATATTATTCAAGATGTTAGTGTTATTCTAACTATGATGCTCGAGGAAGTGGACATGGTACATCAAGGATAGTGTTCTCATATAAATGTAGTGGTGTACTTTAGGGGACTCACATATTAGAATAGGGATGAGTGAAATGTCATTTGTATGAGGTTCACCATGCACTAGTTGATAGAAAGATTAGTCTATCAATAGTTAGAGGTATTATTCATATAGCTTTTATACATTCAAGTTCATTATATTATAAATTGGGAATTATATTCTGTTATATAAACACAACTTTTGAAATATTAGAATCTTTTATTAGATTTCCACAGTGCTTGTGTGATTATTAACACTCCATTACTAGTATGAAAGAAGTAAATCTAGTTTTTTATGGGGTGTTTTCTCATGGTTGGGGAATAATTTTTTTTGTTTCTTTCCATATATGACAATACTTCATTTGAACTAATTTTTGTTATGGTATAGCTAGTATAATACCAATCCCATATCAATTTTTCCCATATGAGGTTGAGCCTAAAATATATTTATGGTATTAGTTAGTTCTACCTAGGAATATTGGATATCTAGGCATGTTGTGTTGGGCCAGTTCATCAGCAATCGGGTTGATCACCGCTTAGACCAAAAGTTTTTTTAGATGATGGGTGTGTTTATAAGGATTAAATTCTACCATGAGTGGAATTTTTTTTGGATTCATTTAATGAAAACATATAGGGTATACCAACTGATTGAGAGGTCTATTTAACAATTGAACTTATACTATGAGCTAAATTAGTTTCTATTCAACCTTATATAAAGATACTGATAGAGATTTATAAACTTATTACCTATCTCGAAGAGTTGGTGGATAAAGTATTTATCCATAAGAGTTTGTTTCATATGGTTCATGAAGTCTTGTTTTCTAATAATGTGGAAGACATGTTGCATTAATTTTTTTATTACTATATGTATAGTCTAATTATTATGAAGAACTGGTACCCACTTCTATGTATCAACAAACTATTTGACCTATTAATAGGAGGTTATACATTCACCAAAATAGAATTGAGACCGAGGTATGATCAGTTGAGAGTAATAAATTCTCATATAAAGTATATTAATTTTAGAACTAGTTATGGAATATATGATTTCATCGTGATTCTTTTTGGTATGAAGAATGCACCAACTATGTTTATGGTCTTGATAAAATGAATCTTTCGCCCATAAATGGATTTCTTTGTGGATGTTTTTTTGGATCACATATGGGTATAATTCAAGACTCGTGAATATTATTCCCACACTCTAACATAATATTATGTACATAAATAGTGAATAGGTTATATTCTAGTTTATCAATGTGTCAATTATTGGTTAATTAGGTTCATTTCTTGTGTAGCATCATATCAGAGGAATGTCTGTTAGTGGACCCAAATAATGTCCAACTAATGGTTTCTTGGGGGAAATCGAAGAATGTTTTTGATATCCAAAACTTTATATATTTCAGGGTTATAAATTTAGGTTACTCTAGGAATTATCCAACAACAATGAACCACATTCAATATTTTCCAATAATGGTATTATGTTTAGTTGGTCTAGTGAATGTAAGAATTCTTTCATGGAGTTGTGGGATCATTTGACTACTACACTGATTTTTATCCTACCCATAATGGGTGAGGCGTATACCATATTCTATGATGCTTTTGGGATTTGACTTGTAGTATTCAAGATTTATATGTTGAATTTGTAAAATAGTTTTCATGGTAGTTGGTGACATGTTAATGGAACTACACTATGCGTGACCTCGAGTTAGATGTGGTGGTTTATGCTTTATTATAATGGGGTCATTATATTTTGATGGAAAATGTTACACTGTATACCAACCTAATGAGTATAAAAAAATCTATTCATAGTGACATATAAATATATATAGGAGGAGGTGGGTAGATTATATGAAATTATTTGACATTGTGAAAGAATATATACATGGGATGGGTGAAATTGTTGAAAATTATTTGAGCAGAAAGTCACTAATTTATGTTGTTCAGGAATATATATCTTAGTGTATGATGATGACCATACTGACTGATATGGAAATTTTCGTTCTTGAGGTATAGAATAAAAGGGAACTCTTATCAATTTTAGTGCGGTCCACACATCTGAGTCGTATTCAAGAGTGGAAGTATGGTGATTCATAGTATTTAGACATGAGGTAAATCCTTAAATGTGGGGATTCTCCCACTTATTAGACAGGATATTAGTATGATATACTATATTTGTAGAACTGCTTCGTTGTTCCTATGAGTAACTGAGAGGAGGAAATCAATGAGTTGGACACCATGTAGTTGGTCTTGTATCCTAGTTTAACAAATATTTATCATTACCTATGTCGATAATATTCATGGTCTAGCATGAAAAAAATATATTATAGGTTTCATGAAACGATGTTACACATGTTATAAAGTTATGGCTGAGAATCAATGACATGGTAGATTACTACATATATCTTCCATTCCAAAATTTAGGTGGGTTGACATCACCAAGGAATTTGTGGTAGGCCATCCATGGAAACTTCATAATAATAATATTATTTGGGTTACTGTGGATTAATTAACAAAGGTGGATAATTTATCACCCATCCAAGATACTTCCATAGTGAATTATTTATGTGATATTTATGTGTGAGAAATAGTCCCTTGGAATGCGGTACTACAGTGTATTGATTAATATCATTATTTGTGATTTACATTATGCATCTAAAAGGGATTATAGAAATTATAGGGATAGAAATCATTTTTTATTATGTAATTACATAAAGAGAAATATGGGAAGGCATAATGTACTGTAAGGATATTGGTAAAAATTCTACAGGATTCAATCATATACTTTGGTGGTTCATTGGAGAATAACATTGCACTCATTGATTTTTCCTATAACAACAGATATAAGGAGACTATTCAAATGGAACTATATGATTTACATTATGGTGGACCATGTAAATTACCTCTTTTTATATATAAGTAGGTGAGCTTGAGTTCTTGAGACATACTCTCTTCCGTGCGACATCAGGGATGGCCTTGATGAATTGTAATCAAATGGATACAGCTCAAATTATGAAAATGTACATTATTAATCGACATCGATGACCCCATGAGTTTATATTAGGTGGTTGTTTGTTCCTTCCATATTCAACTATATTTTGACACCGATGAATTTTGAAGAATGGAATGTGGGAGCCGAGCATTGTCATACATTTTGAGATTGTGTAGATTATTAGGCATGTTGTATGTCATTTGGTTCTTATACAATGGGATATTATTGTGCACAATGGTATTCATGTATCATAGATTCACATGTCTTTCCTCATCCATTATCATGTAATCTATGTTGATGATGGAGAACTTTTGATGATACATCCTTTGAGTAGAAACTTTTTAGGGTTTTAGATCATAGTGAAAGAAGTGTTTTTAGGAAATACTATATTGATAGTTTGAGTATTTTGTAATCCTTGTAGTGTTTAAGGGGAATCATTGGAGTGGTAGAAAAATTTGTGGGCTTTGTGTCCTATCATCTTCACCTTGGAATCTTAGATATTATTTGGAGTGCAACAAAATTAATAATAGTTATAAGGTGGGGATTTTGTAATATCCAAAACCATATAATGATTCCTAGTGTACTTTTTAATCTACACATTTAACCTTTTGAGTATATATTAGAAAGGTTTTTCACTAGGGATGTTTTGGGTGAAACTAGTGAAATTTTAAATCTGATGGACCTATGCATGATTGGACCCTGGTTTGGGATGTCCATGTGGTTTTCCCAAGAAAGTAATTTACCCCATTTCAGAGATATTGGAGGTCACACATAGTTGTCGCATAGTACGAAAAAACTATACAACCAACCTCTGCAAACATTTTCTCTCTTAGAGAGAGTGATTTTTCATGGATGGTTTATGCTTTTTCACATATTGTTCTACTTAAGAGAAATTGTGTACCCTAAGGTAGAGCCCCAATTTTAAAGTGTATGGATTGGATAACCATATTCCTCTTCCCAACAAACCATGTATATGTTTTTTAATTCAACATAAAAAGTATTTAACTTTGTTGAAGCACATGGATTAACCCAAAATCACCCCGGATCGGTCCAATGAAAATTACATCGATATTGGAAGCTCCTAAGAGGATTTAAAGGCTCCTCAAAACCCATTATGGATGAATCAATGATATGGTTGTAGGATAATCTTTTCTATGGTATGTGACTTCATCGAGGTTTATTTTTTACACTCTCTCGTCTCTCTCTCCAAATGATGATGAAATATTTTTCTTCCATTGAAAATGGTTAAGGTATATTTTTTGATGGATCTTTTTCCATTGGATCGTGATATTATGTGTTGTTCCTAGATCATCTATGTCGTTGTGATTTCATTCGTTCCGCATCAAATTGGGGATTGTAGGATTGTGATTGTTAATAAATAATTTTGAGGTAGGAGTTATATTTTTCAATTCTTATTCTCATGATATTAGTTGATTTTATTTAATTTTAAATCTACAATATCAATGTTAGTAAAAATAATTTTTTTATTGAATTAATTAATTGGTTTATTAATGGAATAATGAAATTGATGGATTGATGGGGTTATGATATTTATTGATTAATAGGACTATGAAATTTATGGAAACCCATGGGGTGTACTGATATTGTTGAAATAATTATTTGTAAATTAATCATAGTTGATAAATGAATTTATGAAATGGGTATAGTAATGAACTATAGAAGTGGTTGATAATTTTTTTTTGTAAATATGGTACATTAAGATGATATATTATTAACTATGTTGTGGGAAATAGAATACCTTTAAAAATACCCATGGAGAGACATAATAATACTGTAGCTTAAATATATACATTTATTACATGAGATCAATGTGTTGATGGATAGAGAAAATTTATCCAAATACACAGGATCTACCATACTGACTCTATAGACCCCTATGGTATGAATGTGAATTGAATGTTTAATAATAAATCAATCCTATTATTGAAAGAAATGAGATTTCCCTTAGGTGGATTGTTAAGACTTCCGAATGAACTAAATCAGGTATTGTTGGATTGGGGGTTATAATGAACCTAGAAACATATACGGTTAGTTAAAGAATAATTTACTGTGAAAAACACTTATATTATATATTGTAATTTTTTATTTATACAAATTCATACACTATTATATATTTGATATTTTTTTCATCACTGTTGGTAGTGGACTATAGGGTTATACTCATACTCTTCTTGGGATTCCTAATAGGTACCAAAATAGATTTATTGTTTTTAGGACATGATAATGGAAAAATCCATATGTTAGATGCCTATGATGGTATGTTGGATGAATCATGGATGAGGGAACAATATATGATTTTAGGACCTACTTGGGGAGTTTTCAGTGTGTCTTTATTTCTTTTTTGACATTTAAACATGACATTTATATATTATCTCATATTTATTGATTATTTTATTGTTATATCCATTCCATTTGATTAAGATCTGATGCTACACTTATTGATTATTGTGTTATCCATGATATTATCTATTATAATTTTTCTATAACTTATTGAATTATTGTATTTTTCTACTTTGATAAATACAATATAGTCACACAATGGTATATACTAGTCCTTTTCTATGAGTTTCTAGCCTCTAGCATATTGGGGGAATTCATGAAGTCATATTACTAACTGTTTTGGGAACCATCATTTTCCACCAAGGTTGGGATGTAAATTTTATTATTTAAAAAACAATACATTTTGAATAAATATATTTTATATTTTAAAATAATATTATTTAAGGGTATTCCCTAAATAATCTTATAAAATTCATAAATCATGCACTTAATTTCAAATACAACTATATATTACACAAGAAAGGCTAATGGTTTTATTTTTTCCCAACCTAATATCAAAGAAAAGTATTTAGAAATTAATAAACTGTTATCATTTATTTTTTATAACTTCCCACCCATTTTATAACTCTTCTCCTCTACAAAACCACTAATAACAAGGTTTCATTAATTATCCCACTCATTAATCCTTTGAAAGATACATTTTTAGATAATGTTTCCAAAATTTCACTCTATATCTCTTTCAATAATGGTATTAAGAGTATCTCTAATGATACAAAATAAGGTAAAGGTCCCCAAAACCTTATCTATAATTCTAATTTGAGATCTAAAAATATAAGGATCCTGGATTTTTTCTCAAAATCTTTTAGAAGGGACAGAGAATGTTAATATTTTCCACATATTTTTCATCATTTCAATTTAAAAAATCATATTAATTCCATTAAATTATGATTTTTAATGATTCCATGTATAATTATTACAAATAAGTGAATATATTGGGAATAATAATTTTTATTTAATCATATTATATCGCCCTAATAATCCATATTATTTTTTTTATAATCGTTTTTATTCCCAAAGAATATATCTATATTATTTAATTGGTATCTAAAAAGTTCATTCATTTATACATATTAACAACACTATATGATAAATGGTTCCTACCTTATTAGATGTTTATCAATGATAATTACAATTAAATTTATTATATATTATAATTTTTATTAGTTGATGGATATCTAATAACCCGCATTTTCCAAGGCCTTCCTTTGTGAAAATCTAGTGTTTGAGGTGTGTTATGATCTATCAAGGGTCCACATCAAGAGTTTTCCAAACCACCCGTATTTCCGTCGGCATGTCATGAAGTCAACATGTTAGTGTGTCATCATATTAGTGCATCTACATGTTCATGTGTTGACATCAATGAGTTAGGTGCATCAACAATGATGATTTAGGGGCATCGACATTGGTGAGTCGAGGGCATTTATGTGGGTGAGAGGAGGGCATTGAAATCGTAGTGTTTAGGGAAATAGTAGATTAGGGTGTCAATAGGTTGAGGTGTTAGTAATCCATTTTGTTAGTAGGTGAGGGTGTTGGTAGCTCACCGTCAGTGGCTCAGCATTGGTAGGTCATGTTGGTAGCTCTACCATCGGTGGTTCAGTATTAGTGACTCACCCAATGTTGAAACATTTATAGTCTTCCCTATTTTTCATTTTTTATAGCTTATCCCATCATGCATTTTATTTGACGTAAACCATGTTTAAAGAATTATTATATTGTTTTTAATGGCATTGAAAAGGGTATTGACTATACCATTTAATATCATAACATCCAAAGTGATTTGAGATACCGTAACCTCGTGATCTTGACCAAGTTCCCATGGCGATGCCTTTTAAAATCGTTCTTCCTTTAAAATAAGATCCGAATCTTTGAAGATAATATCGTCCCATTATTGTGTCTTTTGTACTTTCCCTTTTTGTTCCTAGAGCCTTCCTCCCTAGACGAGTTATGTTCTTGTGCTAGAGCCCATCCATCTCCGTTTTCATAGAGTTCTTCCCAATAGCTCGTGTGACCCATGTTCTTCACATAAGGAGGAACTTCTATCCTTTGATCATCCATGAAGTGATTTATTATTATTCTAATTTATTTTCCATAATGTGGGGTGGGTATGATAATGATTTCTTATGAGTAATGACTAAAAATGTTTCTTAAAAACATGAAATAGATATGTACTAAATTTGATCAAAAGATAACATGGGTAAAAAAATAGGTGGGGTGTGTCTTGATGTCAATCTCATATCTTATATATTATCATAGATTCTATAATGGATGTTTTGGATATTTGAATTTAGAAAATCATGGTTTTTTTTGTTTTTTTCTTGCACAATAATAACGTTCAGTTCTTTCGAGATGATTGAATATATGACTGTAACATGAAATGTGCTTAATAACGTATACATGGACAAATAAATTAATTCCCTAGGAGCAAGCCAATTATTTGATCACCCCAGTTATAATTACGTTTAACTAAAGAACCTTTGCTAGTTATATATGATTTTATACACATCATGTTGATACGAGTGGCTGAGTGTTGTGTTTTATGGGGTTTTTCAACAATGTGTAAGTTGTGTGGTCCTACTATTGGGAGCAATGTTGTGAGTACAAGGATGGGTATAGGAGTGGGATCCATGAGTAGGGTGTGTTTTGAGTGTACAACGGGGCTCTGGTTAATGGTAGTTTCTATGGGATTTGTGCATGGGATGGTAGATGTGGTAGGTTAAGTTCTCAGTTTGAGAGATTGATTTATTGGGGAATAGATTGTATTGTTGGTAGATTAACATCGTTTGATTGTGTCATGGCTATTGAATGGAATTGGACATTGGGAATGTGGTGTGGTTATGAACCTCTATATAGTGGGACTACATCAGGGAATTGTTAGGGAGTGGGGTTTTGGTGGTGGTTTTAGTGTAAAATTTTATGCGGAATAATTTTTAAAGAATTATTGTCAGGGGTGGCTGACTATGTGTCTATAAAGATTGGGGGTTTGTCACCAGGACTGCAAATATGGTTTTTTGATGTTCTGTAGTTGGGTGACAAATTGGTTTTTCATTTTTTCTTGTATGGTCATCCTTGTTTGCTTCCCAATCATGATAGAATAAATTAAATTGGGTCCCAAAAATAAGAATTTGAAAGTGGTTAAATGAAAAGGGGGTTGGTATATGCTTTGGCAGTGAATGTTGTGTGGTTGTGCATATTGGGGTAGTAGAAAAAGTTGTACTAGTGGGATAATTTTCTTGGTTTTTTAAAACATGTAGGTTGGGATGAGTTTTTACTTACCTATAAACATATAAATTGTAGTTCCTTGCAATTTATATATTCACCCCACCCTTTTTGATCACTATGTTCTATAAACCTCCATTTCATGGGGGAGGGTTCCTTTCCCAACATCTCGATTGGGGGATGGATGGATTGTTGATGACTTTTATCCTCGTGTCCTCTTCATGTTTCTTACCGCTCGAGTGTATCCAAGATGGATGTAAATGCTAGAGGCTTACCATAGCACGTGATCCTTTGTAAATGGTTTGGGTGTAGATGATAGGACTATGTGTTTTTGGACTAGTTTTTTTTCACAATTATCATTGTGATGAGGCCCAAGTGTATTTTGGTGAGAGGCATGGTTGTTGTAGCACAGGTGTATGCGGTGGGATTGTATATTTTTTGAGGCACAAGAGTGTGCGCCCTTGTTGTGGTAGTGGGACTATGTTTGGGAATAGTTGTATAGTCAAGACGTGAGCCATTAGGAATGAGTAGTTATCCATTTGAAATTTGGTGAAAAGTACCCAAATATCGATTTCTTATACTACTACATTACTATAATTGAATTATTTGGTGAGAATGACATGGTGAGGTTGAGATGGTAATCATTCGTTTGTAGGTGAATTGAGGTTCTACTATTTTCTAACATGGAAATTATTATGTTCCCTCACTTTTTCACGGGTGGAATTAGTTTTTGATACTATGTATATTTGTATTCTCAACCCATGTATATAAAAAATTAGGTTTCTCGGAGGAAATTGAGGATCGTGCATGACCATACATGCTCAGGCATTAGGATCGGTTTCTTTCGCTATGTATTTCATTTCTTTTTGTACATTTCCCATAGATTATTCATTGTGCTTTTTATTATCTTGACATTTGAACATGAAAATGGAATTTGTTTTGGATTTAATTTTATATTTGGTATTTGGAGTTGTTTGAGATTTAACATCTTGTCTCCTGGTCTTTTTTTATAAAAAGGTAATGCCTTACATTTCTATGTGAGATTCAATACCCTTTGTGATAGTCACCACTCCCTAGACTATTCAAGTTCGGACTCAGTGGTCATTATATCTCCTTCAACAAGGTGAAGGAAGTGTGTGGAACCCCATTGTCCCTTTTCTCATCTTCAAGAAGGCAGTTTGTTACAATATGGTATCAAAGTATTGAGTTTTTATGGGTGTTAAAGGGATAAGATGGAGTTTAGAGTTAGGAATAGTGGGTATGGCATTGGATTGTAATGAAAAATATTTAGGTGACATTGGTGTATGAAATGGTCTAGGGAAGACCAGCTAAGACATATCATTTCATGGCCCCCCGTGATCTAAATCATGGAATCGAGACCTACTTAACAATAGGGTGAGGCTACAATGATTATAGTGTATGAACCATATTAAAGGTACATTCATTATAATGACTGGTGTTTTTGTGTGTCTTGGGTGTTTTGGAAAATTTAAAATAAATAAATAAAGTTAAAACGAATATAAAACTGAATATTTTTACTACTCAGGCTTAGGAGTTCCTTGTTTACTTTTCAGATATAGGACCCAGACATTTCCCCATGTCGTATGAGTAGTTGAGGCCTAGAAGGTTGACCAAGTTGATCAGAGGAGGGATAATTGTGAGTAGGAAGATGACCAGTGGTAGAAGATTTTTTCTGCCTTCTACCAGTGGGATCTAGGGATGTATGAGTGCAGCGTATCATACATTAAGATGGAAGGTTGAATCTAGGAGCTATTATTTTCATTAAGCATGATCTGGCCTCCAATATAGTACTGGGTTACATTGGTTGTATTAAATATACAAGGGGGATTATGTCAGTGGTGAAGGATTTATCATAGAGAGAAGAACTAAACTAAGGTAACTTGGGTTGGAATTGAAAGGGAGTTCTGAGCAGAACTCATTTCATCCACAATGAATACTGAGAATATGATTGAGTTAATATCCCTTCAATAGTGGAGTATTTTGGTGAGGGAATTAGGTATTAAGATCAAGGATGTTATATTATGTTCTCCATATCACATTCTAGATGAGTTGTCACTTTCATGATACATAGAGGAGGCACTTTGACCTTCTCTTCAGTATGTTGTAACTATCTGCACTCTAACAATGTATATACTGGTTCAGAAGAAGGGTGATGTAGTGGAAAGGGTTCTCTCACTAGTAGGTTTTTTGTGAGAGGGGAAAAATACAAGTTCATCAAAAGGGAAGGCAGTTAGAAGAAGTTATTTAGTGTCAAGGCCTTCTAGGTTTCATCATGTAGGGAATAGGACTCAATAGTTCCTGTTCTAATCTCTTAGTCATCTCCCTTTCACCATGGGCCTAAAATAAATGTTCATTTTTTGTGGAGTCCATGAAAATATTTGGAACAATTTCCTAGAATGATATCTGTATAGTGGGGGTGTTTAGGTTCAA
The DNA here is from genome assembly GCA_963277665.1 of Viscum album. Lineage (NCBI taxonomy): Eukaryota > Viridiplantae > Streptophyta > Magnoliopsida > Santalales > Viscaceae > Viscum > Viscum album. The sequence goes on from OY728122.1 coordinate 186,133,866, forward strand.
CACCACCCTCATCAGCAATAGTTTCTATTCAGGCCTATCCAGCAAAAGGCGTAGTGATACCCCACTCCATCGAGGGTAGACAGTATAGGAGGAGGCCAATCTCATGGTCCTCCTCAGGTACCTCAACCAAGGCATGTTTGGGGAGTCAGTTGACATAAGAGGGGTAGAGTGTCTGGGAAGTGGTTGTTACAGGCCATAGAGGTAGCAGTTCCAGTTGGGCTTGCTGTTTTTCAAAGTGTGATCCATGTGTTTAGTACCCTAGTGTCACGACCCGTCCCCTGGGGCCCTTTTCGTGACTACCCCAATCCCACCTTCCATAGGTCAGGGGATGGCGACTAGCACCAAAGGCGTAATTCCCTAAAACCCAGAAGTAATTGCATTTATAACCTGTAACATACACACCAGAAAGCACACAGCTAGATACGAAACACTAAGTTAACTGTATAAAAAAAGAGTGATGATAGAAAAACGATCCAGAAGACAGGCCCAACTAGAATGTACAATTACAACTGTGATACAATACAACTGAAGAAAAGGGAAAGTCAGTTGATGGTTCATCCTCCAAGGTTCCTACCTGAAGGGTAGGTACATATCGCCTCCTCAGCAATCCTTGTCTATCTGTCTCCTCCGTGTACCGACTCGCCGTATGGTTCACCTCTGGGCATCGTCTAGTCCTGGTACTCTCGGCCTCAGTTAGTGCTTTCTATCGTCTGCATCCAACACAACAAGGTGCGAGCATAGCATATGCGGGGGAGAGTATAATGATACTCAGTAGGGAACCTGAGACCCTCAAGGTCTGACAAAACTCCACCAAGGATAAACCAAAAAACTATGAAATCAATAGATAACCCTACTTAGTTATATGCTCATTCATATACCTAAGTTATCAAGTAATACATCTCAATCAGGAATAAAACATGGAAAAAAAGACTCAGCTAAAATCAATATTTTATTGTTGAGGTAGTATAAAGAAACATCCTCAATCACATTATTGAAACCTCGGCTACTAGGGAAATACTCCTCTATCATTACAGTGGCCCTATCATGACACCAAGGCGATTCCCACCAACCATGGACTACTGATGTACTTCTCATGTCGAGTACGATGGATCTGCTACGTCACCGAGCGTGCTCCCCACTGTGTGTCAGCCGCGTCACCAAGCGAGCTCCCCTTGTATCCTGCTGAGGTACTTCTCCTGTCGAGTACCATGGGTTATCCATGAAACCAATGTGCTCCCCACTATGGGTCTTATGTGACACCAAGGATCTCCCCACTTGGCTAGTCAAGTCACTTCGAGTCGAAACGATCAGCATTCGTCAGGCCTCTGCTAGCTACTAGGTCTCCACACTATGCTCGCTCGTCTCCAAAAGGATCTGCACCACAAGCTACTGGTCGATACTCCAACTATCACAAAGTCCCACGAAGAGGTATCCCAAAAGTCTACCACTTCATACGAATTTCAACGTAACATATGGCACGTCAATCGGACGCCTGGTCTGTGAGTTGTTAGACTTTTAGTCTTGGGGGCCTGATTGGATTAATTTCTGATCCAACCTGACCATTCCCTAGCTCAATCCAAAACTCTATGGAATATTCTCTAAGGGATAATCTCACTCCAACAATCCCAAACGCCACTGATGGTTCGTCAAATAGACGTCCGGTTTCAAGGATATGGCCAAAAGAAAGTAAAGGGGTCATAGTGGGACTGACTCTATTCAGACCCAGTCAGACCATCCTGGCCCAGCCTGTATGGGGCCCAGACTGGCCACTAGGGTAGAGAACAATCCGTGGTGCGGCAGTGGACCGGCCGCAAGTGCGCGGACCGATCACAGTTCGACAATGGACCAACCGTGCGGGGGCGGACCAGCAGCGGGTCAGCGGCGGACTGGCCACCAGGGCACGGATAGGCCGCGGGTCGGCGGGGGATAGGTCATGAGGGAACAGACTGGACATGATTCGTCTTGGTCATAGGCCACCTCAACTAGGAGTGTCTAGCAAGTCCGCGGCGAGGGCGGCTCATCTTGCCGCAGTACGGCTGCTCGGCACGGCAGTGGCGCTGCTCGACATGGCATATGGCGGCAACATGGTAGCTCGGCACAGTGGAGGCATGGCGGATCATCAGGGAAGCAGCGCCGCGGCTTGGTACAATGGTGCGTTGGTTCGGTACGGCGGTTCCATGACGGTTTGGTACAGTAGCGGGTGGCTCGACAGGGCATGGGGCTGGTATGGCAGGGAGGGCGAAGCGCCGCGGGGCGACGCGACTCGCAGAGGCCGCTGGTGGCGGCGGTGTTGTTTTCGTCACCTTCCACCATTTCTAATAACACCACAATATTTGCAAAAGGGTGGGGCCATGTTGGTTTGGCCCGCACCCTCCGCGTTAGGGTGGTAGAATTTGGTTCAACAAGAATGAAGAACGATGACCTTCAAAATTTACAACCTCCGTAATGATTAATTCCCAAATCATAAAGGAAATAATGGAACGTATTATCATGCAATTAAACCCCCTACCTCGTTCACTTGTTGATATAAACGAATAGGGAAGAATTTGAAGTTGATTTCTTTCATCATTTATTCCACACACCTCCAATCCCAAGCTCGTGCATCGATTTTTCATAGACGAAGACATTCTTCCTTGAAGTGGTGTCCTGCGGAAGAAGTCAAAGTCTGTGTGCTTCTTCGGTGGAGCATTCTTAGTTTGAGATCAATCTCTTCGTTGGAGAATGTGTTCTTCGTTAAAGAGTGTAATAATCCAAGTGGTGGGTGTCGCGGAACTTTACCAGTTCTTCATCGCTTGGTGAAGTCATCTCAAATCTTACTCCCATGCTCCGTATATATAGGAGAGGGGGGAGAGGTATTTAATGATCATGAAGTTTATGACAGTTCAGTTATTAAGAACCTTCAAAAATTCCAATGACACTGTTACTTAATATTTAAAAGGGTAAAGATAATTAATTTACATTGGCATAATAAAGTGGTTCATTGGCACAATTCAAATTGGATTAATTAAATTGGATTTATTAATTGGGGGAGGGTTGGAAAAATTAATGTGGAGGAAGCTGAAGAGGCTCCTCCACATTAACGAGGGAGTTGAAGATTTTTAGGCCTCTCGTGGTCCCCACCACCATAAACTCAAATGGGAGGTTCGATTTGGGTGGTCCCCACCACCATAACCTCTCATGGGATGTTATGTTCTTGTGGTCCCCACATCACAACTTCCACAAGTGGGTGGTTACAAAAAAATAAAATAAAAAGTTTTTTTATTTTATTTTATTAAATCCACGAAAAACCAAAAAACTAACATCCACCCTCGACAAACTGCCGTCAAGGTGATAGTCTCTTTAAGTGAAAACTGGCGCTATGAGTTCAACAGTGCCCTCAGATTTCAATTCCGAGCACCAGTTTAAATGTTAGAAAAACCCTCTCACATGTTTACTGAATGTACCCAAACAAAACATAGTAAATTCATTCCGGGCACTCCGGGCCTCAGAATGACGCGCCATCAATTTTCGTAGACTTCTAAAATTCCAATTTAATTATAAAAATTACATTGGATTTACGGATCTTTACATCACCTTCGGAATTACGGACCTAGAAGCCACTATTCAAACAAAGGGATGAAGTGCTTGTACTGAGCTTGCATCTGAGACTCCCACACTCATGTTCTCTCCTCGAGGTTCTCATGCTTCTAGCGAACACCCACCAGTGGTATCGAACGTCCATGAAGAAACCACTCCTATAAATTCAAAATATCTACTAGAACCTCTGTAAAAGTCTCCCCATTGTTGATGTCTATCTTTCCAAGGTCGATAATGGGAGAAGGGTCGTGCATGTATCTCCTCAGCTGGGATACATGGAAGAGGTCATGCACACGGTGAAACTATGGTGTAAGAGTAAAGTAGTATGCCACCTTTCCAACTCTGTTGAGGACTTGAATAGGTCTGATGAATGTTGGAGATTACTTTCCACCTCATCCAAATCAACATAGACCTCGTTGGGGTGAGACCCGTAGAAAGATGTGGTCTCCATCCTCGAACTCCAGCGGTCTCAGTCTCATGTCAACATATGACTTCTTCCTTCTCTGTGTAGTCTTTATCCACTCATGGATGATCTACACCTTCACTTTGGTAGCCCGAACCATCTCACGTCCTGAGATTACTTACTCCCCTAGGTCAGTTTAGCACAAATTTGATCTTCAAGGTCGCTCGTAAAACACCTCAAAAGGTGCCAACCCAATAGTGCAGTGATAGCTGTTGCAAACTCCACCGAAGGCAAGATATACTCCCAGATGTGTCCAAATTCTAGGAAACAATCACGTGGAATGTCTTCAAGGGTCTGAATGGTCCGCTAAGTCTATCCATATGTCTGGGGAAAGATGGAGGTTCTCAAAAAAAGATGCGTCCAGAAAGCCTCTTGCAACCCTTCCATTACTGTGAAGTAATACGTGCATCACCATGGGAAATTATCATCGAGGTTACCTCGTGTTACTTCACAATCACCTATACATAATGGCATCCCAGACTATCTACCAAACCCTGCTCTCTGATCGGTAGGAAGTGGGCTGACATGGTGAGTCACTCGATGATCACCAAAATAGAGTCATGACCTCTGGATGTACATGGAAATCGTGTCATGAAGTCCTTAGATATCTCATCCCACTTCAACTCAAGGACCCCTAAAGGCTAAAACAAGCATGATGGTGCCTGATTGTCCTCCTTCATATACTAACAAGTGAGGCATCGAGAGAAAAACTCTGCAACTGCTTTATTAATTCCTGGCAACCAGTGTTGTGGTAAATGATCCTGATACATCTTCGCCACTTCTGGGTGTACAACTAGAGGGGATTTGTGGAACTCCCTCAACAATTCATCCTGAAGTTACACTGGTACCATAGTACGTCCTTTGAAGAGGACGACGTGATCCCCACCTTCCAAAAATCCATTAGGTTCCTGTCTTATGGATATCTAAGCACATCGTGTCTCGCTGTCAGCATCCCCACGTTCCACCTCCCTAACTCGCTGAAGAAGTGGGGGATTGACTATAAGATATTGTAGGAAGGTTTCCCCATCTCTATCAACAAAGGGTATCTACAAAGCATCCAAATGATCTTTCTCCTCGCCTAGAAACTATATAACAGATCTTTTGTTGAGTGCATCAACAAAAACATTCCCCCTTTTATAATTATAGACTATCTCGAAGTCATAATCTTAGTGGAACTCAAGCCAACATCATTGTATCAGGTTCATGTCCTTATGAAATAAGATATACCTGAGACTCTTGTGATCAGAGTACATGGTAAAATGCTTACCCATCAGATAGTGTCACATCGTCATCAAGGCGAGGACCACGACTGCTAAATCTGGGTCATGAGTTGCGTAGATCATTTCATGTTGTCTTTGGTGTCGACATCCATATGCTATCACACCTTCCTCCTATATCATGACACATCCGAGTCTAGTCCCTGATGCTTTGCAGTATACTACATAACCTATGACCTCCTCTGGAATCCTCAAGATGGGGGCACTAATCAGCCTCAGCCTCAGCTCCTGAATACTCAATAGAAATTTCAACGACCAAATGAAGGGTTGCCCCTTCGTCAACCAGGCTAATTATGGTGCTAAAACTCTGGATAAATCATGCACACACCTCTAGTAATATCCAGCCAAACTCCGGAAACTCCGTACCTCCATCACACTCCTGGGTGGCTCCCTAGCACGTACCACCTCAAAATTTGCTGGATCCACTACAACTCCAGCCTCCAAGATGACATGTCCCAGAAAGTGAACCTCTTAGATCCAGAACTGTCACTTTGAGACCTTTCCATAAAGCTGGTGCTCTTGGAGTGTGTCCAGTACTACCCAAAAATTCCAGGCATGCACCTCCTCAGTATTCGAGTATATCGAAATGTCGTCGATGAAAACTACTATGTAGTGATCAAGGTACGGATGAAATAACATGTTCATGAGTCCCATGAACATTGCTTGAGAATTGCTTATGATGAATGGCATAACCAAGAACTCATAGTGGCCATACAGACACCTGATGGATATCTTTTGCACATCCTCATCTCGTACTCTGAGATGGTGATATCCTGATATGAGGTCTATCTTCGAGAAGCATTGTTCCTCTTTTAGCTAATTGAAGAGGTCTCCAATCCTCAGGAGTGGGTAGTTTTTCTTCACAGTCACCTGATTTAGGCACTAATAGTCGACGCAATGTCTCAAGCTCCCATCCATTTTTTGGTGAATATAATCGGGACTACCCATAGTGAAACATTGGGCCTGATGAATCCCTTCTCCTACAAGTCCTCCAGGTTTACCTCTAGCATTCAAAGATCCGTGGGAGCCATCAGATATGCTGGTGTAGATATTGGTGCCATCCCGGGTTGCAAGTAATTGTAAAAGTCCATCTCTCCGTGAGGAGGTAGACCTGGGACATCATTAGATAAAACATATGCGTACTAGTCCACCACTATAGGATAATTCAGACTATCCACATCAATAGTTTTGAGGGTAAGGCTATCCTACTAATGAGTGATCGGATGAACTCTCCTCTGGGTAAATTCATCCTGCAATGCAAAGCAACCCTTCTCGTCGATGAAGGTAAACCTGGTTCTATTCGTGTGTACACACCACACATTGTGACTAATACAGTCAATCTGATCATAGACTGTAGACAACCATTCCATACCAAATATGACATCATAAAGCCTCAGAGATGCTACTAAGAGATCCCAGCCAAAGCTCTTGACTCCTAGAGTAAGCTCGCACTGTCGTAACCAGTGTGTAATCATCGAATCTTCTCCAATAGGAGCCTCTAGCCAAATGGATTGAGCCAACAGCTCCATCGGAATCTCTGAGCTCTGAATGAGGGTAGGGGAAATTATACAATGATTGGAACCAGTGTCTATAACTACTACAACTATGGTGGAGTAGACACAGATCATACCTCATATCATCTCCGGAGTGTCATGATTGTAGGCCTCAACTACCTGAAGTTGAGCTCTCCCCTGTCCACCAGCTCCCTACAGTCGGTGTGGACCTCCTGGTGGTGGTGGCTGTAATATATCGAACCGTCTCCCCCCACCAGCTCCATGACCAGCTCCTCTTCCATGTCTACATTCTCCATGCAGACCACATCGATCGAAACTCTATATTCGCTTGGCCGGTCCCTCGACCATCTACTGATCATCCGTATAATGCGTCGGATAGTCATGATCTATGTGACCCTACCACCCGCATGCATAACACTGCCCCTCCTGGTATGACTAGCTCTTTCTCAGGTTCTTCACACAATCGATCCTGAGTCATGCAATCACACACCTATAGGTCTCATCCTCTTAGACCTCTGTGACTTTTGTTTAATGACAGCAGCATAAGATACTATTATGTGATGAATGGTAGTGGGTCTCACTACTGGTGGATGCTCAACAATGAAACTCCCCACCAAGAGGGCTATCTCTAACACGCTGCATGCATTAGGATGCTGAGTGAGATCATCAAAGAATTTATCTCCTGCCTGATCCCCTGATCGAAGGTCCAAGCCCTGAAGAATGGGACCTGCACCATATTATTGGAGTAACATGAGAGGTCAGTAAACCTCGCTGTGTACTGAGCCACAGTCATGCTACCCTATTGCAGATGAAGTAACTCTTAAATGCGCATTCTGTGAAGAGTTTCTGGGAAGAATTCTGCCTGAAACAATCTCTCGATGTCTGCCTAGAGAAGTGTCACTTCTTCGTGAACATGGATTATCAAGATCTACCATCTTCCTGCTACTTCCTATAGAAGGTTGGAGGCAAGGATCTCCATGAAATCATCTGGTGTCACTACCAGTCAGAAGCATCTCACCATAGCCTTCATCCAATCCTCAGCTGCATGTGGTTCCATCTCTCCCCTGAACCTGGGTGGCCTCTGGCACTGGAACTTTTGAAATGCGCTCAAGCGGTGTGCACTGTCTACTGCTGGGGATGGTGGCATTGGTTCCCTAATGGGTAATGGTCCCGTTGGTGCCTCTTTTGGTGCCTCTACTGGAAGAGGGCCCTACATCAAGGCCTCATCGCTCGGTGGGCTATCTGTGAATACAACTCTCAAATCTATAGATGGATATCTCCATGGAGGAATTTTAAAATTAAACAGGTGTGTTATGGTCAAAAAGTTATACCTGGTGAGATGACATGGTGAGATGACTTATAGAAAACATTTGAAAACAAACACGCAATCACTTTTCTCAGGCACTGAGTCAGAAATCAAAAGTCTGGGTCCTGGTGTTTGTATACGTCAGTAGCTGGCCCAACACCAGACTTCCTAAACTGAAACCCACATTCACTACACATAACTCTATTGCTTCATAGAAAATATTAGAGTCCTATTTTATGCTGTATAACTAACTCCTCTAATACCAATATTTTGTGATCCATCCCCCAAGGCCTGTGTTATGACCACCCCAAGCCCGCATCCCAAAGGCCAGGGGCTGGAGACTAGTACCAAAGGTTTAATTCCCTAAAACTGTGAAGGAATTTCCTTTATAACCTGTAACACACACAAAAGCAAACACACAGCTAGATACGAAACACTAAGTAAACTGTATAACAAAATAGTGCTGAAAAAAGGGGCCAGAATACAAGCCCGACTAGAAAGTTCAAGTACAACTGTGATATAATACAACTAAAGAAAAGGGGATGTTAGTTGTTGGTTCGTCCTATGAGGTTCCTACTTGAATGTTAGGTATATATTACCTCCTCAACACTCCTCATTTTTCTGTCTCCTCTGTGTACCGACTCGCTGTATGGTCCACCTCCGGGCGTCGTCCAGTCCTGGTACTCTTAGCCTTAGTCAGCATTGTCCACCATCTGTATCCAACACAACAAGGTGTGAGGATAGCCTCTCCAGGGGTGAGTATAATAATACTCATTAGGGACCCTGATACCCTCAACATCCCCCAAAAATCCACCAATGATAAACCAAAAAGTATGAAATTGATAGATAACCCTACTTAGGTATATTCTCATACATATACCTATGTTATCAAGTAATCCATCACAATCATGAGGAAAACACAGAAAAAACTGACTCATCTCAATGAAGGATTTTATTCTAGGGGTAATATCTAGTTACATCCCAAGTAAGATTGTCAAAACCTTGGATTCTAGAGAACTCCTCCCCTATCAAATATAGTGGGCATGTCGTGACACCAAGGTGCTTCCCACTAACCTTGTACTGCTGAGGTACTCCTCCGGTCGAGTACTATGGATCTTCCACCTCACCAAGCATGCTCCCCACCGTAGGTCTTCCACGTCACCAAGATCTCTCCATCTCGTAGCCTACTGAGGTACTCCTCTAGTCGAGTACTGTGGGTCCACCGCCACACCAAATTACTCCCCACTATGCTAGTCGAGTTCATACGAGTTGAAACGTTCAGCAGTCGTCAGGTATCAACCAGCTACTAGGTCTCCCCACTATGCTCACTCATCTCTGAGAGGATCTGCTCCACAAGATGCTGGTCGATACTCAAACTATCACGAAGTCCCATGAAGAAGTACCTCAAATGTCTACCATGTCATAGGGATCTCAACACAGTAGATTTCACGTCTATCAGATGCCCGATCGGTGAGTTATTAGCCTCTTTCTCCCGGGGCACGGTTTGATTCTTGCTCGATCCAACATTAATTTTCTCTAGATCAATCCAAAACTCTATGGAATATACTCAAAGGGACAATCTCATTCCATGATTCCCAAATCCATTGAAAGTTCATCATACAGATTCTAGGTGCCAATGATATGGCCAAAAGAATGTAAAAGGGTTCGTAGTGGGACCGGGTCCGGTCCAACCCAGGCTGGGCCAACCCTGTTTGGGTCAACCCGGCCTAAGCCACTAGGTATGGCCAGGAACGCAGTGCATCGTGGACCGCAGGGTATCACGATGCCGGGGACCGGCTGTGATGGTGGCGAACGGGCCACGGTATAGCGGCCGACCGACCGCGAGGGCGCGAACCGACAATGAGGGCTCAGACCATCCGCGAGGGCGTGGAACCGCCATGGATTGACGACGAACTGGCCATGTGGTAATGGATTGGTCATGGGTCGGTAGTGGACCTGCCACGAGGTCACGGACTGTCCACGATGTGGCTCAGCCGCAGGCAAGAATGGGTTGGGGTGGCTCACAAGGTCGTGGTGAGGTCCACTCAGGTGGCTTAGAGGGCTGCGGCGCGACGGCTCTTCATGGTTGCAGCACGACGGCTCGACATGGCGGTGGTGAGGTATCTCAACATGGATTCAGAGTCATGGCTTGGCACAGCGGAGGCACAGTGGTTCGGTACGGCGGTGGTGTGGTGGTTCGGAACGATGGCGGGTGGCTCGGCCGGGAGGCCGAAGCGCTGTGGGGTGGCATGGGTCGCATAGGTTGTGGTTGGAGGCACAGTTGTCTTCATCACCTTTGATGCCTTCCACCATTTCGAAGAACAAAACATGATTTCTGGGAGGGTGGGGCCATGTTGGTTTGTCCCGCAACCTCCACGTTAGGGTGGTAGCATTTGACTCAACAAGAAAGAAGATCGATGAACTTCAAACATTAAAACATCTGCAATGATTCATTCCCATACCGAAAAAGAAATCCAGGAATGTATTTTCACACAAATAAACACCCTACCTTGTTGGCATGTTGACATCGATGAAGAGGGAAGAAGGTGAAGTTGTCGTCGTTCTTCGTATCCACCACACACCTCAAATACAGAGATCGTGCGTCAGTTCATCGTAGTCGAAGATGTTCCTCCTTGAATGGGTGTCCCAAGGAAGAAGATGAATTTGGAATTCTTTGTCGGGGAGGATTTCTTCATTGCAAAGTGCATTCTTCATTGGAGAGTGTAATCCTCAATGTGTTGGGAATTTCGGCACTTTACTAGCGCTTCATCACTTGGTGAAGTCGTCCCAAATCCACCACCCAATTTCCATATATATAGGGGAGGGGGAGTGGTATATAACGATCATGGAATTTATGACGGTTCATTTATTAGGAACCTTCATATATTCAAATGATGTTGATTCACAATATTTAAAAGCGTTAAGCCAATTAATTTATGTTGGAATAATATAGTTGTGTGTTGGCACAATTCAAATTGGATTAATTAAATTGGATCAATTATGTGGGGGGGGGGGGGGGGTTGGCACATTTAATGTGGAGGAAGCTCAAGAGGATCCTCCACATTAATGAGGGAGTTGAAGTGGTTTAGGCCTTGAGTGGTCCCCACCTCCATAACATATCATGGGAGGTTAGGTTTGGGTGGTCCCCACCATCATAACATCTCATGGGAGGTTATGGTCTGGTGGTCCTCATTTACAATCTTCCACAAGTGGGTGGTTACAATAAAATAAAATAAAATGTGTGTTTATTTTATTTTATTAATTTCATGAAAAACCCAAAAACAGTCAACCACCCTCGACCAGATTCTACCAAGGTAAAAGTCTCTTTATGTGAAAATCGGCATAGCGAGTTCAACGGTGCCCTCAGATTTGAATTCTGAGCAACGATTTTAAATTTAAAAAACCCGGTTGCACATTTACTGAATGTACCAGAACCAATCTTTAGAAATTCATTCTGGGCACTCTGGGCCTTGGAATCACGTGCCGTTAATTTTTTCAGACCGGTAAAATTCCCATTTAATTTAAAAAAATTACATGGAAATTACAGGACATTACACCTGGCATGTGCCTTGTTTTATTTGGGATGTTATCAATCATTTCTTGCTTATATTCTATATCATTATTTTCGACTAGACGTGGAGAGACATTCCATTCCCCTTATGTTGAGTACTCCATATGGAAGACATTCCATCCAGGATGATGTTGTTTAGGGATGTAGACTAATGATAAGATCACATCGGTCTCATGGGGTTCTTTTATTTTTTAACATAGATTCCTATAATTCCATATCATTCATTGACTGGTTATTCCAATGCACGTTTTCATTGACTTCTTCCAAATAAGATTTAAGTTCTCTGATATAGAAATCATGCATGTGGTGTTCATTGGCATGTGGATTTATTAGGTGGTGAGTCTGCTTATGGATCCTCTTATTTCATTGTTAACTGATATATTAGTGGTATTAGAAGATATGGGGAATTTTTTATGTTCTAGGGGCTAGAGGTGAGTTCTGGGATGACTTCCCCAAAAAGGTTGTATCGCAAACCCCTCAATGCGACCTTGAGTTTATAGTAGACATGCAACCTAGGGGCCCTCCGATTTTGATTGATTCTTATAGAATGATGCCTTTTGAGTTATGGGAGATGGGGATTCATTTTGAAGGCCTGATAAAAAAGGGTTTTATAGAACCTAGTGTTTCTCCCTGGGGTGCTCTATTATATTTTGTGAAGAAGGAGGACGGTGGTCCAAGACTGTGCATAGACTAATAGAGACTGAATCGGGTTATGGTCAATAACCATTACACCATTTTGAGAATCGATGAGATTTTCAACCTATTAAAGGCTAAGGATGGTTCTATAAGATCTATATATGGTTTATATTTCATTAGTTGATAGAAAAGGAGGGTGGCATCCTAAAGACGAATTTTTGGTGTAGTTATGGGCACTTCAAGTTCATGGTCATGCCATTCGGTGTCATGAATGCACCAACCATGTTCATGGGGATAATGAACTCTGTTTTTCATGAGTACCAATACATTTCATCGTTCTGTTCATCGATGATATCTTCATCTTCTCGTGGTATGAAGATGAGCACAACCTGTATCTGAGGATTGTCCTAGAAGTCCTCTGACACCACCATCTCAACAGAATGTTGTCCAACTGCTGGTTTTGACACAAGCGGTGCACTTCCCTAGTAGCATGGTGTCCCGGGGGGATATATGTAGACCCATCAATGGTTGAAGATGATGTTTCATGGGTAGCATAAAAGAATGTGGCAGAGGTTCTCAATTTTCTAGGTCTGGTGGTCTATTACTGGAAATTCATACCAGACTTCTCCTTAGTAGCATATCCACTGACATCTTTGATAAGAAAAGACACAATATTTATTTGGAATGCAAAGTTTAAGGTATGTTCAAGCTATCTGAAGGGGAAGATAGTCAGTTCCACAATGCATATGTTTCCAGAAGAATGGGTGATGTCTAAGGTGTTCTATGACTCTTTTGGTCGAGGATTCCGATGTGTACTGATGCAGTAGTGAGGAGTAATATCTTATGGGACTATGTTGTCACATCCTCATGAACAAAACTATAACACACATGATATAGAATATGAATAATTCATGTTTGTGTTTGTGTTGTTGTTGTTGTGGCATTACTTCATCAGGGAGAATATTTTGTACTTAAAGGATCATAAGATTCTGAGGTATACCTTCTCCAAGTATGACCTGAACATCAAAAAGTGAATTCAGATGGAATTTCTCTAGGACTAAAACATAGATATCTCATAAATCCTAAGAAATAGTAACATGGTGGATAATACTATGAGATGGAATTTGTAGAAGGAGGTATTTATGGAATCTAAAGATGCATGGAAGGTGATGGAGTAGTTGGCTGCTTTGTGTATGGATGTGAGAGTGGATAACAGATGAGGCTTCCTGTTTTAGATGACAGTGAAATCTTCCATGATGATTTAGGAATAAGAGTCTTAGTGGGGAGAATTAGAGGTTGAGGTGATACGGGATCTTGTCGACCAGGTTGATGCTCCAAAAGGATGGTCAAAGGATATCCCAAATTAGATTTTGTTCAATGGGATGTTGTTTTTCATAATGGAAATGCACGAGGGAGTTCTCCATGTGTTTCATAGCTAAAATTTTGAAGTGAATCTAGGAGTCACTATTATGTAATGAGGTATGAGGGAACTATTTTGGAGGCCCATGGTGAAGCTAGAAGTGATGGATTTTATGGAAAGGGGCATAGTGTGTCAGTAGGTGAAGAATGAGCTCCTTGTTCGGGGTAGTCTATTTCAGCCCTTAGACATTATAAAGTTGATATTGAATGACATGTAGTTGGATTTTGTCACAGGAATTCCTAGGGCTCAGGGAGGTTGTGATGCTATCTGGGTGGTGGTGGATTGATTGATGATATCTACTCACTAACTGGAAATATAGGATTCAAATAGAGAATATGTATTAATGAAGAGGTACGTTGGAGATGTGGTGCGGCTACATGGAATTCCAAGATCCATTTAGTCATATATAGACACACTTTTTATGTTTCATTTCCTAAAAGGAAAACATCATGACTTGGAACCTATTTACTCTTTAGTGCTTCTAACAACCCTCCGATTGGTTGGTTTATGGAAATGACCATATAGACCTTAGTTTATATACTGTGAGCTTGGGATATATAATTAAGAGGATCGTGGTTATGAAACATTCCCCATGTAAAGTGTTCTTATAATAATTGCTATCACTATACCATTGGTGTGGAATTATTCGAATCCTTGTAGGGAAGATTGTGTCACACACCCATATGCTGGATAGATATAGGGGAAGATGCACTTCTTGGACCAAAATTTGTGCAGAGAATGAAAAATAAGGATTAGAATGAATGTGAGTGGATGAAGGTAGATCAAGATAGGTATAAGTCCTATGCCAATCATCGAAGGTGTTATATAGAGTTTGATGTTAGGGAGAATGTTTCCTTGAATGTTTCCCCTTGGCGCGAATAACGGTTTTTCAGTAAGGGAAGAACGATCTCTCCCATGTTCATCAGACCTTTAGTAGTGTTGGGATGAGTTGGTGGTGAGGCGTATTTGCCAGTATTACCACTATAGTAGGAGAAGATCAATGATGTCTTCAATTTTTCTCAGATCTATCGGTATCTACCCTATGACTCCCACATCCTTGACTGTGGAGAGTTGGATATTGTGGATGAAATTATGTTCATGGAGATACTACTAAGAAATGAGGATCTTTATGAGAAGTTTTTGTATGGATGGATCATTACATTGGATCAGGTTTTATGGATGCATTGTGGCCTTGAGGAGTGAACATGGGAGTGAAAAGCATAGATGCATTCCTAGTACACAGTGACATTCTGAGTTACTATTTTTTTGTGCCTTTCCTGTTATGAAATGATGGACCTTTCTTGATGTTTCATTATTTGTTTCCTTGTTCTCTGATTTTTGTGAAAATCCTGACTTTGCGGAGGGTAGAACCAAATCCTTATTCATGATTCATTAATGTCGATCCGATTAAACCCATACGGGTGATTTAGTTCTGCCCAAAGTGGATAATAACAGAACATGGAGGAAGGAAGTATGTAATCAAGGTTACTGGATGCTCTGAGTTTTAGAGATTTTGAGGATACATGATGAATTAAAGTGGTATTGGTTCTACAGTTTTTGAGGATATTGAAGATAATGAAGTTTTCTAGGATGGAAAAAATTCAACTCTAACTTTAGAATAAAATAAGGTGGTCTACTCTTGAGAGGTATCTTATGGGAAGGTTGTTCAGACCCCCTTTCATCTGGGTTAGTTTTGAAAATATCAAGGATGAGAATAGTTTGGTGGTATGTGATGTAATAACTATGATTTCCCCAAGCCCTTCCTTTGAGAAAAACTAATGTCTGAGTTGTTGTTGAAGATTTCGGTGGGAAACACGAAGTGTTTTCCAAATTTATAGTTTGTCCATAATCATGTCAGTGTGTCGGAATGTTTGTGTGTCGGCATGTCATATCATTATCTTTCTAGTGTGTTAGTAACAATGAATCAGCTGTGTAGGCATCGATGAGTTAGGGGAGTCAGCATCAGTGATTCGAGGGAATCTTTTGGTCAAGGTATCAGTTGGTCAGGGCATCGATATGTCATTATGTTAGTAGGTCTTGGAGATGGTTTCTCGAAGTCAATTTCTCAACGTCAGTAGGTTATGTCGGTATCTCACACTTCAGTGCCTCAGCAACAGTGACTCACCCATCTATGACTCCTTTTCTGTTTTACTAATTTTTCTAGTTTTCTAGTTTCACCGAACTTATTTTTTATATGTAAACCAAGTTTAAATCCTTATTTAGGAATTTTTAAGGAATTTTAAGGAATTTTAAAAGGGTATTGACTATATATTTATATATCCTATCATATTGGGAGATTTGAGACACCAAACACGCATGATCTTGACCACGATCCCAAGATGATGTCTTTTAAACCCATGTATACTTTACAATTTGATCTGGCTATTCAATGTTAGTATCTTCCGATTATTGTGTGTATTCTATTTTCCCATGGTGCACCATGAGCCTTACTCCATAGAAAATCCATGCACCTATGATAGAGACCCTCCTTCTCAGTTTTCAGGGTGTTCTTCCCTAATACTCATGCTACCCATGTTCTTGGACCAAGGAGGAACTTCAATCCATTGATCATGAAAGTATGGATTTATTTTGCCTATATTTTATTGTGCATCATGCAATGTGGGTATGTTAATTAATACTTGTGAGGAAAATATCAAAAAATTTCATAAAAACTATAAATAGATATTGATGTAATTTTATCAAAAGATAACATGGATAAAAAAAATAACAGGCTACCAGTGGCTTGGTGTTAAACACATATTTTATTTTTTATCATTCACTCTATTATAGATGGTGTGGTTATGTCCCATCTGAAAATAATGTTCATTGGTTATCTCTCCTTGTGCACTAATAATTTAATGTTCAATTATGATTCCTGAATAAATGAAAATAACCGGAAATATTCTTAATCATGTATACATGGATAAATAAATGAATTCCCCATGATGAAGAATATTATGTGATCACAGTGGTTATAATCAAGTTGACTTAAAGGACCTCAGTTGGTTAAATATGAATGTATACAAGTCCTATTGATCAGTGTGGATGAGTGCAGTGTTCTGTTGAGTTTTTCAAACTTTTGTGATTTGTGAAGTGCTATTTTTTGGGGGCATGGTTTGGGTACAAGGTTGGGAAGAGGAGTGGGCTCCATGAGAAGGGTGAGGTATGAGTGTACAACATGGATGAAGATAATGGTAGTTACTATTACATTTGTGTGTGGGGTGGTAGAGGTGGTGTGATGGTTTCTCATTTTAATAGACTTATTTATTGTTGAATGGATGGACTTGTAGGCAGATAAACTGCCTTTTTGTGGTCATAAAACTTCGTTACATAGTGGGACTGCGGTATGGTTATGACCTTTTATAGAGTGGGTCCACATCTGAGAATTGTTAGGCTGTGAGGCTGCAGAGCTGGACTATGAGAGATTGGTTGTGTTCAATAATTTGGAACAATGATTATCAGTGTTTTCTGAACAGGTGTCTAGGATGATTGGGGGTTTGTGTAGTGGGACATCAAATTGGGTTTTGTGTGGTTGAGTAGTGGGATTATAGTTTGGGTTTTCATGCTGTTTTGGTATTGTCGTGGTTTGTAGTTTCGCAGTAGTGATGGAAAAATTTAATGTGATTCCCTTAATAAATAAATGGCCAATGGTTAAATGAAAATGGTTCTTTTTTATTCCATGGTAGTGATTGTTTGGTGGATATTCATACAGGGGTAGTAGCCAAAATGAAACCGGTGGGCTAGTTTGGTTGGCTGTTTGAAATCTATAGGTTGAGATGAGTGTATCGATACATATAATAATATTAATTGTAGTTTCTTTTGATTTCTATATGAACCCCACATTTTTTGAGAGATATGTTCTGAAATCCTACATTTCATGGGGGAGGGTGTCTATCCCAACAACCCATTGGGAGGATGGATGACTAGTTACTAACTTTTTTCCTCACGCCCTCTTCCAGTTTCATACAACATGACTGTAACTAGCGAGGCTATAATGGATTGATCCTTACCATAGCCTGACATCCTTTAGGAATGTGTTTGTTGTAGATGATAGGCCTAGTTGTTATTGGGTAAGGTTTTTTTACCAAAGGATATTTTTTGATGAGGCCCATGTGTCTTTTGGAGAGAGGTATAGTTGTTGTGGCACATGTGTCTGCATTTGGGATTGTGTGTGGTTTGTTGCCTAGGTCTGTTCTGGTAGGTCAAGGAAGTGGGGCTGTATATGGGAAGATTTTTACCAATAAGATGGTTTTTGTTAAGGATGTGAAGTTAAACTGAGGAAAAGTGGTGTGGTGTACCCAAATATGGATGTGTTTATACTACTACATTACTTCACTTGTGTTATTGGGTTAGTCTTCCTTGGTTAGGATGGCCTGCTTAGTATTCCTTGATTGGTCCATCGAGGTTATACTATTTTCATATAGGTACATCAGTATGTTCAATCACATGTGCATGAGTGGATTTAGTTTTCCCTTCTGAGTATACTTGTATGCTTTTCATATGTATATAAAACTATTTTAAGGATTATAGGGGGACATCAAGGATAGTGATGGACCTTACTATCATAGGCATCAATATTGGTTTCATTCACTACCTAATTCTTTTCTTTTGGTACTTTTACATTGGTGTTTTCATTGTACATTGTATTAGCTTTTCTTTGGAACATGAAAATATTAAATGGTTTTGGATTCACATTTATTTTTTTTATTTAGAGATGTTTTGGTGTTTCCATCTTAACGCTTCATCATGTTTTACAAATGGGTAATGCCTTCCTTTTATTTTTTAGATTTTATAACCTTGGATCTAGTTTCCACTCCGGGACCTATCAATGGCTGGACATGGGGTTCATTATACCACATTCAACTAGAGTAAGGAAGGTTGTGGCTCTTTACTGTCCCTTCCCTCATCACGAAGAATGTGGTTGAGATGGGATATTTACCTAGGTATTCATGTAATGAAATTTACTTGGGATATTTGAAAAATTGTATACCCATTACATCGATATGGCCATGAATTGATTTCAAAGAAATATAAATGTAAGTGGTTCCTTTTATAAAATTATGAATTTAAAAAACCATCATATAATTAATGGATTTTTCTTATTATGGGATAAATGGAGCCCAAACTTATTTAACAATTTGATGAACTAGTAGGTCTTATGAGAGAAACTATATCACGTCTTTGTTGTAAGAATTAACCATTCTTGTCTGATCCCTTGGAATGGGTCTATAATTCAATATTTTTGACATAATATATTAAGTAATCCATTATTATGATTTAATTTATTATTTACCATCTGATTGTTCAGTTTTAATGGATATGTTATCCGAGGATATATTCATGACTATGTAATCATTTATATGGAATTATTAATTATCAATTATTTTATTCATATTATTTAATCCTAGGTTACTCTTTGATAACATCATAATTATGATAATCATTACTGAACATCAGAAATCACAATTTAATTTTTTCTTTTTTCCCCAAGGAACCTAAATGAGTACTGCCAATGATCCAAGGATATTTTATGATTAATAATTATGTTTTCCATGAATTTTTATGACATATTTTAGGTTTTAAAATATAATTTATGGAAAATTTATTTTTATTTTATATTATTACAACAAAACTATTTGACTATACGTATTGTGATATCATGTATTTTTTATCAAATTAAAAAATTAACTCTTCTCTAGGTTACTAGTGTCTGGTTATTATGGTTTGCTCTATGAAGAGAGGCATATCACATGGTATCTAAAGATGGAAAGATCATTTACTTTGAGTTTTATTGAGATCAAGTATTTTTTTATAAAAAAATTGACAAAAAATTAATTTGGATTAATGCTGAATAAATGGATTTCAATGATGTTGTGAATTTTTAACTACTCATGGGATGGGATAATCTATGTGTTATAAATCATTCATGAAATATTTATTATCACTAAATATAATACTACATGGATATAAAATTTAACATCATTATATAATTAGAGTAGTATGTAATGTTGAATCAGGATCTTGTCTAACCACAGAGAAAATAGTTGATGTGTTTAATAATTTTCTATAACAAAAACAAATCTAGTAACCCATAGTTGGTGTCCAATTGATTACATTTTCATAAGATACTAGGGATAAAATAACAAAGGATAAATCAGTTTAGAATTAATGGAGAACCATAAATATACAGGATTCTCATTTTACATTTGAAGTAAAATATAAAACATTTAAAAAGAACATAATATTCATCATTTAAACTAAATTAATGATTACTTATATATATTAAGGGGAGAGGAAAGGAAAATAAGGGTGATCTCAAAAACATATTATGGGTTTTATATAGTATAATATACGTTGAGTTAACACGGTATAATTATTAAGCAAATGTAAATAATTTGAAACATGTTCCCTTTAATAAAAAAATGTTAATAAAATCTATATATGGAATAAAAAAATTTTATAAACCCATTGATAATAATAATTGATTTCTCAATAAATGGAATTCTTATTTCCAAATTTTATAATCTTGGAATTGTTCCAGGATACTTTCAAATATGTTTAGATATACCCCAAAATCCATTAAAAGGCTATACAACGGGTTTGTGTCCTGATACATGTCCGTGAATCCATGGGCTATATTTGACTAGGCTATACACGTAACTACATTTACTGTGAATTCCTAAAATATTTAATGATAAATTTAATCAACATACAATATTTATTTTCTACAAATAAAAGTATTGAGTAAGGTCCAAAAAAATATCAATAATCTCCAATTCAATAAAATGAAATATATAGTCAAGCGCCAAATATTAAAATGGTATTATTCTTATTAAATAATATAATCCATGATATAAATAAGTTGTATACGTAATAGAAATGTGATTCCTTATTAAATATGATTACATTAATGTGATTGTTTTTTAATGAATGTTAATCACTATAAAATAAATCATGAGATTATTAATGACCATATATTAATTATAATTGATTATTTTGTAGTAAAATCACGTCTTTTTGAAATAGAATAAAATGGAAGAAAAACATTTAAAATAATTTTCATTAAATAAATTTTCTGTTTAGAATCACTTAAAACTTATAGAATGTTCAAGATAAGGTAAAATAGAGTTTCCTTTGGTAAAATATGTTATCATATTAAATGATAATTAAACATTTCTTTGGATTTTTTCGAAAGAGTGTCACAAATAAATAAATTTTAAATCCTTATAAATATTTATTTAAATAAGTTATATATTCCAGTGAAATATAAAATTTTCTTAATAAATAATTTTAGTAAATAAAAAATCATTTTTTCAATAAATTTTGAAAAATACGGGCCTAAAAAAATAACAATAAAAAGAAAAATAACATCATATTTTTTATTAAATTTAATTTTTTCATTAACATTTAAAAGATTGTGCGTGTTGGAATTAAAAATGTATATTATTAAATTTCTATAAGATAATAAAATAGATTTATTTTATGAATTATAGAATATAACATTAATTTAATTAAAATATATGAGGTCTCAAAACAATGATGTTGTAAAATAAATTCCTACAGAATTGGTAAGAAAAAAATTGTAACCCCATGAATGATTAAAAATGAATTTAAATATTAACTACCCATAAAAAATATATATTCACGCTAAAAACAACAAGGGGTATGTATATAAACCATATAAAATAATATAGTCTAAAATACCAGATATATCTTAATGGAGTGGAAATTTAGACAAAGACAATTTTCTTACACTTGAAATTAGTTAAAAATTATTTAAACAAAATTATAACAAATTTAGATTTATTAAAGCTTTATATTAAAGACATATACATATTTATCATATATTATATGATCCACATAAAACTCATTATTACCTAATTGACAGCAATCCTTCATTATTATCATTTTTTTGAGTGTCAACTCCTTCATTTTTCATGTATTGTTTAATTCGTAATTATTTTACTTGTATATTTATCTAGTTAATTTTATCTAGATAATATTAATCATTATATAAAAATCGAATGAATTCGTTGAATAAATTTTCATAATCAACTATGAAAATGGAACATGAAAAATGAATCACATCCCTTCTTGGATGCGGCAATCCACATGTACACACAACTGACATTATCCATTTTAACATGTGAAATGGTATGAAATTAGAAGATATAATACATTTTAAAAACAATATGTATTTAATAAATATTATATATAGTTATCAGTGCCATCAATATAACCATCCATGAGAGGTGGTGATGGAGATCAAAATATATATTTGAAAGGTCGTAGTGGTCAATACACAAAAGTAGTGGTATTATTTACCAATTTAATAAAGAATGAGATTGTTAAATAAAACAAAATAAACAGAATAACTTATAATTTATGGGAGATACCATTTTTTATATATATTATTCATTTGGACACATTTTATGGT
Source organism: Viscum album (assembly GCA_963277665.1). Lineage (NCBI taxonomy): Eukaryota > Viridiplantae > Streptophyta > Magnoliopsida > Santalales > Viscaceae > Viscum > Viscum album. Next base: position 186,156,066 of record OY728122.1, read on the forward strand.
TTTAATGAAATTAGAAAATTGAAATTGTTCGATTTTAAAGATTACATGTTCATATTAGGAGTTTCTTTTGATCATCCCTTAAGGATCATAGGATTGGTATATTTGGAAGAAATAAACTGACAAAACATTGATAAATATTTTTTAGTGTTTTTATTTTTGTTTATTTCTTATCCAACTAGCTCTATATTTGTGATTATATTAGTGGAGGAGGATCAAATCTATAATTGAAGAGAGTGGCACACTTGTACTTTTTCAACATTCTATAAAATTTTTATGTTTCCTTTAGATAATACATGACCCAAATTAAGTAAAATGATATTATTAAATATTAATGGGTCTAAATATATTTATCTATTAATATATAGTCATGTTTTATGGTCATTTTTACAATTATATATTCAGATTAAACCTCTGATTAATTTGTTTTATCCTTAACCATGGTAACAAATTTATACCATTTTTATTGACCATTATAACCATAAATGAAAGTGTAATCTTTTAAAAAATTAAATTATGATTCAAAATATCAAAATCATTTAATCAAATTAAATTCACATAAGTGGTAGAATTTTTTTTATATATAATCAGGTTGATGTGATGACAAACAATGTTCATAAAAATAAATTCATTTCCTAAGATAATGTTAAATTAACTCTGAATCTAGTAAAAAAAATTATTAAAAATTAAATTTATATAGTATAATTTATAATACTAGAATTTCATTTAAATAAATAACTATAATTTTTAATTTAAATTAATTAAAATGGAAAAATATTATACACTTAAAAAAATACTTTTGAACAACATAAATTTTGACGTATAAATGAACTAATATTTGTTCATATAAAACTGATAAACTATACATAGAAATTTTTTTATATTATTCAAAAAATATTTTAATCATATTTATAAAAACTGATTTAGTACATTGTTTATTGTATAACCAATATAAGTTATAATATATTTCTCTTAAAAATTTCAATTTCATTGATTTCATTCTTTTCAGTCAAAATAAAATTCAACAAAGATATAAAAAATAAATTTAAATACTATTATTAAATAATTTTATGTGTTTTTAAATAATCTATTAATTTTTATTTAAATTATAAATTTTTTGGGATTTAAAAAAATCAGTGAATTATGAAAAATAATTTTTTTTTCAATCTAGTGATTTATTTTCATTAAATGAAGAACATAAAATTGTCAGTATATTTTATATCTGGAATTAATGTCATACAAGATCCACTATATTTAATTTATGATCGTAATTTAATATTACATTATTATTGGACTATTTTAAGGCTTCGAAACATAGTTCTCCAAAAAATAATTTCTTATATCATTTCATGGGTTAATTTTAATATTATTTTCTACAACATATAAGAATTTAATTTTACAAAAGAGAATAAATATTTGGACTAATGATGTTGAAAATTAGTAAATAAGACCCATTTGATTTTTAGCCAATATTAATATAAACTATGATAAAACTTATCACCTTGGTAAATGGTAAATCTTATAATTCATTTTAAAAATAATATATTATAGAAATGAAAATTTATCCACCACTTGAAAGAATTTTATAGGATGAGATTAATTTGACCATATCCACGAAAAAATAGAATATATTAAATTTTATTTACATTTGAATATTAAATTTTTATTATTTAATTTAAATAAAATTCCAAAATATCACTCTCTTGAATTTACTGCCTCCATAATGTTTACAAAATAATAATAAGTGTATATGTTTAGTTTAAAATTTATATATGAAACATGAATTAACTTTTTATCTTATCAATGTAATTTTAATTTATAGAAATGAAATATTTACAATAAATTCATACACATTGCTAACTCAGTGCTTTTGAAAGAAGAGAAAAATAATTTAAATACATTTAAAAACAATATATGAAATGATGTGGTGTGACTTGTAGTCCTCCACAATATTTATATATAAATATATACATTTGTGAATTTTTGAAATATTTTATTCTAATTACATGTATTTCATCTTGTCATTAAATTCAAGTTAAATAAATATGGTTAAAAATGGTATTTATTTTTATTTATCAAAATAATATTATAATAAATTACTTAAAAATACAAAAATCAATTAACTGGGATTAGGGATAATATTTGGTCTAAAATTTCATATGTTTTTCATTCAGAATGTAATTTTATCTTATGTGTTATATTCAAACCCCATTATATTAAAATATTTTTGACCTGGTTAAGGATATAAATGTTTCAGAAAAGGGATAATCCAAAAATATTTTATAAAATAATATCAAAACTTGTAAAAAAAATTTGGTTCATCAGGAACATATCACCATTAAATTAAAATCAAAGTAATTTTTAACTATATTTCCCTGAATGTGACTTTATAATATTATAGTATTTTGAAATAAATTGAAGTGCCCCTCCCCAACTATAAAATGAAACACATTTAATATTTTATTTACACCACATTGATTCATATATATCGACTAATCCCTAATAATTATCATTAAATATAATATATCCATGATTCAGAGGTTTTATTATGTTTAAATGACCTTTCTAAGGGTCCCTAAAAATATTTCTAAATGTGTTATACAAATGAATAGTGAATCGTATTTATTAACCCTTTCATGTTTTTTATTCGTATATATTCTCAAAATATTGTTTACCAATTCTAAAATAGTAAATATAATTTCATAAATTTATACAGGTTATTATGACCATTGTATCACAATTTTCAATTTCTTTAAAAATAAAAAAACATTTTTCATGCAAATGTACAAATTAATGTCTCAACTTAGCAGTGAAATTCATTTTTATTCACAAAAATACATGAAAGGTTATACAGATAAAACTAATGAATATTTTATTTATTAATGAAATAATTATTTTTTTTTCAAATATAGGATCTTATATATCTTCTTACATTCCATCCAATTACAAAATGATAATGGCATATGAGTGTATGTGTGGACTACCACCTCCATGAAAGGATGTGATTATTTTTACATTCCTAAATTAATGAATTGTAATAAGGATATATTTGATAAATATTTTAAAAATTTAGGATATAATAATTACATTTATTGTACAAATTTTAATTACATTCCTTTTTTATATACATTGAAATGTTAAAATAATGTTCATATATACGTATGGATAAACATTTCAATGAATGATGTAATTTATTTTTCTATGCCTACTATTTATGGATGACTATATATATATATATATAGAATATATATTTATGATATATATAAAGTGATTAAAGTGTACAATATGAAGTTATTGTAATTAAATTATAAGGACCTTAACTACAAAAAAATATTATAACTGAAAATTAAATAGTTAATACCTAAAATAATGATTTTATTAATGTATTATTAAAAAATAATTAATGAAATGATATAATTGGGTCATATATGGTATTATATTTATTTAAAAAACCATTTTATAGAATTATTATAATTCAAAATTTGTTATAGTTGATGTTATATCTCATTCTAATGGAGTTGAACTTGAAGATGGGGATTGTTATTGCAATATCATTTCTCAGTATTGTTTATGATTATGTTTCTGATAGTAGAATTTTAATAACTATATCTAAATAATTACATGAATTTTCTTCTCTAGTAATAATTTCTAGAGAAAAAATGATTTCATTTCATTTTCCTCTCTTTAATAGATAATATGATAGAAACAATATTCTAAGGGAAAACAATTTGTGTATCTCTTTAGTTGGATATCATTTTTCATCCACACTGATGTTTTCTAAACACTACTTTCATGAATTTTTTATATATCATTGTATCTATTTTAATTTAATTTTTACCCATGATTCTTATTTTAAAATATAGATAAAATTTAACATTATGTTTTATAAAATGATATAGTTTTGACTTTTTTCTAATTAAGTGAATGGAATAATTAATTTAACGTAATAAAAAAGATTGGAACATACCACCATCATGACAACTCAATGATTAGATGAAAAAATTATATCTTTTCCTGGTTGTTTTTGAAGAAATTATTTTCCAAATATTTTTTATATTTCTATTTTTAAATATTTTGTTTTCAAATAAAATTTTCACATTCCTCTAAATGTATTCTATTAATCATTTAAATTAATTTTTAATCTATGATCACATTATTTGTTGTAACTTATGTTTTATTGGGGATGTGATCTTATAATGACATTTACATTAAATCTTATTAAGGATTATGATGATAATTTTTTAAGGATAATTATATGGAACATAAATTTTTACCACTTGTTAATTAAGATATGATGAAACCATTATGAAACATGATTCATTTTTATAAATTATTCTATGATGAAATTTTTACAAAACTTTTTTTAGTCCAATAGTGTATGATATGATTAATTTTTATGATGTTATTAAAAACATATTTATGATATTAAATATGTAGTTTTTGGGAAAAAATATATATACCACCTATTAATTTGGGATATGATAGATTATCATGGGATAAAAAGGATAGAAATAAGGAGTGAAAATAGTTTTGTGGGAAAAAATCAAGTATGATATTCTTGTGAGTGAACCATGAATAAGGATTTGATAGAATGGGGAGTGAACAAAATCTACTATGATAGGATAATAAATGATCCATGACTAAAAAATTCATTTCTATAATTATGAGTATTCTACAAAAAAATTTATTATGCCATTATAATTTAGTCATAATTTATGTCCTTTTATTAAATTATTAGTCATGTCTTATAAATATCGAATATTTAATCCATGAATAATTATTAATATTTATGATATGGTGGTAATGGTTTTAAAATATCAATATCATGTTCTTGTACCCTTATTCTACTGTTATTATAATGTGATCCTTGATATATCCTTTGTTTACCCATACTGAGCATCTCAGTTCACCATTTAATTTGTTCCCATTCCCCATGTAGTGAATAATGATTATAATTATTGTATGTATAAAAAGATTACTATGTTGTGATATCATTATGTGAATTGAATAAGATCATTCACGAAATAAGAATATTTTGTATCTTGTCTTTAAATACACTAATAATTTATAGTTATGGTGTGGATCATAATTTTTTATAATTAATTATTATATATGGATATATAATATCTATGTGCTAAATGAATGGTTTATAATAGTAGGTATCAAAGAATGGTTTATATTATCATTGGATACTGGGATTGGAGAATAATGATGAAGACACTTTTTTATGAATTTTTTTTTGATGACATCCTAATGTTTTAGTAAGGAAGGGATTATTTGTTTTAACAAGAAATAAATTTATATTACTATATAAACAAAGGAATTTGTTTTGGATTATATTAATCTAGGGGTAATAACCCTTACAAATTCTTGTCATGTATATCTCATCCGTCATTTTTTTTCATGGTGATTCTTCCCTTACTGTACACCTAGTTTGAAATGAATAAATAATATGTTTGGGTTAAATTTCATTTCCATTATAATCCGTTATAATGGATTTGAATAGATGATTTCCTTGGATAGTTGAGGTTAATCCAATAGTGAATTATATTGAAAATAAGTTTACAATATTTATAAATTCAATGAATTATTTTTCATGATTTATCAATCTGATAGATAATTTTTTATTGTCATTCTATGAACATTAGTTTTGGTGTAGGATTAATCATAAAATGAAAATTTTGATGTGGTAACTGGTATGTTAAAATATAGAACTACCATATATGACCATGGTTTTTTGTTTTCCAATATATCATGAAAAGTCTAAATGAATATTAATACAAATCCTAAATTATTTTTGGTTGAAGTTGCATTGAAAAATACAAATTTTATGATGATATATTTTTAATTATATGTTTCCTAATTTGTTGATGTATATAGGAATTTTCATCCTTAAATTATCATTATAATTCCTCTATTTTAATATGATGTTATCATAGGCATGGATACTCTTTTCATTCATAAATCACACATATATTTTCATTGAATAAAAATTACAATATATAATTGGAACCAACCTATGATCAAATATTATTGTGAAGATGAAAATGATTTTATAATGTAAATTTCAACCATTTTAAGATTTTCGATTACTATAACATTGTGGTGTTTATCTGAGTTGTTTCAAGAGAAACTCAACAGAGAAGATATTATTATTTAGATATAGTTTATTTATGTTTTTGTATAATAATTTCCTATAATTATTCAAAATTGTGATTTGGGGTTTTAAATTGAAATTATACATAGGTTTACACATATTTAAAAGATATTATATATATTATCCCGATTGAAATATATGTATTGATAATTAAAATATTTGAGAGTCATGATAAATGAATCACTCATCCAAGTGTGTTATCTTGGTGTGAAACGTTTCGTTTTGTTAATAATAAATATATATCTATGTGACTCTATATTGATTCGTAGAAACATACCATAATCATAATCATTAATATTTATACTAATACATGTATTGATTAATTTTTCAATTAATAAATATGAGATCTACATTTTTTCTAGATTTATCATTGTTCAAGATTCCCTTAGTTGAAGATCAAAATTAATGATGAAAAAAAACTTTTCATCTGAGATATAGGCACTATGAATTTATAGTAATTATATTTAGTCTTCCCAATGTTTTAAATACCCATAATTTAATCAATGTAATATCCATTATATTATATAAAATTTATTAAAGAACATACATCACATGGTAAATCAGACAAATTTTTTATATTAATTTGAACATTTAATGTAATGAATTAAAATGGATATAAAAATTTAAAATATTAATAAATTAAAAACTAAGATATTTAAAATATTAAAATTTGGATCTATTTGATGCTCTATAATAACTAAACTCTTAAAAAATATCAAGGAAATTAAACAAATTATTGAGCTCAAATATAATATGATCATTAGAATAATAACACAACCATTGTAATAGAACTAATATCATTATAAATTTTAACATGATATTTATAATAGTATCCAAACCTATAAGAGAGAAAAATAATATTTATGTTTCATATCAAATGAAAACATAGTATATTAAAACCATTGTACTACTATTAAAATGTTTTCATAATAATAAATTATGTTTTTTTATTTTTTGATAATAATAAATGTTTAATTTTTCTAATATAATACATATAATATCATAAAAGAAACTATTTTTTCATTAAACTGGTTTATAAGTTAATATTATATATTTTTTTAATAATATGATAATTTTATGGTTCCTTAATTAGGGTTTTCAAAGGGTCAGAGAGTTGATCACAATATTAAAATTTGTAATTATAAAATAAAATAGAATTTATTTAATATTGAAATTTATCACATTTATAAAATTATACTTATAAAATTGATATCACGTTTATAATCTAAAATTTGATAATTATTTGTGGTGATTTTTTGGTATTTTTATAAAATAGTTGAAATTTTAGTGATTAGTGAAATACAAAAAAAAATATAGTATTAAGCATTATATGGTTAATGCATGAATTTTTTAGACATTTATGATGGAAGAAACCATTTTTAGAAATAAAATTTCCCATTAACTATATATATTTACACGAGTCAACAGTATTGATATTTTTAATCTAGAAAAATAAATTATGAATATAATATTCAAAAACACACCTCCCATTTCCTTATAAATATCACACCCTCCGAACCCTATCTCCTCCCTACATATAAACCATAGAGCCTGAAAAGTTTTTCCAAAAACCACTCCCCCACATCATAGTACTACTGGTGCCTACCATATTCCCTTTCATCTAACCATAAGGGTCAGTTTAAGAGGAGGCGACAAATGGATGAGGTAATATTATTGACAAATATCATTTAGTTTTGTTCTTCTTCTTCCACCCCATATAATCTGCATAAAATTAAAAAATGTAACATATGTATCCTTAATATAATTCAAGTTAATTTTTATTTTGTAATATCCATTTTCAAACCAAAATTATTTCGTTTCTATAATGAAGGCATTATTTATAAAATGGTTGGCTCACTGCATACTTCAACAACACATTTAGTTTTCCTACACCACCCTCAACACTAGTCATAAAATTATTATTTTTAAATAATATTATAGTATTTATTTTATAACTTATAATTTGTTATTTGAAAAATATATGTCCATGATATTAATTAAAAAAAATTTATATTGTGATGGTCTGTAAAACAACCTAAAGGAAGTGACCACATACTGTTAACGATATTACAAAATGATATGTCTCTATGTTAGAAAAAATATAGATTATTTAGACCATTTAATTTTTTTAAGTCAATTAATAACAATTCTTATAAACTCTATATTATTCTTCCCATATATCTTGAACATGAATAATTATTCATGAGTGTTCTGAACAGTGATCAATGAAACTAATTCCCTAAGAATAGTGAAATTAAACATTATATCTCATTAAATTTGTTATAAAAAATTATAATAAAATTATATTAAATAAAATATACATGAAAATTTTTATGAACTAAATATTTACTAAATTTACATTGGTTATATATTATTTTAACTTCATGTGAAGAGAGATTTTGTAACATTTGGTAAGGGATCTCTCAGAACCGCTATTTCATTCTATTTTGACTTTGTGTACCTCAAAATCACATTATATACCAATTTTATGTTATGTGACCATTTTTAATTAAGTGTATATTTCTCTTATGTATATACTTATCAGATTCATTATTCCATTGAAGTGGTAATACATTCCTTATGTCCATTTCTCAATTTCCTTGTTTAAAATCAATCAGGTTTAAGGGGAATTTTTCCATTAAATACCCCTTTTATATAAGGCCAATTTAAATTATTTATTCCCTTATAAAAATTCAATTTTGATCCCTATTTTAATAATATATAAAACTTTTATATTTAGTAAATTTATTTTTCAAAATTTAATTTCTTTGATAGCTTGTGATATGCAGACCACCGAGTTTCCACCAAAATTATGTACTATTAATTATTTTATTTGATATTATATTTATTATTATGATATTTGATTAGGGGGTTTTAAAAAGATTAAATTAATTATAAAATATATTTTTTATTATATATATATAAATAGATATATTTATGGTTTATTTTTAATAATAATTAGAAATAAAAATAAGAACCATTAAAAAATCAAAGAAAATCATTTTCTGAAAAAAAAAACTGTATTTATATTCACAAAAAAGTTTTACATAAATATTTTTAAAAATAAATTTTAGTCAATTATTTTATTTATTTTTATATATTATATATTCCATAAAATTTTTAACATGAATCATATTATTTTACATGACATTAAATAAGAATAACAACAATTTAATGCTAAAAACACTAATTTTTCTAAAAAGTGGTGTTGTCAAAATTTTCACTCATATTTTAAAATTAATTTTTTAAGAATGTAAGAAAATTATTTTAAAAAATAAAATTATCTTTTGAGATCATAATTTAAAACTATCATGGATATCAAATTGAGAAATATTGGTTTTTATTTAAAATAATATTCTCATTTAATGAATTTATAAACTAAATGTTACATTCGTATGGTTTTAAAATTAAAATTAATATCATTATATATTTATTACATAAATTTATTTACTTTTATTCAATTTAAAATTCAATTTTCAAGTGAAATATTTTTAATGTTTTCAAAATTTTGTCTCTGGAAAAATGCATTGTCGTCAATTCTGTAGGTATAATTTTAAATTGAATGTTTACACTTATCTAAATGTTATTTAAAAAAATGGATTCCATACATTGAAATTGAATAATTTATATTATATTTTATGTTTCAATTAATATTTTTCAAAATTAATTAAAAAAATAGTAATATATGATTATCATTGTTAAGCATAAAACATGATTACAAAGGGATAAACTAAAATAATAAGGTATAAAATTACATAGAAACTTGTAAAACAAATTTAGGAAATATTTTTACCATATCACCATAGTGGTTGTAGAGTAACCCATTTTGGAGACTCTTTTCATGTGAAAAACAAGGATATACATTATTATTTTTAAAATATTCTATATATGTCCTCTTCTGACTTATAATTGTCCACCCCTCTCCACTAAATATAAAAAATCCAAAATCATTTGTTCTAGACAAACCGTACCAAAATATATTCCATAATTCCCTCCCAATTTCATAAAATCCTTATTTTTTATTTATCCTTTATAATAAGTATTTAGGTTTAAACATAAATATGTTCACTGAACATAAGGTATTGTACTTATACATGATTTTTAATTTTGTTTATGCCTATTAATCCAAAATTATTATTATGTTTTGATGATATAATAATAAAATAGACTAGAATATACAAATGTTTTATTATTTTAATTTCATGACCAATATCAATCTCATCTTACCTAAAATGGGAAATGAATCATTTGATTGTGTGTTTGTTGAAATACTGCATCACAAAACAGTGTTATCTAGTTTATAGGACCACCAATCATGTATAGATATAATTATTAATTAGATATTTCTATAATATATTCTTTATATTACTATAATTTTGGAATTATAATATCATGCCTACTTTAATACATTTGAACCCTTTGGAAAACAATAATGTCGCTTCTTGCTATAGGGGACTACCGCCTCAGGAACAGATGTGATGTGCATCTCATTTATATTATATTTAATGATAATAGGTTTATAATAAAATTATATATTATATTTTTCAGATAATTTAATTTATGGAATTATCATATCCCATATAGCATAATAATTTCAATTCCTTGCGGGATATGATAATGTTGCTCATGTATACGGTGAACTGCATCCTCATGAAGTGATGTCATTCATTTTTCAGTAACACATACCAATGAAGGTAATATGAATAATTTTTAGAAATATAGGATATATATATGAAATAATAATGATTGTGATATGGTTAATTATTATTCAGGTATCTTTTTCCAACCTATTAAAAAATATGAGCTACATTCAGGTGTACATATGGCCTATCATCCCATTAGTGGTGAATTTAATTATATATCTCAACAATTGATGAATTTATCAAAACAAATATATAATAAATATGTTTGATATTTATCACATGGATAAAAATATGGTCATTATAGAACTATGATCCATGTAAATTGATTAAAAATACAAAATCAAGATAAATGAAAAAAGAAGTTACTTCAAAACACATGATTTTAATAGGTAATTGTTAATAAAAATGCAACAAAAAGTTCTAAGCTAAATATTATATGGTCTGATATTTCATTAATGGATATATAATTTAATCATCATAAAACTATATTTATTATATAATAGGTTTGAATATGTCTGAAGTAAGTCGAGATTAAACTATAGGGTTTTTATCAATTTTATTCTTGGGGACATACCATATGTTTCAAACATATCTTCATTTTTATGTGTATATACATCCCCAATGAAATGTAATTTCCATAATTTATTTACTCTCATGATATTTTAATTTTAATTTAATTTTATTATTTCATGGGACATATGATTCAATGTTATCAAAGTGTTTAGGGTTCTATCGTACAATCTCATCATTTTTCATGATTATTTATGAGTATGATGACCATTATTAAATCATATAATATTTCTATAATTAAGAAAATATTTTATATCATATAATAATTTATTGAAAATATATTTTATTCCATTCATTTTCTACCCTTATAGGATAAATGAGAAGAAAATAATGTTTCAAATTAGAATCTTATTTTTTCACCACTTCATTCAAAAATAGTTTCTCTTCCATATCCAAGTTTAATAAAAAAATTACAAATATTTTTATCAATCGATACAGGATTTTGATTTTTTTATTTTTTTTATAATTTATTATCCAATTGGATGGGATATTTTCCATAATTAATTCTTTAATAGACCATTCTAAATCATTATCCATCTTTGATGACATCCTTTGTTGCAACATAATCATTACCTGGGAAATAATAAAATTGTACCATGTCTATTTTTTTCTCTATATATTTTATATTTATGATGAAAAAAAATTCAAAGAAACACATTTATTGTCCATGTGTAATGCTATGATGATCTTTTTAATGATTCCTATTTATTTGTAGGGGTTCTGATATGATGAATGTTTTTTTAAGGACATTTATTTTCATAGTTTAAAATTTGATTAATGTTTTATAAACTTATTTCACACATATGATTTACTTTCCTCATATAATAGGTGGGACCTATATCTACCTTGAATTAATTGGGAATGAATTGGTATCTCATGAGATAAATTGGTCTAAATGTGGAGCAAACCAATTTCAATAATGTAATTTTTCCACTAAAATAGTCTTGAGAGATATCTTGAATACTATGATGGTCTAGGAAGTGAACCCATTCCACTATGATCATAAAGGAAATAATCCTTGAATTCTACAGAAATTATTTTATATACTTAGTTTTATGACACAATTATATGTCTTATGATGATATTATTCCCTCATTGCTCATCTTATATTATTTAAATTTGATTAATGATTTATATAATTTGATATTTATTCCATGACTCAATATTATTATCATTGAAAATATGGGTATGTTTTCCATATTTTATTCTAATGTTCTCATACCATTATTCCAATGTTATTCTTTCATATCTCCTTTATATAGACTTATAGAGAATCTAATCCCACCCATTAATAGTTTCCTCCCCCCATGAATCTATGAAATATATTATGTATGATAATTCTAATATGGTCATTAATTATAAATAAATTAGTGGGAGATAATGTAGTTCACATATAAACCAGTTGTTTATTATTCCATTTTTAAAAAGGTATTATTCCATTACAATCTTTAGGCATTTGTTTTTTGTAATGTATATAATTTTAACCAAGAAATATGTAATATTTGGGTATTAAAAATATTGGTATATATAGTTGGTATTAAAGGAATGTTTTGATTATAATTTTTATACTAGGGTGAGAAAACCATAATTATATTCCAATGGATATGTCTATGGATAATCCTATAGATAATTTAATTTATAGGAAAATATCCTAGAATATTGGTGAAGTATATATTGAGTGGTTTCGTAGAACTATATCTCTATATAGATACTATAAGTGGATTTTTTTCTATAATTCATGTTCCAATGTGTATAATTTATGAAAATACTATATCAAGCATGACTAGAGTGTTACTGAGTATATGATAATAGGACTTACGTTGGACCATCTTTGAAAATATCAAATGATATGTTTTCGAAATTCAAAATATCATTATGAACCATCATGAAGGACATAAATAATTACCATGAATAACTTAGGTTAATCCTATGGTTTTATAAACTATCAATAACGAATCGTAATATAGACATAATATGAGTGTATTTTTAATATTATGTGGTTTCCTACTATGAATGTTATTACTCACAATTTGACATTAGTTTTAGATAATGACTAGGACCTGAAGGAACCATACTAGGGATGAATGAAAAAAAAATGGAATGATTGTACATCAGATAAATTGAAATTAATAGGAGATAAAATGAAAATTATTGGTTCTATTTTGAAACAAAATTCCCCATATATGAATCATGATGAACTTCCAAATAATAAAATTAGGGAAAAATGTTCTATTGTGTCCTCCATGATGAAATATCCACCATAATTTAGTTTTTTTATGATAATTTACTTTCTTATCAATGGATCAATACCACTATTCAGATACTTTTCTTTCCCTAATGTTCGTAACATAAAAAACTCACTTAGGAAGTCTATCGTTTGGATTAAAAAGAAGATCATCGGTGGAATATGATCATAGAAATAGGGTGACATGATGAAATTGACACAATTGAGTTGGATGAGTTTATGAAATCATTTTTCATTAAGTAAGTCCTCTATATTATACATAGAATAATAGAGAATTAATTTATTCAGATAAATAAAAATATTGTTGATTCAATTAGTGCCTATGAAGAAAAATTTACAACAAATGATAGGTACTGTTTTTTCATAGTCATCAAACTGGAATGTAAGGTTGGTCAATCATTAATTTGACTAAAACCATGTCTCTAAAAGGAATTATATATAAGTGAATTATATTGCTATGATGATATCATTTCATGTACTTGATTGTGGAAATTTATTTTTGGAGTTACCCATGAATCTCATCGTTTGGATATAAGAAAATCAAATTGCTCAATGGAAACACTAAGAATCATACAGATAAAATATTTATCTTTCAATAATTTCTTATTTCTGTAATGACCATTGTTTTAATCCAATGTATTTTTCCTAGGTAATTTTGATTTTGGAATTTAGTGGATGAAAATTTCATAGAACGAAACATCATAATGGATTTAGGTGTGTTAGCACACATCATTTTGTTTTTTATAGTTGTTTTATGTCCTGAGATATCACTTCAGTGTCTCATAATGTTTTTGAGTGAAGGGCCCTGAAAACATACATAAAGGAGAAAGAATCCATGGTGAATGCTTTGTTTATGCCATTGTGTCCCTTATGGGTAACCATGCATTCTGCTCTAGGGGAGAAGTAGGTGCCACATAGTTTGATCAAACATTTTTGGAGTTGGAATATGGTCGTGAAAGGTTTCTTTAGTGTTAAGAAGTTGGTATGAAGTATATTTACATGTTTTTACCAAACCTTGATCCTATGTCGCATGACAAGTGCCTCTTAGGCAGTGTGTTTACACAGTTTGGAACATTTCTAGCACATAGTTGGTTAAAATGTATGGTGAAATTGTACAATGTGTTGTAATTAAGTATAGGGATATGATTTTCTATTTTATAGTTTTTTCTAACCTGGTGGTAAAACTGATCCCCCCATTAAAGGGGGTAAATGGTCCTTTTGAACTTATTGAGTGAAATGTTTAAATTCCCTCCTTCCTCTACACTTCCTTCCAATGTAAGAGCACCTCCTCCCCTCTCGAATGATGATTCTCCCAATCCTAAACCAGAATTTTTCCTATATCCTCCATCCATTTTTTGATTCGATCTCTATTGGTCCTTATGGATTCCTCTTAGTAAGCTCTATGTTCCCCTAACACCTTTTGTTGTTTCTCTTTCCCTCAAATGTGCTATTTTGGTGAGACCTAAATCACCTTATTTTTAAGGATTTTGTTTTTTTTATCAATTTTTATCCCAAACTGGATCTGAAAAAACATAGGTATTGGACATATGTTTCATACATGGTATATGGTAGCTGGTATATAGACTTTCCCTCAATTTTCTCCATTTTTATAAAATGTATATGTCTTTTGTGCACCAATCATAACAAAAGTCACTTATAACTTATAAATTTTCTATAAATTATATTTATTGAACTGCCTAATAATGAATTTAGACACCTCTTTATAGGGATGGAGGTTATTAACATAACCCGAGCCAACCATATAGGATGATTCATTTGGTCACCCCTTTGAAATTCCGTCAACATTGGTTAAAGACACCCCTTTTGAGAGTGAATTTAATTCATATATTAAAAAGATATTATCACATAAAATAACACATGGTTGATGTTGATTTCCTTATGACATGTGATTATATTTTATTGTCTTAAAGTGAAACCAATCAATTGATAGAAAAAAATATGGTTTTTTAATAAAACCCCTCTATTAAGGTGTGTTGTCATATATGAAAAAATGATATATATATATATATATGGCTTTTCATCGATATGAAATGATTGTTCTATCATGGTATTAATTTTTAGTAATTAATTGTTCGGATTTAATTATGTTTGAATTTTACGTCCGTATAATTCATTTTTCTATGATGTGTCATACCTGAGTACACATATTTTCATTTTTTAAATAAATTATTAAATGGGAGTTTCCCCCTTGTATAATCCTTGTACATATTATTTAAGTCATTATATAATTTCCATTTTTATTTCTTAATTTTAAATTGATTAAATGAATTATTTATAAAGGGTCTCTCAATGGATGCCAATTAATAGTGTCATGCGATGGTGTCCACAATATCTCATGTAATCATCCCCAAAAACCTGAGGCTGGTGACTACCCATGAGGTTTGGGAGTGTTTCTATGGGGATAATATTCCTTCATTTATCATATTAAATATATATATATAACAAAATACTAATAATAAACAATCGAAGAAGATATGTTTTGAAAAAACTAATAACTCTCCATAATGGAAGCTATATTAATAGGAAGATAGTAGTGGGCCAATAAAAATAAAAAACGAAAGATTAATATATAATTTGTGGACATTGTGTAATAAATAGATTCAATTTAATGAATATTCTATTTCATTTATCTATTTTGAACTATGCACTAGGGGATGATGATACATGCATATACCACATTCTAAACAAAATATCTAAAAACCAAAATACATCTAATTACTAACTTCTATATAATTACATCAGTCATTTATCCCCCTAATCCATCCTAGTAATTAAACAAACATCAGATGTTGTCTTCTTCCCATTACCAATACCTATAGTCAAAAAGTCTACTCTGGTATCTATGGTGGCCTGAGTAGGGTGTGAGATAAAATCCTTATAGGCCACAACCAATAGTGACAAGATAAATCCATTATTTCTATTTAAATTTAATATCACGCATGATTTATAAATTAAATACATAAATAAACAAAAAATAAATAAATCAGTTTTGGTTTAATTATGTAACCCATCCAATTCTACCTTCTTCGGATTAAGAAAGTGTGTCTAAACTATGGGATTCTGTGAAGGTAAAGTGACTTAAATAATGATTATGAATATTGAGTATCCCCAAGATTTTGATTTCTCTTGGAGGAAAGGTCCCTATGTTTCTAAAAAAATGAACATTCTCTATTTAAAAATGTTCATAATATTTTTAATTTATTTAAATCTCATTATAAAATTTTTTCAGTCACCCTGAACCCATCCATGGATATTCAAAGATAATTTAAGATTATTTTACAATGGAATTGGTATGTGCCCAATTTATTGGTATTTTATCCCATGATACCCAACAATGGTGTATCAAGCTTCACTGTAGGAATGGTGAGATAATAGTATTTGATAACCTACATGTGTCACCCCCTAATTATTAATTCCATGCTTTGGTTCAAATCTTCTTTTTGTTCATACCCTTTTATTGATTTAAGGGTATTCCAGGTTTGAATATTTGGTGTATTCTGTGTTCTTGAGCTATGACCATAGTCTTGTTGATGTGGTTTTCACCCATGAGTTGGATGATTTTTGCGATGAAAAGGTGTTATTACATTGTGTATCATATCCACCTTATCTATGGCCTATAATTCCAACTTGGATTCCCCTTGAAGCCCCCAAAATGTGGAGGATAATGGCATGGTTTTGGGTGGCCATAACATGCCAAACAGTTTGTCTACACGATTCCAAACCATGTAGGAAAACTGTTCAAGTGTGTCTAGGTAATTAAAAACATATTGAAATTACATTTTTTCCCTCTAGGAAATATATACAATCCCCTACTTTCTTCCCCCATTTGGCACGAGCCACCATGGGAGGACTCTAAGCTCCCTCAAGATCCCATTAACCCATCGTTGATGGGGTTTTTTGTGGGGAAACTCCATGATTCCTCCAAGTAAGTGTTCATATCTTCATTTTCATCAATTTCCATAGGGTTTCATTCCTCTTTCATGATGTTCAAAAATGTCGAGAAGTTAGGATTTGAACCTAGGGTTTTAATTGGTGTCTTTTTGGTGTAATCATGATGTTTTATGTTTCTCATGACTTCATTGTGGTCTGGTAGTGGTGTGCTTGATGTTTCTCAGCAATATATGAGGGTCTCAACTCAAAAGGTAGGTGATTCCATGTGTAAACATTTTTTGATGAAATTTCATTCTTTTTTTATTAATTTATCATGTTTCTAATCAGTTGTGTGTGGTGTAAAAAAATTTTTCGATGGATTTGGTAAAGAATTTAATTTTATAGTTTCATTTTAGCTTGAAATCTGGTGCCTTTTTTGTGTGAATCTTGGGGTAATGTTCGGGTATATTTTATAACACAGAAATTTGATTTATTAGTGTTGAAAAGGGGTGAATTTTTTTAATGCCTTAGTGTCATGTGGGCCTTGAAAGGGGTTTTTTAATTGGTTTAATGTGTAAAACCATGATGTACTTCCTAAATGTGATTTATGATAACATGTATTTTTCATGTGTAGCATTTGTGGTATTATTTGAGTTATTTTTATAACACTTGGGTGTGGTTAAATAAATGGGTTTTCATCTTACAATTCATGTTTTATTGGTATAGGTATGATTTTGGTATTGAATGAGGGTTTTAAAATTTTCATTGTGTGAAAAAACGTGGTTATACATCTTGGGATTGTTTTATGAAAATTGAAAATGTTTTATTTGGTTAAAAAATGTGCGAAAAGGGTTTCTATGTACTAATTGGTGAGTGTGTTCTCCTAATATGGGTTTATAAAGGTAAAGTGATGATTTTAGATGTCAAAAAAATTTAGAATTTTTTATAAATTGCTGAAATGATTTCTCAAATTGTGATATAGGAGCGAAACATGTTTGTGGGATGTTTCATGTGAGTTTTTTGAGAAAATGAATTTTGAAAGTGACTAGGATATAATGTGATATGTGAATGGGCTGTTATGTGAGTTGAAATATCATAGAATGGTTTTATGGAATTTTTTAAAGGATTTGTAGAAGTGTTAAGGAAATGTGAAAATTGTTGTGGGCTGTTTTGGTATGAGTATTATTTCAAATGAATTAGTATGAAAATGTAGATTTTGGGACTTGTGAAATATTCATGGGGTATTTTTGGTAAATGTGTGATGTGAAAGTGATATTTTCATGTGAAAATTATATTTATCGTCTTGTTAAACTTTTTTGAGAATGAGAGGGAAACCCGGGAATCTAAGTGGGTGGACATGTACTAGTATGTTAGAGATCCCTTGGGGTCTGGCCTCAATTTCACGTCGTATTATCTACTCTTACAACACTAAATAAAATATAATGATTATTATTATTTCAGACCACTAGTTTATGGGTATGTTCCCTACTAGTGTCTCACACATGATAATTGATATTGTGATGGTAACTCTCACTGAGATACGAGGTACCTAAGACCCTCAACGGGAAAGTTCCTTATGATTATTTCATGTTAATTATGCTCATTAGATAAATTGAGCATACAGTCGACATAAAGTATGGTTGAGTTCAGAATTTATTATCCTTGTAATTATTTTTATATTTTTTTAATCTTTAAAATATCCCATGTGAAAGCAATTTTTATTTAAAGTTACATATTTTTGAAATTGTAACTAGAATCACATTTTCTTGAAAACAATAATGATTTTCATCCCTAAATATTAATCAAATGTAATATCTATGTGGT
This sequence comes from Viscum album, assembly GCA_963277665.1. Taxonomy (NCBI): domain Eukaryota; kingdom Viridiplantae; phylum Streptophyta; class Magnoliopsida; order Santalales; family Viscaceae; genus Viscum; species Viscum album. The sequence continues at coordinate 186,175,393 of OY728122.1, forward strand.
GGTATCATACTAGTCTTTGGATCAAACCTTAATTACTCTATTGGGTGTAAGTAGACGTTGTTATTTCTTCCGTAGGTTTTGGTACAACTTTTTTTCAAATGGATCGAGTTTCTACCTGTTCATTGTGGTGTTGAATTGTGGAGAGATTGAGGGCAGTTCCTCTTTCCATGAGTATGGTTCTTGGGATGCCATTTTTTGGTTTTTTACCTTTTTAATGGTCTTTTGAAATAGTTTTAAATTATTTAAATTCGTTCTGAAATTTGGTAAAATAAGTTTGTCTTTGAAAAATTCAGATTCATATTATTGGATTCATTTATTGTTTTAAGAATGTAAACTCAGGTAAATCATTCCAAAAATTTATTTTTTGATACCTGGGAACTAGTTATAGTCCAGGAGGATCGATAAAACTACATGAGACTTGTCATGGGTTGGGTCATTTGATGGTTATGGTGGCGACCAGATTTTGTTCATGACAAAGTGGTGTCATATAAGGTTCATGTTTACTCTTTGGGTCCCGTTATTTGGGAAACAATTGGTATAGTCTGAAATTAGGATATTTGGGACTTTGTATTACAATCGTGTGTAGTGTTCTTGATCACCCAACATCAATATGGGATTCTATATACCATTGGACGCTGGTATTTATCTGTGTCCTATGGTTTTCATGGCTTGATGATGATTGGGGAAATGAAAAGAGAGTTGGAAAATGGTCTCAGTGAGCTCACAGGGTCTAGCATGCCATGTAGATCCAGAGATATTTCCATAGAACACTTTCCATGATGGTGAAGTGATTGGATTATAGCTTCCAACCATATTTCCATGTCACCCATAGAAACTAGTTTCCTCTCGTATTGTCTTGTGTCCTTTAGTTTTTGAAATATTGTATGTTTAGTTTCAAATAATAAATTACATGGTTTTATGAAGCTCATAGTTTTGGGTAAATTATTAAGTAATTATGTGGCAAGGGATAGTTTTTTGAAAAGGGGAACTGAAATTTCAGAATAGTTCTGAAAATGGAATATGGTCTGTTTGATGATATTTTGAAAACAGGAACTATGATAATGTTGGTTTTGAAAAGGTGTTTCCAATAACTATTTCTAATATATTTATATATGTTTTAAGGATATGAGATGTTTTGAAATTGAAATTAACTGATTGAAGGTGAGTTTTCGTCTGAATGGTTATTCAATTCTGAAAAGTTTTGCATACTATAAACTGGGATTTTGATTTTGTGGTTAGTGGTCTTGAGACAAAGAAAGTATTGGTTGACTATTTTGGTATTGAAAAGAAGAAATAATTTTTGTTTTAAACTTTTCTTTTTTCATGAGAAACCACATTCGTTGAGTGATATGGGATTATGGTTAGTTGATGGAATTACTAGATTATTGTCGGGATGAATATGAGGTGGGTGCCCAGTGTGGCACAAAAACATGCTTGTGTGAGGCCCATGGGGAACCCTTGGTGGATACACTAACCACTGAACCATTTCTTATCAAAAAGATGATTTTAATGGGAAATGGTGTCTTGGTTAGTGGTTTGGGATGGTGTTTCTTATGTGTTTTTTGAAAATGTTGATGTTGTGGGATTTTTTGAGTCCAATAAACCCTCTAGCTTAAACTGTGTTTTGGGTTTGTGTTTGGTCGGTAAGCTAGGTACAAGGACATGTTAGTAGTCTATCTTGAGAAATTCTTCGGGATGCCTTTACATTTGTTCCCTTAATATGTTTGAATCTATTTTGTGGAATTTTTTGTCCAATGGACCAGATCGGTTGGGTCTTTGGGGCCTATTGTTGGATAAGTTATTCCCCCAATATGTTTCAATAAACGTATAAAGTTTAACCTAGATTTTTTCACTATTAGAAGACCCTCTAGATGATCAATATAGAAAAAAAATTATCAACCCTTGGAGATTTCGTTTTCACATTTTCTTTTCTTTTTTTGGGGATCCTATTGTTGTGGGAGAGTGATCATGGACGGTTGAAAGAGGCCTTAGTTTCTTATGTTACTTGATTCGTCGACGGTGGAAGTGGTCTTGGGTTGTTCGAGTGGATGAGTATATGGACGGTGTCTAAGAGGGCCTTTGGGTCCTTCATATTCTCTTCGAAGAAGGAATTATTATTAAACCCTCAATGTGGGAAATGGGGTCATGAGGGGATTTTATGGGCCCATTCAGGGATTGTGTTTTGATTGGGGACTTGGTATTGTATCACACTCCATGTATTACTTCTATCAGCCAAAATGGTCATGTTTGGTGATGCCTTATGATGTCGTGCGATTGTCTGAATGTAAAGGTGATGGCCATGAAATGCTCTGAGAGTCTCTGTTATGTTTGGAGTATGTCTCCCTTTTAAAAAGATAAAAATACTCTATTTCATAGGAAGGAGTTTATATGTTTCCTTTCCATCTATTGTTTCTCACTGAAAGAAAAAAGGTGTGATGTGTGTGCATATTTTATTCCCTTGTTTTAGTGAAATTCCGGGTTAGGGTAATGTAAGTTTTGGAGTCTATTTTGTCTTGGTAAACCCATTTGGGTTGGCGGTGTCTTTGTTTGTAGCATCGAAAGAAGATTTTCTCTTTAGGGGTTTCCAAACCCTATATATGAGGTTGAAGATGCTTCAATATTTTGAGCTCCAGAAATAGGTCCTGAAGATATACTAGCACCTAGTCATAAGAAATCCTTGGTCCATTTAAAACCTTTTACAATGTCATGTACTAGGTATGATAGATGGGTAATAGTTTAATCCGGTGATATTTTTATCTTGATTTTTTTCTTCTTGTTCGATCCAAATAGGGGGGAGGAACACATGTCCATGTTATTTCCCAATAAATCCCTCCCCCTTTTATTTCCCTCTATTTTTTGGATAATGGTATTAAATTTGGAAAGACAGGTTGGGAACATGGTTTTTTCATGACTATTAGTGACTGTGATCTAGGAATCTATGGGGAATGAATGATCCCCATGGTTAGTGCATTGATTCCAAAACTATGCGGACTAACAATGTGAGCTTCCCCACTCTTCAGGTTTTCTTATTTTTCCATGATGGCATGTTCTATTCGGTTATGATGGTTTGTTCTTATGGTGGGGAGGCCCACTTTGAGTTTTATGTAAGTTAATTTGTGAATGTCTAATGTGAGTTTACTCCCTATACCGGGAGTCCGTTCGGGCCTCCCCCTATTAGAGCCCTGATTCCGTCTCTAGAAATTTCAAGTTGTCTCTTATGGTGGGTAGCCCATTTGTGTCTCCCCATACAAGTAACTCGGTTGATGGTACCTAGTGCTTAGCCTTCACTAGCTGGAAAGTGAGGCATTTAAAAACAAACTCTTCTATAGCTTTCATCAACCCTGGCCACTAGTAATGACATCGTAGGTCTTGATACATCTTCATCATGCATTGATGTACTGCGAAAGAGGATGTATAGATCACCCTAAGAACCTCCTCTCATAGATCCACTCGTAAAATTGTACGTCCACTGAAAAGAATAGTGGTAACCACACCTTCAGAATATCGGTCAGATTCATGGCCTATCGATATCTAAGCACAAGTAGACACACAGTTGTGGTCTCCAAGTTGTGCCTCGCTAACTTGCTGAAGGAGTGGGGGGGGGGGAACTACCATCAAAAATATATATATTGTCACATCTCTATCCACATAATATATCTAATGTGAGGCTAACTAATCTGAAGTCTAATTCAGTATCTGTGAACTCGATCTCCGTCTAAGTGCATCATCCAATATGTTCCCATTCCCAAGAGTATAGGTTATCACAATGTCAATCTCCTAGAGTAACTCTACCCAAGGTCACTGTCTGAGATTCATATTTTCTTGTGTGAAAATATATCTGAGACTCTCATGGTCTACATAAATAGTGACCTGCTCACCCATCAAGTTGTGTCACCACATCTTTAGTGTGAATACTAATGCTTCCAAATCCAAGTCATCAGTGTCATAATTTTTCACATGACGCTTCAACTATTGTGAGCCATAAGAAATATCTACATCATCATGCATCAAGATGAAATTGATTCTGGACCCTGATGCATCATAATAAACCATGTAGCCAGTACCATCCTCCAGCAACCTTAGGATGGGATTGCTAGCCAAGCTCTACCTTAGGTGTTTAAAGTTCTGACGGCATGTCTATGACCACTGGAAGGGTTTCCACTTCTTCATCAATGCAGTAATAGTTGTCTCTAATCTGGAGAAATTGGGTATGATCATCCGATAGTATCCTACTAATCCAAGTAATCACTACTCCTCAGTATCACTTATGGGTGGCCCATATAAACATACATCCTCGATCTTCCTTAGATCCACTGCAACTCTAGCCTCTAAGAGGATGTGTCCCACGAATTAGACCTTCTATATACAATATTTTATCAATGATGACCTCCACAAATTGATAAAGGTATGGCTGAAAAATCGTGTTCATGAGCCCCATGAACATTATTAGAGCATCAGTAATTCTTAAAAGCATCCCCAAGAAATCGTAATGGCCATACCGGCATCTGAAGGTTCTCTTTAGTACGTCCTCATCTGTATCTTGAGCTGATGATAGCCCAACCTGAAATATATCTTCTAGGACAACTTCACTCCTTTCAACTAATAGAACATTTCATCCATCCATGGTAGAGGATACTTGTTCGTTACATTCACCTGGTTTAGGCGTCGAATATCCATGCAAATCCTTAAACATCTGTCTGCCTTTTTGGAAAACTACACTGGGGATGCCAATTGAAAAACACTTGGCCTTATGAATCCCTTCCACTGTAAGTCCTCCAATTGTACCCTCATCTCCAAAAGCTATGCATGGGCCATCCGATATACTGGTGTAGATATCAGTTCTCTTGTTGGGTACAAGTAAGTGTAGAATTCTACCACACTACATTGAGGTTTTCCTAGGAAATCATCTCGAAATATGTCATAAAATTCGTCCACCTCCGCTAGAAATTTCACACTCTTCTCATACACTATTTCGACGGTCATGCATGGCAACTGATATGTAATCGGTTGCACCCTCCTAAGCGCAAGTCCATCTCAAGTTGCTCTATTGTCCTTCTCCCCAACATGCGAAAACATGTCTCCATATCAGTGAGTACATCACACTGTATGTATCAAGCATTCAATCTGTGCATGAAATTATAATAGCCATTCCATTCATAGAATGACGTCCTATGGATTAAATACCGCTACTATAAGATCTCATCTAAAACTCTCTCATATGAGAGTAATATCACACTTTTGGCACCAATGTGTGACTACTGAATGTCGTCCCATAGGTATATCCAAACAGAATGGTCGAGCTAAAACATCTGTCCGAATATCATAGTCCTTAACAATATCCATGGAAGCGAAAGAATTTCTAGCACCTAGGTTGATAATAACTTCTTCAAAATTATAGAGGATACAGATTGTACATTATATCATCTTAGTAATGTCAAGATTGTGAGCCTTTACTTCCTGTATCATGGCCTGCCTCTATCCACCTACTCCCGGAGCTCGTGGTGGACCACATGGTGTTGGTGGTGGTAATTCTTGGTGACACCAACCACCTCCTGCTACACGTCCTGCGTCCATGCCTCGTCTGCTGCTTGGCTGACACTCATGTTCCTTCCATTTTCAATTCCTCATTGCCCCATCCACTATATTTTGATCATCCATGTGGGGACTCATTCAGTCACAAGCTATGTGACCATGTCCCCCACAGGAAAAATAGATCATTCCTCGTTGGCTTCTCCCTCGGCCTCTTGACCCTCGCACCTCTGACCTTGTGTCTCTAGGTCACCCTCCGGAAGGTCTGGCCCACTTGGGCATCAGCGTCGTCTATCTACTGCCAATTGTAGATGACTCTTCTACATTTCTTTTGGTAGGGGCCCTCATTGTCGTTTCCGGCTCGACATGGAATATCTCCATTTTAAAAGCTCACTCTAACACCCCATCATGCATCATAATTCTGTGAGAAACTGTCGCAGATCTAATCTCTCATCAAATCACCTACTTAATGGTATAGGCCCTGATGTAAGGGTCTTGTACCATGTCGGTGGTGTAACAATAGAGGTCGGTAAATCTTGCTGAGTACTGAGCCATAGTCTTGATTCCCTCCTACAGATGCAGCAACATCTAAATATGCACAGAACATAGTGTCACAGGCACAAACTCCACTCTGAAAAGGCTCTCAATGTCCGGCTAGGTGAGGGTCATATCCTCATGCACCAGGAGCATCGTGTTCTATAATCGTCCTATAGAGCCATGAAGAAGTCTAGCGGCCATGATCGCCATCTTCTCGGGGTGGTGTCTCTACTAAGAGAAAGACCCATGAAACCACCTCAATCTAGTTATCTATTTCCTAGGGTCCTTCTCACCTCAATACCATATCGGATTCTTCCTATAGGACTCATGAAACGTGCTCTGCTAGTGTGCATGATCCACTGGTAGAACCAACTAATCAAATGTTGATGGTGGTGCAGGTACTACACCTAATGGTTCCATCACGTTGAGTGGTCCCTTCGTCTATGCCTTGTCACTTGGGGGGAAACTATCATGATCTCAAACCAGAATTCTGCATTTCTATCTTCGTGGAGGTATCTTGTAAGAAACAAATGGGCCATAGTCAACTATTTATTACTATTGAGCTGACTCAAGAAAGATCCAGCAAACTTTTCAATATACTAGAAACTTGTTTCTTCATGTAATGAGTTGGAAAATAGAATTTAGGGTCCTGGTGTAAGGATACGACGACCAAAAATGCAACACTAGACTCCCTTTCCATAAAACTCAACTCAAGACACATTGCACGATTGCATCATTAAAGGTAGACTCTTAGTTCTTCTGTTATAACCAACCGCCCTCTGATACATCTTTTCGTGACCCGTCCCATGGGGCTAGGATGGGACTACCCCAATCATGCCTTCCATTGGCCAGGGGTCGGTGACTAGAAGCTGAAGGTTTATCCCGAACAT